>CM062811.1:553270660-553913355 GCA_031772625.1 Pinus tabuliformis | reverse complement strand
CCAATTGCTTGACAATCTTTTTATATATAACGAAAAAAAAATTAAAAGGGACTCGTTTTTTTGAGGAACGAGTGATATTTTCGGGTAGCAACTCGTTCCAGGTAAGTTTGGAACTTCTCAAAACATGGAAGTGTGAAGAGGGTGGCAATTAAAATCACTCGTCGCAGTTGTTCCTCAAAAGGGTAAACAATCAAGGAAGCGTATGGTCGGCCAAATGAATGGAGGTGACGTTAGGAACACAACCAAGTTTCAAAAAAGGTTGATAGCAAGGTGATCACAAAGGTTATTTACCAAAGGTGGTTTCATTTTTTAATGAGCTTGAACCAAGAGAAATTATGCTCAGAGGCGGGTTTATTTTTTAACGAGCTTGGACTTTGCAGAAACATTGCTCATATTCGGTTTCATGTTTACACAAGCTTAAAACGAAAAAATATGCTTGTTATAAGTTCGCATGCCCCCAGCATAATGACGTAAATTGAGGTGCATTTCCCCCAAGCTTCATTGCATTCAACACGGTGGTTGGAATGAAGGTTTACCTCCGAGATCTTTGAAAGACTCGACTTGGATTTTATGAGATCGTAATCAAAGACTCGATTTGGAAAGGGAGTTGTTTCATTATTTAATGAGGTTGACACAGTAAAAGAACTATCCTCATAATCTTTGTTTCATTTTGTAACGAGGTCGACACAAGATAAGAACCGTCCTCGGTGACCCATAATATCAAAATGGTCAGATTTCTTCTTAATTTTTGATGATGTAGAAGATATCATATGACAGGTTTTCACTATGGCCACTTCCGCCAGATTACTCGGAGGCGGGAGGGAAAAATTACCCATTAAGATAGGGTCTTTTAGGAAACCTACTCTGACATTTTGAAGCAATTGAGAGCTTCCATGGATCATTGGGATGCTTCCAGTAGCTTGTGAACTGTTGGGGATAAAGGTTAGTTGGTCAAGGATTGTAATTCCGCCTTGGAAGGGAAATGCAATCTTTCTAGAATATATTGACACAACAGCAGCCATAGCATAAATCCAGGGCCTGCCCTGTAGGATATTGTAGTCAAGGTTTCCATCAATGACTTTGACTTCAATTTCTACTGTCTTTCCCCCCAGTTTGATTTTCAAGTTACTTAATATCCCATATGGCATGTATGTTCTTCCATCGAATGCTTTTAATGTTGTTGATGACCGTGACAAGGGTGGAGAGCCTAAAGTATTCTAGCAACTCATCGACATTATACATGTAGATGCCCCCTCATCAATGATTGTTCGATGAACAGTTTTGTTGAGGGTTTTAACCTGTATGAGGAAAGTGAGTTGTGTTGGTAACTGAGGTTCGTATCCTTTGTGATTAAAGGCCACTATATTGGAATCTGCTAGATCAATCCCACCTATTGCTGATAACAAAGCCTGTTTTTGGGAGGGGAAATTTTGAAATACTTCAAGTGTCAACATAGCGGATGGCGATTGGGCCAGATCCTCCACTACATTATAATCCTTTGCTGCTCGAGCACGAGGATTAAACGTCGATTTATATACTACTCCCTTAGGCAGTTTTATTGTTAATTCAAGAATGATTGGTGGAACAACTTCTGGTGAAGTTATTGTCGAACTACTGGGTTGATCTGTAGCCTTGCTATTCGTTCATTGTGGATTTCCATAATCTTTATTCCTTATTGATATCAAAGCATCATTTTGCTATTTTAAGATGGATAACATAAGCACTTAGGATTTGGAAGCATGATCTATAGCAACTAGGTTAGTTTCTGGGTTTGGAAATGGATTAGTCAACACCGCTGAGGTAGTTGAATTTTTTTAAAATTTCATAACCTCAGCTCGATGTGGACAATCTCTCGTGAAATGTTCATTGTTACATATTAAACATGGATAATGAGGTTTCTGTTTCCCAGCAGGGTTTCCATAAGATTTCTCAGGAATAGAATCTTCCTGTTTCTTCTTTTTATTTTTCCCTTTCTTCTTACCCCCTGGTTGCTTAGGATTTTTGCCCTTGTCTGTTGACACGGCATTATTCTCTGAGGCAAGAGGTTCTTCATCTACTTTTTTATTGGAAACTGCACAAGATTTTTTAGATGTAGCCTTTGTGGTTTTCGTGCTTGTGGTACCAATCACGCCATCGCCGACATGAGATTCCTTGTTTGATTTAGGAGGGGGAGGAACGGAAAATTCTGGTCTAGGAGAGTCAGGAATTTTGTCGTAGAGTGTGCCAGACTGAGAATAGATCAAGTCTAAATATTGTGCATGAGCAATGACTTGCTCCTCAGTGACAACTCCTCCCTTAGCCACATCCTCTGTAATAGAGGGTAGCAATGACTTTATAAACCATTCAGCTAAAAGCTGATCAGGAACATACGTCTTTATCATTCTTCGACGACACTGCCACTCATGAATATGATCAGATATGTGAGTAGTTGTTGTCTGTTTAAAGTTGGTAGGGAGTTTTGTACCTGTTTCGTACCTTATGGGTAATTGAAAATGGGTTAAAAAGGTAGTGGCAAGGGTGCTGAAGTTATCAAATGAAGCTCTAGGCAATTCTATATACCATTTAGCTGCCAAACCACTTAACGCTCACTGAAAAAGGTGAAGCCTAATCGAATCATCATTCAAGGTGTTGGATGAACACCACAAGTGGAATGTCATCACATGATTCAATGGATCTTCACCCAGATTTCCATTGAATTTAGGAATATCAAAGGGAAGTTTATGAGGAATCGATGGCCACCAAAGGGCGTAAGCAATTGGATCATTCATCAACAGTTTAGATCTGGTAATTCTAGAGTTGCTACAAAAGGTAAATGTTGATTCAGGTTAGGCGAAGCATACCCAGGATAAGATGGAATCGCCTGAGAAGTAGGTCTTTTCATACCAGCATAATGTATCTGATGCTAGTAACTTTAATAAGTTTGATGGGCATAACCATTATAGTATGGTTGTTGATAACCATTTTGGAAATGCGGTTGCCCGTTACTTACAAAGCCTTGTTGCTTAGGTCCTTGGTATGACTGCTGGAATTGCGGTTGTTGATATTGCACCAACCATGGTTGTTGGACCATTTTTTGTTGTCCAATATTGGATGATTGACCAAGATGCGGAGTGATAGTACCCACTTGAGCCTGAGTCACTCCAGATAAGGAGGCACTAACCTGAGGTTTTGATTGAATCGCTGAGACAAGAGGCTGTTGTATTGCAACCTGAGAGACTTGAGGTTGACATACAACAGGTAGCGCTTGTACTTGCAATACAGTCACAATAGTAGGTGTAGTGGGAATATTTGACACAGGATGGACTGGTTGCATTGAATATACAACCCTTGGTTGTTGAGGTAGTATTGGTACCCAATCGCTGGATGTAATTCCAGTTTGACCTGAATTTTGTTGTAAACTCTCATATGGTTGTTCTCCAGGAGGGAACAATGAAAAGGCATACTGCCCCCCATATGGCGGAAATCCAATACTTAAAGGGTAGATTGGCCTTTGAAGACACATTTGATCAACTTGTTGAGTTTCAATATAAGAAATACCAGATGAGATTCCTGATGAAGAAATAGGAACAGACCGTGTCGTCGAAACAGTCCCTGATTGGACTACGGTTTGTTGTTGATAACTAGCCAGGACAGATGGTATACCAGCAATCATTGTAGGAACGGCAGGAAGCTCCACCATAGCTGTGTCAGTTGACATAGTCCTAGATGTTGATGGTTGTTCAGACATATTTAGTCTATCCAAAAGATTTCCTAGCGATTCGACAGGAACTTGCGATGAGAAAGGACTTACTTCTATAATATAAGGATGTAGGTGGATCCCAGTTCCAAAATGCACTAGAGTACTAGGTGGAAGATCCTCTACTATCTCTTCTATGGCAATCAATCCAGGTGGAAGAGGTAGACCCTTAGGTCCGTAAAATATTTCTGGAGCCAAAGAAAGTGGAGCTTCTGCAGTAACAGATACTGGAGGGGTGACACCTTATGAATTCGGTAACTCAACTTCCAGTTGTTCAAGTAAGTGAACTTCAGTTTCTGGATCAGTCCTAGGTGGAGCTGTTTCAGGAATAGAGGTGTCTACCGTTACACTAGGATCAGTTCTAATGTCCTCTTGTAACTGCGGAACCTTTTCTGTAAAGGCATTTGTACCAGAAATTATCAGAGTAACTGTAGTCTCTGACGATATTGACACACAAGTTTCAAATAAATCAGGTGAATTGGACTCAGTTAAACGAGACTGTTTTTCCCGGGTTGGTTTCATTTCCAGGGTCAAAGATGGTTGACTCACTAGTCTCCGTGAACGACGGGGTTTTGATTGAATTTCCTCCACGATTGCGGATTACTTAATCAACTCAAAAATTAAAGGGGAAAAAATTTATTCCGATTTAAATGAATTTTAAGACACTTTGACGCAACTTGCTTTTTCAATTTTTAAGAGTCGAGAAAAAGCTAAAGGTGACTCTAGTCGCCTTCGATTTTTAATGAGCCCAAAGTGAAAAGTGCTCAGATGGACCTTTTCTTTTAAGGAGTCGAAAAGGAACAAAAGTGACTACTCTGGAAATCTAGACAGAGGGTTTACCAAACCGATCGTAAAACTGCAAAATACACCTTGGTGATAAATGATAGAGAAATAACCAAGGACTTATGTATGGCAGTCAATCATCCTGAATGCTGTGTTCAGTGCATTACGATCGATAGGGCAGCAGACACGGCTTCCTAAGCATAAAGGATATCAGCCTATTATGGTCTCCCAATATATACTCGACGGTACGGGGAGCACAAGTCTGTACTGGCACTTTTCGTATCAAAGAGGAGGAATCACCCAAACTTCGATGAAAACAATAGTTACCAGGTTTTACGACGTCAGAACACGTCTCTAGCCTAGACTTCTAGATGTGTTGCGTTAGGTTCCAAAGTGTTTTTATGTTCATTGAGATTTATTTTATGTTTGATCTTGCTTAGAAGTTTGTCTTTCAAGGTTCACCACATGATGTAGATGTGAAATTCCTAAATATGCAATCTAAAATGATAAACAGCCATTTATGTTCTTTTAACAATGAAAATCCTAGCTACAAAGGAAAGAAGACAACAATTTTTCTTTCAACAGAGAGCATAGAGCACACACTAATGCATTTTCCTAAATCAAATGTCGCATGCAGTCAAAATGCAGATGCACATGCATGTATTTGTTTTCCGCTTTCTTAATGTGTGAATGCCAAAAAAGAAAGCTAAGTACAGATCTGAACTATTTTCTTTCAAAGCGACAGAACTAACAATTTTCTTTTCAAAATGAAAGGAAGACTAAGACAAAACTTTTCGATTTCGAATTGAAAACTATTTTCGACACTTCAAATACTAATAATTTCAAATCAAGTACAACGACAAAAGTACAATCAACTATCTAGAAGAGGAAGACTTTACGACACTCTTCTTTTGATTCAGAATGACAACTACGACACTTGCATCAAAAACAACAGCTCAATTAGGCTACTTTCAACAAAGGAAGACTGTAAATGATTGACAAATACACTAAAACATTTACAATTCCTAACTGATGGAGGTTGAAATAATGTGAAGGAAGAAGGTTACAGCAAGAAGGTACCGATCATGAACAACAAAACTACTGAATAAAGCTGAAAACAAGGAGGAAAAACCAAATTTCAGAGAATAAAACAATATCACTCAATCATTGCACCTGCAACACTGGGAAACAGGGATGCATCTCATTTGCAACACACGGGAGGTGCGATGCATCCAGGTTGCACAGTTACAGACAGTGCGATGGGCCAGGGAGTGAAACTGAGCTTGGTTTTTGCTCAAGATTGGCAGCTAAGTTCAATGATTTAGGCTAAGTAATGATGGAAAATAAAAACAAAGCATAGGGGTAAGATCTGATGAGGTTCTGAGCTACCACAAGGGCACTTAGAATGCTTTGTAAGTCAGATGTTCATTTCATAAACCAACCTAGAGATTGACTGAAGCAACATTCATATACTTCGCAATTGCATAGCAAAGGCATTTCGAAGGCTAGCTAGCTAACTTCAGGCTCTGTCTGTAGTTTATAAAGCAAACAATAAACAAACAAAACAAACTATTCGCTCCCCAGTGGAGTCGCCATTTTGTTTCAGGGAAAACTAGTGTCGATTCGAACTATTAGTCCCACTAAGACGGGTAGCTATCTTAGAAACAAACAATGAAAGCTTTTCAAGAGTTCCTTTAAGTGTGATAGATGGAAGAGAAGAAAAGAGGACCAACTGGATCTTCCACTTTGATCCTAGCTTGATTTCTCCTTTCCTTGATAGAATTTGTCACTCCTCTCCTACTTGTCCTGCTTCAAAGAGTACCTATAGAGTCAAAGTAACAGCAAACCATCAAAGCATCTCTATCTAAAACATCATAAACAATGCAGAATCAAAAACACATTGACCATACAATTGCATTCATAAACAATAAGATTCACAAATACAAGATTATATGGAGGAAAACCCAAAGAACTTTATTAATAGTAATGTAAGAGAGGATTACAACCCAGCTGTCTGATCCAGCATCATCCTCCGAGTTGTAGAAGCCCTCTTCACCTCATGAACAAGCAAATCACCCAACAATGCAATGTCTCTTCTCATCAAAAAACCAACAGCACTTCCTTACAAAATACAAAATTCCAGCCTCTAGATCTCTCAAATGAGGGATCCATTTATAGATGTCTTGCAAGGGTGTGAGTCAGCTCTGGGTTTTTGATCAGTGTCATTCCACTGATAGTTCTTGGTTCCACTTGGAGATTTCATGATCTCTTACTCATCCCTGCACGAATTCAGAGAGGCAAGTGTCACAGGAGAAGTTTTTGGAAGATTCCATGATCATCCACCTTGAAAACTATCTCTGCCATTTTTCTATTCTCGCTCATTACACCCCACAGAAGTCCATTTCAGTATGCATCGCACCTGGCCAGTTAGGCAGTCAGTATGCATCGCACCTTGCCCATGGAGTAGTCTGTATGGTCCAGTTTTGGCTAGTTCTAAGTAGTTTTTCAGGTGGAACTTCTGGGAAATGATGTAATCAGTTGACCATGATCCTTTAGGGGGTGAAACAACACTTTTAGGGACTTAAGGAGCCCTTAGTTTATGGACATATGAGTTTGGGGTTGTAGTGCCCAAATATGTCTATAACAGTACAACAAAAAGGTCAAGCCTCATTCTTACTGAGAGGGAGATCCTCTTTTACTCTACGATAAAAAACATGACCTCTTGGGGGTAGGAACACTTCAACCCTTATGGCTCGGTCCATATGTCATCAAGAAAGCCCTCTCAAAAGGGGCATATGAACTTCAGGACTGGGAAGGAGTCCCACTCGCTGAGCCCCGAAATGGGCTCTATCTGAAAAGGTATTATGCCTAGTACTGCACTAGGCATGTGCTTTGTAATTTTATGTATTTATAAGTTTTGCTTATTTTTTATGTGACTGGATTTTTTGGTATTTCCTAGAGTATTTGTCTCATTCATATTTCTTCTTATGCAGATGTATTCATTACCCTTAGCATACATAGGATCGCGGATTGTGCCATTCATCGCACACGACACATTGCATCAGCTGCTTGGGTCATTTACACAGCCGAGTTGGAACTGTTTTGTTATGGGGGAGTCTTTCTTGGTAGTGCCACCAACAATATTGTTGGGTACATGTCTGTAATTTCACTTCTCACTGAAGCGTCATCAAGGGACATCTCTAATCTGGTGGTCAGGTTAGACTCTCAGCTTATTTTTATGCAATTGACAAATAATTATCACGTTCGTAATCTAATCTTGTTGCGTCATTATTTAAGGTACGACTCTTGGAACATCAATTTGAGTTTATTACAGATGAAGACATTCCTCGAGAATTTAATACAGTTGCTGATTCATTAGAAAACTCTGTGTTAGATTGGCATCTGTCTCATTCATTATAGATACATGTATGAAAGTAAATATTCACACACTTAAAAATTTAGAAAAACACATAAAAACATTTACATCATAAAATACCAATATATATATATATATATATTGAATCCAGTCTTTTACATCAGAAAATTTCCCAAAACTTGGGTGTTTTAAGTACAAAATGGCTACTAAGCCTAGCTATGAACACTCGCTGGATATACCACGCATCTACTAATAGAGCCTATTTCTCATGAAAAGACAACACTACTTTAGCTATCCTCCGAAGAGGAACCAGAAACCGCTCAGGCACACCAATTGTGTGTCGCTACATATCAGTGGGGATCTCCCTCATAGGAAGTGGGGGCACACCCATCCTCAAGCCCTCCAGTTTCCTTAGAACCTCGTGAAGACTCTCAGCATCACCCCCACCTTTGGCTAGTTGGCCTCCTTGTCTCACTTGGCGAGGCTCACCTGCAGGTCGCACCGGTGCCGCATCTATGTTAAGCGAAAAGCTTCATGTCAGTACTTGTTCACCCATAAAATCAATAAAAACACAACATAAACATTTAAAAGCCTAAAAATATTTTAAGTAATCTAAAATAAACCTTCTTACCTTGAGGCCCCCAGTTTGTACCAGGAGGAAAAATCAAGTCAATGTCACTTGTGAATTCCATGCCCTCGTAGGCATAGTCATCTATCATCACAATCTGGCCACTGAGCCATTCGAAGAAATATTCTTCGAAAAAATGTCGGATGGGTCCTCCCATGTGAGGATCAATTGATGCCCATCGCCTCTATCTAGGCTCCCTCAGATCGATGGTGTTAGGGCCTAAATCTACCTCAGGCTAAGAAAGGCAGGATCTATGGTAACATCAAAGCACGCTTAACCTGGTAGCTAGCCCTACCAAGTCGGGAGAGGGCTCTCTCCTTGTCAATCTCAGAAGAATATGGTCAATAAAGCTTGAGATAACTAATATTAAGACTAATTTTAGGCTAGGTATGTGCACAGAGGAGTTTGATTGAGTTTAATGTCGGTTTGCTGGTTCAAATGTGAAAGGCATTTTTGGGTCCGGGGAATGGACACAGTCTTGCAGAGATTTCTATGGGACGAGGTAGGCAAATGGCTTAGTACTTCAAATTGAGTGAGATGGAGAGATTTTAGACTAGTGAGGAGTTGGAGAGGGCATGAAAGTCTCAGGGATCCTCTTCAAATAGCTGAAAACATAAATAACTAAACAAACCTAGGTAGAGCATTGCAACTTCAATGAATTCTACCTTTGTCCTTGTTTCATTTAGTTAAGATGAACAGAGAGAGATGATGGCATACATAAAACACATGTAAACTTGCAATTACAGAAGGAAACACAATACCAAATCAAGTTGCCACAAGAATCCCATAAAGTGCTGCAAACCCTGGTCTATTCCTTTGCCAAACTGCTAAAATGAATGTACAATAATGCTCAAAGCATTCACAAGAGTCCAACCTTTACAAATGACTGAAAAACTACTAGATATAGGCAAAACAAAAACTCATGCTAGGCTTTAGGGGTCAAATTCATGAGTTTAGGAGCTGTTTCAACAAGATTTAAACTAAGAACTAAAAAGTAGGCAGTGGAATAGCTTGCCTCTAAAACCTAGGAAACTGATTCATTCAGTTGCAAACTACCTTTTCATGATGAATCTACCTCCATGAGTGAAAATTTAGCATATTTACATCAAAATCCATCAATTCATATCAAATTACATCATGAGTTTGACTTTTAGAAAGAGAAAAGTCAAACTGAGAAGAAAATAGGTGAAAAACAAAGTTTTTTGGCCAAAATGAAAAAATTTCATCATGTGCGCCGCGCTCTTGTCCCTGTGCACTACGCTAATTTGGAGCTGATTTTGGAGGCCTTCTCGTGCACCAAATTTGATCCAAGTGGGCTTGTTGGAAAGGTCTACTTGTCTACTTTCCATAACAAGTGGAATTTATAAATTTGGTCTCCTTTTTCTTCTCCAAAAATGACTTCTCCCAACACTACTTCCCGTGTGGCCAAAAAGGGGCAGAAAGGTCATTTTTGAGGTGTTTTTGACCTTTTTGGAAGCTCAAAACCTGTCAAAATTTCTTGGCCATGTGAGGAAATTCATATTTTTCCATGAGGAATCTAAAAATGCTAATTTTTCCTCAAAAGGAGGTCCCTAACAAAAGCGCGTGCCAGGTGGCGTGGCGCACCGGGCAGAAAAACTTGTTTTTTAGGCCAAAAATTCAAAATTTGCAAAAAGTTTCCCAAATGTCCTTCATCATGTGCTGTGTTGGGCTAAGGAAGCCTCAGCCAAGATCTGGAGTATATCTTGCTCTTTTCTCTTCCTCAATGCTTTCCTCAACTTGGCCTTCAAAATCCTAATTCTCGCTTTGCACACCTTGTTTCTCGCCAAGTAGTGGTAGGCCATGTGCCTCAACATCCTCTTCTCTCTGCTGGCCTTCTCCAACATTTTTTCCAAGTGTATGTTTGTCCTCTCAAGCCAAGATTCACAACTAGCTTGAATTTCTTGCTCAAGTGGTGTCAACTTGGTTTTCCTCCTCTTGGCAGCTTGTCGGTTTTCCCTTATGTTTTGGAGCTCCATAATGGTTTGTTGATCCTCTAACTGTTTGTTTCTCTGCTCCAAATAGTTGATTATCCACTTGGCTCTTTCCAGGTTGAGAGACAAGTCATGAATGTCATCTTGTTGCTCCTGAATGATCTCTTTGAGCTTTGAGCTCAAATCAGTGTCATCATCCTGAATAAGAATGAAATCTGCCTCTTGACCTCCTGAAGGCCCCTCATCATGTAATGGCTGCTTACCCTTGTCCTGTACCTGCTTTACTGATGGAGGAAACGAGACCCCTTCCACCCCGGGTGGAGATAGTACTCGTTTTCCTGCTACAAACAATATCCTAGTGCCCTTTTGGTATGTGACAAACACTGGCACACTGGTGGTTTGTGTCTCATGCACCTCCTACTGATGTGAAGGCTCTCCTGCCTCATGAAAAACTGATGGGGACACTTGAGGACCAATAAATACCTCATGTGAAATGAAATCCTCCCATGAAGCATTCAGTGAACTGAGCTAATGCAAAACCACAATTTTAATTAGTGCAAAGTGATAGATGTTGTTATACTGCTGATGAGGAGGCTTCCTTTGCACTAGTGTGGTCATCTTCTCAATATTCTGGCAAATGAAGTAGGGGAGGTTCATCATCCTCACCTAGTGAAGTGCATCAACAATCTGATATGATAGGTGTACAGATGAGAAAATCTTCCTTCACAGTTGAAGTATTTGATTATGAGTTTCATCAAGGGAGCATATGTGTCTTGTAGGTACCTGAATGGGAAGACCCTACTGACATGTCTCTGAAAACTAGCCTTGATATAAGGCTCATAATGATCTCTGTCTACCAACTGCCCCTTATTCCACTACTCACCTACATTTGGAATACCGGTTGCTTGAGCTATAGTCTCAGGTGTCAAGGTGAATGTCACACCTGCCAAATTGACTTGGCCATTGTGAAGATGGAGTACAAATAGTCTAGCAAGCTCATGGTGGTATTTGACTCTTTCCACCATCTCACAAAATTGATAACAAGATTGATGTTGGAAGCATGTGACAGCAAGAGGACAGGCCAACATCTCAGCAAGTGAAGTAGGCTCCTCCCGGTTATGTTTTCCACTCTTATGAGGTCTCTTTGGTGCATGAATTTCTTTGGAAGAGTCACTGACTATTTCCTCATTTCTGTCATAGGAAGAATCTGACTCCATGTTTGCCAATTCTTGAGTTTCCTTAGATGAGTATGAAGATATTTTAGAGTGACAATAGGTTTTTGTTGCCAAAGATATGAATTGATGAGGGATTGTGGAGGGAATGTGTATGAGGGGATGGGGATGTTGCTGGTAGGGTTATGGAAAATGGAAAGGTTTGGGAATGATATTTAGGGTTTAGGGATAGCAATTAGGGTTTGGGGTAATGAGATTGGGGATTAGGGTTAGTAGTTTAGGGATATGGGGAATAGGGAATGGGTAAATATGAATGAAAAGGGAGGGAGAAAATGAAGTGAGGGAATGGGGAAGTGAAAATGATAGGGGTAACATTTAGACAGCAAAAACAGAGATTTGTAAACCTTAGGCAGAGTTTTTTCAACAAACAATGCAAGGAGCAAGGATTTCAATATTTCCCTATTGAATCACCATGAAGATTAAGACAAACTCATGCATTGGGCATATTGGAGTGTGAAATTACTTGGGCAATGAAGAATTTATAATTTGAGAGCCTTTGAAGAAGATTTGAATGCAGTTTGGGCGTTGTAGACCTGTGCGTCGTGCAAGCTCTGTGCGTCGCGCCAATACAAAATTTCAACGGGGAGTGGGATCTATGTGCGTCGCGCCAATACAAAATTTCAACGGGGAGTGGGCTCTATGTGCGTCGCGCTGGCTCGGTGTGCCGCGCCTGCAATTTCCCCTATTTTGAATGGAAAATCGTTCTCTCGGCTTTGAAAATGCAAATGCACATGCTCTGCTTCACTTTGGACACAAATGAGCCTCCTTTGATATGAATACACTTTATATAGCAATGATTTTAATTTTTCACTCAAGAAAACCCACTTTGCTAATGTTTGACTTTCACTTGCTTTTGAAACTCTATTTTTGGGCAGTTTGCTTTACTTTTTGCCTTTGATGGATTAAATACTTTGACAATTTGTTTCTTTTGCAGGAATTGGAGTTGCAGAGGCTTGGCAAGGTGACCAGGGCTGCCTCTTGAAATTATTGCATATGGAAAAATAAAATTTAGTACACGAAACATAAAAACTCTGTTTTTCCTCAAAACAGGGTTTTGAGGGAAAATCCATCACTGACCATGTGATTATTGAAATTATTGTTGCTGAGACTTTATTTGACCTCCTCATGTGCCTTCTGACCATTATTAAGCGTTGATAAGACCTTATTGACGAAACCCTAGACCTAATGAGACCTAAAACCCTAAAAATGACTTTTGCAGATTTAAAGACAAAAAAATGACTACAGATGATCTAGATGTATGAAAGTGGGCCAGAAGGTAAAGAACATGAGGGAAAATGTATAATATGCCACTACCATCAAATGATCCATGACCCTAATGGAATGCAGTTGATCGGATCAGACACCTAACATGCAATGCAACAAGAGAATTTGATCACTGATGGAGGGATGAAGATACCGACACTAACAGAGGGGACCTAAGCTCATTTGCGGGTGCATAACTGGCACCCTCTCAAGTATGAAGGAGACAATGAGAGTGCCATACCCAAAACTCTATTGGGTCTGGGTTTTACATGCGGTTAACTCTACCTTCAACTCACGAAGCACCACCTCTCACCAATTGAATATCTACGGCTGGACACAGTCAACTGCAAGCAACAGTTGGGCCTTTGTTGCAACATGGGGACTTTTAGACCCCGGCAAGTGCACAATCATCCATAAAATGGCCCTCATAGATCTGGATCTAATCCTCTCTATAGGGACTCCGTGTATGACGAGTTCGCTCTCAGGGATACAGTAATCTCAGACCAACTCTAAGGTGGATTGGGGATTAGGCCTACCACTAGTCAAGTTTTCTCGTGCTCCTCTACACGAAAAACCTGTCAAGAAATATATATCATCTCGTTCAATGGCCAACTCATGGTCCCCAATCCAGAACACCTGTTCGTGTTCATCCTAGCGTTGAATATTCCAGCTCAAAAGGTCCTCCTGACCTTTCATCAAGTCCAACTGAGCATACTTCATCAAACCACATCGGCGCAATGCAAGTATGCAAGCTGGATCATTTTGCATCAGCAATTCTTGTCGATCATGGGCCCGTTCTCTCCATAGACTAGTCATAATGGCTCAAAAGTTGCACAAATCAACCCAAAAATCAGTGCAAATGGGGCAAAAAAAAAAATATCAAGAACTCACTAGGGTTTTGGGGTGTACCCTCATGCACTAATGCTCCCTCTAGTGACAAACAAGGAGGATTAACGCCCTCCCCCAGGTCGTAAAGGGTGTTTTACGCTGCTTACAAGCCTCAAAGGGGCGTTAGGTGTAATAAATGATATAGGGCTCCCCATATCTCCAAAACTATAGCCCAAAAGCAGGTAAAAAGAATTGAATAATGCAAGATCAGGGTTTTGACATCTATCTGGGACTAATGGTACATTGAATGGTCACCTGGATCTCTCGCAATTATCCGTGGAAAATCTGATCCTCTTTAGCTCCAAAACACTCTCACATCTCTCAAATGATGAAAATGGTGAAAGTGGAGGCTAAAGAACTCCCTTATAGTCACTTTGGAGACATGAATTATCTTAATTGAAGTCATTAAAGTAGAAGTAGTCCATTTCCTATGATATTTATCATGCGCCGGGACCCCATATTGGTAGAAATTGCTCATTTTTTGATGAAAGAACTTTCAGGATTGAAAGATAGAAATGACCATGTTCGATTCTCAATGAGTTCTTTCTTTAATGGGATGTTTTGTCACTTTAAAACTGAAAAATCCTCGAGTTTTTCATTGTCGGGCTCGTTAAACACTTATGACAACGGTCTGAGCAACTCTTTTTCTCTCTTTTTCTAGCTTACTAAACTGAAAAAGATCGACTGAGCATTCTTTTTTGGGACTTTTTTCTCGTTCATAAAATTGAAAAAACTCTAAGTTCCTCCTTCAGGCTCGTTAAAAACATATGAAGAAGCTCCAAGCATTCCTTTTAGAAACTTTTCTTTCTCGTTAAATAAAAAAAACCCCGAGTTTTCTTCAGTGGGCTCGTTAAACACTTACGATGACGATATGAGTGCTTTATTTTTTAGGACTATTTCTTGCTCTTAAATCAAAAAATCCATGATTTTTCCCTTCTTCGGGCTCTTGAAATCTACGAAGAAGGAATGAGTATTTCTTTTGCCTCTTTTTCCTTGCTCATTAAACTGAAAGGATACCTCGATTTTTCTTCATTTGACTCATTAAAATTTTATGAAGGTCTATTGAGTTTGTCGTCGCGTGACTCATTAAAATTTCACGACAAATATTGAGTTTACTCTGTCTCCTTGTACTTGTAACAAAATGAGGCACACATCTATTGAGCATAGGTTTCTTTTTATTCAGACTCAGTAGATTAACTTATGGAAAAGGAACCGTTCTTGGTATACTTTTAAACCTTTGTCGCACCTGGTTAAAAACTATGACAAAGGGACCACCTTGGAGTCATTCTTTACGATCTTTTTAGACTCTCAAAATATGAAAAGACCACTGAGTTGTCCCATCTAGACTCATTAAATTAAACAGATGTAGAATAGAGTCGCTCTTTTTACGATCCTTTTTAGACTCTTAAAACATGAAAAGATCAATGAGTTTTCCAGTCTGGACTCATTAAACTAATCAGATAGGGCATAGAGCTGCTCTTTTTATGATCCTTTTCAGATTCTTAAAACATGAAAATATCGATGAGTTTACCCGTCTGGACTCACTAAACTAATCAGATGGGGAAACTGGACAATACAATTTCTTTGTGTTCAGTATTGTGAAAATATTTTTTTGGCAGCAGTCACTCCTTTGAACATGGCACTCCCTCAGATAAATCTTCGTTGTGACGACCTCTCAATATGAATCTTACCATCCTATGAGTTTAGCCTATATACCCTGAGGTTGGTGTTCATGAGTCTAGTGCTACATGGTTAAAACCGTTGTCGTTCCTTCTATTGTTCAAGGGAAAATCTTTATCTTTTGTTTCCTCCATAAAATCATCAAGCATATCCTATCATCATGCCCTCTGTCGCTTTGACCCAATGCTCAAAAGATTCCTCAAAAAACAATTATTCTTGTTCTGTTTCGTGTCCACTGATGTAGGACACCTTATTGCCTACCTTTCGACAGGTCTCTTCCTATCGACTTCAACACTCTATCTAGGAAGAAGACCCAGAAACACTTCAGTGCCTTGGTACTTGTAGACATCAGTGGTAGGTCACCTTGTGTTTGGTCAGGGGTTTTCATTATTGGATCTTGGTTAAACGATTCTACAAGTGTTCGACAACAAAAACATTATTCACACTTGCTATATTTCAATGTGCATATTGGATACCATCACCATTATCGGTGGTCATCGTCGCATCTGTTAACAGTCTCCATTATTGACTGGTAATTAGACAATTCCGTGCATGTTCGACCCCAATGCCTATATTCATATGTATCGATCTATGTTGTCGCGGTGAGCTGTGGAAATCAAGACCTTGGGTAGAGGCTTGCATCACTCAGCCTTACTTCCTCTCCCAAGTTGCATTTATTGTTTTTTGGAGACAACTCATCAGAATGATCCTATTATGACACAAGTTCCGCATTGTGCTTATAGGCGGCCAACATCGTCATATCTCTTTATTGAGAAAATCACTCTAACATAGCTACTGAGCTTGGGAATGCCTGACTCAGGACATGATTTTAGTTGTTTTTTTATATATGTGTTGTATCAAGTTTCTCGTACTGCCCGAAGCTCTGATCCTCTCTCCCTTTTTTCCAAAAAGGAACAGTTAAATATAAAGTATTTTGGCCATCATCATAGCCTCTGATCTCACACTTTAGGGGCATCTATTATACAGGAAGATGACCTCCTCACCAGCTCAAAGGAGAAAGACATGATGACTGAAGGACTAACCAAGTTCACAGGCCCAGTTGTCAAGCTAATGTTGTCTAAACACTAGCAACCTACTTTATAAAGCTTCCTAGCAAGGCTAAGGGTGTGTTAGTGCCTAGGGTAACTCTGTCTGTTACCTTGGGAAGAGCGTTAGTGAACCTTAATGAGTTTCTATGGGTCAAGGGAACAAGTTGACTGAGAAATATCCCAAGATTCTCTCATATGTTATCTCACAAAAGCAGGGAAACATCAGAACTCGACCTGTTTGGAGGAATTACTAATTCCTAGTGGAGTCTACAAATGGGAAAGAGCACAAAGGCATGGAAAAATCATTGCTTTTGCCTAATGGAACTCATGAAGGACTTGGAAACCCTATCGTCACATGCTATATATGCAAGGCTAGGGCCATTATGAAAGAGGTCGAACCATTGGAAAGGATTTCCTATTTGACTGTCGAGCAGAGTCTTAGACTAAGGAATCAGAAGAGGTTAAGAAGGGAGAGAGAGAGAGGAGCTGAAGGGGTAAGGGAATTTTGATACAACCGATGGTTGTAATCGGTCTTTCTACATCAATATAGAACTGCAATTGTGTTGTCCACTCCGTGATGGTGGTAGTATAACTTGTTTATATGTTTATGCAATATTGTTAGCATGAGTGGCTTAGATATGTGCAACTAGATATATGTATATGTTCATGCATTGTTTATCAAGGTTATATTTTGTGGTATTACGTTTTTCTTTTCTATGTGCAGGTTTTGATCTGGAGTTGGCTCAGGGGTCTTCCACCTCGCTACATTGTGCTCTCCAGCAACACCACACTAAGACTCGACGTAATAATTCCTTCTTGATTTGATATTCATTTGTTAAGCATAGATATGCATGCATCTTTGTGACAACTGCAGCTAATATGACTGTCTGCTAAGGATCCTGAGAAGATCCTTGAGGGTTTCTACATTACCAAACACCTGTGCATTAATCCCTATAGCAAAGACCTGGGTGAAGCTCGGTGCATACATACGGGATGTTGAAGGCAAGAGTATTACAACTGGTGTAGTTGGTTGGGTCTGTTGAGGTAAATGGACGACGATAGAAAAACATGGCAAGTTTGATAACCTATGGTTTGGACCTTTAGCTATTGCTGAAGTAAAGGGAAACAACACTTTTGTGTGACAAAATCTTGAGGGACTATATTCCACTTATCATGTTAATGGAAGGCTTCTCAAGCATTACATTCAGTACTGAGAATTTGAAGTAAATATCATTGTAAAAGCTCCGGTTTATTTTACTTTTCAAGCTGTCAGTGTGATTTTTACAGCAAAGACTCCATAGCCCCAAGGATAAGGCACATGGATCTTCAGGTTCTCTACATTCTACGTGAGAAAGCAGTCCCCAGTTGGAGCTGATGTTGTAGCATTTTTTGGTTTTGGTAAGTTAGTATCAATTAGTCAAAAAATGAAAATATATTTCAAAAAAATGTTAAGTTAGGATATGGACAAAAAGAATATTAAATAAAAAATGTTAGGGATATTTGATGAATAAGTCCATATGAAATAAAATGTTAGAATAGATGCCCTAAAAAATGAAGGCAAAAATCAAATGTTAGGCTAGAAAGAAAAGCAAAAATAATAAACTCTGAAAGCATTGCAAATCCAAATGCCACTACTCTTAGTCAATTTTATTTTTGCAAATAAAGGTTGTGTATAGATTGTTTAAATGCCACACTAGTTCATACAATCCAATTGTACAGTTTAATCATGATTGGATTTGATTTAAATTGTTTGTCAATAGGTAGCAAATAAAATTGGCTCAACAGTTTAATCTGAGCCAATGGAGGAAATAAGGGATAGAAGTAGATTAGTCATTAAAAGGAAAATATTGAGTTGCTAGTCTAAATGCACTCGGAGAACTAAGTGAGAAAATGTTAGGAAAGATAAGGGTAGGTAGACAAATGGAATACAATTGGAGCATGAAAGGATTTTATCCTAAGTTATAACATTGCAAAGATGTGCATATGGTATGGGCTTTAATTAACCATAATCCTAAGTACCAATGTAATTTTACAAATATCCTAACTTCATTCATTCATTCGCCCACAACACCAAATTGTCACATCCGCCATAAAGCTTGACCCCACCATCACTTTCTGCTTCACGATGTTAAATCCTTTTCATCTTACCTTACATCCCGCACACTCCCCTTCCTCGGGCCTCATTTTCCATCCGAACTTTATCGACCGGGGGGGGGTTCGAAGTGGGCAGTTTCTGAAACCACCCTCTAAAACTGCCTTTCCCCATCCTAGTCTTTCGGGACTTAAAATCTTGAAACAACTTACCACCTGAAGTTGCTCCTGAACGTTGTTTACATTTGATCGTTTACCGCCGCTCCAAAGTCAATGTCCACGTCTCCTCCATGTCACTTCCTTCGTCGAATCATTTTCCGCCTATCCGTTATTCATTTAATTCTCACTCCTGCTAATTTATTCCCCATAGACCTATTTATTAATACCATTGGATAATTAATGAAGATCTAGTCGTTCATTAAAAACAGTCCCGCTCCATTTTTTCCATTAAAATCCCATTTCCTTCTTGAAAACTATTACACATTGCATTTCTGTAAGTAAATTGATCACTGAAGATTATGGTTGTGAGCTTCCACCCTACAAACTTCCCAAGTACCTCCCCATCAGAATCTTTGCACTGGAATATATTAGGTAGAGGTTAAATGAAGATGAAGTACACTTTGTGGCTGCAAAGAAGAAATCACAATTCAAACTAAAAGTCCAGGTTGGTTCATTCATCTAGAACACTGGAGCAACATGAGCAGAAGCAGACAGGTTATTAAAGGAAATGAAGTTTGGTCTTAGTTTCACTTGGTCTTATGACCCAATGGGAGTGATTTCTAAACTCGGGGTTGAAAATAAGTTTACTGCATATCACCACATAGCCAAACCTGAAATAGAGCAGTACAAAAAGTGGTTGGAATGGAAAGAGAACACCCTTCAAGAAGCTGAAAATTAGGTAGTTTCTACTTCAAATATGCAAACTCCACTTGCATAAGAAAAGACAGCTAAAATAGGAAGGGAAGAACATTCTTCCCCCACAAGTAAATCATCAAGCCAGGGCTTTAGGATTGTGCATAGAAAGAAGAGACCTAGGATCTCTGTAATTGCTAGTGCAATGAATGAGTCTTAAAAAACAACATTTGATGGACTTGGAGAGACTGTGCTCTATACACAGTCTGGTGGACAGTCTACCCAGTCCCCAACTCATTCCACTATTTCTCAAGAACATCAGGTAATTCAAACTAGTGGAAGCATTTAGAAGGACAAGGAGGAGGACATCTTTCATGTTTTCAGTGAGATTAAAAAGAAGAATGAAGAATTGAAATTGAACACATATACCCAATTTTGGAAGCATTCCTCGAGATCTCAAGCCAGACTTCTTTTTGCCTTTGACTCTGAGAAGGGAAAGATGCAGATGGATTTCCTGCAAGCTCAAATTACACAGCCCAAGACTCATGCACATTATCAAAAGCAATCCTCATTTGAGTTTAATGTAAAATAGGTGCATCCAATTGATCAAATTGAGATGCACAAACAAACTAGTCAGATGATTTCTTCCACTTTAACTCATACTGCCATGACTTTGTCAAAGTTGCAGGTCACCTTCGTTAATACACAGTCACAACTCAAGTTGGAAAAAGTTTCCTCACTGACAAAGGACACCAAGATCAAATCCTTGGAAGATTTGGTGCTAAATATGGGATATGATCCATCAAACATAAATGCAGTAGAAGAACTTGTTAAGAAGAAAAATGTTGAGCTCTTAGCATTAAGGAAGCAGCTCAAACTGCCAGCTTCTGAGGATCCAATGACCAAGGAGATTGAAGAAAATGAGACTGAGAAATATGACATGATGAAGCTCATCATGGAACAAAATTTGCTAATAAAATAGATGGAGGAGCAAATGGAAAAATTGGTCAAAGAGAATGAGGAAGTTGTCAAGAGGACTAAAATTCCAATGGATGTAGTTCCTCTTTTAGCAGTCTCAATAACCAGAGTTTCTACTTCAAGCACAATATAAACTAAAGGTACAACTGAAGGAGTTGAACAACTTGCAGAAGTTGTTCAAAATCTGTCCATTCAAATAGTTGAGATGAATAAGTTGTAGGATGAACTGAGGGAATTAAAACATATGAAGGCAGTTGCAGACAGTTCACATGCAGTCGAGTTGCGGAGGAAAAAAAGTCAAATTGAAGTTTTGCAGAAGGAAATCAAAGAGTTGTTATAGCTCCAAATCTCACTTTTATGGTTTGTGATGTTGTACTCATGGCCTAGGGCAACCCCTCCTTCCAGACCTGGTCCTAAAATTTAAAAAACAGTGTTTTATCCCTTATACGCGACATTGCCCTGAATTAAACGCGTGTATACGCAGGTCTGTGTATAACCAACCCGCGTATATGTATTAAAACACTTAAAAAAATATAAAATTCCTTATTTTCGAGCGGAGATCGCGAGTTTTACCTCCTGATCACCTGTTAGTGCCCGTGGCCCAACTGTTCCCAACCAACTCCCAACTAAAAAACTACTTTGGGAGAGGTATAAAAAGACCTCAAAGGGAAGGCCTAGAGGAGGAGAGAAGAGAGAGAACGGTTATTATGCTGAGATTTTTCCCCTGACCAGGTCTGAAGTCCCTTGTGCCTTCTGCACTTCCCCCATTTGTCCAGGAAACCTTTGTTTCCTTGTGTGTTGATGTTCATCCACCATTTATGACATCATGGAGAGAGTCATGGAAGGATTTTGTTAAAGGCTCGAGGTTGGAACGGATCCGGAAGGAAGCTTTGCTTGGAGCCTGCTGAAGGTGATTCAGGTGAAAATATTCCTTTTTTATGTACTTTATTTGTCTATAATAAAAGAAACACATGTCTTGGTTCCCGAAATGAATCTTCTTTATGTTAATTATATTCATGTTTAGAATTCATATGTAAATGGTTATTTGGATTTCATAACTAACTACCTTTATTTATAACATGAAGATGGTTTCTTTATAAGTTTTTGTCCATATACTGCTGTGTTCTTTGAATTGGTTGTTTTGCAGGACAAAAGAGAAGAAGGGAACTCCAAGAAGGGTTTGAATCCTAAAGGTCTTCTCTAACGTAGGACCTAAGGTACGTACCCTTTACAATAGAATTTGCTTATAATAGGATAATGGTTGTGTGAATGTGTGCTTCTTTGAATAGACAACTTTCAGTCTGCTAGGGTTTCAACCCAAAAAGCCCTAGGGGAACATTTCCCTCCACCAGAATTGGCGACTCCGCTGGGGACAACACTCTTGTTGTTCCTAGTTTGGGTGTTTTTCAAGCCAATCAGGGCTCAACTGCCTGTTTGTTTGCTGTTGCTGTCTGGTCTGTTTTTGAACTTTAAGTTTTGCCAGTTTCTTCAGTTTGTTTTTTATTTTTCTTGAAACCTTTTATATACGTTGTTTTTCTTAGTTACAGAGGCGTATGTACGCATGTTTCTTTAAGTGAACCCGCGTATACGCAGGTTTCCTTAGTTACAGTAGTGTATACACGCATTCTGTACATAAGTACAGTCGCGTATATCTTTCAATTTTCAAGATTTGTAAATCTTTTTGCCTCTGAAGGTCTGTCTGGTAGTTTGAGTCAGTCTGAAACAGTCATTTTCCAGTATTAGTTATTTGTTTTATAGTGAGCATCTTGTTCCGAATTCTCTCTGAGTATAAGAAGTATTGGTCTTGTTTTTCATTGATTGCAAGCGTCATCGTTTTTGCTAAAGCACGCAAGATTTCTTGCTAGGAATCTTGGCTGCTCTGATTTATCAGGGTAGGAAGATTGATCTCAATCTTTGTGTTAACCTTGCTTTTGGTGACTTTTTGTTTGCTTGACAAAAACCACTTTTTGTGACCATCCACTTCTTTGTTTCATGAAAAGTTGTTGATTGACACTTTCTTGGAATTGGTCTTTTTGATCTTTTTGGTTTTCATTGCCAAAGCTTTCATTGTTGCTTTTGATTGTTAAGAGCACTTTTTAACACATTTATTTTTGTTGAGTTTTCATCTGTTGTGTGGTGTCAACTTGCAAAAGTGTTTGATTGCCTATTCTTCAATCACAAGTTTCAGTGTTGTTGAGAGCATTTTTTGAAAAGACTCTTTTGTTGTTGCTTTTGAAGAAAATCTTTTGAAAAACTTAGTTTTGCTTTCTTGAACTTGGTTTTCATTTGGTTTCCTTTTAGTGAGTGAAAGTGCTTTATGTTTGTCTTAGAACTTGTTTTTAGTGTTTAGATGAAATGAATTGTAGCATCTCATATTCCATCTAGACATTTTAAGTGGCAAGATAAAGATTGATAAGCAAGCAACTTTCATTTTTTGTTTTTAGAGTAGTTTTTAAATCTTGCATCCACATATATTTGTTGCATTAGGATAGATTTGCATCCCCTTTTTAGGCATACATAGAGTTGTTAACTTTTGTGAGTGTGAAGCGTGAATTAACGAAAAGAAAAGAAAATTTTGCTTTATTAGAAGTTCCTCTGAACCCTATAGAAATTGCTCTTCATCGAAAAATGAAAAAGTGCATGTGCATGTAGTTAAGTTTTTATTAATTTCTTTTGCGTCAAAAAACACCACTAGTTTCACTTTCGTTACCTTGTGACTTAAAGAACAGCCTATTTTAAAATCAAGCACTAACTAAAATTCACTAGAACTTTTTGTTTTAGTCAGTTACACCAACAAGTTTAGAATTTTAGGGCCTTGGATTAGGCGAGTGGAGAGTTAACTCTCCAAGGCCATATAAACGTCAAACGTAGGAGTCTGAATAACGAGAGAAAATCCAATAGCGTTAGGAAGACCAGGAAAGCTCCGGATCTGGGAGTTAAGCACAAGGGTCTGTGAAGACAGGGGAGAGATACCCCCTCCTACTTGTCCGAACTTACCTCACGACTGTTTCGCCTGGCTTCTGCGACGAGTTGGTATCCATAGTTTCTACTCCTAGGGATCTACACAGGTGGATGCGGAGGGGAATCCCATGGCACCTGAGGTCGACGTTGCATCACTCTCGACAGTACTATTGGAGGGCACCCTTGCGAAGCTTGGGGGCTTGCACCGGCGCAGGCTATTGTTAGGAGGTAAGCGTAACTTCCTCTGATACCTTCGTTGATAGGACTGGGCCCTCATCATCCCAGACTATCTTCGGAAGGCCCCTTAATTTCACTTTCTTGTATTTTGGTGTCCGGTATTAATCACCCGTAGCGGAAATACTTGGAAGTTGTTTGACTGGCTGTTATCTTTAGGGACTTTATAGTGTGTGCTCTGTGCTCTTAGTTGGCCTAGCTTTCAATTTTTTGAGTCTTTAGTTAGATCATAACAAAAAAATTCAAAGTGGCTAACCGATCTCCCAGACGGTCTCGAAGACTTCGTGGTCTTTCACCACCAAGTTTAGAGCCTTCTCCTAGAAGGCACAAAGGTAATACTACCGGTGGGTTCCGTCCCACGCCGGTTGACGCATCGGGGATTGATCCTCCTCTCGGGGGCATTAGTGCTCAAGCAAGGCTTGGCACTTCTGAACAAGAGAGGGACACTCCAGTCCTTTCTCGAGTTCTCTTTCAAGCGGAGAATAGCATAGAGGTAGAAGAACTCTCAGAGTCGTTAGCGGCTCCGAATTCTCCACTGCCATCTAGTCATCCGGACGTATTGCAATACGTTGGGACTCCGACGCATAGACCGTCAAGTCCAGGTTATGCTACACGCTTACCATCGATGACCACTACTGGAAGCATGGCTTCTACAAGTGCTACGACTATGCAAACCCCAACATCGGTGCAAGGGGGAGGAACCATTTCCATCTCCTCTGCTTCCTTGTTTGGATCTTTTGCTAGCACATCTTTAGTTGGGTCTACCTCCATTCCGTCCACGAGTGGAAATGCCCAAACCAATGCTTTTGGTACTGGATTCTTCCCATTTGGCACCCACTCACAGGGTATTCCATCGGTTCTGTTTAGTGCCGCTACGTCCATGATGGGCGGATTGGCTTCATTCCAGGGTTTTCCTTTCGGAAGTGGTCATATACCACATTCCAACCCGACGATAGGATCCATGCCTTTTTCTTTTGTAGGACAAAGCAGCAATCCTTTCCAAGGTTGGAATAACCCTGGGGTTAGTGGCGCGGGAACAGGGAATCCGTTTATCGGCCAACAAGGGAATAGGCCGTACTCCACGGTTAGTTCGTTTCAAAGTATTCCTCCCCTAGCTTCGGCTTGGAATCCTTACCAGGGGTTATCAACCCCTTATAATCCTTTAGGAGGAAACTTTGCTGGTTATGGAGGTTTTGTGGCCAGAGTTGGTCAAACTCCGAATTTTGCTGGATCACAAGGCTTGCCTTTTGGTTCAGCCGGTTCTACAGGTTACTTCAGGCAGCCTGGTGCCTCCCAAAACCCAGGACAATCTTTTCAGAACTTTGGGAGTTCTGCCCAGTCTGGGTGGAATCCCCAAGGTCCTCCTAGGCTTCCGTTTCTAGCAACATTGAACTTGCCAGATCTCACTAAGTTAACAAATGACCCAATCAAATACAATCTGGCCTGGCCTCCGGTCCCAACCAAACTCCCTTCGGACATTCCAAAATTCGAAGGGAAGAGCGGTGAAGACCCAAGCGACCATGTAACCACATTCCATTTGTGGTGCTCATCTAACTCCCTTATTGATGACTTGATTAGGTTGAGACTCTTTCAGCACACCTTGACTGGTAATGCAGCCAAATGGTATATAGAGTTGCTAGGGGGCAGCTTCACATATTTCGCTGACTTAGCCAATATTTTCTTAAATCATTTCCAATTGCCTGTCCGCTATGATGCCAGAACTAAACTTCTGGCCACTTTTCGTCAAGATAAGGCGACTCACATTTCTGACCATATTCAGGAATGGAGACGAAGAAAGAGACTCATTAAAGCCAAAATCCCTCTAGAGTACCGTCTCGAGTGGTTTTTGAAATCTTTACAACCCGAGATCTCCAAGGATGTCTCCATGTCTGGGGTCTATTCTGAGGAGCAAGCCATTTTTAGGGCCCAGCAATTAGAATTGATCTACTCTCAGTCTGGGATCCTACAAAAATACTTGCCAGATGCTCCTGGGTCTAAGGTTGACATAGCTAAGTCAAAGCCAGGTCCCCACGCGGATGGTATCGTTGGGTCAGTAGACACAACTACCGTGAACTTGTTGAATCAATTGCAGCAGTTGTCCTTACAAACTACTTCTAACAACCAAGTCACATCGTCTAATCCCCCGGCTTCCCAAACTTCTTCAATTAATGCCATCCAATCTAATAACCCCAAAGGAAATCAAAATTCCAATGGGAAAAAGAAAGGACGAGGCAAGAAAAAGAACCAGGATGGGAAGCATGATGCAAATAAATCCGGCAACAACGCTAGTGGTGGTAGAAATGAGTCGAGAAAGAAAGTCAAGTTTCCATGCAAGTTGTGCAGTGGAGACCACTTAACTCATCTCTGCCCTAAGATTGAAGACGCTCAGCGCTTGTTAGGACAGCAAGGGACTTCTAGTTCTCAAGTTGTGTTAACCAACCCGTTTCCCCGCGAGTTCAAACCCTGGTACCTCCGCAGGGGGCAACCAAGAAGGGGAAAAGTCTTCAAATGTTTTCATGATGGGTTCTCACACTAATGTGACCACATGGTCACACGATTATGGTGAAGGTGTAACTTCCAAGGGTAAATTAGTTCCCAAAACTAACAACCCACTTCATATTGAGCGACCTTCTGTCGAGACTATACCTCGGGTACCGAAAGGTTCTGAAAAATGCGTGACTATCAACCCTAATATTAGGGCAGCCTAGAATTACTCCATTGTTGAGGATCTGGCTCAGAGTCCATGTGCTATGTCCGCTTTAGAGGTTCTCCAGTCGTGTCCTGCTCAACGAAGTGCCTTGCTATCGGCAATGGGGGCAATGGATCCAAGTAACTCCTTAGCTCTCACTTTTGATATGAATAATGTCAAAAAGAGACTTCCTCATCACATGGCTTTCCAAATAAAGTCTACATACCGGAAAATCAATATTTTTTGTACCGTTATAGATGAAGGAGCTTCCACGTGCGTCATGTCGATGTCATGTTGGAAGGCTATTGGATCACCTTCGGTTGTTCCTTCACCCACTGTCTTGACTGCATTTGATGGTCATTCTCATAAGTCGCATGGGATTATCCCGGCCTTTCCTATATGTGTTGGGGGAAAGGTCGTCAATATTGAAGTAGAAGTCATAGATGCTAACCTAGACTATAATCTCCTATTAGGAAGGAACTGGGTATACGAAATGGACGTCGTTGTTTCGACTCCGTTTCATGTCATTTGCTTTCCTCATGAGGGGAAAATCGTTAAGGTTGATCAAATGGATTATTGTCCAGTCGATCCTCAAGCAAGCTCTGACTCTACTGTTCCTTTAGTGGATAACCCTCGCCTGCCTACTGAGAGTCTAGGAGTCGGGATGTACTCTTCATTGATGGGTACGTTTAATCTTCCCCCTCCTACAACTGGGATAGATACAATTTCATCCTCCAAGGACCCTTTACGGAGAGAGTTTGTTCAAACTCCTTATTCTTTGAAACCTGGAACCTTAGCTTCATCTGTGACCACATCAGGTGATGACAAGGTGGGTGGAATATAATCTCTTATATCTGTAGTAGAGCTTAGATGTGAATCTATCGATAACTCTATAGATAACCATTCTACTTCTTCCTCTGGGAAGGAGATAGACGGTGATGTGGCTCATTTTCGGACCCTCGATTCCACCTCTGCATCGGATTGCTCGGATATTTTTTTTCCGTCAGATGAAGCGATATTCGAAGCAATGACGGCTATAGATCAAACTTTGGAAGATTTACATCATTGGTCACACTTTCATTCCCCTGTGCATGAAGTCGAATCTCGGTCCTCCAGTTCGACTAGTGATGTTTGTATGGTCCCTGTGGCTCCAACACATTCATTTGCCGAAGGGAGTATATTGATGGTTCGACCGTCGTACCTATAAACATCCCTAGGAGTAAGTTGGCGGAGCCTCCTGACGGGCTCCACTTAAAAAAGTACTTTGCTTAGTTTTGGCCAGGCAATGGCTTCTTTGTACTTTATGTATATTTGTACATATATCGTCGAGATTTTTCTGATATCAGCACCTTTTGGTCTATTGTGGCAGGTGTTGATGGATGATTTGGTCTATTTTGGGTTCGCCAATGGTGCTAGTCGTCACACTCGGAATCTCGCTTCCGCAGCTTGGGTACTCTATTATCCAACTGGTCAATTGATGGCATCAAGAGGCGTGTGTATCGATCCTACTTCAAACAATATGACTGAGTATACTGCCGTTATTAATTTATTATCCGAGGCAATCTCTCATGGGATCGACTCGTTGGTAGTGTATCTTGATTCTCAATTGATAGTGTCTATCGGGTACAGGATACATCTTTATATCGCTAATATTTAAGGGTGAGGTTGTTGCAAAGATCATTTACTTATATTAATTATTTGTACATTCCAAGATCTCATAATTGGTTAGCTGATTCTATCGCTAATCAGGCATTAGACTGGCACATCAATCATTCATCATAATAAAATCAAGCATCAAAAAGTCAAACTGTATATATATATATATATATATATATATATATCGTAAAGCGTCTCGAGTGTACATATGTGTGTCCAAAAATATACAAAATTTGGGACTCAAATGCCCATAATCATGTCCGGCATATCTAATGCCTCGGCTTAGGATGAGCATCTAAGTATGTAACTATCGCAGTGGCCACACGCCGAAAAGTGTGAACCCAGTCACGTGGCATGCCAACCACATGACGCTGCATATCCTTAGGAAGGTCCTCTATGGTGGCCATCGGGACTCGGTAGCTCAGCCTCGCCAAGTGTCACTGGACGTTGTTTAGAGTCCGTTCTGTATCAGCAGCCGCCTCTTCAGCTCCTTGGCCACGCTGTCCATGCCGTGGGAACCCATCTGGTCGTACTGGCCCAATATCTGGAACATGATCATCATATCAGTCATTTGAATCTCATCAAAAATATTTTTCAAAATGCATCATTATATTTGAAAAATCCAAAAAAATCATAAAATCAAAAAATTCTTACCAATCTCGCCCCATGCTGCGTTCGGTGGTAACACTAGATCAAGATCTCCTCGGAAATCCAGCCCAGCATAGGGGTAGTCATCCACGGCGATGATCTACTGATCCCACCAGGTGAAGAAATCATCGTCGAAGGCAGTCCTTGGGACCTCCCCACCCCCCAGACATTTCATCAGATTGGCCCACCGGCCCATGCGTGGATCGCGTGGGGTGCTGATGGAAACTGCTACCCTGGGGCGGAGTGCGGGAACCTTCTCGAAAAAGAAAGTACACAGGATAGTCCCATATCCAAAGTTCTTGGTCTGTCCCCTCCTGATAGAAGTGAGTTGGCTCTTCATGTTGGCCAGGAGAGGAGTACACCAGTCGAACACAGTAGTGAGATAGTCAACTGCCACACTCATGATGACCTGTGATGCCTGATGCAGAGAGGATGATCCGTTCACTTGAGCTATGGTGAACAGGATTATCCTAAGTGACAAACTCGCCACATGTGTGATAGAAATCTGGCAACTAACCTTCTTGGGATGTCTCGGGCAGTATATCTGTACATAGTCCTCTATCGTGAGGCTACTCTGTGTCCTGCGTCGGGAATGTACTACCTCTCCCCTTCGAGAAAGGCTTGTGATAAAATAGATATCCTCCACTTCTACCCTGAGCGGCATCTGATCGATCATAAAGGCTTCCTCCTCGATGTCCCAATAATCAATGAGCATCTCAAGCAGACGCGTGTTCGCTTTCATATTTGGCAGTTTGAAAAATTTAAGCAAACCGCATCCCCGTAGGGCATCTAATGCTTCAGGACTGTTCATAACTTCATTATCTACCGCTGCGTGCTCTCTTTCACGCCACGTGATAGGCATCCTGAGAAAAAATCGATTTAAAACCGTTAGTTTTTGTTTAAAAATGGTTCGCGGCATATATGCGGGTCCCTGTGCACACAGTAGCGTATAGGGCCTACGTGTACGCGGGTTCAACATTACCAACCTGCGTATACGCCGTGAGGAAATTTTTGACAAAAGTTCAACGGTGAAACATCAATCAAAAATCTTAAAACCTGTCACAATCAATTGCAAGCTAAGTATAAGAGTTACCTGGAGGTTTTTGACGAATTTGAATGGTTGAATATGGCTGTGGGAAGTTTTCTCCTTTTGCTCCAAATCCTTTGCTCTCAAACTCAAATGGTAAAAATGGTGAGTCCAAAAATGCTTTTTTATAGGTTTTGAAAATGCAAAAAATTTTCAAAATTTTATTTTGTTTGGCCTCATGTGACTTTTAACTTGGGAGCTTGGAATGTTGAGAATGGTTTGTTTTTTAGGACATTTTGGACGTTTTTCAGTTTCGGGACGGTTCCATGACTGCTGACCCATCATGGCAGGTATCGTTTTCTCACTGGCATATAGGTTAGGGACACCATTTTTTCCGTTGCATTATGCATACTAGCCTCCATTTGCCGATACATCTGCCATAGGGTCGATCCCATCGTGTTATGGTTCGTAAGCCATTTTCACTCGCTGATTCTTTAAATCATGACACGATGGTAGAGCCATCCTTTACATGGGCATCGTAGTTAGCACCTCACTGACATTTGTTGCCCATGCTGCTCTATTGAGTAGGCTCGGGAGTCCTCTGTAGTCCCGCCATGACTTATGCGTTGAAGACTCATTCCTCTTAGCTTCTCCGCTTTGTTCTGGCCTTATACCCTAGAGGCTCCTTTGTGTTGAGTTGTACTACTGCATTGCATGTTGACCACTTGCACCTTTTGGCCTAGAGCCGGCTTCACTTGGACTCGTGTTTAAGCCAACTTTTGACCATGACGACTGCAAAATCAACCTTGCATACCTTTGACTTCTGCAGCTTGACACACCTTGACCCGTGGAAGGAACACACCTTTGAGTGTCACTGACCAGTTTTCACCTCCCTGCATTAAGCATAGGAACGTTCCATTCCCAGGAACTAGATCATCTGTTTCACCGACACTCGTTCTTTCCACTGTACCATAGCATTCTTTTATTCTTTTTCCGGCTTAACAGAAAAAGACAAAAAAAAATTAAATATTCCAAAAAGAGCGGGAACGGGACAGTATTTCCATTTATTGTTGGCAGCTAGAGTCAGTCATGTCGCCCTTGAACAAAGCACTCAAAACAAAGTCTCCTCCGCATGGGTGGGATTTAGTTTGACTTAGGTACGCCATAACCTTGTTATTGAGTCAGTTCTCCCCCGATTGGTGATCTCTTCTAATCATATGGAGGGTTCGTTCGTGCCTCCTGCATGGCGAACTTATACAAAGTCATCATATGCTGCCACATAGTCACATTAAGTCGTGCTTTTGTTCAAGGGAAGTTAGCCTGAGTCGGCCTCTCTGCGGTGTCCCTTGACTCATTTTTCAGTCAGCCATCCCTGGTTGTCAGTGTCATGTCTATCAGCACATTAGTTCTATTGGTCCTTTACTCGTGCCGGTTTGAGAAGGTCCCCATTGACTTCTTGCTGGCCGGTCTTTTCCTTATCGACGATGACACCTTGCTCTGAGGACAGGCCTTGAGCTGCACCTTGGCCCTTTGAATAACCACTGATAAGTAGTTCCTAGGTGCTTCCGTATCTAGGATTCCTATTCTCTGAGGGTTCCAAAGCGTGAGAATTCCTCCTGTTGTTTTTTCTGCTTTGACTTCTAGATATTCATATTTATTCAGCCATTTTCTGTGAATTTCTCTTATTTTTTCTACTGAACATTTTGTTTCCTAGATAAAAATCATATCTGGTTTTTCTTCTTTCATTCTATTACTAAGATTCCTTTGCTTCCTTTTACTCCCTAGACCCCTAATATTCCATGATGTAAGCTTCATTAAGAAAGATTTGTAAATTATTAACTGGTTAGGTCTTTCATCTTACCTGAATCAATCATGAGTTTTCCACACTCTATCAACAACTTGTTCTATTTTTTCCTACCTCTTTTCCTGCCTGGGTTCCTAGGAGCTAGTCCTGTTGCTGCCTTCATTGTTTTCACCCCTTCGTTGTCCTGACTATCATGGTTTCTTTTGACTCCCGAACCTTTTGCCTGAGTTCTCCATAGGAACAGCTGTTGCACTCTATTGAACTCCTCTTGTGGTAGCGAATCCATTCCTTTGGTGGTTCCCTGCTCCAAGAACTTTTCCAGATCTAGATGCTCCCTATCAAGAATATCCTGTAGTTCATGATCTTCTGTTCCCACCTCACTCGGGGTCATCTCTTGGTCCCTATCAAGTTCCATTGTGTTCAGTAGATCCTCCTTTTGTTGATTGTTGTCTTGTGTGTCCTCCATACTCTCTTCCTTTTCCTTCTCCGCAGGGCTTACCTCCTGAGTCTGAATTGCGTTATCATGCTCCTCTTCTTCTTCTAGTACCTTGTACCTATTTTGACTTGGCTGCTTTTCCTCATTTATTTTCTTTTGGTACTTTCTCCCTCCTTTACCTCTGTTTCCCACTTTGCTAAAGCTTTCAGTTTCTTTCCCTGAGGTAGCTTTAGTTCTGCTTTCCATTTTGTTTAAGGGGAAATCCCTGAATAGATGCCCATGTTCATGGCACTTGCGACATCTGAAAGGAACATGCTCATAGTCCACCGCTTGTACCCATTCTTCATCAAAAACTTCCAAAATAACTTCATCCGGTAGAGCTCCAGAGAGGTCCATCTCTACGCAAATCCGAGCAAAGGAGGTATACTTTCCCCGCCTAGTGGCCTCCGATATTTTAACAAAGTGCCCTAGTTTATTTCCTATTGCTTTTAATGATTATGGTTGCCAATAATCCAGTGGTAAGGAGTAGAGCCTTACCCAAATCGGGACCGAAGTGAATGTATCGCACTCCGGGACAAAATTCATTGCCCAAGGTCTCATATACAGGCCTGCAGTAGCATAGAAGTAGGGCCCTCCTTCAAACACCCTATCTTTATCCTCAATGTTCGTAAAAACAACAGTGAAGAAACCCTTTGATCCAAGGTGCAAATCTATATCCCCCTTAGGTTTCCAATGATTCTTTATCCATGCCTGTAAAGCCTTCTCTGTTGGCCATAACCCCATGAATTTACAAATGACTGCATAAGTCGCCATGTGTTCCCTATGCGCCTGTAGCACTGGATCACTTAACACCACTCTAGGTGTGATAGTTGCCCTAGGCTTACACGGTCCAGTTCGATTTCTGGTATCCACATTCTGATTTTCTCCTTCTATTCTTCTTTCTTTTCTGACTTCTTCCTGCATCTTTTCCTGCCCCTGTGTACCTCTGTTGTCCTGTTTCCCTCCTCCTGAAATTCTGATTTCAGCCTCCATAGGTTTCTTGAATCGATTGGAGACTGCCTGACTGTAGGAGGGAGTGGAACTAACCCCCCTCTCGCCTCTCCATGGTGCCCAATGCTTAACTTCTGCTACCAACCCTAGCTCTCTCTGCTACCAACCAACCAGCACTCCCCGAGGAATCAACCGCATCCGTCTATGGTATATAATTAATTTCAATGTTATTTTATATATAATGTGGTTGTATGTGGTATATAATTAATTTCATTGTTATTTTATATATAATGTGGTTGTCTGTGTTATATAATTAATTTCATTGTTTTTATTTTTTAAATGTTATTTAATATAGTAACCTGACCAATGTTATTGTATTCATATATAAATTATGGATATTTATTTATGTTTTATTGTGGAAATTCATAATTTATAAATAAAATTTGTTATAATACCATAAGCCAATATCATTCCAAAAACCATTAATTTGCAAATAAGATTTGTTATAATATCATAGGCCAATACCATTCCAAAAAACCATAATGCATGTTCAACATTTTTTTATTAATTAATTTAATTAAAAGAGCAGAAAAGGCATAACTACTTTTGAGATAAGTTTAAACCTTTGATTCGTGACTACTACTACATATATTCTAAAATATCATGCATAGTTTAAATCCCTACCATCAACATAATAATTATTGATAATTAAATTATATGTATACCTACTCCAAAATAGACACAATAATTAAATTTCTTAAACACAACCATGGAAAAGATGGGATGCGAAAGATAAAACATGAATATTTCTATTAACAAATATACACATTTATAATACACTCTTGTGACTCTTTGATTCATCTTCCAAAGTCTCTTGGACTCCTTTTGATTGTTCAATTTCCATACCTTAACCCTTAGCGGATTAGGTGTCCAACATTCCCCCCTTAATCCGTAGGGGTATACACGATTTCAAGAAGAGAGCTATAATACAAAATACAATCATGCATGACAAGAATATGCTGACTTTTCTATCTAAGATGATGGCATAATGTGGGAGAACTCGAGGTCTCACCGACGGTGGTTTAAGAATGACCACCAACACTAGAACACTTAGTGCAGTTCTTCAAACTCTTCCAAATTTGGTAAGAAGTTGAAATCTTCTGCTAGAGGAAGTGTCCCTAATTCTTTGAAGAGGGGACCTTCAACCTAGAAAAAGGGATGTCTACAACCTGTAGTGGTTTAAGGAAGGCAACCAACCAAAGGAATGCTTAGTGCGATTCTCTAAACTCTTCCAAGTATGGCAGGAAGTTGAAGTCTTTTGCTAGAGGAAGTGCTCCTTAATTCTTTAGAGAGGGAGACCTTCAACCTAGAAAGGAAGGTCTGCAACCTGTGGTAGTTTAAGGAATACTACCAACCAAAGGCATGCTTAGGAGTTTCTATGTCTATGTCTACAACTCTGAATCTAGGTATGGTTGTCTCTGGCTATAGGCTTAGGCAGCAGGTTTATGTTGTGGCTCAAGCTCACTTGATTTATCTTTGAAACTTGTAGATGACCATTACTTCCCCCTGTCAGATGCAAGGTGAGAAGACGCAAAGAACTTAACTGCAAGACTTTTCAATACTCTTGAAGAAATTCTGACATATGACTGAAATATCTTCTTGGCTGTGTAAGCCCATTACCAAGAAGTGATCCATCCAAGGTGAATATTTGTTATTGTAGGAGGTTTGCTTTTGAAGCATATGTGTGAAGAATGAGTACATTGACCACAATGATTACTCGGGTGAAGATCACAACAGTGAACCTTCACATGGCCAACATTGTCACAATGTTGGCATCTGATAGTCTATGGTTGTTGTGGAAGAGGAGCATAATCTGAAACAAGTGAAGATGAACTACCATGAAGAAACCTGCACTTTGAAATTTGATTGGTTTTGAGTAGTCTAGATTATGAAAGGATTCCTCCTTATCATATCCAATACATGTTATTTGCTTGTTGCTGACAAGCTCTTCCCAAGGTATAATAATCGGCTTCGGAAGTGCAAGCTTAATTTCTTCTTTTGCATGCAAATCTGCTCCTGCACTAGGCAATGAATGTGAATCAACCTCAACTTTATATTCTTGTTGCTAATTGGAGTTTGTCTCAATCTGGAGCAGTGAATTGTTCTGAATAGAAAACAATGCAACCGATTAAGATTCTTTGGGTTAAATATTTCTATGGGTATTAAGTTTTGATCTAGAGAATATTGTTTAAGTTCAAGGCATATAATATAGTCAAATTTATAATAGAAACAAGGAACTTACTAGAAAAATCATTCTTTAACATGTCTAGACTTTGCAAGGAGTTGAATGAAAAAACTTAGGGAAGGTTCTAAATTGATTTTTGTTACTAAATCAATGATGTTACAAGGATTTCTTTCCATTGATGTGGAGAAGAAGCAAATCTCTCCTAATTACTTAATGCAGTTGGAGATTTACCTTTATAGTACACATCATTTTTATTCCATTAACTAAGACACTAAGCTATGAAAAACATACCATTAATTTAATAAGGAAGTTTTTTCTTTTCTTTTCCTTTCTTTTTTTGGTGAGAATAACATTGATCTCCTTTACTTCATAAAAAATAGTAACAAGGGATGAATCAAATGAGATGTTAAATTTTAAGATATCCAATTTAAGAGCTTAGATGTAAAAGCTACCTTAAATGAAGGGAAGTGAGTTATGTATATGGAACTGGCATGGAAGTTTAATGGTTCTCTCTCAGCATGGCATCCAGCTTAGGAGTTATATCATGATTGTGAAAGGTAACCAATATAAATCCATATTAAGCACAGATCTAGCATGTATCGAGTGCAAACCTCTTTTAAAGTGTAAAATTTGGAAGAAAAAAAATGCATCCCATGCATTGAAACATTTGATCTATTCACTTAAAATGACTTTCTTGTTATTAATATATTTTAAGGATATACCAATGTTACTTAATCCTATATATTAAAATATTTTATTAATGACTGACATTAGAATTTTTTATTATTATAAATATTTTTAAATGTTACATATTAATTTTATATTAAAAAGTGAATAAATGGTGCATTTCTCTTATTATTCTTATTAGGAAGTATTTGATATTTTTACTTTTAATTTTAGTTTTCAAATTTTTTATTTGGACATTAAAATTTTTATTATGTGCAACATTAAAATATTATATTTTAACATTATATATATAAATATATATGTAGTTGATATTGATATAAATTAGTTAGCATAGATTTTCAAATAGTTTATTTAAATCCTATGTAGAAATATTTTTGAAAAATATATAAGGTTTAAACATTTTACTCACACTTTTGTTTAGTTATAATTAATTTATCTTTTTTAAATTTGATAGGAGATTTTATTAAACTCTGTTTACTTATAATTAATTTATATATTTTTAAATTGATATGGAATTTTATTAATCTAAATATTTTATTTATGACTTGAGTCACTGAAATATTTTTACCACATTGGGTTGTAATATCTACCTTATCTTTCTTTTTTCTAAATTGATATGAAATTTTATTATGTCATGTAGTTATTGAAATATTTTATTTATAACTTAGAGTAAGCTAAATATTTCTACCACATTAAGCTGTAATATCAACAATAAAGATTATGATTATTGATGTTTTATACTTCATTTAAGCATATTCATTTTCTTTTTTAATTATAGTTGATATTGTTTTTCTATTTAAAAATGGATTTACATATTATTGTTATACTAGACTGTAGAATGCCCAAAATTATAGACAAAGATTCCACAATCTAAAAAAATGGCTATAATAATTTAAATACATGTAAATTTGCTTGGGGTTTGCTTGCTTTTAAAAAAATTCTTTCAAACATTTTTTTAAGAGAAATTTTAGTTGTTATTTACCGATTATAATATAGATTTACAAAAATACCTACCAAATAAATTTAGAATTTACTTTCACTGTAGGAAAGCCGAGGATGAATTCCTGACGGGAACATGTTTAAAAATTGAACACATCGTACGACAAGACACGCGCACTGACTTTATCTTCATCCATTTGCGGGTCCCAGTTCAGATTCTACATGTGAGTGGTTTGCATGGGAACGAAGGAATGCATTTTCTTTATCGTCTGCTTATTGGGGCATATCTGCTTATTTTCTTTTGCATCTTCATTTTCAGCCATCCCTCGGAAAGGCATTGTCCAAGTCCTTTCTGTAGCATTTGTGAAATTTTTTATGTTTTAATTTAATTTAAAGTTTATAATAAAATTTATATAAATATTGTTCGTAAGGGGTAGTTCAAGTGGCAATGGTCGTGGAACAGAGTCTCACCGAATCAGAGAAAAAAAATAAATTATATAAATATTATTTTAATATGCATCAATTAATTAAGATAAATTTTTATTTGTTTTTAAAATTTGTATGAAATTGTTGTACTGTTTAAAATGTTAAACCATAATCTTAAAATTAATTTAATTTTAAATAAAATTATCATTTTAATTTTTAAATAATTATATTTAATTTTAATTTTTCAAAAATATAATATTTATATATTTATAAATATTAATTTTAAATAAACAAAATTATTTATACTCATTATAATTTACAAGTAAAATTCATTTCATAACCTCTCATTGTTTAAAATTCACATATTTCATAACCTTTTAATGCTTAAATCCATGAACTCTGAATTAGAAGGTGGCATTTCTTTCACTATCTCATTTAATATGCTTTTACAAATATTTGACATAATTGTAATACGCGTTTTATAGGAAAAATGTAAAAGAAAGGTATAAATTTTATTTTTTAATTTTTTTAAAATTTAATTTAAATTTAAATAAATATTATTTATCATTATTAGTAAAAATTTAATATAAATATTATAAAATTTTACAAAATTTAAAAAAAAATAAAAAAAATCACGAGATTAATTTTAGATTAATGTCCCACATATTAACTTTAACTTTAGGTTTGAAGAATTCAAGTTGAAAGGAGTAGATTCACATTTCAAATAACCAATGCGAAGAGGGAGTATATTAGTAGATGGAACGTTTGACCCAAAATACAATTTTGTATTTCTTTGTCCAAGTAAAGATGATATAATTTGGTTAAAAAAAAGGTGAAGTTGACTACACATATGTGGAATCACATCATTTTCAAAGTGAAAGTAAAGTTGAATAAATTTGGGAACAAGGTTGATAATAATGATAATGGATTTTAAATTATAAAAGGATTATTGAAATTTAGAGTCACATCATTTCAAAGTAAAGGTAAAGAAATTTGAGAACAAGGTTGGCCTACTTGGTATGGTAATAATGATAATGGATTTTAAATCATAACAATATTTATTCTTACAGTATGATGATAGCGTATAATAAAGTATATTGGCATTTAAAAAATTGTTGTCTATTTTAACATTAATTTTGAATACAAATGTTGATCGGAATGTAGTCCACTTTAACAAAGGTTTTTATTTTGATGTGATTTACTCGTTAATTTTTTTAGTTTAGAGTCATCATATGCCTTGGAAGTGTTTGAATATTTAAATTTATCTTTCATGCACGTTTCTCTGCATCGTCCTCTTTCGGATAATAACATTACTTACCATTTCGCTATCATACAATGTAGACATATGGTTGCCTTGTAATTATGATCGTTGGCATAGTCCAATGATAAACCATGCGTAGTAATCATTGTTCTTGGCCTAGTCAAATCATGTGCACAACAATGAATATAATTCAGTATAGTCAAATCATGTGCACGACAATGAATTATATCACATGCATGGCAGTGAATATAATGGGGTATAGTACAATCATGTGAATGAAAGTGAATATAATGTCGTAGTTTAACGAAATTGCTTAATCCAAGTTATAGTGGTTAAATTTTAAAATTTTAGGTTTCCTAGACGTTTTTGATGGTGCTAAGTCTATTTTCCCTATCAAAAATATAATTCAAACACTCTTCTACGAGATTTTTTGAAAAAAATATTTACCCAGATTTCAGCCACTTTTGGTCGTTCAGGCGATTCCTTCGCCTCTGTAGACGACTACAAATATAATTTGGTATAGTTAAATCATGTGCACAGTGAGAATATAATTCGGTACAGATCCCACTTTAAAACATGGCAACGCTTATTTACCAGGCTATCGAGCTGCCGTAGACGACTACAAATATAATTTGGTATAGTCAAATCATGTGCACGGCTAGAATATAATTTGGTACAGATCCGACTATAAAACATGGCAACACTTATTTACCGGGCTATCGAGCCATAAATACGTGAGGGCAATATATGCCCACCGCTCGATCATGTAGCGATGGGCATATACTGCCCCCACTTGTTTCGATGCAGTGGTGGGCATATACTGCCCCGCATATTTATGGCTCAATAGCCTTGGATATATTGATTGTCATAAAACATGACAACTAATATTTACAAGTCTATTGAGTTTTTAATGCACCCTTTAAGACACAATATACATAATATGGGCATCCACATTCTTTTTTGTTGGAATTGACGGGCAAAATCCCCCGTCACATGACATTTTGGCCGTATTTGATGTTTAAAAATTTAGCATAGTCGTCTTTCTTGATGTGTTCTTTAATTTACAAAACGTATTTTTGATGGGTTATTATCTTCCGAAAACGTTCTTAATATTGTATATCAAGTTGTGTTTCATTTGGACTGAGGCATCTCATGGTGTCACATCCATCCATTTATTCACCGAGTATGGAGTAAGACTGCAAGTAGGCGGACACCAATGTTGTTTATCCTTGTGCCTCTCTCATTTGGTAAAATGTGCGATCGAAATTGATTTGATAGATTACATTGGAGAATTTATGATCTTCAACTAACGTATCAATGGCAGGGAAAATTTTAGGGGCTAATATTCGCAGGTGGGCTAATTTTCTATACTTTTTCCAAAAAAAATATTTGCCAATTTCTATTTTTTTCTAAAAATAATTCGCCCAAGTTTTATAGTTTGAAATTATTTTACCTTAAAAATCACCAATATCCTATAGACTAATATAATATAATCAAAATTTTAGATATTTTAAAAAATATATTATCTAAAATTTTAGAAATTTTCTATTATAGATTACTAATATTCACCAAGGTTTCGAAACTTTCAAATAGATATCCATCCTTAAAATTTTCCCTGATCAATGGAGCACTGTCAATGAAATTGACTTATTTATTTCGAAATCATACTTGAATGTGCCCAATCTGTAATATTCTTTAAAGAAATGTGTAGGGGACAACTTATAGTGACTCCACAAGGAGAGCACCAGACCATGGATGGGACGTGTAATTGAAGAATCACATGTGCACCAAAATTTTTGTGTCTTGTAAAATCAAGGCCTCCTCCATCGATTTGTGCTACGCTAAAATCATTGCACTCCATGTGGGCTTACTTGTTTGGCTGCGCAACCTTGGAGGTAGTCTCCTCAGTATTAGCATGGCCTTAATATCTTTGTGGTTGGATGGAGGCCATTAAACCATTCAAAAATGTGTTTAGTTTGCTTTGCGTATACTTTTTTGTTTGTTAAAATTATGTAGAGCGTTAACGCAAGTGGGTGAATTTTTTATTTTGAAAATTTTACTATACAATAAAATTCCAAAACAAAATTCCGTTAAAATTATATAGAGCGTTAATGCTAGTGGGTTTTAGAGAATTCCATAATGTTGGTCCACTTTGCAACCTTTACAAAATGGCGAGTGGAAAATAACTCACAATTTTCCAAACAAAACTTACGTAATCACTTCATTTTTTTTTGGGGGGGGTAGTGTATGTAGTTATTTTGCACTAGCTTATGAGTTATTTTCCAAGGGTCACTATCATTCTACAACAAAACATTATATAATATAAATATTGCTTTTACTTTGTTTTATGACATTTTAGTGTAAAATTATCTACTATCATTTTGTTCTACTCTGCCTCAAAACTTTATTCTTGAAGGGCAAAATTTTAAACATAATGTTTATTGACGGGAAGTATAAAGATCCAAAACGTTAAAAAAAAATTGTTTGATGGGTAAAGAGGAATCCAAATTCCAACCCTAGGCGGACCTGATTTGATATCTCTTGTGCATTCAATGTCACTCTGTCCTGGGGATTTCGAACTGAGTACTACTACTTGAAAATTTTGAAATGAAATTATAACGCTCTTTTCACAGTACGATTTTCTTTCTTGATTTTCTTGGTACTAACATCGATATTTTTTGTTATTTCAAAGATGGCCACCTCCACCCTCTATGTTACATTCTTGATGTTTTTCTTCACCTTCTTGGTAATGAATATTTCCGCACCTTATGTCTTGATTTTTTTCTTCACCTTTTTGGTAATGAATCTTTTCGCACCTGATGCCAATGTGCAAGCTCTCACCCCTACTCCCATCTCTGACAATGAGATCTTGCTTTTCCATTTTATTTAAACCAGTATATATCCATCTTAAGCACAGATTTAACATGAGCCCAGAAATCAATTTTCTTCAGATCCAAACTTATTTTAGAGTGCAAAAACAATGTGTAATTTTTCATTGTTTAAATTTTACTTTTGAATGCTATAGAAATTACATTACTTAAACTTATACGTCCACAAATTCTTTCTTGGATTTCGACAAAAAATGGTATACCTAAAAAAGTATTAAATTGTAATGAGACTACTTCAAATGTTTTAACCAGTAAAACATTTTTTTTTTCAATAGCTTTATAAGATATATACACAATTTTTTAAAACAATATATAAAATATTTTACATAACATGTGCATTGAGCCATTTTATCAGCACATTAAAATGTTTTTTTTATTAATATATTTTTAAGTATGTGTCAATATTAATTCATATTAAAATATTTTGTTCATAACCTACATTGGATATTTTATTATATTAGGTCATATGGACAACTAATTAAATATGCATTACATATTATTTTTTCTTTTTTATTATAGAAGGCATTTATTTTATATCTAGAGCATATTTTATTTTTATATTAATAGGGACACGTGTCAACTCCAAGTTGAGCACGGACATACTTACATATCGCCTTCACTCTGGGCTGTAGAACCAGCATAGATCCATCTTAAGCGCGGATCTAACATGAGCCCAGAGAAATCAATTTTCTTCAAATGCAAACTTATTTTAGGGTGCAAAAACAATGTGTAATTTTTCATTGTTTAAATTGTATTTTTGAATGCTATAGAGATTACATTACTTAAACTTATAAGTCCAAAAATTCTTTATTAGATTTCGACAAAAAATGGCATACCTAAAAAAGATTAAACTGTAATGAGACCACTTCATGTTTTAACCAATAAAACTTTTTTTTTTCAATAGATTTATATGATATATACATAATTTTTTAAAACAATGTATAAAATATTTTACATAACATGTTCACTGAGCCATTTTATCACCACACATTAAAATGTTTTTTTTATTAATATATTTTTAAGTATGCGTCAATATTTTTTTTTTCCCTGTGGTTCACGGATACCCTTGGTCACTGGGTAGTCGCTACGTCCACTTGATTAATATCTAGGGTGGACCCCACCCGAAGGGGATCGACACCCCTCGGCCATATTTACTTGACCTGACCCCAAGAGCTTTTCGGGAATTGACCCTGTGACCTCCCAATTGGCGAGGCACTGATTTGACCGATTGAGCTAACTTTTGGGGCTAGTATATGTCAATATTAATTCATATTAAAATATGTTTTCATAACCCACATTGGATATTTTATTATATTAGGCCATATGGACAACTAATTAAACATGCATTACATATTATTTTTTCTTCTTTATTATAGATGGCATTTCTTTTATATATAGAGAATATTTTATTTTTATATTAATAGGGACAATGTCAACTCCAAGTTGAGTACAGACATACTTACACACCACCTTCACATTGGGTTGTAGAACCGTCATAGATCCATCTTAAGCATAGATATAACATGAGCCTAAAGAGATCAATTTTCTTCAAATGCAAACTTCTTTTAGAGTGCAAAAACAATGTGTAATTTTTCATTGTTTAAATCGTATTTTTGAATGCTATAGAGATTACATTAATTAAACTTATGAGTCCAAAAATTCTTTATTGGATTTCGACAAAAAAAAAGTATACCTAAAAAAGGATTAAACTGTAATGAGACCACTTCAAATGTTTTAACCAATAAAACTTATTTTTTTCAACTAAGATTTATATGATATATACATATTTTTTTAAAACAATATATAAAATATTTTACGTAACATGTGCACTGAGCCATTTTATCAGCACACATTAAAATGTTTTTTCTTTATTAATATATTCATAAGTATACGTTAATATTAATTCATATTAAAATACTTTGTTCATAACCCACATTGGATATTTTATTATATTAGGTCATATGGACAACTAATTAAAAATGAATTACAGTTTGAGTGGGCCCAATGGTTAAGAGCATGTGTTTCCTCTTAGGAGGTCACAGGTTCAAAGCTAGAGAGGGGCAGAGTATGTATGCCCTCATAGACTTAGCAGTAAAATCAGTGTGCGAAGGTGGGTCCTGTTATCGCTCAGGTTGTCCCCAGGTTGGAGTAAGGGATATGGCCGAGGTAACCACAAACCAACTTTGGACTGCAGGTTCTAGCCCACCTACAGTTAGAGAGGGCTCTCTCTATCTGATTTAGCTTTGTTGAAAAAAGGATTTTAGGCTAGTTATTTGGTTCAAGGGTTTTTGTTTTGATTTTGGTGGGAAAATTGATGTTTTCAGGTAAAGAGGCAGGTATAGCATGAGGGTTTCAAACCATTGGGCATGGAGTCGAGGAGGAAGACTGTTGGTGCGTTTTCTTGGTCACAAGAGAGAAAAATGGAGCAAGGTAGCTGCGCATGAAGCAATGTTTCAGGTTTAAAGGATGGACTGAATGCTAAGGAAAGAGAGGCAGTTAAGAATCTCTCTTTCAACTTAACAGGGGAAGGTGAAAGAGCTCTATCTAGGGGCAGTAAAGAATCCCTAGATAATTGGCAGACACAGGTGAATTAGGGTGAGTGTGAGCCAGAGGGAATTCATATTCATTTCCAATTCATTCAGATGAAAACATAAAGAAACAGCAGAAGTTGAGCATAGAGTGTATTTAAACAAGTTCTAAGCTAATCTTTCTTTCTGCTATTTAGATAGTGGTAAACAATAAAACAGAGGTAAGAAGCACTTATTGGTTCATATCGCAGCACAAGGATTCCATCATTCTGTCTTCAGAGACCATTAACAACACATCAAACGGACTCTTCTCTGAAATTTCAGCAATCTTTGATTATAGAAACAAACTCAGGTATGCAGTGTGAGTCTCTAGTGAAAATTATTAATCAACCAACCCTTGAAACAATGCAGAGGGCGGTATAAATAGGGAAAAACTCTCCTAAAATGTTTATTACATCTTGACCTAAACAGGTCCTAAAAAAATGATTAATTTGACCTAATCCTATCCAGAAATAAATGCAATAAAATCTCTTGAGCTGCACTGAGGGTCGCCGTATCAAAAATGAATAAATGTGTTGTCCTCAGTGGCTTGGTGCAGTGTTTCTGCAGCCTGCGCATGGGTCTCTGCTCCATTGTAGTTCTATGGCTTTAATGCTTTAACTGTGACTTGAGAGCCAGGATGGGCTTCCACCGCCTGATTTGACTTTGTTGGCGGCCATTCAATTTTAACCTGCATTGGGAACTGAAGGTTTCTATTAAACAATTTGACTGATACACTTTTGTTGCTTCATCTCTCCTCTGATACTCTTTGACACATGATTTGGGCTGCCTTTCTCCTTGCTGTGGGTCAAATCAAACTTTAATGGCCGTTGGTCGGCCCTCTGTTTCCTTTGGAACTGTCTTTGCTCCTTTCTGAACCTGTGTGAAGAAATCTCTGTCATTTGGCGATTTTCGGGCTTGCTGGAGGCCGAGTGACAAGGGGAATTTCCACTTTAGCCCTTTTTTCTTAGCGATCAAAAACTGCCTCAAAATTTGAATCCGGGTCTCCAGAGTCGCGATCTCGCCTTTCGCGCCAAAAATGATGATGACGTCAGCATGACATCAGCGTGACGTAAGCGGGTGGGACCAGTATGGCGGGTGACATCAGCAGGGTGACATCAGCATGTACGGTGATGACGTGGCAGTGGACACGGTGGCAGGGGTGACTTGGCAGGAGGCCAATGCGGGACGGTGACGTCAGCGACGACGTGGCGCTGACGCAGGAGGGTGGAAAGCGGTTTTGGTTTTCGTCGGATTTCCCTTTGTACGGGGGCGGTAATGGTCAGAGCGACTCCGATGCAATCGCGGGTGGACACGCGTCTTCTTGTACGACAGAAAACCGCCAGGCTATCGGGCGCTAAAGGTCGGACGACGGGACGGCTCCGAAATCGCCGAGAGCCGTCGGATCTGGGAGGGGGGATCGGAGGGTTGATGGAGCGCAGAGCTGGTGGAGGGATAAGGGACGAGGATCGGGAATATTCGGATTTAAATATTGCGCGGCGGGGGGGTTTAGAACTTAGGGAATGCGGGTTTTGTGGGGATTAAGAGCGGGCGGGTTAATGTTTTATGAACCAAACTTAGGATAAGGGTGCAAAAGTGGGTTTTTGAAGGGCTAGGGCTAAGCGGAAAGGTTGTTAGCATGACCAGGTGTCATACTAACCCCAATTAGGATTCGGATGGGCTAAAAACAGCCCCGGATGGACTATTTTTCCCCGGACTTAGAGGAATAGGGCTATAGTGCCAGGGAGGGGATACTTAATATTTTAGGGGATTTATATACATAGTTTTAATAGGGGAAGGGGAAAAGAGTTAGGGAGCTAGATAATACAGTCAGTAGTTAATATGAAAATGATAAGAAAGCGCTAAGGTAAGAGACCTTAGGCTATTGGGGGGGAAGTAGAACTTGTAAAGGAAGAATGGAAATCCTTGAATGAAGCAGATCTTCATCAAGGAAAATGTTATGGAACATGATGAAACTAAGAGGCTCAAGCAGATCTTGACCTCTTTGGGGACGTTAGTAAGTGTTTTGGGGGATAAAAGGAATGGGAAGTTAGTGATGTCTAGCTTGAGCTCCTCCAGATGAAAACTGCCTGATAACTGTGATCTGAAAATATATGATACTTAGAAACACAAAATTGACCATCAATCATCATTCTGCAACCTCACAGCTACCTACCCAGCCTACCTTCCTAACATTTTTTCTTCTTTTTGGTTTGGGTGCACTTAGACTTGCAGACCCAGCTTTACAATTTTTCTTTTTTCTGTTTTCCTATCTAAATCTACACTTATTTCTGCCAAGGGCCCAGATTAAGCAGTTGGGTCCCTTTGATTCTCTACCTATCTACAAATCTACCAAGATTAAACTGTTTGGACAGATATTATTCTCTATATTCTAAAACAGGAAATTGAAATCTAGAGAGACCAAGCTTAAACTGTTTGGAACTCCCTTAACTAAAAAAAAAACTCTTCAAAAATGGAACAACTCTTCAAATTGGAACACAGCAGTGCATGTGGACTAGCACAGTCTCATGGTATCTTCTGGAAATATGGAACACTGCAGCCTGCAAAGTATGACATATTTGGCTTGTAAAAGTGTTAATCATGAAAGATGAACACCTGTTGCAACAGGAGGCTAATAGTGGCTCCACTTGGGGATGGCTTTTCCTTGTGAAAAGCCAAGAACAGCAGGTCAGACTGCCTTGATCTTATGTAGTTGCTGCGGATTGAAAAATTTCCTTTTTTATGGTTGTTGAGAGTGTAAAGCTTTGAAATATGAACGACTCTCTCCTCAACTGGGCTACTGTGAACAGTATAGCATCGCCTACTTTTATCTGCGTGCTTGATAATTATGTACAATGCTGCTGGAGCACGGCCTTTAAACAGTCTTAGAACAGGGACCAAACTGATGTATTTGCCTTGTTTTTTGTTTGAGTTGAGCAAGGTGCTGATATGAAATTAAACTTGGTCCTCTGATCTAATATTCATGGCTGAGCACTGCAAGCAGCACTCATCTGTTGAGGTTAATGCAATGACAGAGATCTGAAAAAAGAATTTGCTTTGTCCGTGTCTTCAAAATTTACTGCTGTTCCTTAAACAATCGGCCTGCTTATATAAAAAAATAAAAACAGAGTGCTGATATATACAAATATTACTGTACAAAGGTATATAGAGAGCTTGTTCTGCATCCCTTTTAAAATGGATCATGGTAATGTTTCAGCATGCGGCCATTGACAGGGCCTTCTTCAGCAATATTTCCCTCTATAGATCTGAGAAAATATGTGTTATTTCCCTTAACAGCAGAAATAACGAATGGCCCTTTCCATAAAAAATCAAACTTAGCATGTTTACCCTTGTCTTCTCTTCGTGAATCCCACCTTAGAGCTTTGTCACCCATGTAGAAATCTTCAACCTTAGCTCTCTTATCAAACATCTTTTTGAGCTTTTCTTGCAGGATTTGAGCTCTGTCATAAACTTGTTCTCTGGTTTGCTGAAGATGAATTGTCTGATTGATCCTTCTTTGAATGTCATTTGGTTCGGCCTGAATCTCCTGTAACAGCTTGATAGTAGGAATGCCCAGGGATGAAGGAAATCTGGCCTCCATGCCATATACTAGTTCATAAGGGCTCATCCCAATGGATTTCTTGCTTGAAAGTATGTCCGCCCACAGGGCATTTACCAGCTTTTTGTGCCAGTTCTTCTTGTTTTCTTCCAACACTTTCTTTATGATGTTGATGAGGCTTTTGTTAGATGATTCGGCCAGGCCATTACCTTGAGGGTAGTAGGCCGTATAGTGGCCCAGGGTGATGTGAGATTTATGGCAGAAATTGATCATCTTTTTGGACTTAAAAGCAGCGGCATTGTCAGTGATAATCTTCTCAGGGCAGCCAAATCTAGCAAGGATATTGCACTCAAGGAATTGGATAATGATGGTGTCATTTGCCTGCCTACAGGGGATGGCTTCAACCCACTTAGTGAAATAGTCGGTGGCTGTTAGGATCCACTTGTGCTGGCCTGAGGAAGAGGGATGGATTTCTCCAATGAAGTCAAGACCCCATTGTTGAAAAGGTTTTTCTATTGAGATGGGTTTTAGGGGCAGGGGTAACAGCTTTCTCTTGCCTTCAAAAATTTGGCATTTGTGACATGACATGGCAAATTTCTTTACATCTACAAAAAGGGATGGCCAATAGAAACCAACTCTCAAGATTTTATCAGCTGTGGACTTCCAGTATAGATGTCCTCCACAGTCACCTGCATGGAATTATTTCATGACATTGTTAGTTTCATTCATGGTTAAACAATTCAGCAATATACCTTCATGATTTCTCCAAAATAATGCACCATCTACAACACAAAATTTCAAAGCCTTCATTTTCAAAAATCTTTTCTTGGTTCTGGACAATCCTGGGGGAGCACACAGGTTTAACAATACAAAGCATATATCAGCGTACCATGGAGATTTCAAAAAGATGTCACTGATCTGTGGAGTCGCCAGCTCTGGTTCATTGTCCAGCTGGTTAATGTCTAAGGCCCGAAAGTTTGTTTCAGACATCAGTTTAGCTAAACCTTGTCCCTTTATCAGCTTGGTTGGTTTTATTTCTATGTCATATTCAAGGATGTTTGCTATCCACTTGCCTCTTTTGCTTTCTAATCCCTCTTGGGTCAATATGTCTTTTACAGTAGCGTGTGGGACATAGGCAATCACGTGTGAATATAAAATATAAATTTTGAATTCCTTGATGGCCTTAACAAGTGCGTAAGCCTACTTTTCCATGATTGGGTACTTCAAAGGGGCATCTCTTAAGGCTCGGCTGAAAAAAGCGTTCGGCTGTTCAGCTCCCTGTTCATCCTTTTGCAGCAGGACAGCGGCTATTGTGGGGTCGGATGCAAATGAGAAAATGATAAAATCTTTGTCAAATTGTGGGCTGGTGAGAACAGGGGTTTGGGTTAATGCAGTTTTGATACTTTCAAATGCTTGCTTGGTTTCAAGAGACCATTTTACCTTGGCATCCTTCTTTAGCATGTTGCTTAACAGTCGTATCAGTTCAGCTAGATTTGGAATAAATCTTCTTAAGAAGTTGATTTTCCCAAGGAATGCTTGTAGCTCTTTTATGTTTCTTGGGTATGGGATTTGGAGGATGGCTTGGATTCTTTCAGGATCAATTATAATCCCATCCTTTGATATGATGTGGCCAAGTAATTTGCCTTCTTCAAGGCCAAATAGAGACTTCTTGGGATTCAAGGAAATGCCATATTTCCTACATGTCATGAATATTTGCCTAAGATGCATGAGGTGCTCTTCATCAGATTTGGAAAAAGGGGTTAAATCATCAAGGTAAACAACTAGGAAATCATGTATTTCTTTAGCAAACGCAATATCCATTGCTCGTTGAAAGGTTGCACCAGCGTTCTTAAGTCTGAATGGCATCTTGACATACTTAAATGTTCCCCACGGTGTGGTAAAAGCTGTTTTGTCTTGGTCGTCCGGGTGAACAAGTATTTAGTTGAAACCTAAAAAACCATCTAGCAAAGAGATTCTAGATGACCCCACTACTCTTTGCAGGATGTGGTCCATTTTGGGCAAAGGATAGTGGTCTTTTAAGGAAACTTGATTTAAATTTCTGAGATCTACACAAAGTCTGATCTCACCTGACTTCTTTCTTGTAGGAACAAGGTTGGACACCCATTCGAAAAATCTGATGGGTGCTATTATGCCTGCTTCAAACATCCTCTTTACTTCCTTCTCAATCATGGGCAGAAGCATGGGGTTAATTCTTCTAAGTTTCTGCTTGAAGGGTTTCTGGTTTGGTTTTAAGGGAATTGTATGTTGGATCACTGAGGTATCATAGGATTTCAAATCCTCATAACTCCAAGCAAACACGTCTTGGAACTCTTTGAACAAATCAATGTACTTGGGATTTTGATCAGGTGGTAAATTTTTGGACAGTTTGATCATTTTTGGATTCTCTGCTGTCCCAATGTTGTGTTCTTCTATATCAGTATTTATGGGCTGCAATTTTGGCTTTCTGGGAACATCATTAGCATCAAACATGTCTTCTAGCGGGGTTAAACTAGCAGGCAAAAAGTTATCCTTTAAGTCAATGATCTCAACCTCTGTTTTTTCTATTTCTTCCAAGTGCATTCGTTTCAGCTGTTCTATGTTTGCATTGTCAAAAACAGTTGGTTTCAGGATTTGTTTGGTTGTTGCAACTGTTACAGCTTGCAGATTTTCAGTTGTTTGCTGTTCTGAATCTGTCATAGCATCCATGTCAATGTTAGTACTTGCAAACTCATGCTCAAGAGTAAGGAAATTATTAATCTGGGCATCACTTTCGAACACTTGCCAATCTCTAACGTTATTTGGGACAGTGGTCCTGTGTCTTATTTCAGCTGTGAAGTGATGGTTTGGGTCAAAAGGAAGCTTACATGTACTTGCGAAAGTGGCTAGGCTATGTGCATGAATGTTGTGATTTCTTGAAATCTTGTCAAGTTTGAATTCCGTGAATGCATTGAGTATGTTAGCGGCAGCAGTCCTATAGGCTCTCATTCTATTGTCATTGGTAACAAAGTTACCCTTCATTTGTTGTATGATTAAATCAGAGTCACCTAAAATAGACACTTTTGCAGCTCCTAGAGCTCTGAGGAGTTTAAGGACTAGCAGCAGAGCCTCATACTCTGTCATGTTATTTGTACATTTGAAGTTCAGTCTGTAGGAATGGCCTTTGGCATGGTTATTATGTGTATTGTGAATCCAGACACCTGCCCCTGCTCCTAACTTGTTGACAGAGCCATCAAACTCTAAATACCATGTGATTTCTTGCTTGGGGTTGGTACTAAGAGTTTCAACTATACTAGGATTGGGCAGACTTGAAATTGTTGTTTGGGGATGTTCTTCTAGCCTGCTGGTTGCATTAACCGTTTTGGCAGTTTCATCAGTATGTGCAACCGATTCTTCATTGATGTGTGCTTGTTGTTCTAGAGCCAAATGCTCATTATCAGTTTGAGAATTTGTATCATCGTTAAACAAAATAAAGGAATCCATATCAGAATGTATTGAGTAAATGGGAAAATTTTCAGGCCTGCTCTCACTACTTACCACATACTTCATCAGTGTTTCTCTGTACAGCCTCTTTGGTTGCCCAAAGACAGAAATGGTGGCGTAGGAGAGGTCTAATTGAAGGGACCCTTGAAGCTTTGCTCCCCGTGATCTTGATAGGAGCATACCGTACTTTGGTGGGATATCGGCCACCACCACATCCATGAGGATGGTCTTGTTGGGATATTGAACTAAGGAGACACACAAGTCTTTGATGAGGCCTAAACATTTGACTTGACTTGAGTCAAAAGAGTATAAATCTTTGTAAGGTCTGGTAATATCAAGGTTCAATTTGTCCATAACTGCTTTGGGCATCAGATTGTACGATGCCCCTGAATCAAACATAGCATTGTGCAAAATATTGTCATGTATATGCAAACTGATATAAAATGGTGGGACAGGTCCATGTGTTGATTTTCCGTTAACTTCTGGGCCAAACAGCAGTTCAGGGGAATCATCCAAAACATTTACATCGTCCTTATTTTCGGGGATTTGAAGTGATCTTTGAATTTGTTGCCTATACGCATCATGTCTGGCCAGTTCTGGGAGAGGGACAGATATCTTCAGTTTTCCAATCTCTGCCTCCAAATTAAAAGGCTTTTCCAATGGAGTCTTGGTGTTGATTATGGCAGTTTTTTCCTTCTCATTTGAATTATCAGCGATTTGCTCTTGTTTATCAGCGTTATGGGAAGTATTTGCTTGTGGTTTCTCAGCTTCAGGAATGATTTTTGGGACGTTGTTCGAGTTTTCTTTTGAGGGAGGAGGTGGCAAAGGCTGATCAATAGAAGGCTGCATATTTGTTATGTCTTCTACAGTTACTTGATGCGGGTTTGGGACATTTGTATCAGCTGGTTCTATTATGACAGCTTTACTCTTATTCTTGTTGGGCTGTTTGCCATCCTTTGTTTTGCTAGGCTCAGATATGTCAATGGTTCTAGTTCTCAGTTTATATTGTTTGTGTACCTCATACACAGCAGTGTCATATCCTTGTTTAAAATCAAAAGACTCACCTGATTTAGTGTGAAACTAATTACATTCATGCTCATTTTGGTCTTCTTGGGACAGGAAAGTTTGATGCTCACCCTTTAGATCCATCAAATTCATGTGAGTGTCATCTATGGGTTCACTAGAAGTAGATCCTTCAACATAGTTATCTTGAAAAGGGGGTCTTATGTCATGGTCTTGGCTAGACCTACCAGCATTTGCGTTCTGCGTTTTCCTGAAATTTGGGTTCCTTATGGTATTGGTCTGTTGCCCTTCCCATGATGTTTTCCTCTCAACACTTTCTACTCTTTCTCCCAGCCTTTGTAGGCCACTGATAATAGCAACAAGCTTTTGGTCAAAGGCTGAGGGTTCTTCCTTAAAGGTGGTTCTTCTTTCCATTCTAGCTCTGTTTCTTTTGGCAATTAAGTTGGCTTCTACGGTAACAACAACATTTTGTGCGTCTGCAAGGGTTTGAGGAGCTCTTTCTTTTAACTGGTATGCCATATCAGGGTCGAAACCGTCAGGGAATTTGTACAAGGCAAGGTCAGGTGGAGGCCTTAAGTTCTGTGGTATTGCATTATAGACATTATTGAATCTTGCACAGTACTCCAAAACAGTCTCTTGAGGACCTCTTTTAATTGTATCATATTCTGCTAGTATGTGCAAGGGGTCTTTCTTTTTCTCCCATCTATTGGTAAAAGATTGGTAAAGCTCATCTGGAGTGGTTATGGAATTTGCAGCAAGTGATCTGAACCAAGTTCTTACATCACCTGTCAAACTTTGAACAAAAATTCTCATTCTCACGCTATCATCATCTATTTCGTAGTTTTCAAAATAGTCTTGCATTTTTTTGGTATGCTGAATGGTTGTGAAAGGACCAGTGGAATCAAAATATGTGATTTTAGATTGGTAATCTTGAGGTAAATCCCCAGCATTAGCAGGCAGTTGCAGGGGTGCATATCTATTAGCCATATTGGCAGGGATAAATGGAACAACTGGGAGAACAGGAGTAACTGGAACGGCGGAAATAAGTAGTGGCAACAGGAGTATGTGCAGTGAATGAAGGTGTGGAAGGAGTAGTTTGAGATGTGGATGATGAACTAGGGGAAACAGGGGCTGAACGAAACAGAACCTTGACTGGGGTGGGAATACAACTAAGGTGAACTGTTTCAGGAGTATTATCAGCAAAATCTTCCTGCCTTTCTTGTTTCCTAAGGATCTTTGGGATTAAGTTCGGATTATCAAAAACAGCTGGGGGGTCTGGATCTGGATTTGACCTTGTATGTCGTGGATTCTTCTTAGGAGCCAGCTTCCGAATTTGTTTTTGGGTATTTTTTATGGGAATATTTTTGTAATTAGCAAGGAACCGATCAGATTTTGGAATGGCTGTGTATGGCTTAAAACTAGCATGAAGATTGACTGAAGCAGCTTTTATCTACTCCTGTAAATGTAAAACAAGAACAGTTTCAAAGGCTTCCTGGTTGACTTTCAGGCTTCATCTGTAGTTTTAAGGAATATACAGCAATTAGAAAATCGATTTTTCCAGGGATTTCCAACCTTCTTCGTGAAATTAACTGAGGATGATCCCCAGTGGAGTCGCCATTATGTTATCACTTAGGTTGTCCCCAAGTTGGAGTAAGGGATACGACCAAGGTAACCACAAACCAACTTTGGACTGCAGGTTCTAGCCAACCTATAGTCAGAGAGGGCTCTCTCTATCTGATTTAGCTTTGTTGAAAAAAGGATTTTAGGCCAGTTATTTGGTTCAAGGGTTTTTGTTTTGATTTTGGTGGGAAAATTGATGTTTTCAGGTAAAGAGGCAGGTATAGCATGAGGGTTTCAAACCATTGGGCATGGAGTCGAGGAGGAAGACTGCTGGTGCGTTTTCTTGGTCACAAGAGAGAAAAATGGAGCAAGGTAGTTGCGCATGAAGCAATGTTTCAGGTTTAAAGGATGGACTGAATGCTAAGGAAAGAGAGGCAGTTAAGAATCTCTCTTTCAGCTTAACAGGGGAAGGTGAAAGAGCTCTATCTAGGGGCAGTAAAGAATCCCTAGATAATTGGCAGACAAAGGTGAATTAGGGTGAATGTGAGCCAGAGGGAATTCATATTCATTTCCAATTCATTCAGATATAAACATAAAGAAACAGCAGAAGTTGAGCATAGAGTGTATTTAAACAAGTTCTAAGCTAATCTTTCTTTCTGCTATTTAGATAGTGGTAAACAATAAAACAGAGGTAAGAAGCACTTATTGGTTCATATCGCAGCACAAGGATTCCATCATTCTGTCTTCAGAGACCATTAACAACACATCAAACAGACTCTTCTCTGAACTTTCAGCAATCTTTGATTATAGAAACAAACTCAGGTATGCAGTGCGAGTCTCTAGTGAAAATTATCAATCAACCAACCCTTGAAACAATGCAGAGGGTGGTATAAATAGGGAAAAACTCTCCTAAAATGTTTATTACATCTTGACCTAAACAGGTCCTAAAAAAAATTGATTAATTTGACCTAATCCTATCCAGAAATAAATGCAATAAAATCTCTTGAGCTGCGCTGAGGGTCGCCGTATCAAAAATGAATAAATGTGTTGTCCTCGGTGGCTTGGTGCAGTGTTTCTGTAGTAACTGCGCATGGGTCTCTGCTCCATTGTAGTTCTGTGGCTTTAATTCTTTAACTGTGACTTGAGAGCCAGGATGGGCTTCCATCGCCTGATTTGACTTTGTCGGCGGCCATTCAATTTTAACCTACATTGGGAACTGAAGGTTTCTATTAAACAATTCAACTGATACACTTTTGTTGCTTCATCTCTCCTCTGATACTCTTTGACTGATGATTTGGGCTGCCTTTCTCCTTGTTGTGGGTCAAATCAAACTTTAATGGCCGCTGGTCGGCCCTCTGCTTCCTTTGGAACTGTCTTTGCTCCTTTCTGAACTTGTGTGAAGAAATCTCTATCATTTGGCGATTTTCGGGCTTGCTGGAGGCCGAGTGACGAGGGGAATTTCCACTTTAGCCCTTTTTTCTTAGCTAATCGCGCATCAAAAACTGCCTCAGAATTTGAATCCGGGGCTCCAGAGTCGCGATCTCGCCTTTCGTGCCAAAAATGATGATGACATCAGCATGACGTCAGCGTGATGTAAGCGGGTGGGACCAGTACGACGGATGACGTGGCGGGTGACGTCAACAGGGTGACGTCAGCATGTACGGTGATGACGTGGCAGTGGACACAGTGGCAGGGGTGACTTGGTAAGAGGCCAATGCGGGACGGTGACGTCAGCGGCGACATGGCGCTGACGCAGGAGGGTGGAAAGCGGTTTTGGTTTTCGTCAGACCGCCCTTTGTACGGGGGCGGTAATGGTCAGAGCGGCTCCGATGCAATCACGGGTGGACACGCGTCTTCCTGTAGGATAGAAAACTGCCAGGCTATCGGGCACTAAAGGTCGGACGACGGGACGGCTCCGAAATCGCCGAGAGGCGTCGGATCTGGGAGGGGGGATCGGAGGGTTGACGGAGCGCGGAGCTGGTGGAGGGATAAGGGACGGGGATCGGGAATATTCGGATTTAAATATTGCGCGGCGGGGGGGTTTAGAACTTAGGGAATGAGGGTTTTGTGGGGATTAAGAGCGGGCGGGTTAATGTTTTATGAACCAAACTTAGGATAAGGGCGCAAAAGTGGGTTTTTGAAGGGCTAGGGCTAAGGGGAAAGGTTGTTAGCATGACCAGGTGCCATACTAACCCCAATTAGGATGCGGATGGGCTAAAAACAGCCCCGGATGGACTATTTTTCCCCGGACTTAGAGGAATAGGGCTATAGTGCCAGGGAGGGGATACTTAATATTTTAGGGGATTTATATACATAGTTTTAATAGGGGAAGGGGAAAAGAGTTAGGGAGCTAGATAATACAGTCAGTAGTTAATATGAAAATGATAAGAAAGCGCTAAGGTAAGAGACCTTAGGCTATTGGGGGGGAAGTAGAACTTGTAAAGGAAGAATGGAAATCCTTGAATGAAGCAGATCTTCATCAAGGAAAATGTTATGGAACATGATGAAACTAAGAGGCTCAAGCAGATCTTGACCTCTTTGGGGACGTTAGTAAGTGTTTTGGGGGATAAAAGGAATGGGAAGTTAGTGATGTCTAGCTTGAGCTCCTCCAGATGAAAACTGCCTAATAACTGTGATCTAAAAATATATGATACTTAGAAACACAAAATTGACCATCAATCATCATTCTGCAACCTCACAGCTACCTACCCAGCCTACCTTCCTAACATTTTTTCTTCTTTTTGGTTTGGGTGCACTTAGACTTGCAAACCCAGCTTTACAATTTTTCTTTTTTCTGTTTTCCTATCTAAATCTACACTTATTTCTACCAAGGGCCCAGATTAAGCAGTTGGGTCCCTTTGATTCTCTACCTATCTACAAATCTGCCAAGATTAAACTGTTTGGACAGATATTATTCTCTATATTCTAAAATAGGAAATTTAAATCTAGGGAGACCAAGCTTAAACTGTTCGGAACTCCCTTAACTAAAAAAAAAACTCTTCAAAAATGGAACAACTCTTCAAATTGGAACACAGCAGTGCATGTGGACTAGCACAGTCTCATGGTATCTTCTGGAAATATGGAACACTGCAGCATGCAAAGTATGACATATTTGGCCTGTAAAAGTGTCAATCATGAAAGATGAACACATGTTGCAACAGGAAGCTAACAGGTCCCTTGTCCCACAAACAAGGGGGTCTCATACAACAATTTGATGTCTGGCTTGGTTGTGACCTTAAACTAGATAATAATTATTTTTTCTTTTTTATTATAGCAGGCATTTCTTTTATATTTGGAGAATATTTTATTGTCATATTAATAGGGACACATGTCAACTCCAAGTTGAGCACGGACATACTTACACGTCGCCCTCACACTAGGTTGTAGAATGAGCCTCTCGGCTCAACAAATGTGGGTCTTTTCCGGATCTTTGAATACTTTAACTGATAACGATAAGGGAAAACAACCCTCGAAAAAATTGTGGGAAAATCTCGTAGCATGGGCAAAGAAAAACAATATCAAGTAATGTTCGATTATACTCAATGGGATTTTAAAGAAAAATAATGATTTTCCAATAGGAATTGTTTCCTAAATTTAGTATCGAAAATATAACTCCACACCTGTTAGATTTTGGAATCCATAGTGGCCTGTAAGTTTCATAGGTACATGTGTAAAATTAAACTTATGAACTGATTATGAAACGATTTTGTTATAGTAAAATTTGAATATCTAAATTATTGTTCAATTATTGACACACTCCTTATTACACTCAAATAAAGGGAGAGCTGCTTGGTTGGTTTAGGATTTGATTTATCAGATTGACAATAAATTAAATATTGTTTGTTAAACGTGAAGCCGAAATAAAATAAAAAAAATATCAGCGTCGACCTCACCGTCCTCAGTCGTCCACTGCCCACGCCACCGACCCCAAACTATTACATCGTCCCAGTGACTCCACTGTGTAGTCATGTATTCCACATGAAAGAATTGGAGAATTCTAGAGCTTCTTCCATCTATAAATTTGTAATCTCTCCTCTTCCTGAGCAATGCAAGCCAAGACAAGGTTGTTCAGTAATTAAAATCTTATGTTTTTTGTGCTTTTGGTTTTCCATTCTTGTTTGTGATCTATTGTGTGTCTTTGAATTTGTGAAGTCTTGTGTTTTTTGTGCTCCTCTGCACTCCTCTATGGCCATCAAATGGTATCAGAGCCTTCTTGATATTTTGCTTACACCCGATCTCCCTCTTGATCTCCTCATCAGCAGAATCCCATATGGCAACGTCCACCACTGGCATTGTCTACGAGTTGTTCATGATATGAACCACTGCCATCGCATGAATGTGGCTGCAAACCATTGTGCAATAAAATGTAATTCTATAGGTTTGCGTTGAGACTGTTTTCGGTCGGCCTCATGGAATTTTTCATTGGCCAAGGCATCATTAGCATAGTGAGGACTCTCTCTAGTCCCTTCGATTTGGTGATTTCTTTCACACACTGCTACCTCTAGTACTTGTGGCCACTTTCGACACCCACACTCTTCAAGGAGGGTCAATATATCCTGTCCATGCCACATGATGTCATGACGTTGAAGCTCAGTGCTACACCAACAAACCCTTCTTTGGCAAAGTTTCGCTATATGTTGGAGAACTCTGGATGGCAGAGGCGATGACCAGTGGAATGGTATGGGATCGTGTATGTTTATGAGTTGTGGTTGTGGTTGTTTAAATGAACAACATTAAAAACATTGGGTTGGAAGTAATTAATTTTAATTCATTAATTAATTAATTAAAAATAAGAGGTGTTCCTTTGTTAAAAGAGAGGTGTAAAAAGGGGGAGGTGCTCCTTTGTTAAGAGAGATGGATTTTTATTTTAAAAGGGAGGTGATCTTTGTTATATGATAAAAAATTTATTAAAGGAGGTGGATTTTGTCTTTTATTTTAAAAGGTGCAATAATTAAAGGTTATTTTGTAAAGTTTTATTTTGTAAGAGGAGTTTGATTTTCCGGGGCGTGAATTTTATTGACAATGGAGACAGCAATTACAGATGTGGAGAAGTTGAGCGGGGCTAATTTTTCCCTTTGGAAATCATAGATGGAGGATATACTGATTTTGAAGGATCAGTATTTGTCGATTGAGGGTGTAAAAAAGAAACCCTCATCGATGACAGATAAGGAATGGAATAAGCTAGATAGAAATATGATTGCAACAATCGGCCAGTATCTAGCAAAGAATGTGTATTTCAATGTGTCCAGAGAAAATACGACAAAAGGATTATAGAAGAAGCTCCATGATCTATATGAGAAGAACATGGCATCAAACAAAGTGTCTTGATGAAGAAGCTTTACAATATCAAGATGAAGGAGCGCGCTTCAGTTATTGAGCATTTGAATGAATTTAATATTATTACTAGTCAACTTTCCTCTATTAAAATCATTCTAGATGATGAAATTAGAGCCATTTTGTTAATGTGTTCTATGCCATACAGATCGGAAAATTTAATTGTAGCTATGAGTACTTCAATGCCTGCAAGGACACTGAAGTTTGATGACGTCCGCAAGAGTTTAATGAATGAGGAAATGTGATGCAAGTCAATTGCAGAAAACCAGGGAGGAGAAGCTCTAGCTCTAGGTGATCATGGTAGGAGAATTGATCGAGGCCAACAAGGGCGATCAAGATCGAGAGGCCAATCAAAATCAAGGAGGGGAAAGATCATCTGCTTTCATTGTCACAAGCTCGGGCACATGAAGAAAGAATGTTGAGTTTGGAAGAAAGGACAAAAGGATCAGAGACTAGCCAGTACAAATCACAAGTCATCCAGCACAAATGAAGGTGGGACTACTGATGTAGCCATAGATGGTGATGTGTTGTTTACTATTTTAGTAGAGGATGCATGTTTATATACATATAGCAGTAGATTTGATTGGATCCTTGACTTTGGGGCATCTCACCATGTAACCCCATGCAAAGATAATTTTTTTGCATATAATCCTGGTGACTATGGTAGAGAGCATTTGGGGATTAATCATTTTTGCAATATTGTTGGAGTGGGAGATGTCGAGATCAAGATGAAGGATGGACAAGATATATTGTTGAAACAGGTCAGGCATGTAACAGAAATGTGCATGATTTTGATCGCTATGAGACAATTGGATGATGAAGGCTATTCCACAAGCTTTGGAAAAGGAGGTTGGAAAATTAGCAGAGGATCATTGGTCATGGCTAGAGGACCCAAGACATGAACATTATATACATTGAAGGCAATGATAGGAAAATCAGATTTAGTTGTTGTCACAAAGGAAGGAAATTCAGCAGATCTGTGGCATAAGTGCTTGGGTCACATGATCGAGAAGGGCTTAAAAATCCTTGATGGTAAAAATTTATTTCTAGATTTGAAATCCTACAATCTCGATCTTTGTGAGCATTGTATATATGGTAGACAAAGAAGGGTTTCATTCCTTAGAGGTTCCCATGACAGAAAGAAAAATTTGTTAGAATTGAAACACTCAGATGTGTTTGGTCTTGTTAACATCAAGGTATTAGGAGGAGAATCATATTTTGTAACAATTATAGATGATGCATCCAGGAAGATTTGGGCTTACCCTATCAAAAGTAAAAGTGAAGTATTTCAAATATTTAAAAAATACCATGTTGTTGTTGAAAGAGAAACTAAAAAGTTTCTCAAGTGCTTGAGAATAGATAATGGTGGAGAATATTTCTCAAATGCATTCAAGGAATATTGTAACAGGTTTAGCATAAATCATGACACAACTGTGCCTGGTACTCCTCAACAGAATAGTGTCACAGAAAGGATGAATCACACCATTATGGAAAAGGTGAGAAGTATGTTGTCCAAATCTGGTTTGGAGAAGCATTTTTTGGCAAAAGTTGTAAGGACAACTTGCTATCTTATAGATCGATCTCCAAGTACAGCCTTGGATGGTAGCATCCCTGAAGAAGTTTGGACAAGTAACAAGTTGAATTATTCTCATTTGAAAATCTTTGGATGTGAAGCATTTGTACATAGTCCAAAAGAAAATAGGACTAAGCTAGATGATAAATCTATGAAATGCATTTTTCTGGGATATGTGGATGAAGAATTTGGTTATCGTCTATGGGATCCAATCAAACATAATATTATTAGAAGCAAAGATGTTATATTTAATGAGTCATAAATGTTTCAGAGGATGCTAGGTGAGGTGCAGGTCAAGAAAGGTATTGACATGTTTGAAGAGCAATAGGAAGACATCCCACCAATGCAAGAAAATGAACAGTAAATTGTGGAGTGGGAAGGACAACAAGTGGAAAATGATGAACACCAATAACATGGAATCTTGTAAAAATCCTTATAGGAGATTCAACCTGATAATGCACCACCATAGTTGGTTTGCATATCTTCTAGGTCTCATAAGAATTCACAAAGGTATCCTCCTTCAAACTATATACTATTGACTGATGAAAGTGAGCCTAATTGTTTTCAAGAGGCTTATAAAGTTGAGCACAGTAAAGAATGGAAGAAAGTGATGGAGGAAGAAATGAACTCTTTGTTGGAAAAAAAACTTGGGAGTTGGTAAAGCTCCCAAAAGGTAGAAAGGCTCTACAAAACAAATGAGTTTACAGGATTAAGCACGAAGGTGATGAAAAGAATGAGAGGTATAAAGCAAGGTTGGTGGTGAAAGGATTTGCCCAAAGGAATTCAATGAATTTTTATCACATGTTGTTAAGATGTCATCCATTAGATTCATTCCTTGTCTTATTGCTACTTTAGACTTAGAATGTGAACAGTTAGATGTAAAAACTACTTTACTTCATGGAGAATTGGAGGAAGAAAATTATATGGAGAAGCCAGAAGGCTTCATAGAAAAAGGAAAAGAAGACCTAGTTTGTAGGTTGAAGAAGCCTCTATGGGTTGAAACAATAACCTCGACAATGGTACAAGAAATTTGATTCATTCATGTTGGAACATGGTTTTCACAGGTTGGAAGCTGACCATTGTGTCTATATTAAGAGGGGTGATCAAGGAAAGTATATCATATTATTGTTATATGTGGATGACATGTTGATTTTTGGGCATGATAAGAATATGATCAATAGGTTGAAGAAATATTTGGGCAATAAATTTGCAATGAAGGATTTGGGTCCAGTACAATAGATATTGGGCATGAGGATCATGTGTGACAGGAAAAACAAAAGGTTGTGGTTGTCACAAGAAAAGTATATCAAGAAGGTGCTTGATAGGTTTAATATGAAGGATTCCAATCTATTTGGTACACCCCTTGCAACTTACTTCAAGCTGAGTACTAAGTTATGTCCTAGTGATGACAAGGAGAAGGAAGAGATGAGCAAGATTCCTTATGCTTCAGTTGTTGGCAGCTTGATGTATGCCACGGTATGTACACAACAAAACATTGCATATTCAGTGGGAGTAGTGAGAAGGTTCCTTGCCAATCCAGGAAAACAACATTGGAAAGAAGTAAAATGGATTTTGAGGTATCCCAAGGGTACTAGTCATTATTGTTTATGTTTTAGTCATAATGAGATTGTGCTTGAAGGATTCACATATGTAGATATGGCTAGAGATATCGACACCAAAAATTCCACTACAAGCTATTTGTGCACATTTGCAAGTGCAGCAGTATCTTGGGTGTCAAGGCTACAAAGAATAGTATCTCTCTCTACAATAGAGGCAGAGTACACAACTACAATAGAGGCTTGTAAAGAGATGTTGTGGATGCAACGATTTCTAGGAGAGATAGGTATAATGAAGGACAAGTATGTGATATATTTTGATAGTCATAGTGTCATTCACTTGGCGAAAAACCAAGCATTTCACTCAAAAATGAAGCACATTGACTTAAGGTACCACTGGATCCGGCATGGGTTGGAGGAAGGACAATTATCCTTGGAAAAGATCCATACATATAAGAACCCTACTGATATGCTCACGATTCTACCAAGAAATAAACATGAGATATGTAGAGGCATGGTAGGACTCAATGTGACTTGATTCGGGATTCTTCATTCAGCTTCAAGTGGTAGAATGTTAATGTGAAGTCAAATTAAAAAAATAAAAAAATAAAAAAATAAAAATAAAAATAAAAAAATTGGCGCCGACCTCACCGTCCTTAGTCATTCGCTGCCCACGCCACCGACACCAACCTAGTACGTTGTCCTAGTGACTCCACTGTGCAGTCATGTATTCCACATGATAGAATTGGAGAATTCTAGAGCTTCTTCCATCTATAAATTTGTAATCTCTCCTCTGCCTAAGAAATGCAAGCCAAGACAAGGCCCTCCAGTAATGAAAAGCTTGCGTTTTCTGTGTTTTCGGTTTTCCGTTCTTGTTTGTGATCTAATGTGTGTCTCTGAATTTGTGAAGTCTTGTGTTGTTTGTGCTCCTCCGCGCCCATCATTGTTTCCCTCTTTTATTTTTAAATTACATGAAACAAAAAAAAATTCCCCTCAATAGCAGAATTTTTGTTGAGCATGGTTTTATTATGCAGAGCCGAATGAGATAAATGTACAGTCCCCTTCCTTGCTTCTCACAATTTTCTATGCAAGTAAAGTGAATGTTTACAATGTACCAGCATATAAGGTAGTGTAGTGGTCTTGCACAAGAAGTATTTTGTGCTTATCTTGTGGATTTTATTATATTTCATTGGAGTCCTTGCAATATCAAATTTGCAGAGATTTTTTTGGTAATTTTCATTGACATGTTTTTTGTGTTGCGGTGGCGGTGCAGGAAAAAGCCATAATGGTGATGGCTTGCAGAATAAATGGGACTCCCTCATCTTCCATGTCACCCTCTACACCTTCAACTCCCATCGCTCCCTCCTCATCACCTTTAGCGAGTGGCAGCAGAACCCAAATTACTCTGACAATAAAAAGAGGTAAGAGGATTAACTGTAACTAAATACTAAAAGCCAATGTAATTCGCATACAAATGTTTTCCAATTAATGGGAAATGTAAATTTGATAGTGGCTTGCAATTATTGTTGTAATGGCTGGTAGGGCACGCCAGCCGGCGGCACCCACCCCCACGGCCCAGCCCACTGGCAGCATCCACCCCCGTGGCCCATTCGCCTGGCGTGAGGGTCGATTATGAGAAACGGCCCTCATCCTCATGGGGTTGGGCCATAGGGGTGGGTGCCACTGGCGGGCGTGCCCGATCGTGGGCTTGCCCGCCCGCAGAAGAACATCCCCCAGGTAGACCAGGGGGCCGATTCCGAGAATCGTCTCCTTAGCCTACAAGGGGGAGCTTTGCCCTGGCTAGACACGCCCACAACCGGGAAGCCCACAACCGGGCCCACCATGCCCACTGCTGACATAGTGGCCTCTTGCCTCCAAGGAGGCTATCAAGTAAGCCTGGCTCATGTCAATTTTTAATTTCTAAAAGAAATCTAAATTTCATTAATAAAAAGTTAAATATTATTTTACAGGAATTTTGTTTTTCTCTGGTATTTTACACGAAGATAACAACCCAACTGACACATAACTACTAGTAAACCTATGGGAGTTTAATACCTACACTCAGCAAAAGGGAAACTAACCTTTCAAATGTGATAATCTTCCGTTGAATATGTTGTCGATAACAATGTAGCTGCTCAACAAAATCACCCCAATTCTTTTAACGAACCTCGAAAAGCCTTGATGTGATGTGAGGAATAGTGATAATGAAATTTATGATATAGCGGAAATTGTGGAATCATTTTACCACATGTTGAATGTGGTATTAATTTGTTTTTATAGAAACTTTAACATATAAATAGTGTTGTGGCGATATAGTAATTTATGATAAAGTGAACATTATGGAATTGTTTTACCGCATGGCGAATGTGGTGTTAATTTTTTTTAATAAAAACTTAACATAGAAATTGTGTTATGTCGATATAGTAATTTATTTTAAATGTGTGATAGAAGATATAATAAAAATTAAAAAAAAATATTCAATTGTCTAGTAAATGTTATATAGTTTAAGTAAAAAATTAATTTAGGTAAAAAAAAATTGTTTACAATTTTAATTTAAATATTTAGTTTAAAAGGTTAATTTCATAAGAAAATTTTAATTAAATTTTTTCAATAAATTGTAGAAGAAAATTTTGGAGGGAAATACATGAAAATAAATTTTTTGGTGGGAAAATTTTCGGTGAAAATTTTTTGAGGGAAACTTTGGAGGGAAATTTTCATCCTTTAAGCTATATATTATCATTAAGAGAGAATGCATTTGTATCATTCAACCTATTCTATTTAAAAGGCATGGATTCTTCTGATAGTGAAGTTTCGCTTTGTGAAGTATCAACATCTTCGTCACGTAACAACTCTATTCATAATGATGAATATAACGAAAATTCTTTATCTATGAATAGAGAGTCAAATCTTCCACTTAGTCCTAATCCTAAGGACTATGAGAGCAACACTAATGAACAGAAGGATGAAGAATTTCAAACAAAAAAGAGTTCTGGTTTCCACTTAGCCCTAATCCTATGGACTATGAGAGCAGTAGTGATGAAGAATTTCAAATAAATAAAGATTCATGGTTACCACTTATTCCTAATCCTATGGACTATGAGGGAAATAGAGATGAAGAGCATGATGAAGAATTTTAAATAAATAGAGAGTCACGGTTTCCACTTAGTCCTAATCCTATGGACTATGAGATCAACATTGATGAAGGCCGGGATGAAGAATTTCCAATAAAACGAGAGTCACGGTTTCCACTTAGTCCTAATCCTATGGACTATGAGAGCAGCAGTGATGAAGGCCAGGATGAAGAATTTCTAACAAATAGAGAGTCACATTTTCCACTAAGTCCTAATTCTATGGACTATGAGAGCAACAATGATGAAGGCCAAGATGAAGAATATCTAATAAATCGAGAGTCACAGTTTCCAATTAGTCCTAATCCTGTGGACTATGAGAGCAGCAGTGATGAAGGCCAAGATGAAGAATTTCCAATAAATCGAGAGTCACGGATTCCACTTAGTCCTAATCCTATGGACTATGAGAGCAGCAGTGATGAAGGCCGCGATGAAGAATTTCCAATAAATCGAGAGTCACATTTTCGACTTAGTCCTAATCCTAAAGACTATAAGATCAGTAGTGACGAAGGGCTGGATGATGAATTTCCAGTAAAGAGAGAGTCACATTTTCCACCTAGTCCTAATCCTAAGGAATATGAGAGTAGTAGTGACGAAGGGTAGGATGAAGCACTTAGTCCTAATCCTAAGGACTATGACAGCAGCAACGACGAAGGGCGGGATGAATAACTTAGTCCTAATCCTAAGGACTATGAGAGCAGTGGTGACGAAGGGCAAGATGAATAATTTCCAGTAAGTAAAGAGTCACATTTTCCACGTAGTCCTATTCCTATGGACTGTGAGAGCAGCAATAAAAATGCACATGATGAAGAATATCCAATAAACATCGAGTCAAATTTTCCATTTAGTCCTAATTCTAAGGACTATGAGGGTAGCACTGATGAAGGGCAAGATGAAGAATATCCTCCAAGTCAGTATTTCAAAATCACAGATGATCATAGTGAGGATAATATTCCTCATAATGATGATGAAAATGCTTATACAGATGATGATTCAATGATGGAGACGTTGCCAACAAATATTGTGTCGAGGAGTAGGAGCAGAACTTTTCGTATCAATCCAAGATGTTCTTGTTATACAAGGCGTAGAGAAGAATATCTCACAAGAAGAAGTACTATCAGTCCTCTCATTTCAAGTGAATGTTGTAAAGGATTGCTTGAAACATATGGATTCAAGTTTGCATTAAAGAAAAAGAAGAGATATTTTTCAATGAATAAAAGCATGCAAAATTCATATTTAGTAGGGTGCATGCAATCTACATTGTCAGGTTATGATTATCATATTAGGCCTTTATTTATCTGTAGAAATACTTTCAAAATGTTTCATTCAATGGGTAATTTTCGTCTGTTAAGAATCCAAGAAACTTTGGAAAAGGATCCCACATTTTATTCAGAAGTACATCATAAACGATAGTGCGGGCCATTATCAAATACTGCAATGTCATGGATGAAATACTTCTTTTCAAATCATGGAGAGGGTATGCAAAATAGAGAGACAATACATATTCGAGATAATTTCTCAAGACGATAAATCTACAACTTTTACAAAGAATATGCAAAAGGTGTTAGGGGAAATGGTCAATTTATTACATATCAATATTTTGTGAAGATATGGAAGAAAGAATTCAACGATGTTCGTATTCCTAAGAAGACAAGGATGGGGATTTGCAGTACATGTGCTTATCTTAAATAAAAAAGGGATAAATTTGAAGGGGCAGAAAGAGGTAAGCATTCATAACATTAGTTTTTAAAATTGTACAGACATCAACTATCAAAACGTATTTATTAATGACTTTATTTTATGTTGTGTATATTCCATTGTCAAAGCGCTTCAAGAGCATCGTGAAAAACAAACAAGTGAAAGGAAAAAGTTGTACAAGCATCGAAATAAGTGTTATGATAATCCAAATAAATGTTTGGGTTTGATAATTGATGGTATGTACCAGAAGAAAACACTTCTACCACATTTTGTTCGCACACCCAAAAATTTATAGGAGGAAAATTTTATTCAGTATCACTTGGTCAGTTGTATGGTATTCAATGGGAAAATGTTGCCAAGGGTATACTTCACATTTCCAAATATTCATAATGATGAAAATCTGACAATAACCATAATTCATGATGTGCTTTCTCATTGGTCTGGTAATCTTCCTAAAGTTTTGTATCTACAATTGGACAACACTTGTTGTGAAAAAAAAATAGATTTTTTTGGATATCTAACATGCTTGTTGAATTGAGAATTTTTCATAAGGTAAAGGTTCGTTTCCTTCTTGTTGGGCACACTCATGACCATATTGATCAGATGTTCAGTCATTTTTCAGTCACATTGAGGAGGAAGGATGTCGGGAGCTTGCCACCATTAATTGAACGTATTAAAAAATCATACATGCCAGAGCCTATTTTTGATGTGTTGGAAGAAACTGTTGACATGCGAAGGTTTATTCTGGGATCGCATGGTGAGGAGAAATGCATTGAACAAATTAATGACATTAGCTTCCAACATCAATTTCGTATCAAAAAAATTGATGGGAAAACACTAATATGGGGCAAGAAGGATTCAACTAGTGCAAAATGAGTGTCATCATCAAGTTTGGCATTTTTTAAATTCATTCCAGATCATCCAATATTTGCGTCCGATATATTGTTATTACAATTAGTTGCTGGAGTTCATAATGCACACAAGCGGAATAGAGATATAAATTATTTTGATTGCTTGCAAGAAATTAAAAAATGTAATAGATAGATATATGAGTACTTTGATAGTGTTGATTCAATTTGGTGGGAGTATTTTGTCAATAATCAAAGTGATATCATTTGAAGAACAACAAATGAAGATATACCTTTGAAAACTCCATTTAGTTGGCCACAAAATGTGTCAAATGAACATGAGGAAAGAAACATTGTTGAACAACAACAATATCAACGTATTATTAATTCTTCATAGGTAGAAGAAAGAGAAATGTATATTGGTTCCAGAATATCTCATGCACAACGTGAAGCCATGGAATATCTTTACAGGGGTACAGTATAGGATATTAAGGAGGGTTGCATGATCACAATGCTAGCAGATGGAGATGCCAATTGCTATCCATTCTGGGTTACTAAGGTTTTAAAGGTCATTACAGAAAATGAAGATGTTGCATGTGTTGAAGTACATTTGTATGCCACAAATACACACTCATTCAATGGTGTGTACAAGCCAGAGATGGTAGTTGATAAAAAAATTGGCGGAAAGAGAAAAAGAAAGGGTACAAATATAAATCGGCGCTGCATAGACCTCTTAAAATTAGAGGATGTTGACATACTTGTTTATGAATTCAGTTTAAAAAAGAGAGGAACTCTTCACTTCAAGACGATAGAGATTCTGAAGAGGTTGTTACTAGAAGAAACAATGTTGAGATGGGAGTCTGTTGAAACCAGTCGTAGATCCAGAAGAATTTTGAAACCTGAAATGGTGGGTATGAATGTGGACTCAGATGGGGCACTAGTTGATGAAAGAGAAGAATATGGAACATCTTCATCTGCATCTAGTCATTCATCTGAAGATCTGAATTATGATGGTGTGCAAGAAAATATGAGTGATTTTGAATAATTGTCTAAGACCGTTTATATAATTGATGTTTTCATCGTATATTGAAATAAAATTTTTGATTTCCATATGATGTTAAATGAAGTTACGAGTCATTTTTATGTTTGTTGGATTATATGTTTTAATTATTATGAGTTTTATTGTTTAGAATATCTACGATGCAACAATAATTTAGATATATAATTTATGTTTCATTCAATCTACAATTATTGACATTTTGATTAATTTAGTCATATAATTTGTTCATAATGTCATGGTTTAAATGTGTTGAAAACTTAGAGTTTTTTAATTCTATGGTGGAAAAATTTCCAATTTTCTTTTATCCTTAATGTTATGGTTGAAAACAATTAGAATTTTAGCGATCTTTAGTGTCATGTTATTATATGCTTAACAACATGGATTAAAACAGATGGAATTTTAATGTGTTTCGAATCTGATTATTTTATCTTTATCGTCATTACTAAAAAATGTTGAAATTATACCTCGGAAAGAAAAATGTTATTCTACCAAAAACATTAGTGTGTTTTTTTCATTTATTTTGCACAAAAACAATTGGTTTTTGCACAAAAAAATTTGGTTTTACTGCCATTATTTAAATATGTTGAAAATTAACCCTAAAAAAACATCGTTCCAGAATACACACTTTTCGTTTTTAGCATTGTTTTTCATGTTTTTTTGGGGTTTTTTTTGCTAGAGTTCCCATTTTGAGTTTATAGTTCTCGTTTCAAAGTTACGTTGTTAGTTGTATGTATGTTTTCCTCACTAGTTTTGGCATGCATGGCATATGCATGTGGTTGATTGGTCATGATCTGTCAGTGGCATGGAGGTTTTCTTGGATTGACAGTGGATCTACCTAGCCTTTCCATTTCCTAGATAGTCATGGTGTGGTGGGTTCATTTATTTGTTTTCCTGGTTGATTCTCATGTTTCCTTTAGCTTGGGTTGAGTTACTAGTACTGGAGCCTTGGTTGGACAAATGCTCTGGAGCCTTGGTGGGTTGACTTAGTCCTAGAACCTTGGTTGGACAAATTCTTTGGCACCCAGAGGCAGCGGTGGATTGGGTTACTAGTCTTGGAGCCTTGGTTGGAACAAACGGTCTGGATCCTTAGAAGACTTAGGTAGAGACCAACCTGGTGATGGTTTGTGATTTCCAACCGTGAGGTGGAATCACTGCTTGATGTGTTGAGGTGGTTTTGCCTCTGGAATCCCTGGATGGTTTTGATTGATGTGCTTTATGAGATCCCACATTCATGCTTGGAATATGGCACAGGGGTGACTGACTGAAGAGAGATTTCGCTCAGCGATGTCTATGGTTAGTTGGTTCATGGAAGTCTTAAACTTGGTTGGCCTTTGCATCATTAATATGAGGTTATTTCTCCTTGCTAGTCTTGGAGCCTTGGTTGGAACAAACGGTCTAGATCCCTAGAAGGCTTAGGTAGAAACCAATCTGGTGATGGTTTGTGATTTCCAACCGTGAGGTGGAATCATTGTTTGATGTGTTGAGGTGGTTTTGCCTATGGAATCCCTGGATTGTTTTGATTGATGTGTTTTATGAGATCCCACATTCATGCTTGGAATATGGCATGAGGGTGACTGACTGCAGAGAGATTTCGCTCAGCGATGTCTATGGTCAGTTGGTTCATGGAAGCCTTAAACTTGGTTGGCCTTTGCATCATTAATATGAGGTTATTTCTCCTTGCTAATTCATGAGTATTATATTGGTTTATATGTGGATTATATGGCTATTGTTTCCTTGATATTTTTGTTGTTATTATGCTAGTTATGAGCATGTATTATGACAGTGGCTATGTATGGCTCTCATCATGTTTTTACTTGTAAATGAATGAATAATTTATCAATGGCCTAATAGCTGAAATTGTAGCTAATGTGTTGATGCTTCAATGCTTCTTAACGATTCTCAAATAAGTATGATACCCCTATGCTCAATTCTATTATTAAGACATGTAGCTTTTATGTTTGTGACATGTTTAATGAAATACCTGTCATGTCTAATAGGGGTCCAGTCCAGCCCTTATCAATGTTTTTCCAAATGTATCATTGTTTTGTTGTGTAAATTCATTTTTGAGCCTGTCATTGAATTCTAGGCAGTGACCTGGGCCCTCGGCCTAAAAAAGTAGCACAAATTCTAGAGTCGCAAGCACAGGTCTGAGGAGAAAATTCCCTGTACGAATGCATACCTAGGTTGTGGGAGTGTCTAGAGCCTCCTAGACGCATGCTTGTCCATATCAAGGGATAATCTCGGGGTTTAATGGTGGAAGGTATATATGGTGTGTTTCCATCAATTCCATTTCCTTAAGGTGACTTAAGAGGTTGAATCCCATTATAGTGGCCTCTCGTCGCATATTTACCCTGGTTGGCATGTTACTTGGGTAGATGTGAGAGGAGAATGTTACATATTCATTATGGTAGAGTCCATGTATCCCCAATTTCTTCCCTTCTAGCCCTTCCTTCTGGTCCCCCCCCCACCCCAAAGGCCTTCATCAAACATAACTTTTACGGGGACTCAAAAGGAAATCCAGGCAAATCCAATTATGGTGGATTCTTTTATGATGTTGATGGGTAGATTCTACATGTTTATGTAGGTTGCATAGGCCTCAACACTAATAGTTTTGTTGAAATATGGGCACTAAATGAGGGTCTCTCAATTTCTATCTATAAACAATTTCACAAACTCATTATTAAAGGAGATTCCAAGACCATTATCAATATATTCCACAAAATTCAATGTGGATCAGATCCTTCCAAAGTCTCTAAGAGTTGGAGGTTCAAAGCTCAAATAGGTAATACTAAAAAGCTACCGAAATAAAATCATATCTCCCCTCCACTCATTTATGCAAAGAAGGCAACAAACTCGCTAACAAGATAGCCAATCTTTGTCTTAGCATAACAATTGATCCCCTTGACTTGGATGAGTGAGGACATTCCATAATCCATTTGAATGCAATATCAAGATCTGGCTATGAAGTACCTTATCCCCTAAGGAGGGTGCCCATGAGAAAGCATCCCCCCTACCCTTATATGATGCCAACTCACACAAAAGGGGGTTTCGGCTCACATTATATTTGGCGCATTGCATGTGCTCCCATCACTTCATCGATCATGGCATGAATCTGGAACAAGGTTAAGCATCATGTGAATATTGCAGGTGGCATAAGGAGGTATAAGAGGACTCAACAGGAGAATCCTATCAAATTTGAAGAGATATATGAGAAAATTGGAAGTATATACCACAAGTTGACCATTCTAGCCAAGAGATTAGCCAACATCTCCTTCTCCTCGAATGAGGTTAGTGACCAGCTAGCGCAGATTCTTGGACATTCTACCCAATAGTTGTTATGACACCCTACTTTTTTTCTTGCAGCACTAGTAGTCAAGGTATGGAACAACCAACATGTTTTTATAAGTTTTTATTTACAATATTATCTAGTTAGACAAGGTCTTGCTAACCTCAAAATTTTGTACTTATGTCACTGATCTAGTTTCCCTTTGGGCAGGCTAGTAGCAAAAAAATTGAACTATGTAATCTTCATTTGATGTAATGCACAGTACCTAACTTCAATATGTGTGTCAATGTGTAAATTTATTTTTTCTAATAATAATTTTAATATTTTACATAATTTAATGCATATGCCGATATAAATGTCGCATTTAATATTCTAGATTATAAAAAGAAGGAAAGAAGGAGAATAAAAAAAGTCAACATAATCAAAAAATTATGACTTTAAATATCAATTTGGGTTTGAGAACCTTATCATAATTAAACATGTTTTTAATATTAATTTTTTATTTTTTAAATATTATTATAGAAAAATATGTATGCGTGTGTGTTAGTATTTTTTATATCTTTGATAATTTATATATTTTAAAATTAAGAAAGTCAACAAAAACTTGAAATTATGAGGTCAAACAGTTTGATGGACTTTTATTTTTATTGTTTATTATTTAAGGATAAGACAAGAAAAATAATACAAACAAATAAAGTACGTATTATAATATATATCAAGATATAAAAAATAAATATAAATCACATCATTTTTAAAAGATATGTATTTTCATAATCATGGTCATATATATTTGTGTGTGCAAGTAGACTATGAAATTTTAAAACCAATTTAAAACTAATGTCTAAAATTCCTCAAACTAATGTAACTAATGTTTAAAATGACGTTACGACAATGCAGATGACTAATTCCTCAAAGCTCTCCAGGATCTGCAATTCCTCCCATACTATGGGAATGATGTAACAATACATTTTCCCATCTATGAATGACATGTTTCCCTCGCTTCCCCTTCTCTCCAGAACGAACCTCTTTCCCAGGTACCTCACATGGAGTGTATATTGACTACCTGCCTCGATGCCCCTCTTCGCAAAAACAATTGGCTTCCTTCAAAATTCAACTTGAAAGAAATTGTAGTCGATAATAAGTTTGAGAAAGTCCAAGTGGTCACAGTAGCTAACCGACTACACCTTGTATAAGCGTAGCTAATAAGTTTGTGAACTACCATACACCCACACAGACTTGCAACGCCAATACGAAGTTTTCATCAACTCAAATTCCTTTGAAATCCTCCCTTCACTAATGATGAGCAGAAGCAACAAAGTCAATTTAGTGTGTTGATCATTGTCCTCCTTCAAAAGTGAAGTCTGATAAAATTTCTTATCCTCTACTTGATATATTAATCCTCCTTTTTTAACGAAAAGAATGGCATATTATTCCTTTTTTTTTATCTTGATATACAAGTCATCCCTCAGTGATCACAAGCCCTCCAAGTTCTTGACATGATTGCAATGTCCATGTCATATTTTCCTTATGTTTTTATTCTATTCTTATGGAAGGTCCAAGATGAGATTCCCATGCATGTAAATTAATGTTTGATGTTCATACCTTACTTTTGTTTATCTTCTACTTTTACCTTGAGAGGAAAAGAAAAAGATACATTCTAGGTAAAATCCTTAAAAATGATAACACTCTTCATGTCTCTTTTTCAAGTACCTCTCTTTTTTTATTTTATTCTATTCTTCATCTTGTTGCAGGTCCGAGATGAGATTCCACATGAAACAGGTTTACATGTGAAAGAAGGCATTCCCCTTTTTCTAACATTTTCTCTTTTACCTTTACATCTTCATCTTTGACCATCGACCACTGGTTCGAGATGAACACATTGTCCATGTCCTTTTATTATTATTCTTTCCTCCATCTTCTTACAGGTCGGGGTCCTAGATGAGAAGGTTCGATGTTCAATGTTCTCATATAAACCAACATAGACCCATCTTAACTCTGGATCTATCAAGCGTCTATAGGGATCAAATTTATGGAGGTGCAAACATTTCCTCAAGTTGTGGACTCAAAAATGATGTTTGCAAATCAAGATATTTTATTTCTCTTTTCACTCTATATATTTGGAGTTAAGATGGATCTACACTCGTAATATATACAATATTTGCCAAAAAAAAAAAAATATATACGTAGCTATCTCATTAAACCATCTATTCTAATTTACTAAGATGTTTATAACATTACGATCATGGGGTCTTGGCCATAAACATTGTTAAAAGAGTGATCATGTTCATCTATGTATTTTTCTCAATATTGCTTCTTACATAATTCTAGAAAAGAAAGGTACTCGAGAGAAAATAACTCTTCTTTCTATTTTAAATTGAAAGGTACTCCAAAGAAAATAACTCTTGTTTGTGTTTTAAATTGACGATTATCATGGTCTTTCCTTCACAATTTTATTGATCAAAAGAGGTTTTATTGATGGACTATGTTATTTATGGGATTAGAAACAATTATCATGGTCTTTCCTTCAAAAATTTATTGATCAAAAGAGGTTTTATTATTTATGGGACTAGAAACAATGAAGCATATTTTATGAGAATGTTCCTTTGTAAATCTTGTTTAGTTCTAATTGAATCTCAATTCAATGGAATTCTCTAAAGCTATTTACATTGGCAAGTAATACTTGCTGAGACAAAAAAAATAGATGTCAAATTATTAAAAATAAATCGTTATTAAAATATATACTTTTTATTAAAATAAACATGATACTTCAAAACTATACACCAAACATTTGTCAAAACATTTGTCATAAGGAAACATGATACTCCAAAATTATACACGGAGGCTTACCATATCCCTATGACAATTGCTTGAAAACACTAAATAATCATATCATTAAAACACTATGTATTAGTTGTTCCTATTCTTGGTCAGTATCAAAACACTTTGATTAAACACATTCTTTGAGGGTCAATATGCTTGCCCTGTGCTAGTTTTTAAGCATGGATAACTCTTGCTAAGCTTGTGAATTTTATTTGAATCAAGATTCTTTCTGGGATATTTACATAGGGCTATCTAAAATTGTTTGACTCAAAAGATCTTACATTTTACACCATTATTACTTAATTTTATATATTAAAATATTTTATTAATAATCCACATTGTAATTATTTATTATTATAAATTTTTTAAATGTTACATATTAATTTTATATTAAAAAGTGAATGAATAATGAATTTCTCCCTTATTATTCTTATTAGGAAGTATTTTTATTCTTATTATGAAGTATTTGATATTTTTATTTTTATTTTTCGATTATTTTTTCTTCAAGATTAAATTTTTTATTATGTGCAACATTAAAATATTGTATCTTAACATTTTATATGTATATAAAGTTGATATTGACATAAATTAGTTAGCATAGATTTTCAAATAGTTTATTTAAATCCTACATTGAAATACTTTTGGAAAATATATAAGATAAATATTCTATTCACACTTTTGTTTACTTATAATTAATTTATCTTCTTTTTTTAAATTGACATGAAATTTTGTGACACTGAATATTTTATTTCTAACTTAGAGTGAGTGAAATATTTTTCCACATTGGGTTTTAATATCTATTTTTTCTTCTTCTTTTTTTAGTTAATATGAAATTTTATGATGTCATGTAGTCATGGAATTATTTATGATTTAGGATGAGTAAAACATTTTTACCACATTGGATTGTAATATCAACAACAAAATTAGGTTGTAATCGCTGATGTTTTATGATTCTTTCAAACATATTTATTTTTTGTTTTAATTATACTTAAAATTGATTTTTTATTTATAGAATATTTTATTTTTATTTTTATTTAAAAAAAAAACACTCTACATTATTTATGAGTATAAATAGATTCACACATCATTGTCACACTGGTTTGTAGAATGTACAAGGTTATAAACTAAAATTTCACAATGTAAAAAAAAAATAATTATGATATTTTAAATACTTGTAAACTTACTTAGTGTTTGCTTGGTTTTTTAAAAAAATCTTTCAAACATTTTAAGAGAAATTTTAATTAATCATTTTGTATTTCAATTAAAACAATTGCAACCCATCATTTTACAAATTTTTTAAATTTACACAAATATTACAATCACAAAATGTACGTTTTTGCAGTATAAAATGAACTAAATTAAAAATTTATTAACTTATCATCTCACATTTAGTTACGTTAATATCGTTACCTATCATCTCACATTTAGTTACTATCGTGTATTGATAAAATTAACAACAAACATATAACTACAAATATACTTTCTACAAAGTTTCAAGTGAGCTAACAAGTTTTAAGTAAGTACGGGATTTACTAAATCATAGTTATCAAGTTTGAGTTTGAATTTGAGTTCGGATTTTATATGAAAAAATTGAATGTTTAAATTCAATACGTTAAAAGTTTAGAAATAGACATTTTACATATACTTAAAATTTAATATTGAAAATCTAGAAAACATCTATTATCAATTATTTAGTGATCCAATGAAATCAAATTCTAAATTGTAACAATTAACAACAACATTTGTTACCTATTATTCTATATATTACAAAACTTTAAAATTTAATATTTACTCAAATTTTTAATAAATAAAAAAATTTAACATTTTTTTCTCTCATATATTTTTATTTAAATTTAATAAATATAAACATATAATCTATTTTAAAAATTATAATTTAATATGTTTTGAAATTATCAATAAATTTTGTATTAATTTTTTCTATCAAATATTTTAATTTAATGAATATATCACATATATTTATCATTTGGTTTACAAACTAATAATCTATCCTATCACTTCTACTGACCATCTGATTTTATTAATAAAATTCAATTTGCAAATCTTAATCCAAAAGTCTTTACGGATTTTATTAACAACCTTGTTAAGAAATTTACCTTGCAAAAATCCATTGTATAAATAAGCAACCAGCTTTACCATTAATTAAGAGGTAAGCTAGATGGCAGATGTCAACAATTTCGAGCGCCATGGCTCCTGCATCACAAAATATCGAGCTTGTGGTTTATTCCCCTCTCTGACGCACAGCTCTCGCTTGGCCACTGGGCATTCAGTGTCCTCTACCAGGATTGACAGGATTTTACCTGCACTAAACTGGTTTACTCACTAAACTGGTTATCCACATTGTCTCCTCGGTAGATGGTGTTTCCATGGTCGCTTCAGTTGGAGTTTTTTGCCGAATATACAGTTTTTGGTTGAATTGGGTTATGGATTCAATCTTTAACACAATCTTTCAAGTGCTCTTACATCAACACCACCTTTAAAGGGGCATCATGGCGTTTACGAGCTTCTACCGATAAATAATAACAACATTTCAAAGGTATGTCTCCATCGTTATTTATCGAACCATAAATTGAGTTTTCTGCCTACTAAAAGTGATTTCTGGGTAAAAAAATTCTGTGTTTTTTTCTAGGTAATTGCTCATTGAGCTGGCTTATAGTATGTTTCCCTGGTTTCTTCCTGGGTATATACACATTGTGCTGGTTTATGCAAATTTCCTCGTAACTTCTGCGAATTTGCTCATTTCTCTGGTTTATGTAAAATGTCTCTACTTGTGTGGCTTGCTAGTTAATACTCCGTCTATCTATCCTCCTAGCCCCATATGTCATGGGGATTTCAAGCCTTTAGAGACATTTTATCAGGGTTCTTTACCTTCAGGCTATCTTCAAACCAAATTGATTGTCATTTCCCGTCGTGGCTCAATTTTTCAAACCACCTTATTATCTCCAAACCCCACAAGCAGTGCTGGTTTCGGTTCTGCAATCTATGGTTTGTCTGTAACGGTTGTTACTGCTGTGTTTGAATTTCGGGCTCTAATTTTAGATCTCATATCGCTATTCACCATGAATCTATGACGTAGCATTACTTTTACTAGTTGCTTTCTCCACTCTGTTTGGATTGTCAATTTCCTCATCGTCTGGTGATTTTTTGCCATTGCCGGCCACCTTCGACGTCTCAGTTCTTTTCTCAGCGCTCCCAATTCGTCGGCTGGTTTTTGTTTTCTCGGGTGGTTTTTACTTTTTCCGGTGGGTTTTGGGTGGTTCCAACCACAACTGACGTAGCATATCATTTAAAACATACGCGTCAGCCGGATGCATCTCAAGGTATATATTTATTATTACATCAGTCCATATCTGGCGAAAAAATCCGTCTGTCAGTTTTTTATTATTATTCCTTTTTTTGGATTGATATCTTGGCGGTGTTCGACCTCCCGATTCTAAATATTTATGTACCTTGCACGCTCCCGTATCGCCTCTTTCTTCGGGAATTGGTGATCCCAAAGCTGGAGGTCCATTCATTGCATTAGACAGTCCTCCTCCCCTAATGTCAGGCCTGCATATCTTTATTAGGTTGTCAGGGTCCGCTGACTTTTATGCCACTTCTTTCCTTGTGAACCAAGCCCATGGCGGATTATTCCTCTGACGTATCTGCCAGCTCGACACTTATTCGTGCCACCATGGAAGCTGAATCCCATCGTATTGGTTGTGTTATCCACGTCCGCCAAAATAGTCCCCGATCACTTGATGCATGGCGTACTATCCTGGGTGACGGCAGTATGCCAGATGTCGCTCATGTGCCTCTTGATCAGATGGGTGGTGGGCATGCACTCCATCATCGTCGTTCAAAACATCACTCCATAAAAACTGCTCCACCACCTCCGGCTTTGGCTTTGGACAGTGATACCCTGGCGGACCATATTAACAGTCTCCAAAAACGCGCTTTAGTAGGTAGATGGTATTTCTCGGAGATGGAGGACTCTGAAATGTGTAAATGGATAGACAAGAAATGGAAGTCTATGCTAGGGTACTTGCCTACAGTTGTGAGGCTACTGAAGGGATGGTACAATTTTCATTTTCTCAGTTAGGAGGACTTGGAGAAAATTAAAGCCATCCCATGGATTCATGGAAAAATCTTCCTTGCCCTCCATAAATGGTACATCGGGTACAATCCTCTTCGCAATACACCTTCCAACAAATTGGTATGGGTCAAGTTACCTGGTCTCCCACTTGAATTATGGACCAAACAAGCTCTCTCTGACATTGGCAATGCCATCGGAAAATTTATCTATGCTGACCCACACTGTGTGGGGGCACAGGACAAGAGGGTTGCCTGGATTCTCATTGAGAAGGATTATCGTGGTGTTTTTCCAGACCACATTGAACTTCATTAGGGTGACACTTTCCTCCAACAAAGGATGGACTATTGGGGGTTCCCTTCAGATGCTCTTTCTGCCACAGAATTGTTAAACACACATGGACAGTAAAACAAGGAAAGATAAATCAGTGAGTTCATTTTTTTATTAACAGGAGATGTACATTTATAATACAATGTTGTGACTCTTGGGTTTCAGATCCCAAGGTCTCTTGGACTACTTAGTCTTTTCGGCTTCCACACTAACCCTTTAGGATTAGGTGTCCAACATTCCACCCCTTAATCCGAAGGGTTATGTATGAGTCCAAGAAGAGAGCTGTAATACAAAATGTGCAAAAAATGCATGGCAGCACTAGGCTGAATGTGCTCTATGAAATGTTGGTAAAAAGGGCGGTGGTTTAAGGATGACCACCAACACTCAAACGCTTAGTGCAGTTCCCGGAACTCTTCCAAAACTGGCAAGAAACTGAAGTTTTCTACTAGAGGAAGTGATCCTATTGTTTTAAAGAGGGAAACCTTCAACCATAAAAGGGAGGTCTCACCCCGCATAAAAGGTAAAACTTCAACCTGAAAAGGGAAGTCTCAACCTGTGATGGTTTAAGGATAACCAACAACTCTGGAATGCTTAATGCAATTCCTGGAATTCTTCGAAAACTGACAAGAAGCTGGTGTCTTCTGCTAGAGAAAGTGTTCTCAATCTTTTCACGGGCATCTTTGTCTCTGGCTACAACTCTGAAACTGGTGTGGCAGGTTGTGGCTCAGGCTCGCTTGATGTGGCTTTGAAGCTTGTAGATGACCATCATTTCCCCCCTGTCAGATACAAGGTGAGATGATGGAGAAAACTCAACTGCAAGACTGTTCAATATTCTGGAACAAGTTCTGACATGTGCTTTAAATATTTTTTTGGCTGTTGATGCCCATTGCCAAGAAGCGATCCATCCAAGATGAATCTTTGTTCTTGCAGGACGTTTGTTTTTTAAGCATCTGTGTGAAGAATGGCTGGTTTTATGACAGTGCTTACATGGATGAAGATCAAAACAGTGATCTTTCGAATGGCCAGCTCGGTCACAGTGTTGGCATTTCACAATCTGTTGTTGTTGTTGTTGTGGAAGAGGAGCAGATTCTGGAATAGCTGAAGCTGAACTGTCATGAGGAGCAGGTGAACTGTCATAAATGAATCCAGCACTCTGAAACTGAATGGGCTTTGAGTAGTCTGGAATATGAAAGGACAAGTCCTTGTCATATCCAAGACCAGTTCTGTGCTTGTTGTGGAAAAGCTGTTCCCAAGGTCTGATGATGGGCTTGGGAAGTGCAGACTGAGTTTCTGCATCTGCATGTACAGTTGCTGCTTTATTAGGTACTGAATCTGAATGAACTTGAACAACATTGACTTGCTGTTTATGGGAGTCTGCTTCATTGTTCTGAACAGAAACAGGTTCAGAATGATGACTCCACTGCTGTAATTCTTCCTGCTGTAGCTTTGTTTCCAGCTGCAAAAACTCAATATTTTCTTGTACATTTTTCAAACAGATTTGAATGTTTGCGACAATGGCTTTATCAATCATAATTGTATTGTCTGTGGTAGAATGTATTAGAGTGTTCAGTAATTCTAATACAACACTCATTCTATCCATTTCACAATAATATCACTGCAAAAAATTGATTGGTGTACCACTTTGTCTTTAAAAAATCTTCAAGTATGTAGCTTCTCAATATACTTCCATATACAATGCAATGAACATATTCCGCATAACAGGATCAAGAGAATATCTGGAATCTCCTCTACAACCGAACACTTCCTCTTTGTAACAGTGAAAACACAAAATAATGTACCATATACAGTGGCAACTTTGGCTCAGGAATCGATTATCCGTCCGAACTAATACCGAATTTCTGGAAAGAAGCGGTTCTCGTGAGTTTACATAATCTGTTCCACCTACTGTCTCATGCAGAAATATATTATATCCTGCCCGTGTTCCACATGTCTTTAGTATGCGCATTCCAATATAAAACATTGATGTGTCATGACTAGATTGATAATTCCCAAAACCAGCTCTTTTTCTGGATGAGAAGTTCACACCCTGAGTTAAAGTAACAAACACATGTATTGGAATACGTGCATCAGGACCCACTGCCTTTAAACGAAACTGTGAACAAGAGAATGTGTAACAAGAAAAGTGACTTGAGCTTGAACAATTTCCGGGGCATGAAGTCTTATCATGCAGGCTATATGACAGTGGCTGGATGGAACTATCCAGTGCACTACCTTGTAAATTCTGTTTTACGGCAGCAGCCCGGAAAGAGTCTTTCTGTGGGAAATGATGGTCAAAAAATAGAATATTTAGATAGCAGTAGAACCTCAAAACTGCACTTAAAAATGCAAAATAAAACCCTTTTCGTTCAGAAGTAAAACAATGGTAGCTCCTAAGTTTTCCCAACAAAGTTTCCGATAATAATCAGAGTAAGCTAACAAATTCTGACCATAAAAACTATCGAGTTTTCTAATGAACAAAACTTATGCTGCAGCAGTTGCAGCTGCATTGCGTTTCCTGGCCTCATCAATGATGGACAGCTTGACACCCTTACCCTTCGGTAAAGAAACCCAAGGCTTTGTGCCTTTTCCAATGGTGAATATCCTTGTAAACCTTACGAAATCCCCATTTACCAATATGCTTTCATTGCGGAACCGTTCGTGGCGATGTCGAGCTATAACACTAAAAACATGAGAGTTTTCCAAATCACAAAACACTTTGAAATTTGACTGCTTTGCTTACTGAAAAGCGTATGCCCATAGTCTGTACAACAGTTATTTATATAATGATTGCTCACACAACTTATTGAATAACCAGGTATGGAAATTTGCCCGCTATGTTTGCTCAAAAGCGTATGCCCATCGTCTGTACAACAGTTATTTGTATAATGATTGCTCACACAACTTATTGAATAATAGGTATCGAAATTTGCCAGCTATGCCTGCTAAAATGCGTATGACTATCGTCTGTACAACAGTTATTTGTATAATGATTGCTCACACAATTTACTGAATAATGGACATGTGAGTTGTTCACCAGGCTGCTTCAAATTGGCACAGCTTGCAATTTAAGTCGGTTCTGTGTTCCTTGTGTTCACAATTTCAATCTGCAATTCTGAGAATTACCCAGGGAACCCATAATTCTGTGATTTCACTTTTCACAAGATATTCTTAATGGATCTCTACCAGAATTATTGAAACTATTATTGAAACTTTGAGCATGGAGTTTCTCTAGCCAGCACAAACCCAAAATTTTGAGCAGAGAAAAGCAGAACGAGAGCCTCCTCTGATACCAGATACGATACCTCCCTCTGATACCAGATACCAGATACGATGGGAGCGTTGAATAAATGATGGTCTTCTTCAAGCACGGGGCCGTCCTTCACTGGGCCAAGAATATATTGCAGCCTGATCGCGTCTCTGAAAAGTAAGCTTCCGTAGCGGTTATTGGATCCTTCAGTTCTGGTGCGTGATCGACCACTGAGTGGCAGAGTTGCTCCTCTGATTATCGTAGCGATGTCTTCTATACCTGCAACCACAGAGTCTCTCAGTCGTGCCTTAGACATCAAGAGCACTGACCCTGCAGGGGCTATTTCTTTTCTTCACCAGATAATTGAGAATCCTTCATCTTCACCTGAGTCTCTTCGGATCAAAGAGCAGGCAATTTCAAACCTTTTTGATCTCCTCACACAGGAGAAGCGGGGGGAGGAGCTGAAGAGTCTCCTTACAGTTCTACGCCCCTTCTTTTCTCTGATTCCAAAGGCTAAGACTGCTCTAACTGCAGCCAGAACAGCTGCAAATGCGATATATGTTCCGCCTGCTCAACAGGGGACTATTGATCTCCAGAGTGGAATCCTTCATGCCGAGGAGAAGGATTATAAAACAGCTTGTCCATGCACATATCCTTCAGACCGGCTTCGAACCCGATACCTTTTTAGAAACCAAACTTATGATAATGTATGCCAAGAGCGGGTGTTTGAGTGAAGCTCGCCAATTGTTCGGAGTGCAGAGGGCGCAGTCAAGGAGTTACAATAGAAGGCGGAGAATAATGTCAGATATTTGCAGCGTCTAAATAGTGGCAGCGTTTAATGGGTAGCGACTGTGGAGGAGCAGTGGACAGACTCCTCAGGGACAGAATGCACAGTTTCACATTTATTACAATGCAGCCAACGTATGGAGAATTCAACCGTTTATGAAACAGCGTTAAACCGATATGGACAGATGTGCAACAGCAGCAGCTAATTATATGGAGCAGCGCAGGAGCAATGGACAGAGATGTCAGTCAGGAGTAGCGCGTTAGCAACAAAAACGTACACAGTGACAGAGATAATGAAGACCACATCAGCGCTATTCAGGGCAGCTCAGACACAGAATTATGGGCAGAGGTGCAGGACTGACATGCACATAACAGGCCACAGAAAAACAAGCGGCTCTGATACCATGTTAAACACACATGGATAGTAAAACAAGGAAAGATAAATCAGTGAGTTCATTTTTTTATTAACAGGAGATGTACATTTATAATACAATGTTGTGACTCTTGGGTTTCAGATCCCAAGGTCTCTTGGACTACTTAGTCTTTTCGGCTTCCACACTAACCCTTTAGGATTAGGTGTCCAACAAGAATTGTTCATATGCGTGATCAATGCCCTTTCCGACCTGGCGGACACTTCCATGGAAAAAGATGCTTCAATGGTGCCATGGTGTCTCGGTCTGACATGGGTAGACAAAGTCTCAATGGTAAACGAGCTATGCCACACAATCATCATCCACATCATCTAGGTATGCATTCACACCAAAATTCCCATCTTCCACATGCTTTCGGTTCAATAGTTTCATCACCCATTACTATCCCATCATCCCCGAATGTCTCCCCCAAATCGGACTTTCCTCTTTCTGACAGTCCACCAACCTTCATATGTCATTCACCACCTAAGCCTACCACTAGTCAGGACATTCCAAATCCTTTTCAGCCCCACATCCATATCCGGACATTCCGTCTACCTCGCATGTAGCATACGTTTCCCCTTTGACACCACCTCGTCATCAGTCAAAAGACAAAGGTCCATGTATCAGCATTACTCCACCAAATTCCCCTACAGCTTCGCCTACAAATTATATAGGGAGCGACCTGGACTTCCCCTTACAAAGGAAGACACTTGATCTTTGTACCCTCACTATCCACAAGCCTGGGGGTCAATCATCTCCCCACATCAGCCCTACCTCTGCGGGCAACATTACTGTGTGAAGAAAGCAAAACTGTGGTAGTCGTCATTTTCAGGGACGATCCAATAAAAATCCATTTTCCTCCCCAATGGACCGGTTTCTGGTTGACATCCCCATTGCTAACATCTCCCCCTCATTGGCCCTTAGAGCACGGCTGCCCGAGAAAGATCTTCCATGATGTGCATCATCTCCCTTAATATCCGGGGTGTGGGGACTACCCCAAAATACTTAGCCCTCAAACACCTTTTGTTGTCTTTATAGCCTTTCATTATTCTTATTCAAGAAACGATGCACAATGTTCCCTGTACTGTCCAATACTTTTGGAAAATGTTTCCGAACTGGTATATATCTGCTACTGCTGTTGTGGGTCTCTCGGGTGGTCTAGTGGCCTTATGGGATCCCAACTGGATCAATATAAAGGCCTATGAATGCTTCGTTGGTATCTTGCTAGAAGGCAGTGTTCATGGCATGCCTGATCGTGTTCATGTCTTAAACATATATGCCCCATACAGAGATAAAGGGAATTTTTGGGATTATTTCATATCTTCTAGTTTGATGGACCTGGAGTCGCTTATTATAGCGGGGGATCTAAACTGCACTATTTGTCTAGATGAAGTTTGGGGATGTTTCAGGAAAGTTGATCCTCTTGCTGGGAAAATACAGGATGCCATTCTCATGAACAACTTTGTGGACATTTGCCCCACCAAAATTGCCCCTACTTGGGACAATGAGTGTATTAGCTCTACCTACATCGCAAAGAGACTGGATCGATTTCTGAACCATGAACAATTGCTGGACCGTCTGGGGGATGCCCAGGTAAAGATCATCAGTAACTTCATATCGGATCATAGACCCATCACTCTCAAATGGAGGAAAATGGAGCTTCGCATGGGCATCCCCTTCAAATTCAATAGAATAGTCTTAGAGGACCTTGATTTTAATAAACTGGTGCTCGAAACTTGGGGCAGCTTTGGCTCTGCAGGGACCTCTCCCATGGTCAACATTCTGGAGAAACTTGACTCCCTCCGGGGAACTATCAAACACTGGTAGAAAAAGAAAATTAGGGACAACAAGAAGGGGCTTGTTGATATCCAAAATAGTCTGGACTCTTCCCATTCCTCCATGTCCACTCATTATCTCCCTGCTCACATCCGCTCAAACATTCAATCACTGGAACTCGAGAAGAAGCAGATCCTTACTATGGAAGAATCCATATGGCGATTAAAGAGCAGGGCGCTATGGTTAAAGGAAGGTTATTGCAATACAAAATTCTTTCACATATATGCTAACCATCACCGTAATATAAATACCATATGGGAGATTACGGACTCTAATGGACGCATACACCAGACTCAAGAGGGGATAAGTGATGCTGTTGTACAATTTTTTCAAAATGCTTATGGCATCACTGAAAACATTTCTGCTAAAGACATGGTTTGGGGTATAGATCCATACCCAATCATGTATGATCCGGAGAAAATGATGATTTTTTTATGGAAGTCTCTGAACAAGAAATTTTGAGCGTTCTTAAATTGTTTAAGAGTGAAAAAAGTCTTGGTCCTAATGGATGGACAATCGAACTTTTCACACTCTTTTTTGAATCTCTCAAAGTTGACCTTCTGGGCATGATTGAAGAATCCAGGACCATGGGCTTCATCCATCATAAGATAACTTCCACATACATCGCCCTCATTCCTAAAAACAACTCTGCTAATGGTTTCACTGACTTCAGGCCTATTTCTCTGTGCAACGTCATCTATAAAATCATATCGAAGACTATTGTTGGGCGTATGCGCAGAACTCTCTCACGCTTCATCACCTCAAAACATCATGGTTTTCTTCCGGGCAGACTCATCCATGACGTTGTGGCAAATGCACAGGAAAGTATGCACTCGATTCACACCAAACATCTTGAAGCTGGTATACTACATATTGATCTTCAAAAAGCATATGATTGCCTGGACTGGGGATTTCTCATACTCGTCCTTAACAAGATTGGTTTACATCCCAGATATGTTAACTGGATCATGGCCTGTGTGGATAATGTAAACTATGCTATCATTATCAATGGGTACCCAACAAGGTTCTTTCGGGCTGGCCGGGTTCTCTGACAGGGATGTTCGCTATCCCCTCTATTATTTATTCTGGTCATGGATTGCCTAAGTTTGCATATAAAAAAAGTGGTCCCGGAGGATCAATTTCAACCACTAAAGTTGGGAAATAACATCAACATTTCACATAATCTCTTTGTTGATGACATCCTTATAATGGGTATGCTCTACCACTTTTCTTGGTTATATCTATTTCACATTTTCAGTAGATTTGCAAATGCTTTTGGGTTGATCATGAATATTAATAAATGTGGTTTATATTATGGACAATCTTACTTGGAAACAATTGCATATATCAAAGGTTTATTTAGAATCAAGGCAATGCCTATACAAAATGGCATGAAATATCTTGGCTATCATCTCAAACCCACCTGCTACAAAACCGCAGATTGGAAATGGCTTGCTGATAGATTCTACAAAAGAATCTCTGGGTGGGAGTTTAGATGCCTGTCTTTAGGGGGACGGGTTATCCTTACACAAGTTGTTCTGTCACAATTGGGCGTCTATTGGGCTCATCTTTTCCATATCCCTGCCTCCATCATTAATGATATAAACCATCTCATGGAAAACTTCATCTGGGCGGGTAGCCACAGTGGGAAAAAATACCACTTGACCAAATTATCAAATATCACTCTCCCAGAGGGCATGGGTGGTTGGGAAATTATGGACCTTCGTTGTTTTGGTGGGGCAATGCTCATAAAATCCCTCTAGAGGGGCTTATTTGGAGCAGGCACATGGAGCAAGATCATCCAGCACAAGTACCTAAAGAATAAAGATTTCAGTGTTTGGTACAGATATGGCTCCATTGGTATCAAACAAGGTTCAGCCATGTGGCTAAGTTTTTTGAAAGTAGACAAGTATTTCATTCACCATCTAGAATGGAAATTTCAGTGTGGCAATAACATTCTTATTGGCATTGACCCAATATTGGGTGCTGGTTCGGATTTCTCTATTTCTGACAGTATCATCCTACACTTGAATGAGCGTGGCATTTTTTTTCTGGGGCCAAGTTATAAATAGGTGGCATGGTTTGATCCTTATATGGAAAAATGCCTAGGATTTGGGGTTCACTTGCCAAAAGGAAGGGGAATGGATTCAAAGTATTTCAATAATGAAGCAGCTTGGCATTTGCTGCATAGGAACACAGGACAAAATTGTATGGTCAGGTAGAATGGCATCTAATAACATTATAGTGGCAAACACATATTATACTCTATCAAATATGGTTGCCAGACAGGGGGATTTTAAATCATAAAAAGATCGCGTAATGTAAGGAGGTGGAGGAGTTGCCTGGAAAGTCATGGAAATTTAGGTCATATTTAAAGAAAATTTCGTAAAGATTTTTGTAAATCCAAGTTATAGTTGTTAAATTTCAAAATTTTAGATGTTCTAGACGTTTTTGATGGTGTTGAATCCATTTCCACCCTCAAAAATGCTATTCAAACAATGCCTCTACAAGATTTTTTGAATTTTTTTTTACCCGAATTCCAGTCACTTTTGACCATCTCAGCAATTCCTCCACTTCATTAGCCGACTCCTAAAAAAATTATTCCTACACTGATTATTCTTAAATCGTTAACCTAATCAAATCATGTACACGACAATGAATATAATTCGGTACAGATCCGAATGTCTAGTCAACTCATGTGCATGGCAGAGAATATAATTCCATACAAATCCGGCTGTAAAACATGGCAACTAATATAGTCAACTCATGTGCATGGCAGAGAATATAATTCCATACAAATCCGGCTGTAAAACATGGCAACTAATATTTACAAGTTTATTGAGCTTTTAATGTACCTTTTAAGAAACCGCATACATAACATGGGCATCCACATTCTTTTTATCCGGTGGGCATGATTTGATTTCTCTTGTGCATTCAATGTCACTCTGTCCTCGTGATTTCAAACTGCACGCCCACTTGATAATTTGAAATGAAATTATAACTTGGGTTCTTTTGGTGGTACGATTTTCTTTCTTGATATTCGACGTTACTTTTTTGATGTTTTTAGTCACTTTCTTGGTAATGAATCTTCACACTTTATGCCAATGTGTATGCTTTGGCCTAGTTCCTAGGGTAGATATTGTTTTTCTATTTTATTTAAATTATAGTACATAAATATGAGTTTAAAGATCAATTTCTTTTATATGCAAATTTATTTTAAAATGAAAAAATAATGTGTATTTTTACATTATTTAAATTGTATTTTTGAATACTATAGAAATTATATTACTTAAATTTATAAGTCTAATTTTTTTCTTGGATTTAGACAAAAAATGGTATACCTAAAAAATGATTAAAGTGCAATGAGACTACTTCAAATGTTTTAATCAATAAAACTTAATTTTTTCAATATATATATATATATTTTTAAACAATATATAAAATATTTTACATAACATGTGCACTGAGCCATTTTATCTTTTACATTAAAATGATTTTTTTATTAATATATAATTCATATTAAAATATTTTGTTCATAACCCATCTTATTTTATTATATTAGGTCATATGGACAACTAATTAAACATGCATTACAACTTGAGTGGGCCTAATGGTTGAGAGCATGTGTTTCCTCTTAAGATGTCACATGTTCAAAACCAGAGGGGGGTAGAGTATGTATGTCTTCGTAGACTTAGTAGTAAAATTGTTGCAAGGAGGTGGGGAGCCTCTCGCCTCAACAAATGTGGGTATTTTCAAGATCTTTAAATACTTTAACTAATAGGAATTGTTTCCCAAATTTAGTAGCGAAAAGTTAACTCCACATCTGTTAGATTTTGGAATCCACGTTGGCTTGTAAGTTTGATGGGTTTGGAATCCATGTTGGCCTGTAAGTTTGATGGGTACATGTGTAAAATTAAACTTATGAACCGATTTTGTTATAGTAAAATTTGAGTATCTAAACTTATTGTTCAATTATTGACTCACTCCTTATTACACTCAAAAAAAGGGAGAGTTGCTTGGTTGGTTTAGGATTTGATTTATTAGAATCACAACAAATTAAATCTTGTTTGTTAAACGTGAAGTCGAATTAAAAAAAATAAAAAAGGCAGCGTTGATATCAATGTCCTCAGTCGTTTGCCACTGACGCCAACCTACAACGTCATCCCAGTGACTCCATTGTGTAGTCATGTATTCCGCGTGACATAATTGGAGAATTCTAGAGCTTCTTTCATTTATAAATTTGTAATATCTCCTATGCCTGAGCAATGCAAGCCAAGGTAAGGCCTTCCAGTAATGAAAAGCTTGTGTTTTTTGTGCTTTCAGTTTTTCATTCTTGTTTGTGATCTGTTGCGTGTCTCTAAAGTTGTGAAGTCTTGTGTTCTCTGTGCTCCTATGCGCTCCTCTGCGCCCATCAACTGGTATCAGAGCCTTCTTGGTCTTGGTCTTGTTGTTGCTTTAGACTTAGAATGCGAATAGTTAGATGTAAAAACTATTTTCCTTCATGGAGAATTGGAGGAAGAAAATTATATGGAGCAGACAGAAGGCTTCATAGAAAAAGGAAAACAAGACCTTGTTTGCAGGTTGAAGAAGCCTCTATGGGTTGAAACAGGCACCTTGACAATGGTACAAGAAATTTGATTAATTCATATTGGAACATGGTTTTCACAAGTTGGAAGTTGACCATTATGCCTATATTAAGAGGTATGATCAAGGAAAGTATATCATATTATTGTTATATGTGGATGACATGTTGATTGTTGGGAATGATAAGAATATGATCAATAGGTTGAAGAAAGATTTGGGCAGCAAATTTACAATGAAGGATTCGGGTCCAACACAAGAGATATTGGGCATGAGGATCATGCATGACAGGAAAAACAAAAGGTTGTGGTTGTGACAAAAAAAATATATCAAGAAGGTGCTTGATAGGTTTAATATGTAGGATTCCAAGCCATTCAATACACCCCTTGCAACTCACTTCAAGTTGAGTACTAAGTTATGTCATAGTGATGAGAAGGAGAAGGAAGAGATGAGCAGGATTCCTTATGCACATGAGTTTGATCTCTATGGGATGATTGGATGATGAAGGCTATTCCACAATCTTTGGAAAAGGAGGCTGGAAAATTAGAAAAGGATCATTGGTCATGGATAGAGGACCCAAGACATGAACATTATATACATTGAAGGAAATGATAGGAAATCATATTTGGTTGTTGTCATAAAAGAAGGAAATTCAGTAGATCTATGGCATAAGCGCTTGGGTCACATGAGCGAGAAGGGCTTAAAAATACTTGTTGATAAAAATTTATTGCCAGGTTTGGAATCCTACAATCTCAATCTTTGTGAGCATTGTATATATGGTAGACAAAGAAGGGTTTCATTCCTTAGAGGTTGCCATGACAGAAAGAAAAAATTGTTAGAATTGATACACTCATATGTGTTTGGTCCTGTTAACATCAAGTCATTAGGAGGAGAATCATATTTTGTAACATTTGTAGATGATGTATCCATGAAGGTTTGGGCCTACCCTATGAAAAGTAAAAGTGAATTATTTGAAATATTTCAAAAATTCCATGTTGTTGTTGAAAGAGAAACTAACAAGTTTATCAAGTGCTTGAGAATAGATAATGTTGGAGAATATTGCTCAAATGCATTCAAGGAATATTGTAACGGGTTTGGCATAAATCATGAAATGATTATGCCTAGTACTCCTCAACAGAATGGTGTCGCAAAAAGGATGCATCACACCATTATGGAAAAGGTGAGAAGTATGTTGTCCAAATCTAGTTTGGAGAATAATTTTTGGGCCGAAGCTGTAAGGACAACTTGTTATCTTATAAATCGATCTCCAAGTATAGCCTTGGATGGCGGCATCCTTGAAGAAGTTTGCACTGGTAAGAAGTTGAATTATTCTCATTTGAAAACCTTTGGATGTCAAGCATTTGTACATATTCCAAAAGAAAATAGAACTAAGATAGATGATAAATCTATGAAATGCATTTTTTTGGGATATGCGGATGAAGAATTTGGTTATCGTCTATGGGATCCAGTCAAACATAAAATTATTAGAAGGGAAATTATATTTAATGAGTTAGAAATGTTTAAGAGGACTCTAGGTGAGGTGGAGGTCAAGAAAGTTATTGACAGGTTTGAAGAGCAACAAGAAGACATCCCACCAATGCAAGAAAATGAACAACAAATTCTGGAGCGGGAAGGACAACAAGTGTAAACTGATGAACACCAATAAGAAGGAATCTTGCAGGAACCTTTACAGGAGATTCAACCTGATAATGCACCACCATAGTTGGTTCGCATATATTCTAGGCCTCATAAGCATTCACAAAGGTATCCTCCTTCAAACTATATACTATTGACCGATGAAGGTGAGCCTAGTTGTTTTTAAGAGGCTTGTAAACTTGAGCACAATAAAGAATGGAAGAAAGCGATGGAGTAAGAAATGAACTCTTTGCCAGAAAATAAAACTTGGGAGTTGGTAAAGCTCCCAAAAGGTAGAAAGGCTCTACAAAACAAATGGGTTTATAGGATTAAACATGAAGGTGATGAAAAGGAGAGGTATAAAGCACGAATGGTGGTGAAAGGATTTTCCCAAAAGGAAGGTATTGACTTCACTGAAATTTTCTCACCTGTTGTTAAGATGTCATCCATTAGAGTCATTCTTGGTCTTGTTGTTGCTTTAGACTTAGAATGTGAACAGTTAGATGTAAAAACTACTTTCCTTCCTAGAGAATTGGAGGAAGAAAACTAATGGAATTATATGGAGTAGCTAGAAGGCTTCATAGAAAAAGGCAAAGAAGACCTTGTTTGCAGGTTGAACAAGCATCTATGGTTTGAAACAGGCACCTCGACAATGGTACAATAAATTTGATTCATTCATGTTGGAACATGGTTTTCACAGGTTGGAAGTTGACCATGGTGTCTATATTAAGAGGTATGATCAAGGAAAGTATATCATATTATTTTTATATGTGGATGATATGTTGATTGTTGGGCATGATAAGAATATGATCAACAGGTTGTAGAAATATTTGGATAGTAAATTTGCAATGAAGGATTTGGGTCCAGCACAACAGATATTGGGGATGAGGATCATGCATGACGAGAAAAACAAAATATTGTGGTTGTTACAAGAAAAATATATCAAGAAGGTGCTTGATAAGTTTAATATGAAAGAATCCAAGCCATTTGGTACACCCCTTGTAACTCACTTCAAGCTGAGTACTAAGTTATGTCCTAGTGATGACAAGGAGAAGGAAGAGATGAGCAAGATTCCTTATGCTTCAACAATTGACAGCTTGATGTATCCCATGGTATGAACACGACCAGACATTGTATATTCAGTGCGAGTAGTGAGTAGGTTTCTTTCCAATCCAGGAAAACAACATCGACAAGTAGTAAAATAGATTTTGAGGTATCTCAAGGGTACTAGTCATTATTGTTTATGTTTTGGTCATAATGAGACTATGCTTAAAGGATTCATAGATGCAGATATGGCTGGAGATATCGACACCAAAAAGTCCACTACATGTTATTTGTGCACATTTGTAGGTGCAACAGTATCTTGGGTGTCAAGGCTACAAAGAATAGTAGTTCTCTCTACAACAGAGGCAGAGTACATAGCTGCAACAGAGGCTTGTAAAGAGATGTTTTGGATGCAACGATTCCTAGGAGAGATAGGTATAAAACAGGACAAGTATGTGCTATATTGTAATAGTCAAAGTGTCATTCACTTGATGAAAAACCCATCATTTCACTCAAAAACGAAGCACATTGACTTAACGTACCATTGGATCTGGCATGTGTTGGAGGAAGGACAATTATCCTTGGAAAAAATCCATACAAATAAGAACCCTGTTGATATGCTCACAAAGATTCTACCAAGAAATAAACATGAGATATGTAGAGGCATGGTAGGACTTAGTGTGACTTGATTCGGGATTCTTCATTCGGCTTCAAGTGGGAGAATGTTAAACATGAAGCTGAATATATATATATATATATATATATATATATATATATATATATATGTTGGATACCTATACCAATAGGTTTCATATTTCATGATTGGCAAGGGAAAGTCCAAATATGCTCTGCTTTGATGTCACAAAGATCCCATATTTCCTAGAGAACAAAAGGTGTGTAAAGTGTTTCAATGTTGATGACCTTGTTTCAATTTTGGTGGATGATCCAACAGTTTAATCTGGATCATGCCATGTTTTCAATTTTCAGTTATAGAATAGAGAAAGGAGTCTGTCCAAACTGCTTAATCTTGGCAGACAACTAGTTCAGGTAGAGAAGAAAAGGCTCCCAACAGCTTAATCTGGGACCTTGGAAGAGATAAGGGTAGAAGTAGATAGAAAAAGCAAAAGAAAAAGCCAAAGAAAAGAAAAGGCAAGTAAGGGTCTGCAAGTCCAAGTGCACCCTCCAAGAAGAAATAAAAATGCTAGGCAAGTAGCTGGGTAAGTAGTTGGGGTTGCAGAAAGGTTATCCCTACCATTGCAGAGATGGTAACTGTGTGCATCAAAGCAAAGTCAATTAATTGACAAAGGTGTTCTTCTTCATCAAATTGCAGCAGGAAGCATGACTAATTTCCCTCATTCCCCTCCAATTTCATTTCTAACATCCCCTCATCAGCTAAGATTCATGGAAGAGACTATGGTTTCATGGTGGTTCTTAATCTTTAGAAGCCACATTTCTTGTCTAAAAATCTTTTCATTTTGATCTACTCTTAAAACCAAGTTTGTTTCACATAAACTTAATGGTTTCCCCTCCACTTACCCTCTCATCCATATTAACTCTAATTCTACTATGTAAATCCCCTATATTACCTTTCCCCTATTAGTACTAACACCATGGTGTATAAACCCCAAGCATTATATAAATACCCCTCCCCTTGGCAATATAGCCAATAAGTCCTATATCAGGGATCAAAGTGGCATCTGGCCACTTGGATGAACCTACAACTCATCTACCCTCCCTTTCCTCAAGTCATTCCACTCACCAAACCATTATTTGCCAAGAGAAACCTTATAAAAACCCTTTTACCCATGAAAACCCTTTGAAACTGCCAAAATTCCCGAAAAACCCACTTTCTATTCCCTAACCAAAGTTTGCGCATATAATTTGATTTTTGAAATACATTGGAAAAATCATTCAAAACACGTATTTATGCCTCCGCCCGCTGCCGTATACACTGGTCATGTCACCTCCCCGATGGCCGTTGGATCGGGCCCTCCAGATCCGACGGTCAGCATCCATATCGGAGCAGATCCTCTGTCCGGGCGATATCTTCCGACGGCCGTATTTTGGGTACGTCACTCCGCTGCCACGCGCCCTCGCCACAGCGCGTCGGAGGTACAACTGATACTTACCGCCACCGTACCGTAAGCGGTGCGATACGAAACCGCTGCCGGTTTCCGGTTTCCCCATTCCGCTTGCATTACGTCCTCGCCGCGTCAGCTCCCCGTCGCCTTACGTCACCGCCACCTATGCCGTCACGTCAACTTTCGCTCCAGCCATTGGCCGATCTGTCCTGCCACCTCATCATCCCCGTGGACCAATCAGAGCTCGCCACGTCACCCAATGACGTCAGCATGACGTCATCCGACCTTGACCCCACCAATGACGTCATGCTGACGTCATCGCAAAAAGGCGCCAAATTGCTAAAGGTCTATATTATGGCCAAAAATCGCATTTTTTACGTTCTTTTCATTCATTTTTCGTTCTCTCTGCTGCATGCGGTTCACGTCCGAGCTTACTGTCAACCTGCTAAATCGACCAGGAGACCTCCAGCGTACGAGTCCAGCCTGCATATACGACCTCTGCTCACTGTTTTACCAGGTATTCTTCATCATTTATCCTCCGTGCGCCTGCAATTCTCTATAAATCACTCCGAAAGCTTAAAAGACGTTAAAACTTATAAATTCACCAGTGGATTCCTCTGCAGAGCTTCCAATTTCCAACTACCACCTCGAAAAACACTAGCCGAGCTTTGTTCTACCTACATTCTGTTGAAAAACTAAGTTCTGTCTGCGCAATCGCGGCAGGCTCATTTAAACCAAATTTCACCATTGAGAGAGACAAGGAAAAGCCAAACATTGGTCCTAGTTGCCATAAATAGTATTTCAACTGCTATTTTCTAGAATCCCTCTCTGTTCCTGATAATCTAACCTCCCTGGTACAGAGGCATTCCCCTGTGCTGTCCTGCTCAAAACAAAATCACTTTACACTTGATTCAAAATCCTCCTGTGCAATGGAGACACCTGTAGTGCTAAATGTTCAACCTCTGAATGCTCCTCAAAAGGACTTGAAATGGCAAGCCCTGGCAGATATGGATTACCAAATTTCAGAAGAAAAGCTTATAAGCAGCAAGTTCCACATTCATCTGTTGAATGAGTTGAAGGCCAAGCATGAAAATGGGACAGATATATTGGGCTTATGGGACTCTTTCCTCCCTATTTTTAAGCTCCCTCAGGTCAACCAATTCCCTGAACTAATCCACCTCTGTGCTGAACAATATGATGTTTCTCAGAGAGCTGTTGTTGACCCATCTGGTGCAGTACTTTTCTATGTTACCCCTCAAGCAATCAGAGACATGCTTTGCTTCAACCCTCAGAAGAAGTTGGTTCCTTTATCACTGGTAAACCTGATAAAACAAGGGGATAAACTCACAGATGCTCAAATTGTCAAATTTAATCAATTATACATCAAAACTAACATTGTGATGGGCCCTCCAATTCTTCATGTATACCTCAATGAGCTGGGCAGAGACCTTGCAGATATGATTTCTCCCATCTTGGGGTATAGTTCAATTGAGCATATTGATGCAACTGTGCTGGTATTGATGCTTATGTTTGCTCCTGGCAAGTCACCAATCTGTTATGACTACGCCACCTACATATCAGACAAGATTCATGAGCAATTGATGAATTTAAGGAGAGATAGGATGTTCAGATACACCTCCTACATTTACCATTTGATCTTGTACCATCAACATGAGAAGTTTCACTTTTCAATCAAAAGAATGGATGCCCAAGGAAATCCCAGATCAGTGGTCTACTGGTCATCTGTCTTCCACATTAGACCTGAGTCTCCATATACTTACTGTGAATTCATGGATCTGTTCATCCATCCAACTATGGCAATGCTGATGAGCTCACCTCCTCCGAGACTCACTGAACACATGCAGAGGGTTCTTCTGCTGTCCAAATCTTATAGCATTGGGGACTGGTACTTCTACCAAAACCACACTGTCATCAGGATATATGGGTGTGATCTACCTCCTTTCAAATTACCCAAGTATGTGCCTATGAGGCTATTTTCCCTAGAGTACTTTAGACAATTTGGCAGAGTTGATGTGCTTCATTTTTCAGGAAAAGGCAAAAAGGCACAGTTGAAGGTCAAAAGCCAACTTGGCCATATTATCTATAATGAGAGGGAGCAAGGATGGAGGGAAGCAGAGAGAATGCTTGAGGCCCTTGGCCTGCAAACCAGTTTCGTATGGGTACCCTATGACCCTAATCATTTCATATCCACGAGGAGGCTCAAATATAAGTTATCTGCCTATGATCACCATAGCATCCCTCACATTGAAAAATATGCAAACCAAGACAAATGGAGGAGAGGGACCTTAGAAGAGCCCTTGTCACAAGAAGAGCTGAACGAGAGGGCACTAAGGAATCTAAAGAAGTTGGCTGACCTTGAGCTTTGTCCACAGGTATTCACACTTCCAACCACACAAACGGGAGCAGCTGAATCCTCCTCAACTGCCAAGCAACAAACTGCCAAGGCCACTGAGAATATATCCAGCAGAGGCAAAGAAAAGGAGATGGAGACAGAGCAGACACATCAAGAGAAGAAGCAGTCACCTCCAGTGACTCAAGAGCAGACAGACAAAGAAGAACAGCAGCAGGCAGAGCAACAACAGCAACAAGATCTGCAGCAAGGAGAAGGGCAACATGGCAGACAGCAGCCCTTACAGCAGGAAAGAATGGTTGATACTCCAACAACCACCGAGCAACAGGCTCAACAAAGAGTACCTCCTAGGCCTGAAACTACAGTTGATACCTCGGTCCTCCAAACTCCCCAAAAGGAGGACTTAAGCAGAAAAAGGGATAGAGAAACTCCCCTCACTTCATCTATCGACCAAGGAGAAAAGAGACAAAGATTAAATGATTTCTCAGAGGAAGACATAGCAATAAGACAAGCATTGGGAATGGGCCCACCCAGCAGAGAAGCTTCAGCAAGTTCCTTCCAGCAGGAACAGGACAGGACTATGGGAGGAGAGGTCAGCTCCTCCAGCCAGCAGAAAGAAGGACAAGTAAGCATCAAACAACAATTTATAGACATCAAAAGGAGGAGTGATCCTATCAAAATACAGCTGTACAATCATCTGCTAAACTTGGCTCCCACCAATCAGCAAAGACTCATGTCTGCCTTTGATGTAAGTGAAGGAAAAATGATCATGAGTCATTTTATGCCCACATCACTGTACCCTCAATCTGCCTCAGACTACCTCAGGACCAACCTGGAGGTCATGGCCAAAGACATACACCCAATGGATAAAATTGAGCTGCATAAACAAACTGGCGAGATGGTGTATGCCTCATTAGCAGATGAAACATTGGAAAATTATAAGCTAAAAAGCAGTCTCAATGCCACAGCCTCTCAACTAGAATTGGAGAAGGCATCATCCCAGGCAAAGGACAACAGAATAAGGTCCCTGGAAGACATAATCATTGAAATTGGGCATGATCCCAAAGATCTGTCAGGGATACAGGAACTCTTGAAGTTAAGGGATGCTGACTTGGCCGCCATGAGGAAGAAAATCAAACTCCCAGCCACCATGCACCCTCAGACAGATGAGGTAGCCAAACAAAGACAGGAGAAGGACACCACAGATTTATTGATTTCTATTTATAAACAACTTCTGCAGGCCCAAGAGAAATTAGGAGAGTCTGAGGCTGCACAAGCGGCACTGCAAGCAGCACTAAAGCAAAGGGAAGAGGGCCAGACCTCTCAGCCTCCCCCGGTCATCAATCTTGAGAACACTACTCCTACCACTGTGCCTCCACCTCAACAAACTGAACAAACAGCTACATCCACTTCAGCAGCACCAACAAATACAGAACAGGCACAAAGCCTAGACATGCAGAAACTGAAGAATGAGATACAAGTCCTGGAAGCTCAAATGACAGAGCTGCATGAGACCAGGGAAAAGCTGGCCAAGATCAATGATAAACATGATAAATCAAAAAGAGAAGTGGCAGAAAAGGGCAGGGAGATCAAGGCCCTTAATGACAGGATCAAAGAGCTGGAAAAAGAGCTCAGATTGGATAAGATTGTATCTGAAGTCAGAGCAATGATATGGGCCAATATTGGCCAATCTATTACAGATCAATGGCAATACATTGAGACAATCCATGAGCAATTAGAGCTCATCCCAAAAGCACAAAAGGAGGTCCATAGAGCAAGAGCTGCATTGAGCAATATGCCTGAAGTGGCCACCAGAATGATCAATGTACTCAATAATAGGACAAGCTCTCAGTTAGCTACCATTGGAATCACAAACAGAACTGAGACTATTCAAATAATCAAGAGGGTGCTTACTTTGAGAAATTTGGTGCAAACACTGGACAGAAGAACTCAGGATATGCACACTGAGGTAAACAGGTTCATGGAGAGATTTCAGGTATTGCAGAACAGAGGACTCCCTAGCTTACTGAACAGCGGAGGGAAGCTATTCACCCATGAACAATATGCCAAAAGAGTGAATGCTTTTGCTTCAACTCAGATCAATGAGAAGGTCAGCACTTTAGAAGATACAGGGCCAATTACAGGACAGGTTTTCTACAGTAAAATAGAAAATCTATTTTTTATAATGAATGAAATCACACACTTGTTTGATACAGCTCCCAATTTCTTCAAATACACAGAGGCAGAGGAAACAATGGAGGCCATTCTCAGGCATCAATTGCCTCCACAGGACTGGTGGGTCAAGGCAATTCAAATGATTTTATGAACAGCAGGCCATCCACTAAATTTCGGTTACAGAAAAACTGAATTGTCATGCACAGGACAGTTTATTTCGGTCAGCAGGCATTTAAGACGAAAGCTGAGCCAACTCAGCAAAGCCCATAGCCAGCACAGCAAAAGGAAAAGCTACAGGTGTCCAAGCCGAGAAAAGACAGCGGAACAGCTCCACAACGCCTTCTTCAGCATTGATGCGGATCACTCCAACCGACTCGTTGGATTCCCAAAGCTAAAATATCTTCTGACAAATGCAAGAGCATTTATGTTGTATTAAAGGAAGCATTAACTTTTACTCCGCTGTAATGACAAAGTTGGTGAAAGAGTTATTTCTCAGATGACTCAACGCCTTGATATTTTGTAAAGATGTTTTGTATTTATAGAGCCCTCGCACTAGAGATGAGGGTTGTTGTTGATTTCTCCTGAAGAAGTTCTTATGCTGTAATCCTTTCAGAAGTTAATAAAGAAAGCAGTGGAATTTCTCGGATTTCTGAGGTGTTGGATGCGTTCTGGTGTCTGTTGATAACTGCTGGATTCCTGTGTAATTTCACCATACAATAAGTATCTGTATCTCTCTCTGTTAATCAGTTGTTTTGTTAAAATCCATATACGTTATCTGATTTCAATACTAAACAACAAGGAAAAAGAATAGCTTTCAGGATTTATTCGCTGAGTACCCTGAGTTCAATCTGTGTTGTTTATGAATGTTTTCTTCAGCTGTAATCTAGATAAGTGTAATTCTTAATTGCTGCACTTTCAGAATACATCTTTCACAGTGGCCTTTGTCACAGGAATTCAAGTTTTGCTCCTGTGCAGTGTGCTCACCTTCACCCCACCAACTTAATAGAAAATCCTTAATTGCTTTCTGTTGGTTGACATACATCACCACCTGATCTAATTTTGTCTGTTTAAAATACACAATAGGCCCTGCAGTACGAGCACCATCAAACCAGCATACCAAATCACTTCATTACTCCAGACTCCATTGCCCAATGGTATTTCACTATCTAAACACTATATCATAAGACCTGAAAGAGATCCTTCAACCAAAAACATAAACCAAAACCTGAGCACAATAGCTAGCCTAAAACACCATCATAACAGAGACAAATCATAAAGAGAGAGCCCTCTCTGATCACAGTTTGGCTAGAAACTGTGATCCAAAGATTGGTTAGTGGTTACCCCGGCCGTATTCCCTTGGGAGTCATAGGGAACAACCTGGGTGTTAACAATATATATATGAAATAAAATAAAATGGTGTCGACCTCATCGTCCTCAATCGTCTGCCACCCATGCCACTGATGCCAACCTACTATGTCGTCCCAGTAACTCCACTATGCAGTCATCTATTCCACATGATAGAATTGTAGAATTATAAAGCTTTTTCCATCTATAAATTTGTAATATCTCCTCTACCTGAGCAATGCAAGGCCCTCTAGTAATGAAAATTTTGTGTTTTCAGTTTTTTTTCAGTTTTCCATTCTCGTTTGTGATCTTCTGCATGTCTCTGAATTTGTGAAGTCTTCTGTTGTTTGTGCTCCTCCGCGCCCATCAATTTTTCCCTCTTTTATTTTTAAATTACATCAAACAAACAATAAATAAATAAATTTCATTCCCCTCAGTGGTAGAATTTATGTTGAACGTAGTTTTATTATGCAGATTCGGATGAGATAAATGTACAGTCCCCTTCCTCGCTTCTCACAATTTTCTATGCAGGGAAAGTGAACATTTACAATGTACCGACAGATAAGGTAGTGTAGCAGTCTTGCACAAGAAGGATTTTTGCTTAGCTTGTGGATTTTATTATATTTCATTGGAGTCCTTGCAATATCAAATTTGCAGAGATTTTTTTGGTAATTTGCATTGAGATTTTTTTGTGTTGCGGTGGCGGTGCAGGCAAAGGCCATAATGGCAATGGCTAGCAGAATAAATGGGACTCCCTCATCTTCTGCGTTGATGCCCTCTACACCTTCAACTCCCATTGCTCCCTCCTCGTCACTTGTAGCGAGTGGTAGCAGAAACCAAATTACTCTTACGATAAAAGGTGATAAGAGGAACTATAACTAAATAGTAAAAACCATTCTAATTACGAATGTTTTCCAATTAATGGAAAATGTAAATTTGACAACTGTTTGCAATTTTTGTTGCAGTGGCACTTCCAACAACTCCAAAATATTGTTGTTGCAGTGGCACTTCCAACAACTCCAAAATTTTCTATTCAACGATTTTTAGAGAAGAGAAATGAGAGGCTCCATGAAGGAATGGCTCCTTACTCTCCCCGCTGCAAAATTGATTCATGTTTAGACTCCATGTCACCATATAAAAAATATCAAATACCTTTTGTCTTTCAAATTCTTTTTATTTAATTAAAAAGAACCCTTCACCTTAATTGGTGGGTTATTGGCGGAAGTTTTAAAATGACAAGTTTTGATGTTGGAAATTGTAATAGAAATTACTTTTATTTGATTGTTGGAGCAGACATTTCACTTATTTGAATGAACAAGGAAAGAAATGAAAGAAAGCATTTTTTATGGGAAAAAAGTCTTTGCACCCTGCATAATATTCGATAAATAATCTAATAATCCAAAACGAATTAAAATATTTGAAATTTTTCCATGTTCTAAACTTGTTCTTAATCCATATTATTAAATATCTCACAAACTATCTATAATTTTTTTAATTTAATTAAAACTTACAAAATCTCATTATTAAAGTGACAAATTTTTCAGCTGAGAGAGTCATTCTACAACCAAGTATGAGGGGATGTGTAAGTTTGTCTGTGCCCCTTTAAAATAAAAACAAAAATTAAAAATTATGTTCTAAATAGAAAAATAATGTCGGCTAAAAAAATGTTTGAATTAGATGTTTAAATCTTATACTTTTCAAAAATATTTTAACAAGAGATTTAAATAAACTATTTGAAGATTTATGTTAACTAATTTATATTGATATCAATTTCATATATATCTATATATAGAAAGAAACAAATTTTAGTTTTTATAGTTAAAATTTTTATTTGGTCCTATATATATTCTATTTAGCATTCAAAAATACAATTTAAACAATGAAAAATAACACATTATATTTTGCACTCTAAGAAAGTTTGCACATGAAGAAATTTGATCCCTCTCGGCTCATGTTAGATCCATACTTAAGATGAATCTATTTTGGTCTAGCCAAAATTCGTTAATTATCTAATGGGAAAGGGATGTATACGTTTTCTCTGTCGAATGTAAATGTTTCTTGTAAATGGTAGTCAATTATATTATATTTACCAGCATTGATCCATCTTAAGCATGGATCTAACATGAGCCGAGAGAGATCAATTTTCTTCAAATGCAAACTTATTTTAGAGTGCAAAAACTATGTGTAATTTTTCATTGTTTAAATTGTATTTTTGAATGCTATAGAGATTACATTACTTAAACTTATAAGTCCAAAAATTCTTTCTGATTTCTACAAAAAATGGTATACCTAAAAAAGGATTAAACTATAATGAGACCACTTCAAATGTTTTAACCAATAGAACTTATTTTTTTCAATAGCTTTATATGATATATACATAAATTTTTAAAACAATATATAAAATATTTTACATAACATATGCATTGAGTCATTCTATCAGCACACATTAAAATGTTTTTTTTATTAATATATTTTGAAGTATACGTCAATATTAATTCATATTAAAATAGTGTGTTCATAACCCACATTGGATATTTTATTATATTAGGTCATATGAACAACTAATTAAACATGCATTACATTTTTTTTCTTTTTTATTATAGCAGGCATTTCTTTTATATTTAGAGAATATTTTATTTTTATATGAATAGGGATACGTATCAACTCCAAGTTGAGCACGGGCATACAGCTTGAGTGGGCCTAATGGTTAAGAGCATGTGTTTCCTCCTAAGAGTTCATAGGTTCAAAACCAAATGGGGGTAGAGTATGTATGCCTTCTAGACTAAGCCAATATCATTGCAAAAAACCATTAATTTGCAAATAAGCCTTGGTATAATACCATTGGCCAATACCATTCCAAAAAACCATAATGCACGTTCGACATTTTTTTATTAATTAATTTAATTAAAAGAGCAGAAAGGGCATAACTACTTTTGAGATAAGTTTAAACCTTTGATTCATGACTACTACTACATATATTCTAAAATATTATGCATAGTTTAAATCCCTACCATCAACATAATAATTATTGATAATTAAATTATATGTATACCTATTCCAAAATAGACACAAAATAATTAAATTTGTTAAACACAACCATGGCAAAGATGGGATGTGAAAAATAAAACATGAATTATATTTTATAATACACTCTTGTGACTCTTCGATTCATATTCCAAGGTCTCTTGGACTCCCTTTGATTGTTCAACTTCCACACCTTAACCCTTAGCAGATTAGGTGTCCAACATTCCCCCCTTAATCCATAGGGGTATATACGAGTCCAAGAAGAGAGCTATAATACAAAATACAATAATGCATGACAAAAATAGGCTGAATTTGTTCTCTGAGATGATGGCATAAGGTGGGAGAACTCGAGGTCTCAACCGACGGTGGTTTAAGAATGACCACCAACACTGGAACACTTAGTGCAGTTCTCAAAACTCTTCCAAATCTGGCAAGAAGTAGAAATCTTCTGCTAGAGGAAGTGTCCCTAATGCTTTGAAGAGGGAGACCTTCAACCTGGAAAAAGGGAGGTCTACAACCTATGATGGTTTAAGGAAGGCCACCAACCAAAGGAATGCTTAGTGTGATTCCCGGAACTCTTCCAAATTTGGCAAGAAGTTGAAGTCTTCTGCTAGAGGAAGTGCTCCTTAATGCTTTGGAGAGGGAGACCTTCAACCTGGAAAGGGAGGTCTGCAACCTGTGGTGGTTTAAGGAAGACCACCAACCAAAGGCATGCTTAGGAGCTTCTGTGTCTCTATCTACAACTCTGAATCTGGGTATGGTTGTCTCTGGCTATAGGCTTAGGCAACAAGGCTTAGACAACATGTTTAAGTTGTGGCTAAGGCTCGCTTGATTTATATTTGAAACTTGTAGATGACCATTACTTCCCCCTTGTCAAATACAAGGTGAGAAGATGAAGAGAATTCAACTGCAAGACCTTTCAATACTCTAGAAGAAAGTCTGACATATGACCGAAATATCTTCTTGGTTGTTGAATCCCACTGCCAAGAAGTTATCCATCCAAGGTGAATATTTGTTCTTGTAGGATGTCTGTTTTTGAAGCATCTGTGTGAAGAATGAGTACGTTGACCACAATGCTTGCACTGGTGAAGATCAAAACAGTGAACCTTCACATGGCCAACTCTATCACAATGTTGGCATCTGATAATCTGTGGTTGTTGTGGAAGAGGACCATAATCTGAAACAAGTGAAGATGAACTACCATGAAAAAACCCTACACTTTTAAATTTTATTGGATTTGAGTAGTCTATAGTATGAAAGGACGCCTCCTTATCATATCCAATACATGTTATTTTCTTTTTGCTGACAAGCTCTTCCCAAGGTCTAAGAATCGTCTTGGGAAGTGCAAGTTGAATTTCTTCTTTTGCATGCAAATCTGCTCTTGCACTAGGCACTGAATGTGAATCAACCTCAACTTTGTATTCTTGCTTCTGATTGGAGTCTGTCTCAATCTGGAGCAATGGATTGTTCTGAACAGAAAATAGTTTAGAATGATGCTTACATTGTTGTATCGTTGTCTCAAGCTGCAAAAACTCAATATTCTCATATGCATTTTGCAGACAAGTTCTAATATCAAACAAAGTATCTTTGCTGATTTTAATTGTGTTGTCTGCAGAAGAGAGGATTAGAGTGTTTAGTAACTCTAATAAACCTTGAATTTTCACCATTATTCAAACAACTGAAGTCAAAAAAGACCAAAAAATGTATTAGTAAAAGCAAGGAGTTTCAAAATTAATTGTTCCCAATGATAAGAGGGAAATCCATTGAAGAGAAGGATAATCCCATTATTGGTTGAAGACTCCTCTCAAATTCAAAGAGAAGACAACAATGTTACCAATAGTACCATTCTTCAACACATTTTATGTCTTCCTCCAAGCTTTGAAAATAAGAGGAATTGATATTCTAACCACTTTTTCCACAATGGCTATATCCAAGCTACATGTTATCCAACATATTCATGTATGCAGAGAATAAAAACCCATAATCCACCAAGTGGCATACCCACATTTTCAACCATACTAACATTCACAACTTCATGCTCACCCTTAAAACTGCATTGTCTATCAACTAGTAGGCAGACAGGTCTCTAGTGAGAATCACGAGAATCATTGCTGAAAATGACAATTACTCAGACATGCAGGTCCGTGGTCACAAGGATTCTTCAACTTCCAGCAAGAGAAGGTTCCACTACGATGTCACCATATCTTTAATGGGATTCTGTCCAACGCACACAATACATTCATTTGACCAAATCATTGATTCAACGCAAGTGCCAATACAACTTATATTAATAAATATGAATAATAAATATAACCAACAGATATTGAATGCAGGTGCCAATAGATATTGAACACAAGTGCCAACGCAAATATAACCAACGTAGGTGCCAATAGATATTGAACACAGGTGCCAACACAAATATAACCAACGTAGGTGCTTATACTCAGGTCACTGTAGGTTCACTGGTTTTGTGGCAAATTCTAATTGCTTGTCTTCGGATTCAACACCATTATCTAATGACAAATTCTCTGTCGCCACAGAAGCAACTCGCACGAGCTTAATTGAATGTCTTTCCTATGGATTAGTAACCTTTAATGGGAAATCATATTCATTCATACGCACGACTTATAGAGAAAATAAGTTAAACAATGCAGAGGATTTGTTAGGATTACGCACAGCAATATGCCACAGTTCACGACCTTTGACACCAAATATAATATATACATGCCACGAAGAGGAGCCTTGAACGCATAGATTCATCACCAGTTTACAGGAAATTCTTCAACGCATTGTATATATGATATATATCCTCTTGCAAGAGCCCATGCACCATTGAAATGATAGTCACGACTTGCACATATTCAACCATCGTACATACATTCCAATGCATAAGAACCAGCGAGAATCCCAAGGCAGCGCCTAACCAGCCATATATCAAGTATTAAATGTATCCGAGATGCATTCGACATAGCTTGTTAACACGCAAAATGCCTTTTTTATTTAATGACGAGTTTTGCATTTTGCTTATTAACGAGTTATGTCGCGTGCATCTCCCGATGCATTTAATACTTGATATATGGCTCGTTAGACGCTGCCGAATCCCAAGGGGCAAAGAATGTAGCTTACAGTATGATCCAACACATGCAGAACAATGCACATAGACTCCTTCAAGTGTTTTGTATTAGTGTAACAACAACAAGATTGAGGCACAGGTGGGTGAAATGGTCACAAATGGAGCAAGCATATAGTATTCCATTCTTCTTCTTCTTGGCCACAAGTTATTGAAGAGCAGAGGAAACGGTGCCAAGTAGAGAAATGGCAAGAATAGGGTTGATACATCCATCGCAAGATTAAATACTCAAAGCACAATCTATTCAACGCATACTTGAATGGAGACGGAATTGTATACATATGAACCAATTGTATGTGTATGAATGGTTAACCAGCGCATGAATAGGTAAAATATGGAGGAGACGTGATAGAGAATCTATGATTGTGTGTGTGGAAGATTTAATAGCAGGGACAACTCTCAGAAAAATTGGTGCTAGAGCTCCTAGGGTTCGATGCTCATTACAACAGAACAAAGAAAAGTATGTCAGGGATTCCAAAAATTGCGTTGTTTTGATAGGTAACGCAGACGTAGTCTTATGGGCTGAGTGAATGGAAAAGAAACGTTGTGTAGAATGGCATGCAGAGAAAATAAATGATTTACCAGACAAGCGCCCAGGTGGAGTAGAGTAACAGTATTTCTATAGCTGACAGGCCAAACATAGAAATGGCAGACAAGTTCTGGAGAGGAATTATCATTTCAGAGAGCATATTCAAAATGACAGAGTGCCCAGATGCAGATCCCAAGGAGGCAGGAATGAGGGCAGAATTGGTCACAAGACAAGTGGATCAAATGGATCAGGGCCAAAATTTGTCTTGCTCTGATACCATGTTAAACACAACCATGGCGAAGACGGAATGTGAAAGATAAAACATGAATTAAATTTCTATTAATAGAGATATACATTTATAATACACTCTTGTGACTCTTCGATTCATCTTCCAAGGTCTCTTGGACTCCCTTTGATTGTTCAACTTCCACACCTTAACCCTTAGCGGATTAGGTGTCCAACAAAATTACATAGGATTATTTACAGTATATTGCATTTTTTTCCTTCTAAACAACATGTAACCAAATTATATATATATATATATATATAGTCAATTGAGTTTAGTTTAGGTGGTTGCATCGAATATTTATTATCCTCCCTATCCAAGTTCAAGTATCGTAAGTTGATATGTTGATGCTTCGGAATTGCGTAGTCTAAATAACCCACAAAATAGCCCTGAAATAATAGAAATTTCGGCAAGATTATGACAAAATCTAGCAGAATTTTTTGAAATTTTGGCTTACAGTTGTCAAACTTCAGGATTTTTGGTGCTTAGGGGTTCTTGATGGTGTTGAATCCATTTCCACCATCGAAAAAATGAATCAAACACTCCATCATTCTGATTTTTTGAAAAAACAATTACCGGATTTGGGCAAAAAATCTGCAATCCAGGTGAATTTGTGGCTTTGGTAGACAATGCCTTTTGGAATAGAGTGAGTCTATAGTGAGGGATTGCTTAGTACTAGCAATCTCTCTATTGCCTTTGGGCTAAGAGAGAGGTCCAATAACTAATGTCCAAATTTGTTTATATCTATATATATATATATATATATATATATATATATATATAATTTCAAAATATTTTCACTTATTTTATGTTAATTGAATATACTCAATTTTCTTTAATAGATGTAGATATATGGTTAGATTCATCTCTACCTAAAAAAATTCAATAATTCAATTTTTTAAGTTGAGAAAAAATGTATTTGAAAAACGGAGAAAAAAAAAGACCATGTTATTCCTTATTTAAAAATAACAAAAAATGCATCCATATTTAAAACATAAATAAAAATTTCTAAACCTATTTTTTAATCAAGATTCAACCTTCACTAATTTTTGTTGGAAAAGGGATATGATGACAACATATATAATTACCATTTTTTATTTCATATATATTTCTCGTTAGTGGATCTAATCATGTAATTATCTTGATTTTATATTAACCAGCATAGATCCATCTTAACTTCGATCTACCAACTAAGCAGAGATCAAATTTCTTTTCACTTTAAAAGAGGTTTGTATGTGAGTCAGCAGATTTGATCTCTGTGAACCCTTGGTAAATTCTTAAGTATTAAGTACTAGTGTTTTTTTTGCTAAATAATAATTTTATAAATTATAATATATTAATAATAATTTATGTTGAAAATTTTGAAAAAAAAAGTATAATATATATTTATTTATTATTATTTTAAATTATTAATATTAATTGTTGAAATTTAAACTTGTAAATTAATAAAAAATAATTTATATTTTTAAACTTGATTTGTGAAGTCTAACTAATAGATTAAATGACTTTTTGGTATGGAAATACAATTTCTAGAAAGATTGTTATTTCTTGTTAGTTAAACCACACTTTTGAGTGCACAAATTGATTATGCACCTTAAAACCCCTTGAGGCACTTTATCTTTGCAAATTAAAGAACTTAAAAATAAGATTTTTAAAAATTTGTAATATATTTAGAATAAAATTGACCAAAACAAAATGCTTCAATTTAATCTATTAATTTACATATTTATAATTTTAAATTTCACTTAAAAATTGAGATCGACATTTTCATATATATATATATATATATATATATATATATATATATATATATATATATATCTAGTTGAAGTGCTTAATTAGTCTCTCATATATATATATATATATATATATATATGAGAGACTAATTAAGCACTTCAACTAGATATATATATATATATATATATATATCTAGTTGAAGTGCTTAATTAGTCTCTCATCTATATATATATATATATATATATATATATATATATATATATACACACACACACACACACATTTGCATTTATTAAATCGTTAATATATATAGTTATATTTTATATCAAATATTTTAATGGAACCTTTTTCACGGGAATTTGGTGACAATTTCAAGCAAGACTGTGATTTTTTGTTGTTTAAAATATTTTTTTGAATGCATAAATGGATTCAACACCTTGAAAAGCCCTTGGGCACTCAAAATCTCTACCATAGATTTTTAATTTCTATTAAGTTAAATATTATATATAGGTATTATCTAACTTATATATGAAATGGTCATTTTTAGGGCATGTTCTCTCATTAATTTTAACAAAAATCTCGCAGATATTTTTAAAAACTTGAGTTTAAGTTGTTTAATCTATATAATTTAAGTGTCCCGTGGGGTTTTTAGGGTGTTGAATCCATTTATGCATTCAAAAATGTGTTTTAAACAATAAAAAATCAAGAATTTGCTTGAAATTGTACCACAGATTCTGATGAAAAAGATTATTTTGTATATAAGTTAGACTACTCCATACAACTTGCGTCCATATAACCTATTAAACTTCATTTTTAGTCACTGGATTTTATTATGTTAAATAGTTTTTGAGAAAAGTGTCGCCCATGGTTTGGTTTTGTACTTTATATTTATTTAATCTATTAGTTTTTGCCCATGGTTTTTTACTTAATATTTATCCAATTCACTCATTTTTGTTTGTTAATTTTTCTTTTATAAATTAAAATGAGCGAGATAGTTCATTGTTAGGTGAAATTATTTTTCATTTCACATTATATATATATATATATATATATAGAGAGAGAGAGAGAGAGAGAGAGAGAGAGAGAGAGAGAGAATATTCTTACACTACGCCTACACATATCCCCTATAACGGGTTGTAGAGCACCTATGGAAGAAAAAATATAATTTATTATTTAAAAATGATATCATACTATGATATATTTTTTATTGATAAGTTGTGCGAGTATTGCACATTTAATCTTTTCCTTGAGAAACTATGACCCAGGGTGTAAGGTCCTTGAGTGTGTGACGCGTTTGGGGGCCGGGCGCGGGCGCGGGTGTGCGACGAGCCGGAGCGCACGGGCGGTTGTGCGATGGGCGCGAAGGTGAACGGCAAGCTGGCGCACACGACGGGCGCAGGCGCGGGTGAACGACGAGATGAGGCACACGATGGGCGCGCGCGGGTGGACAGGCGAGTTGGAGCACACGACAGAAATGCGACGAAGGACTTGCGACGAAACCTGCGTGCCAAATGAATTGCGATGAGGAGTTATACCCGGTTGGAGCGTTTAGTGATGCACTTGAGGGCCGACTCATATGGAGGGTGGTCCGACTTAAAAGATGGGCATTAAACGATGGCCAAGGGGTGTGTAAATGTTGGTTGGGTGGTCGGCTGGGCAGCCCCACCCACATGTTACGAAGTGTATAAAAAGGATGCGTTTGGGAGGCATTCGAACAACGAACTCAACACAACAACTTCACACAAGAAGTGCGCAGAAAGACAAGGAAAAGAGTGCATAGCTCGTAAGCTTAAGACTTGGTTAGTGCACGAAGGTAGCTCGCACTTGGAGTTGGGTGAAGGCGTTGGGCAAGGTGTGCCCGTGGGTCGGTTGAGGCGTGCATGACGATCGTGCAAGTGCTCATTTGTGCGAAGTCTTGGCGTGGGTGTCTTGGTGGCTCGGGTGAGCGCTCGTCCATCGTGCAAGGTGTGCACGAAGGTGAACAGAGGTTTTCCTTGATTGTAAAATTGGCTAAGTATGAAACTTGGATTTCCAAGTATACTTGTAAAAGTTTGTAATATTGAAGATTGAATAATACATATATTTCGGGCAGACTCATTGTTCAGGGAGTTGCCCCTCCCTTTATACTGTGCAATTGTGTTCTTGTTATAATTGTTGTTGATAATGAATGAGTATGGGTGTTCATTGGTATAAAGGATAAACATAATAATACTTGGTTGCAAAACACAAACTAAGTAGGAGAAAGTGAATTAGGCGTAGTCCACGAACATAAGTATTGGTGAAAAGAAAGTGTTCGGTGGTGCTGCACCTCGCTAAGAGCGGTTGAAAGACTACTGCCGGCTTGGGGGCGTGACAGTTGGTATCAGAGCTGATATCCGGGTTGATGAAGAAGTGTTGATCCCACTACACTATCATGAGTTGGTATCAAAGCAAGGTTGCTTGTGACGAAGTACAGATATTGAAGCTGATTCAGGGTTGAAGAAGCTTGAAAGTTGGTGATTGAGCAGGGTTGCTCATGACAGGTACTTGCAGGTGAAGGAAGTTGTTTCACATACAAGTGGAACAAGAGCTGGTTCATGTTTTGCAAGGAACTTGGTGAATATGGAGAAGACTGAAAAGGCAGAGATGGTGGATGAACCTATGATAGGTGAGTCTAGCCATAATGCAGTTGAAGTCTTCCGGTACAAAGTGTTGGAACAAATGGGTCGATGGAGTTCTAACTGGGTTTCGATGAAGGCTGAGAACATGAAGATTCGGGAAAGCTGTTCGGAACTAAGAAGGGAACTTGAAGAACTCAAGAGCCAATGCGGAAGTACGACAGATGTTGAACTCAAGGAACTTGATGAGGAGATCCGACAGAGTGGCCTTGGCCTTCAAGAGCTCTTTGATGAAAGAGCCCGATTGAGGAAGGAAAATGCCAGGGTGGAAACCGAAATCAAGCAAGTTGAGGAGGAGATAAAGAAGAAGCTTCTTGGTAAGAAGATCATTGTGATTGAGCAGGAAGAGCTCGACTACATTGACAGGCTGGGAACTCACTACCGAGACAATCCAGAGGATATTCGGAAGTTTAGTTCTATGAAGGTAGTCAGTGGACACTTGGTTGGTGCACTTGAGCAGGATGCGATGGAGGACAAGCTTGAAGGAAGTCAAGCTAGACCAGGATCAAATTGCTTAGAAGAGCCAAGCAAGGAGGTGAAGTACCTTAGGAGGAATGTCAAGTTGGGGCACGAGCCAATTGACACTTCTGAGGCCGAATTCTTGAAGAAGGTTGCTGATGTGAGACACAAGATAAAGCCGACAGAAGGAGGTGAATCCTTGAAGCTGAGTTTTGTGCAGGTGACCGTGAAGGGCAAGAGATTTGCAGCTTTGGTGGATACGAGAGCTACTCATAGCTTCTTAAGCAGGAAAGCAACAAAGTCTTTTGGGAAGAAAGCAAAGATGGAGAGGGAATGGAGTGCTTTCAAAGCAGTCAACTCTACCATGAAAGCTGTTGATGGTGTGATGGAGAACACTCAGGTGAGAGTGGGATCGTGGTTTGGAAAGTTGGACTTGAGGATCGTGGACATGGATGATCATTCTATGGTGCTGGGGAAAGATTTCATGAGGCTTGCACAAGCCATACCAATGGTGGACCGGGACATTCTCTTGATCACAGCTGAAGGAAGAACCATGATGGTTCCGATGAATAGAAGGAGTTGCTTGGGGTATAGACCAAGGATGACTTCTATGACTTTGTATCCCAAAGATCCGAATGTGAAGCATGAGGATGTGGAGCAAAGAGGACTTGGGAGTGTGACTCAAACAACGAAGGAAAGGAAGTTGATTGACTTCGTTGCAAGAGCTGGGAAGAAGGATGAAGGAAGTGAGAAGGAAATCTCATGAACATGGAGACACTTGATAGGAGCATCTTCTACTGATGATCTTCACAATGGAGTTGTAAATGAAGGGAGTCTAAGTACTACTTCAGAAGCAGTGGTTGATGAGGATTATGGACGTAGAGATCCTGCTGGCATAGTGGACTTTTGCAGGTATGCTATGGGCATATATGACTTTCAGTTGACAAAGGACAAGCTAGGTGAGCTTGGATGTACATGTGAGGAGATTGAGGCTGTGCATAGATACTTGAGGACACAACATCAATCTGACACATGGGTGGATGAGAGTCAGGGAGGAAACTTCCTGGCCCTCCTTTCTCTATAGACAACCTTGGAAAAGGGTTGGTGTGGAGGCCTTGGTAGGGAGGAACCACACCAACTTTACAAGGGGCCTTGAAGGAGGCTTCTTTATGACAGATTGCAGACTTGGATGCAGATGGCCAGATGTTGGGATGAAGTCTACATGGGTTGGACATCATGGACAACTAGAGTCATGGACATCAGGTTGGAGACATGAAGCATGACAGTTGTGCAAGGACATTATGCCAAAGCATGCGTAGAGGTGTCATTCATAGACATTCTATGGGGAATGCCGAAGCAAAGGATGTTGTGCAAATGCTATTGTGACATGGAGATATATGAGCTAGTGGAGAGGTTGTACACTCTTGTGCAACAAGACCATGGCTTGGACATGTTGCAGATGGGATGGAGTTTCCATGGACCTGAACATGGATTGAGAGCAGATTCTTGATGAGTCTGAGATGTAGCAGAAGTCAGGGGGAGACTTATGGTGACATAAGGATGTGCATTCTTGTGATTTGGACGTATGGTTGGACTGATCACCCGACTAGTTCGAGTCATGGGGGGTACCAATGTGCAGAGGTATGTTGGCATTAGTCGAGACGAGTCAACACATGGCAGAGGGATGTTGCTGTTGGGTCGACATGGTGACACATGATACAAATGTGTTGGCATGGTGGAGCATCTGATGAAAGACTACATGGAGGGAGGACACATGATGAGCTTGGTGACAGTTGGTTGCTGAGGCGAGACATGGTGGAGATGGAGTTCTACATATGTTGCAGGGATGTTTGCAGTATGTGGAGGAGTTGACATCATGGATATTGATGATCTTGGTGGATGGCTACTAGGATGATATGTTGTCGAGGACGACAACAATTTCAGGTGGAGGAGGATGTAAGGTCCTCGGGTGTGCGACGTGTTTGGGCGTCGGGCGGACCGGGCGCGAGCGCGGGTATGCGACGAGCCGGAGCGCACGGGCGGTTGTGCGACGGGCGCGCGGGTGAACGGCGAGCTGGAGCACACGACGGGTGCGCGGGTGAACGGCGAGCTGGAGCACACGACGGGCGTGGGCGTGGGTGAACGGCGAGCTGAGGCACACGACGGGCACGCGCGGGTGGACAGGCGAGTTGGAGCACACGACAGAAATGTGATGAAGGACTTGCGACGAAACCTGCGTGCCAAATGAATTGCGATGAGGAGTTATACCCGGTTGGAGCGTTTAGTGATGCGCTTGAGGGTTGACTCATATGGAGGGCGGGCCGACTTAAAAGATGGGAATTAAACGATGGCCAAGGGGTGTGCAAACGTTGGTTGCGTGGTCGGCTGGGCAGCCCCACCCACATGTTATGAAGTGTATAAAAAGGATGCGTTTGGGAGGCATTCGAACAATGAACTCAACACAACAACTTCGCACAAGAAGTGCGCAGATCTAGTGCGCAGAAAGGCAAGGAGAAGAGCGCATAGCTCGTGCGCTTAAGACTTGGTTAGTGCACGGAGGTAGCTCGCACTTGGAGTTGGGCGAAGGCGTTGGGCAAGGTGTGCCCGTGGGTCGGTTGAGGCGTGCACGACGATCGTGCAAGTGCCCGTTTGTGCCAAGTCTTGGCGTGGGTGTCTTGGTGGCTCGGGTGAGCGCCCGCCCATCGTGCAAGGTGTGCACGAAGGTGAACAGAGGTTTGCCTTGATTGTAAAATTGGCTAAGTATGAAACTTGGATTTCCAAGTATACTTGTAAAAGCTTGTAATATTGAAGATTGAATAATACATATATTTCGGGCAGACTCATTGTTCAGGGAGTTGCCCCTCCCTTTATACTGTGAAATTGTGTTCTTGCTATAATTGTTGTTGATAATGAATGAGTATGGGCGTTCATCGGTATAAAGGATAAACATAATAATACTTGGTTGCAAAACACAAACTAAGTAGGAGAAAGTGAATTAGGCGTAGTCCACGAACATAAGTATTGGTGAAAAGAAAGTGTTCGGTGGTGCCGCACCTCGCTAAGAGCGGTTGGAAGACTACCGCCGGCTTGAGGGCGTGACACAGGGGGTCTAAGTTGTCAAAATCACCCCGGGATCGCACTCATCACGAGCCACACCAACCCTTAACATGGATGGATTTTTTCTCATGGATTTCTGAACCAATGACTTTCACATCACAGAGTGCCTTAACAGTGCACCAGTTGTCAAAATCACCCTGGGATCGCACTCATCACGAGCCACACCAACCCTTAACATGGCTAGATTTTTTCCCATGGATTTCTGAACCAATGACCTTCACATCACAAAGTGCCTTAACAGTACACCCCACCACAGTCTATTCTACACCCTATGGGTCATAATATGATATATTATTTTAAAAATATATGTATTTACTTATTTTGAAATAAATATAGTAAATTAAATAACATAAAACTATTTAATTAGTTAGATTTATATTATATTAATTTAAACATATTAACTTAATTAAATTTTTGTTATTATGATATTAATGTTGAAATAAGGAATTACTGACAGGAGGGAACGACGGGTCGAGGGGAGGGGGTTGAATCAGTAATAGTGAGGTTCTTAAAATTTAAGGTCAATTCTTATATTTCCTTTTACTTTTGTCAGTTACTTGTGAGAGAATTCATACAACAATATGTATATATATACAACAAATTAAAACACTCACATAAGCACACAGTCCATCAATTTAAGAAACATACACATATTAACACAGATAATTTTTATGTGGAAACCCAAAGGGAGAAAACCACCAATTTGTTTGTTATTATGATGTAAATTAAGCACCTACTTAATTACATCAAGTTTTTTGTAAGCACCTACTCACAAGAGGCCCCAACCCCCTTAAGATAGCAAGCCACCACTTGCCAAGAGGCACCAACCTCTTATGAATGCAAGCCACTACCTTCTCTAACCACTCTTATGCTTTTCATACAATTTTCAGACTGAAAACAAAGGCCAATACAAATGCTCAGATATATAAACCTGATTTATTGTTGCACCAACTCCTTCCCTTTTGTTTTGTAGTTCCACTTTCCACTGATTTCTCTACTGCTCGACAAGCTCTAGTCTCGGCCCTCTGCTCTACTATAAACACAGTTAATCTCTTGACACTTAGCCCAAAATTATAGTTATGTTGTATAGGAAAAAAGAGTTTTTAATTGGTCATTTTTACAAAAAAACGTTGATAATCTCGTTGTCAGCGAATTTCTTCAGAAAATATTATTGGAACATTATAGTGTTGGTATCCCTGCTATCGGTGGTTTCCTTGTTTATTACAAATAAATGCTGACACTAAAACTGTCAGCATTCTCTGAAAACTTTTAAAAGCATAGTTAATGTGATAACAGTTGGCTCCACGGGGATGTTGTCGATCATGGATGGCAGCAAGAACCCCATAGACTAGAAGCCTGATCCATTAGGTGGATCCCAACCAGTAACCCTGCAACTTGTAAATTGTACCACACTGAAGTCCATACTGAAAATGCAAACTGAAAAACTATACTGCAATGTGAAAGATGAAATCTTTTTATTACAATCAAATCCACACTTGAACTCTGGTTTCAACCTGAACACCAATTGCTGAAAACTAAAATTTGAAATGCCAAAGTGAAAGGACGCTCCATCTTGTGAGCTTATTTGTGTACATTGTTCCTATTCTAACCAGCTGAAATAACTGCTCAATCAAATAACACAAAAATGCCAATGCAACCAATCCAGTAGCTGCTCAAATACCGTGGCTCTTTACCGTGCTTCAACAAAATAAAAATTGGACAGTATAGTGGTGAAGGAAACTCATGATGTAATTTGTATCCACAGTGAAAAAATGGATGAAAACTCAAACTAAAAAAACCCTCCATGTAGTCAACTACGGGATCATAAAAATGATGATCTATCTGATGACCCTCAAGGTATTGAATGACTGGATAATCATGGTTGAATTTCTCAGATCTGTTTTCTATTTCAAATTCATAATCCAAAACAGAAAATTTTCCACTCTTAATGACAGAAGGAAGCAATGTGTCTTTTCATTGTTGTTGAAAATAAATTCCAAAAGAATGATCTTGATATGGAAAAAAAAAAATTTGATCCTCTAATATTACAAGCTCTATATGAATTTCCTTGGAATACTCTTCTAAGAAATGAATCTTTTCTTATGAGCTACATTTGCATGACTTTAAATAAGAGGACAAAAATGCAGAAAATTTTGTATCCACTTCACCATCAGTATACCCATCATTCCATTCTCTAAAACCTTGGATGGAAACATGATCTACTATAAATTTTTCTTTCTCCATCCATGTTTCCAAAAAGATAACCCAAAATCTTGTTATGGATGTTATGGACTTCGCAGACAAACATTCAATCCAATTTTTGCACTTCCCTTGGAATGAATCATAAAATAATCTCATGTATACATCTTCACACTTGACTTTAAGAAGATCAGTAAAGGCACGAAAATTTGCAATATGTTTCAAATTCAGGCTCAAATAATCACCACTAAATTTTGGTCCATTTCTCAGAAAATATTCATCTTTGGGTAGATGATTAGGAAAACCAAGAATAACTGTAAAATCTAAACTTGCATACCTTGAAACAATAGTAGCAGCGTCTGAATTCTTCATTGGCCTAGTAAAATAACCATTGAACCATCTGAGTTATGAATCCTTCTGACAATTGAGTAGCCATGGAAGCTTCTAACTCTGGATTCTTGAAAATGGAGTCATCGAAGCAAACACCTTGTAGCCAAAACTGATATCCAAATCTATGTTTGTCTTTATAGGAAAGACTGCAAACTAAAACAAGTTTCTAGCAAAATTTAATTACAAAATCTAAAAATAATAACATACTTTATCAAATACATGCATATAGAAAACTCCCTAATCCTATCTGCATCTAAATATCATGTTGTTGTTGGATTCATGGCTGGAGATAAGGATCAACAAGTTGAATTTGGTGAGGTGGCATCCAAGTCAACAACTGTCCATGAGCTTTTTTCTCACGAACTCCTGAAAAATAGGGTCTAGTGATCCCTTCTAAAATCCAAAACCGTGATATCTGTTAAAAAATTGAGAGAGGTTTTCTAAATGGGTTTGTTATGGACAAAAAGCTCTTTCGGTTTTGAAATATTCATTCTCATTTGTTCGGGACATGATTTTGAAAACAATTACTAAAATAGGATTGCAAAATCCTCAAAAAACAACCTTTCAAATATCCTTTCAAATAGTTCAAACCACAACACCTTTTAGAAAACTGAGAGAGGTTTTTCTAAATAGGTCTATTGTGGACAAAAATTCTTTCGGTTTCGTAAAATTCATTCTCATTTGTCTGGAAGACGTGCCCAAAATTGTTGTATTGTACAGGAAAAACAAAGTTTTTAACTGGTCATTTTTACAGAAGAAACATTGATAACTCGTTGTCAGCTAATTTCTTCAAAAAATATTATCAAAACATTAAAGTGTTGATAGCCCCGCTATCGGTGGTTTCCCTGTTTATTACAAATAAAATGTTGACACTGAAATTGTCATCATTTTCTGAAAACTTGTAAGAACATAGTTAATGTGATAATAGGAACCAAGAGGAATACCTTTTCATTGGCCAAGCTATAGGGTTGAGTTGATAGATTTACCCAGTCCTTTAGCCATGAGGAGAAATATGTAAGGGGAAATGGGGTCTCCCTACCTAATACCCCTTGAGGGGACAAAATTGGGAGAGTGAGACCCTTTAACTAGGATGGAGAAGAAAGTTTGGAAATGAAGGCAAGAAAAACCCAAAAGCAACGAGCATGTGAATAATAAATTTCCATCTCAATTTGTCAAATTCTTTTGACATATCAAGTTTGATGAGAATACATGCAGACTTATTGGAATTAAGCAAGTGAATGTTTTCATGGGATAGTATTATACACTCCATAATTTGTTATCCTTCCACATAACTAGTTCTCTTAGGGAAGATAAGTTAGGGGATAATGGGTTTTAGTAATTTTGTGATAACTTTGGAGATGATTTTATAGATAACATTACATAGGGAAATAGCCTTCAAATCTAAATGAGAATCAACATGAGATTTTTTAGGAATAAGAGATATAAAGGTAGCATCAAGGGCTGCTAAGATAGAGGAGGAACGTCAAAAGTATTCTACTACATGCTAAACACCCTACCCGATAATTTTCGAGTAAGATGGGTAGAAATCAATGGTATAGTCATTGGGACCCGGGGACTTGCATTTAGGCATTTTCATAATAGCTTCTTCCACTTCTTGCATGGTGATTTCCTTCAAAAGGAGATCATTATGTTCCCTTATTACAAGTTTGGTAATATGCTTTATTATTTTCCTGATAGTAGGCCTTTTGTTTAGAACCATTTTCGTGAGTGTGGCTTGGAAATGATTCATAAGTTCCTAGTCTATTCTATCATGGATTTCCACTTTTTGGTGATTGGGTGATTTTATGCTTGATATTCTATTACTTTTCTTGTGGTTTATCATGGATTTGTGGAATAATTTAGTGTTTTTTTCTCCCTTCTTAAGCCATTGTACTTGGGATTCTTTTCTCCAGAGAATTTCCTTTTGCTTCAATCTTTCCTCCAACTAGAGGAGAGTAACTGACTCTTGATCTTCCAATTCCTCAAATCTTCCATTTGATATTATTGCTTATTGGATGGTGGCCATCTCTTGTTCTAGCTTTAGTTTTTCTTTGTGGATGTCACCAAAATATTCAATATTTCTATTCTTGATTTTCATTTTGATATCTCTTAACTTCTACTAGAAGTGATACATAAGGGTTCCATGAAAATGATTAATTTTTTCCACCATTTTTCCACATTAGAGAGAAAATCAAGATGTCGTAACCAAAAAGCCTCAAACTTGAAGAGCCTATTCCTGGGACTACCAGTCTAGCCCATAGAAAGTTCTATGTGAAAATGATCCTATGTACTATGAGGAATCAACGAGTCTTAAATCTATTTGATATGTGCCTCCTCACTTATTATTCCAGATGTATAAGCCATTGTGTGTGCTTGAATCTATAACTTTAGAATTATTGATAAATTCCACAAAGAGGGGGATTTCTTCATTGTGTCTATGAATCCCACCTTTCTTTTCATTGAGATTTTTTATCATGTTAAAATCCTCGCCTATAGTCCAGAAGTTTTCCCCTATAAGCTTTGAGGCTCTTTGGAGGTTTTGAAGGAATACTTTTTCTTCAATGGTAATAGTAGGGCCATAAACATTGGTTATTAAACTCGAATTCGCTGAACCAATGGGCTAAAATTTAGTAGTTAGGATTCTGGGTAGAGAAAAGGAATCCTAAAGAGTGATTAAGGAAAGGTTCCATGTGATAACAATACCTCCTGATGCTCCTTGGGCATCCTAGGCTAGATAGTCACAGTTTCTCGAGACATTCTTTAAAATGTTATTCAAAGACTCAGAAAAACATTTCATTTCCTGAATCATCGTGATGTCAGTGTTTTCTTGGTGGATTTTTTTTATGAGTCCTTGCTTGGATTTTCCATTAAGACCCCTAATGTTCCAAAAGATGACTTTCATTAATGATGTTGAGAGGAGGGTTGAAACATTGCATCCATTGGTGACACTCTACTAGTGTTCACCAAGTAATCCCCTAGGTCCTATAGATAGGAAAAATAAGAGTTGTGGTTATCGTTATTACCTGGTTCGTGAGCTTGAAGAAGAATTAGATCTTGATTTCAGATGAATTCTTTGGTGGTCATTTGAACTTGCTCCTCAGGAATGGTTGTTGGGTATTTGTTTCTCCATTCTTCTACAATTGATTGCAGATCCATGTTTTGCAGGTCCATTGCCTCAAAATAGTCAACATTAGAAAAATATTGGGTGTTATCCTCCAACTTTAGATCCTCCTCGTAATTATTTTCAGTCAGTTGTGCATGCACATCTTTTGTTAGTTGGGGTGGTTGCTGACTTGTTTTCCCAATCTCTTCCATTTTGGACTTTTCTCCTTCAGTAGTTGTCTTGTTTTCCTCCAGCTACTGGAGGATCATGTACGTGTTATGGCCTGCTGCATTTTCATGGAAGTGTATCGACCTTTCTTTGTGGTATCTAAGATCATAACAAATGCCCTATGGCATTTCCAATGCTTTCTAATATTTTAGTATCCCAAAACTCTTGAGGGAAAAAATAAATACGGATCTAGATTGGGGCCGTTGAAAAGTATTATTTATCAGGGTTGAATCTCTAAACCCATCGCTCCATGAATAAGCCAACCAAATTCATGAAATATAGTCCTCCCCAAAATATGTGATCTCTATCCTCTATAGTGTTGAATATGGATGTGAAGAAACCCTTGGATCATAACTTGAGGTCGAGATCTGCTTTAAGTGTCCAATTCTTCAAAATTCAACCGAGTAAGGTTTTTTTCAGGGCCAGAGAATTATAAACTTGTATATTACCGCATTCTCTCTCATATATTCAATTTCTGCCCCTATTTTTTCTGATGGGATTTCCAAGATGGGAGCTTTGATTGTTTGAGGAAGGTATGAACCATTAGCTTTTGGATTGTTCGTTGTTGGAGTAGCAGAGTGTTAGGATATTCCGACACATAGGAAATAGTTAAGTATAACTTGGTCTAGTGTAGAGTTAGGTAAAGTGTGTTTCTTTACTATGTACTTTTGTAACTTACAATCCAATGGTCATGATATGTTCTTGACATTAAGTGATCCAACAATTCATTCTCTCCTCGGTATTACCGACACTTGATCTGTGGCTTAACACCCGATTGGTCCATGATCTCTATTTAAAGAGCATGGAGGGTCATTTGTAGGGTGACCGTTCATGGGAGAATCTTATGTAAATTTTCTTTATTTTATTAATAAATTGCCTGAAGTGGTCACGTTGGCTCAGGCATTTTAACCACATCAAGAATACTGGTGTATTGCTCTGTCATCTATTTGTGAGCAGTGTCCTTTGGTGTTATATCCAAGGAACTTACCCTATAAATTCCTACATCGTATCAGAGCTATTTGAGGGCCGCATCCATTGGTGATCCAAATTCGAAGCCAATACAACTGCATTTGACTACTGTTTCCTAGATCTACTACTTTTGAATGCTTTCGGGTCGAGAGGACTGCTTTATTGTGTTAGAAGCATTTGTTCCAATGAGTAACCCCTTTTGTTTTAGGCGAAAAGGTTTCTGGTAGCCCTAGCTACGTCCTTTTTAAGATCTGGAGGTATAAAGTCTTTATTTGTAGTTCTAGTTATTCATCTCTCTGTTTATTTCGGTTTATTTAGCTCTCAGTTTTTTACTACCGGATCTATACCTTTCATTTTTGTGTATTCTCTTTGCCCCGTGACTCTGTTCGATCTGGGCAAATCAGAAACAGAAAGGAAGGATTTCTCTCATGCGTATGCTCTTTTCCGTCGCGCCATAGTGTCATCTCGGAAAATCAGAAACATTGAGGAAAATATTTAGTTTCCGACAAAAGCTAACTTCAAGCCATAATGTTTGGTTTTTTTTGCATGTCCGTGTTGGGTTGTGTGGTTTTTTGTTTGTAGACAAAAAAAGTTTTTTCAAGTAAGCCCGCACCCCAAAGCTTCAGTGTCTAAAAAAAAAAACCTTCCTCTTTTCCAAAAAGTCCTAACATTTTAAACTAGCTCACCTGGTCCAAAGCTACTTTATGAGAATAGAGGTCTTGGGTTCAAGTCTTTCTTTTTGTTGAATCTAACTTATGTTTTAAAGTTACTTTATGTAAAAGTGTTCTCACCTATTATAAAAAGTGAGTCACTTATATTTCTAAAGTCTCTTTATCTTTTATTTAAGTTACAATTTAGTGAATAGCTCATAAAGTACCATTGTAAAAGTGACTTTCACTTATCTATAAAAGTGGGTCACGTAAAATGTTTTTTAAAGTGAGCTAATTAGATTAAGTTTGGAAAGGGAGGGGATTTTTTTCAAATATAACATTATCATTCACTTCCGCACATTCACACACTTTGTCAACATCTTCAACAACTTTTCTTCAAAAATCCATAACTTCTTCATCCAGAAGCCGTTTTCAGAGCTGTTTTTTTAGTCGACCTAATTTTTCGAGATATTTCCATTGGAACACTTAGTTTCAGCGTCTACAGCTTCAGTTTCTATTAAAATGGAAAGTCCATGCCAAGTTATTCTTAATCGCACCAACTACTTCCAATGGTGGTCCTACATTGTGGATTTACTAAGAAGTAAAGGTCTTTACAGAATAGCCTCAGGCCAAGAAACTAAACCTAAAGATGAAGATAAGAAAGCCAAATGGGAAAATAGGCAAGATCAAGCACGTAGGTTAACAAGGATGTCTATTTCTCCATACCTTAGATTCCATATCGCAGAACTTGATACCCCTAATGAAGCAATGAAACAACTCACTAAAGTTTTTGGGATTAAAAATGAAATTAGAGCCCATTAACTCGAAAATGAGTTGCTTACGTTGGACCCCAATAATTTTTCTTCCATTGAAGATTTTTTGTCCAAGTTCAAGACCCTTAGACTTCTCTTGGAAGGTGTTAAGATTAAGAAAGAAGATGGTAGCCTTATCTATCCCATTCTTCCTAAGTTGGGACCAACCTACTCTGTGTTTGTTTGCACCTTCCATTCTACTAGAGAAGCCTTCATTCCTCAAGGACAAGACTACAAGTCCCCCTCTCTTGATGCCTTTTGTGATTATTTAATAAGAGAACAAGAAAAATTCTTACATCTTGGTCTTCTTAATCTTGGAAACTCTTCTAAGAAAGCCTTAGTTGCCTAGCAACAACCAAATTCAAAGAATCCTAAGAAGCAGTATCCTAAAAAGAATGGTCCTAAACCAAACAAGGGTCATAAGCAATTTCAGTCTCAAAATGAAAAATAAATTCAACAAAATGATAAGGAAAATAAAAAAAAAGGGAAGAAGACTAATAGACATTGCAACTTTTGTAATCGATATGACCACTTAGAACCCAAATGCTTTAAGGAGATGGAAGCCTTGGAAGCAGCAATGAAGAAGCATAACATCCATTTGGAGCATTCTTCAACTTCAACTTCATCTTCAGGAATCGAACTTTATGCATGTGGTTGTTAAGAATCTTGGTCTGGTTATGCACTAAATGTATCTTCTTCTTCTCATTCTCATGAGTGGCTCATTGATTCTGGAGCTTATTATCACATGGCCAAAAACAAAGTCATGTTTTCTTTTTTAAATGATTGTAAGACCAAAAATATAAATGTTGGTGATGATAGATCTCTTAGTGTTGTAGGGACTGGAACTATTCATCTAGAAATTGGTCAATTTAATGATGTATTATGTGTTCCAAGCTTATCCTGCAACCTTCTATCTATATATCAGATGACTCATTCATGTGAAGGTAAAATCGTTGAATTTTCACCTCATGATGTTGTAATTAAGGACCTAAGAGATCCTAGAAAGATTTTAGCTACTGACATCGCTGATGATTCTACAAGGTTGTATAAGTTTAACAACTTTGGATCATCAACTCTTCCCTCGATATTTGTTGCTCATAATGATGAAGTGAGCAAACTTTGGCATGAGCGATTTGGTCACTTAAATTATCACTCCCTTCAAAATATATGTAAATAAAATATGGTGACAGGTCTTCCTATGGTATCTTGCAGAGATGGTGTTTATTCTGGATGTGTACTTAGAAAATGTCATCGTGATAGTTTTGAAAAATGTGCCTCTTGGCACGCCTCAACCCCTTTACAGCTTGTGCATAGTGATTTATGTGGTCCACTTCCAGTTGCTTCATTCTCTAGCTACAAGTATTTCTTAACTCTCATTGATGATTTCTCTATACATACTTGGGTATACTTCTTAAAACTAAAAAGTGAAGTATTTAACATGTTCTTGGCCCTTAAGGCCTTTGTTGAGAAACAATCTGGACATTAAATTCTTAAGCTAAGATCTGATAATGGCAGAGAATATGTTAACAACAAATTCATCAACTTTTGCACTGAGCATGGAATTGAAATGCAACATATTGTTCCATATACTCCACAACAAAATGGTGTAGCTGAAAGGAAGAATCACACCTTAAAGGAAATCACTAATTGTATGCTTCAATCTAAAGGACTTAGTCCTAATTTTTGGGCAGAAGCAATTAATTGTGCAAATTACATAGTAAATCGCACTTTTACGAAGGTTTTAAAGAATATCACTCCAGAAGAAGCATGGAGCTCAATTAAACCAGATGTAAGTCACTTTCGTGTTTTTGGAAGTGAAGCATGGGCCCATATTCCATATGAGAAACATACAGCCTTAGAACCTAACAGTGATTTTTTTTTTTTGGATATTCTGAAGATGTCAAAGGATATATACTTATTCCACTTAAGTCCAAAAATGTTATCATTAGAAGAGATGTAAAGTTTGTTGAAAATATATTGACCTACGAGCCTAGTTCGACGGATGTGCCACCTCTCTCTATCCCTTCTACTTCTAAAAATATTTCTTCTTCAGATGATGACAGCGAGGATGACAATCCTCCCCCACCTTCTTAGGATCCTCCTTCAACTCCTCAGCTTCCAAAATGGGTCCGTGCTACTCGGGATGCAGTAGGTGCTCTTGCAGGTGATCCTACAGATCAACAACATACACGTTCTCAATTCGATAGAGCCTCTTATTTACTGGCTCAAGCTTTAGCGAATTATGATCCTGACACCTTTGTAGAAGCTTTAGGCCATCCAGATTGGGATGCAGCTATGAATGAAGAATATCGTTCATTATTGACAAATGATATATGGGATCTTGTTCCTCTTCCAAAGGGACAAAAACTTGTTAGATGCAAATGGCTTTACAGAACCAAGTATGGACTAGATGGAAAAGTTGATAAACATAAAGCTTGTCTAGTTGCTAAGGGTTTTTAACAAGTTGAAGGCATTGGCTATACTGAAACCTTCTCCCCTGTTGCCAAAATGAACTCTATCTGCCTTGTTCTTTCCCTTGCTGCCTCTTTCAAATGGGAAGTCCATCAGATGGATGTTAAATATGCCTTTTTGCAAGGGGACTTGCATGAAGAAATCTATATGGAACAACCTTCTGGCTTTATACAAACAGACTCTAGCTTTGTATGTCAGCTTAAGAAATCCCTTTATGGTCTCAAGCAAGCCCCTAGGGCTTGGTATGCCAAAATCAATAGCTTTCTTTTAGATACAGACTTTTCTAGGTGTCATTCTGACAATATTGTCTACACCAAGAAAGTGGGTAAGTCTCCTATCATTCTTATTCTTTATGTTGATGATCTTATCCTTACTAGTAGTGATCCAAAACTTATAAACCATGTGAAGTCTAGCCTTAAAAAGCAGCTTGAAATGACAGAATTAGGACACTTGCATTATTTTCTTGGTCTTCAAGTCTTGCAATCCAAAGAAGGTATTTCCCTTTCCCAGTCCAAGTATGCCTATGATATTCTACACCACTTTCACATGGAAGACTGTAAGCCAACCCCTTCTCCCTTTCAGTATGGAGTCAAACTTTTAGTCACCTGTACTTTCTCTGACACTGATGCTACCTTATATCGTCAACTTGTAGGAAAACTTTTGTATCTGATCCATACCTATCCTGACCTTTCCTTTGTTGTTGGCCTTATTGCTTGGTTTATGCAAAACCCACATGAAATTCATTGGAAAGCAGTTAAACCAATATTTCGTTATGTTCAAGGTACAATTCAGTTTGGGATTCATTACAGTGCAGAAGCATCTCCTCTATTGGTTGGTTTCACTGATTCTGATTGGGCTGGTGACCCTGATGATCGAAAGTCTACCGCAGGTTATGTGTTCACTCTTGGTTCTGGACCTATTACATGGGCATGTAAGAAACAAAGTTCCATTTCTCTTTCTTTAGCAAAAGCAAAGTATCATGGCGTCATAGAAGCTAGTAAGGAAGCCTTGTGGCTTTGTCAGATCCTGTCAGAGTTTGGCTTTTAGCAGCAGCATCCAACTACACTTTGGTGTGATAATCAAAGTGCCATTCAACTATGCAAAGATCCAGTCCAACATCACCACAGCGAACACATTGAACTACACATGCACTTCACCAGAAAGCTCATTCATGGCCATGTTCTTGAAGTGCATTATTGTTCAACCGATGATCAAGTTGCAGACATCTTTACAAAGGCTCTCATAGAGGCGAAGTTTACTAAACTTCGATTTATGGTTGGAGTTCAAGAAGTTGTCACTAAGGGGGGATAGGCTCTAATGCCTCCTTCCTTCTCCTATTGTGTCATATTTTTACATCCGTCAATCCTATCCTAAGTTCTTCTTAAGGGGGATGTTAGTATATTCCGATACATAGGAAATAGTTAAGTATAACTTGGTCTAGTGTAGAGTTAGGTAAAGTGTGTTTCTTTACTATGTACTTTTGTAACTTACAATTTGACGGTCACGATATGTTCTAGACATTAAGTGATCCAATAGTTCATTCTCTCCTCGGTATTACTGACACCTGATCTGTGGCTTAACACCCGATTGGTCCATGATCTCTATTAAAAGAGCATGGAGGGTCATTTGTAGGGTGACCGTTCATGAGAGAAGCTTATGTAAATTTTCTTTCTTTTATTAATAAATTGCCTGAATTGGCCACATTGGCTCAGGTCGTGGATTGTTTCCCCCTTTGAGGGCTTTAACCACATCAAGAATACTAGTGTATTGATCTGTGATTTGTTTGTGAGTGGTGTCCTTTGGTGTTCTATCTGAGGAACTTACCCTGTAAATTCCTACTAAGAGGTAGCGAGTAGCCTCATCGTTGGTTGTATTAGATGGGTTTTCCTCCAGATGTGGTCTGTGAGCTGAAGAATTGTTGAATTTGCATGAAATAGCCTAATTAACTTTGAAAGCAACTAAATCTTTGTATAAGAAGCCTCTCGTACCCTCCCTATAAAAATACCATTAGAGGCAAAAATGTTGATAGCTAAGACTAAAACCCTAGACACAAAGACAACATAACTTTCCATCTCATATCTAAAACTATTTTCATATAAATCTATTATTCTTTATATTATATAATATAATATACACTTAAAATATATATTTAAATTTTATACATATTTCAATCATTTTGCAAATCCATTAATTCTTATTTTTCCAAATTTCCATCATCATTGATTTACCTGAAAAATCATCCTTAATTTACAGTGGTACTTTATAAACTAATAATATATGTAAATAAATTATAAAATTAACCAGTAAACAAAGCCTACTACGTTTTTACATACTTGTAATATGTATAGTACAAAAAGTGTTCCGTTGAACTCCATAATATGTTAAATTTAAATATCTTTCCAACGCATCAGTTAGTTCAGGACACATTCTTGTAGACTCTGAAATTTAAAACCATAAAAAATAAATTAGTTGAGACCATTCGTTGTATCTTCATAGCCACACATTTTTGAGATGATAGAATTTATGATTTTTTACTTCGATGATTATTGAGTAATTTATTACATATTTTTATTTATTTTGTAATTTATAATACATATTTTTATTTAGTTATTTATATAATATATGGATTTGATTAAATAAAATAGGGTGGGCATTTAAATTAAAATATAATATGAAGTTTTATAATTATATTGAAAGGAACTTTACACTCCAGTATAGATGAGATATTATAGTTTAATAATATTATATTATAATGTTACATTAAAAGATAGTAAAATAATATTAATATTAAAAATATTAATAATATTTTTTAATATTAATCATAAATAAAATATTTTTATTTTTATTTTGAATAATGTAATTTTGTATAAATTTTAAAATAAAGAGAGAAAATGTAATTCAAAGTAAAAGATTTTTGATTTGGTTTTTTATTTTTTAGGAAGAGGGAGATGTGTAATTCTTTCACTATTCAATATGGAGTTGATAAGTCGCATTTAAAATAATATTTTATATTACATCTAGTAGGAAGGAGACATGCTTGTTTGTGATCCATATATAATTGACATGTGGTGAATCTTACCCGGACCATAGGAGGGTCAACCCCAATTTCGAAATAATAATAATAATAATAATAATAATAATAATAATAATAATAATAATATATATCTATATATATATATATATATATATATATATATATATATCTATATATATATATATAACAAATTCCCATGAGCTTATACTGATATTGTCATTGGTCAATACCCAAAACATTATGGGATGAAAGAATCTATCACCTTTGAGAAATTACGAGGGTTGAAGATGAAAAATACTCTCTTATATTGTTATCTTATACCCACATTTGGTCTACTTTTCAAAATATTTGTCACACTACTAACCTTCTTGACTTTTAAGTCAATAACATTATGGTGATATTGAAATGCTTCTCTTAATGCTTTTCGAACATATAAATAAAATGCTAAAGAATTCTAGGTAATCTCTTACCTTCTTAAGGTTCAATAGACCATATCGATCTTAATGGATGTTAATAATCATCATTAACAACAAAATATGTATAAGTACTAGCATAGATCCATCCTAAACATGAAACTATCTAGTGCTGGGGGATTAAATCTCTTGATGTGCAAATTTTTATTCAAGTTTTACAGTTTAAAAGAGGTCTACACCTAAAGATATTTGATTCCACTTAAGGCTTGATACATCTATGATTAAGATGGATTTACATTGATTTTATATATGAATTCTCCAATTTTGAGGAGGATACAAAAGTACTTAGACACCATTCAAGTGAACTTCCCATCCAAATAAATGCTCTCTCTTATGGTTGTTGTTTTCTATATTAGAAACAACAAGGTTGTAATCTTGGGAGATGAAAGCACTCAATCTTACAATAGACTATTAGACATTCACAAACTCTCATATCTTCATGTTTTTGTGACATTGGATAGACTTTTTATGCAGCCAAAGGCTACCTTTCTATGCTACTCGTATGGTTTCCCTAGTGGCAGACTAGTAGTCACAAAAGGATAATTGTATTTTGGTTATATATATATATATATATATAAACTACATGTTGAGCATGGAAAAAATTACACATCATTTTGACCAACGTACCAATAAAATATTCTGACAATACAATCCATTATGAGATTGTAGTTTTTCATTGTTTAAATTACATTTTTAATGCATAAATGGATTTAGAGCTTTGAAAACCATTGGGCACTCTGATTTTGTAGACTACAAAATTTAAACTTGTAATTCCAATAAATCCTTTTGTGGCTAATGACCAACCACTATGGAAAATAGACTATAAAATTTAAGTGTAATTCCAATAAATCATTTTGTGGTTAATGGCCAACCACTAGGGAAACTAGACTAGTAGCACATAAAGGTAGTTTTTTTCCATATAAATAGTTTATCTAATTGCACAAGAACATGAAGATATGAAAGTTTGTAAAAATCTAATAATCTATTGTAAGATTGAGTGCTTTCATCTCCTAGAATTGTAGCCTTGTTGTAGATATGAAAGTTTGCAAAAATCTAATAATCCATTGTAACACTGAGTGCTTTCATCTCCTAGAATTATAGCCTTGTTGTTTCTAATATGGAAAACAAAAGCTATAAGAGAGAGAATTTATTTAGATGGGAACTCGACCTGAGTGGTATCGAGTACATTTGTATCCTCGTAAGAATTGTGTGCACATATAAAATGAACTAGCATAGATTCACCTTAACCCTAGATTTATCAAGCGATGAGAGGAATCAAATATTTTAGGCTTTGTCCTCTTTTAAAGTGCACAACTTGTATAAATATTTGCAAATCAAGGGATTTGATCCCTCTGGACACTTGATAGATTCAGGGTTAAGATGGATCTTTGCATATATAAAATTATATTACTTAATATGGGCATGAAAGTATTTTATTTATGGCTCACCGTGGAATACTTTTTTTTGTCATTAATATTTTCTTTTTAAACACTACATATCAACTCTATATTAAGTATCAAAAATTTTACATCTCCTAACATAACTAGCACAATGAGAATAAGATTATTAATGAATAGCCATAATGAATATTTATTTTCAATGGATAGTAATAATAAATATAACTAACACAATAAAAATAAAATTATTAATTGTTTATAAAACTTTTTTTTTTTTTCCGAAGAAAAAAGCCGAACTTTTCTATTAGTAAAATAAAAAAGTTACAATCGAATGAGTGAACATTCAGCAAAATTTTGCTTGAGCCATAGAGATATTCAAATCTCCTCTGTGGTGCCTTCAAACCATGTCTTTTAACAAGAGACTAAAAGTTCTCCTGAACGCGGCCTGTACAGCCATATCAAAAAATAATAGTCCAAACTGTCTCAAAGTATCTGGGTCTCCTTTTTGTAAGGAAAACAACCCAATGCATAATATCAAAAAACAATTAACTGTCTCTCCTGCTTCAGGAGCATTTGCAAGCATATTCAGACAAAAAAAAGAAGAGATATATTATGTGTATGGGGGAAGATCCGACACACGGATCTGATCCTGAAACTGCTCTGTTATCCTCCACGAACCCAGAATCTGCTGTAAACCTGCTTTAGAATACCTGTCTGCCTCTTCATTTTTATCCCTGTAAATATGATCAATGGAGAAAACATTAAAATGAAGTTTAAGATTTTGAATTTCTTCTAACAGTGGCATCAACATATAATTTCTGCATCTAAATTTCCCATTGACCCAGTTTACAACATTTGCAGAGTCTCCAAAAATCTGAACTGTGAGAACATTTCTATGAATGAGCCAGCAAAGGAGAAGTTTTAGGGCTGATAATTCAGCGAAATTATTTGTGCCCATCCCAAGACCCACTGAGGCTTTTAATGTATGTGAGGGACTTAGATGGATAATAATTCCGGCTCCAGTGGAGTTGTTTTGAGCTGCCCCGTCAAAAAAGGCCCAGGGGATGCCTTCTCTGATGATGAATTCCTTTCGCTGGTTCGATGAAGAAGGACTTTCCGGTTCAGGAATGCTGGCAAAAATAGCTGAGGCTTGAATTGCAATGACATCCGCTGGGGTGGCTTTTTCTTTAAAAATGCATCCATTCCGGGCAATCCAAATACCCCAACAGAGAATAGGAGGAAGGTTCCTCAGGTTTTTCTCAGGATAGTGGGACCACCAGTATTCCCAAGCAGCAGATAGTTCTTCCCCTTCCCATCTCGCGGTAATGTTCAAAAGTTTTTTTGTTTCCTCCCAGACTTGTCTAGTGAAAGAACAGTCCAAAAATAGGTGAGGAATGGATTCAGATGCAACCAGACATAAAGGGCATCTACTCGGCCCCTGCTTGAAGCGAGCTTGTAGAATTTCCCAAGTAGGAATCTTGTTTTTTAAGGCGCACCATAGAAAGATTCTGGCTTTTTTGGGGCATTTCAGTTTAAACAGAAGCTTCGCCCACCAAACCGGGGGGTCCCATCCCTTTCTCTTCATCAGGAAGTTATAGCCGGCCTTTGGGGAGTAAAAACCAGTCTCAGCATGTGCCCAAACCAGTGAATCTGGTTTGTCCTTTAGTCTGACATTTGATCGATTTAGTTCCTGGATGAAACCCCGCCACTCAGCTCTCCAAATGGGATCGATGTCCAAGTCCTCTTCTGATTTCCAAGCCTGTCCCCAGATGGACGATAACTCCATGCTTGCTATCTGATTTAAACTTTTGATTCCTTTTGCGTCAAGGTGTGCAATCAGACCAGGAGATAAAGCAAACAGGTCATTGCACCCTACCCATGGATCCTTTCCAATCCGCAGATTTTCTCCGTTCCCCACTTGCCATGCTAAGCCTTGTTCTATAATTTTAAACGCCTCAGTGGTTGCCTTCCAAATGACCGAGCAATTTCTGCCTTTCTTGTTTGGACTCCTGATCCAGTCTTCAAGCGGTACTGGATCAATGTATTTCCTTTTGACTACTCTAGTCCAAAGGTTCTCCGCCTTAACAATTCGCCAGCCTGATTTTGCCGCCAAAGATTGACTGAAATCCACGAGCTGCTTTACTCCCCACCCACCCCACTCCTTTGGTCTAGCAATCTTATCCCAAGCTACCCAGGGAAGCACTGAGTCTTCCTTAGAACCAGACCACAGAAATCTGCTACAAATCTGCTTGATTTTATGAATAATCCCTTTGGGAATCCATGTCAGTGCTGCCCAGAAAACCGGAATGGCTTGGAGAACAGAATTTACCAGAGTCAATCTACCAGCTCTTGACAACCACTTGAAGCTCCAGTGGGATATCCTTTGTTCAATTTTTGCCACTAACCAATGCCAATCCTGTTTTCGGTAAGACGACGGCTTTAACCAAAACCCAAGGTACTTGAAAGGCTGATCCATATGGCAGGTTTCAAAAGGCAAGTAGGATGTAATTGCAATCTCCTCTTGCCTGTTGAAGCCTTCCATGATAAAATGAGACTTCCTGGGATTGATTTGAAGGCCTGTAGCTTTCAGAAACAGGTCAATGATGTCTTTAAGAACTTTTATTTCATTTATATTCCCATTTGTGAATAACAATATATCATCAACAAATAGGAGATGAGTTATGAAAAGGTTAACAACAACTTCCAAACCTGTGAGCAAACCTGATCGCTTGGCTTTTAATATCAGTCTACTGAGGCCTTCAGCAGCCAGGAGGAAAAGCAAAGGAGAAAGAGGGCATCCTTGTCTCAGACCTCGCTGGCTTTTGAAAAAATGAGAGGCAGCCCCATTTATCAATACAGCGAAACTTACATTTGTAATGCACCCCATAATCCAATTTATAAACTCCACCTTGAATCCAAGATGTGTCAATAATAACCTGAGATACGACCAGCTGATCCTGTCATAGGCTTTGGAAAGATCAATTTTTAACACTGCCCCTTTTTTCTTTGCTTGTCTGATGCTGTGGATGGTTTCCTGGGCCACCCCTATCGCTTCATGAATTTGCCGGCCGTCCAGGAAGCCAAATTGCTCATTTGATATACAAACAGATAAAATAGGTTTCAGACGTACCGCAATGATTTTTGCTATAATCTTGTATATGGTATTGCAAAGGGAGATAGGTCTGAAATCTTCAAAAGAATCCGGATTCTCTTTTTTTGGGATGAGGGCAATGAAAGTTGAGTTAAAAGGGCCATAGATTTCTCCTTTCTTTCTTGATTCCTCCACAACTTCAGTAAGCTCATCACCAATAAGATCAAAAAAGTGAGAAAACAGCTCTATAGTCCAGCCATCCGGGCCCGGGCTTTTATCTTTTGGCATTGCTTTTATAATACGCTCTACTTCCTCCTTAGCCACTTCCCTATAGAGATTTTCAGCTTCCTCCCCTTCCACGAACCTAGGGAAAGCTTGGGCTGTTCTGATAATTTCGGCTAAAGAGATCCCCCCAGGATCAGAAAAGAGGGATTGAAAGTGGCTCTTACCCAGGGAAGAAACAACCTCAAAGGAAGACACCTCCCTTCCTTCAGGATCTTTCATCTTCCATATAGTATTTGCATTTTTCCGGCCCTTTGCATAGTTATGGAAGAATTTTGTATTTTCATCCCCAGCTTTCAACCAAATGGCCCTACTTTTCAGCCTCCACTCCTCTTCTCTGTCCAACAAAATCTTTGCTCTACTCTTTTCTAAAGCCAAAATTTTTTCTTTCGACTCCTGGGTTACATAAGCATCAGCTTCAGGATCTTCCAGCAAACTTAGAGCCTCGTCAATTTTAACCAACTCCTCATTTTGTTTCCTTCTTCTGGCTGAAGCCCATTCAATGGTTGCTCTCTTAAGCCTTTTTAAATTCTCCATAAAATGGGCTCCTTTATTATCCGGAGGATTTGGCCCCGGATGTCTCCAGGTATTCCTGAAAAGCTGTTGAAAAGACTCCTCCTGAAGCCAAGAGGCATTGAATTTGAAAGGTGAGGCCGGCTTTGAAGGGGGTTTTGAGAATTCAAGGAAGATGGGAAAATGATCCGAGTTTCCCCCTTCACCCACCCATTGCCTGAACAGAGGAATATATGAAGCCAGCGATTCATTAATGAGAAAACGATCCAATCTTTTTGCAATTCTCCCCTCTCCCGTTCTTCTGTTCCTCCAAGTCGGTTTAGCCTTTACAATATTTACATCAATCAAATTAAAAGTCTGAAGAGCTTTTGAGAAAAAATCTGACAACGGGTCTTCCCTCGCAGAGGGCCCCCAGGCTTCTGCAATCCCCAGAGAGAAATTTAAATCACCCCCTATTATCAGATTTTTATTTTTTAACAGCTCTTTAGAAAAAAAGTCATTCCAAAAAGGGACCCTACCCTGACAGGGTCCATACACATTTATAAACAAAAAAGGCTGATCAAAATCATTAGAGAGGATCTCCATACCAAGAGCATGGGGCAGACCCCAACAATTTTGAACCTTAAATCTTCCTTCCTTGAAACCAATGGCAAGCCCTCCAGAATGACCAGCAGCATCTAGAGCAGTGAAAACCCAACCCGGAAAGAGGGATCGCAGGATGGTTTCAACTTCAACACTTTTGCCCAAGGTTTCCTGGAGGAAAACTAAATCCGGGTTGTGACGAGTGATTAAATCTTTCAGAGCTAGTTTTTTGGGTTTACTAGCTAAACCCCTGCAATTCCAAGAAAGACAGATCATTTGATAACCGTCTCAGGGGTTTTTGCTGCTCTAAGCGCCCCAGGAATCGACATTTGTTTCCCGTCAGCCACATCAAATTTTGCCTTAACTTGAGCTTTTGAAAAAAGAGATTTCCGCCCTCTGCCTTTCTTAGAGGTGCCCTTAGACGTCTCAGGACTAAGACCACCCACCGTCTCCAGGATATCATGGGTGAAAGCGGGTCTCTTATTGTGAGATCTGAGGTTATAATGTCGGACAGAAGACGAACTACCCAAAACCTGACTCTTCTTAGAAATATCCTCACAGTTCAGTTTTAAAGAAGGAATAGCTTCTGAGAGTGATTCAATGTTTTGTAGAGGATCATCATAATTTGGAACCATAGGGAAATCCGACGCTATATCACCGTTAAAAGATTCGGAATTTACAGAGAAGATTAATGGAGAAGACTGCATACCGGATGGGGCTTCCTCAGATGGGGCGACCAGAGCTGCCTCTGGCTTTTCCTTGTGGGGCTGGACCTCTGCATCACGAGCCGGAATCTCCTCCTCCCGCGGCACGCCTTCTTCCGACTGGTGGATAGGATCTTCTTTCTGATGATCTACCTCAGTGCTGTTTGCCTCCACCTGAACCTCGGATTTCCCCAGCATTCCCTCCCATTCCTCTTCCTTGTTCTGCGTCTTCCTTCTTCTTTTCCCCAGCGGGCAATCCCTCGCCAAATGCCCGTACTCATGACAGCGGTGGCATCTGAAGGGAAAAAGTTCATAATCTAAGGTCTGCTCGTAAACATAGTCCTTATACTGTAATGTAACTGATTCAGCAAGCCCATCCGTCGGATTAAGCCTTACGAGGATCCTCGCCACCGCTCTTTCAAAGGTATGCAGGAAAGATCTATCAGCATCCAGATAAGTGCCCAAATGGTTCCCAATTGACTTAAAGACTGAGTCCACCCATAAGAACGGAGGTAGATTTGGAGCCCTGACCCATACAGGGATTTCGTCAACCTTCTCCTTTGAAGCATCGAACAGAGGAGACCATCTTTTAAAAAAGACAGGCCTATTCCCGAATGCCCAGTTTCTCCCCTCGACCCACTCCATAGCTTCTTTACTATCGAATTTAACCATAAACCAACCCTTTACCAACGTGGCGGTCCTGAAAGTATTTGCCGGGGTCTCCAACCACTGACTCTCTGCCCACTGCTTTAAAAATTTTCCAGAGACATACCTCCCTCTTGCTCTGCCCACAAGGGTACATTCTGCCACATCCAGAGCATCCTCGACCTGAACGTCCATACCTAGAACCAAGTTTGTGACCCGCTTCTTTTTCCACGGTTTGGCCTTCTTTCTTTTTTCCCCTACCTTCTCTGGTGCCGGCTCTGATTCTCTACCTCCTGAGTCAGGGTTCGAACCTCCTTCATCCCTTTGATGGAAATTTCCATCTTCCACGATTCGATGAAACTCATTGCCGGATGGGGTTTCAATCAAACCTTCCACAGGACTTCCCGCTTCACCTGGTGCCGTAAAGCCGCCTGCCTCCGCCTTTCCAGAAACAAAAGGGTTTGCGGAAACCCCCGGATTCGAAGACTTACAAAAACCCGCTAGAGCCTCCTCCTCCTTTGAAAAACTCTGCAAAGATTCTTTTGTAAAGAGGGTTCTGTTAACAGCCGGATGGCTGTTCCTATCTCCCGAACCTTTCCCAGCACACTGAACACCCCCCACAGTCCTCCACACCCCTTTATTTTGGGAAAAATTGATGATGTCCTCAAGACCGCCCGATGAAACAAAAATTTTTGAAGGGGAAAGGGACTTACTGTTTGGCGAGGTACTAATCTTGTCTTTCAGCGAGCCCGACCTTGTATGAGGGTTTAACTCCTCCAAAACCCTGCCTCCTTTTCCGAAACCGCTAGCGAGCTCCAAACTTTCTTCCAATAACCCTTTAGCCGGATTTGAACGCCACGGACCTCCACCCGGGAACAATGCGGACGTATGGCTGACTGAATGCCCTAAGATCTCATTGATATTTTTCTCCGTGACCTCCTTTCCCCAGACCGTAAGAATGTCTTCCGGGGCTGGGTCAAGATCAACCGATTCGCTTTGTTTTACCATGGTAAATACTCTCCGTAAAACTCTGAGACCGCCTTAACAGCCGTAAACCGATGAGAAGCTGCAGAAACCGCCTCTGTTTTGACCGTTTCAAGAAAAAACCGCAAAGGAAATACCGCCAGGAGGGATTCCACCACAGAGAAATCGCAAAGGAATAATACCGAAAACAGCCGTAAACCGCAAACCCCGTTCTCCGGAACCAAAACGCTTGCAGTCCTAATCCCCAGCTGTCGCCTTCTCCAGTTGTCCGCCTAAACCGTCCTCGGTGTATCCGCCAGCTACTCCAAACCCCGTACCGACAGAGCCTTCCCTGCGCCACCTGCATCACCTAGGCCTACGGCCTAGGGTTCCCGGATCAAACCCTACCCCATGCATTCTGCCTCCGGGTCAGTCTCAAAATTGATTTCAATTGCTTATAAAACTTTAATTAATATATAAAAACAAAAGATAAATACAAGCTATCAAACATCCAAATTTAATTAGTAGGCAAACCATGCACATAACCATCTCATCTAAGACCTCCAACCTAATGAAAAGATGCCGGTGGACACTGCATTTATCTGAAGGACTTGCATGGCTTGTAATCGGTAAGGGAGGGATTATATATCAAGATCCTAAGAAAAAGAAGAAGAATATGCTAACAGAAAAACTTAAGAAAAAGAAAACGCTTAGTCTAACAAGATGGAGGAGTTGCCCAAAAAGTTATGGAAATTCCTTGCTAAACCTTCCGAATGCCTTCCTTTGAGCCACTCAAATCGTTAAAAATTCCAAATGCATTCCCTATGTGACCTGGTTAAACGTGGCCGAAGGGGAACACAGCAGCCGTGTCATTTACCAGCAATTTCGTTGTAATTCCATTGACAGGAATCCAAAGGGAAAAAATAATTCCATCGATAGGAACATAACGTGTACTTAGTTATGTAGGTATGAATTGGCATTGGAGAAAGTAGTTCTCGCTTAAAAGTTTTCAGAAATTATATTTGCAGTTATGGTTGTTATTTTTCCATAAAAATTATATTTGTAGTTATATTCCTGTTGCTAAAATGGTAAATAAAGATAAGGTGATATATTAATAAATTTATTTTAAAGTTTTAAATTTAGAGATTCTGTACTTTTCTATGCAAAAAAATTGGATATCTACCTATGTATAAATTGGAGAATGGGTTCTCACTTAGAAACCTTTCAAAAATTATATTTGCAGTTATGGTTGTTATTTTTCTTTAAAAAATATATTTGTAATTACATTTCTGTTATTATTTTTGAAAAGGTAGTAATATTGATTTGATTTGTCTATTCATTATTATTAATTTTGTATTTATTATGATAATTTTTTTACTTTATAAATAATTAAAATATTTTTTTATTTTAATTAAAAAGATTGTTAGCATTTGACATATGTATCATCTTAAGTATACAATTCTCTCAGTTTTCACGAGGATTACCAATTTTCACTAGATGTAATTAAACAAATTGATAAAATTATATATATATATATATATATATATAATCTTTCAAAGTTTTGAACAAAATTAGATTGATGTAACTAAAAAGCTATTTATTTCATGTCTTTGTTTTATTACATTAGTAAGTTTCATGTTGTGTAGTCACTGCGATGGTTTACTTTCACTCAATAGATCTACTTTTATTAGCCACCAAATGTTGGCCTCTTTTTCTTGTTTAAAGTAGATCCAAATTAAATGCCCTATATTTGATTCATGAATTTCTTGATAGGTATGGTCTGTTGCAGGATCTTAGGACGAAACTTGCATGGAGAATATGGTCTTCCATTGATCTTGGCACTGAAATATATGTGGTTGAGAAGGTCTTTTCCATCAAATTGGTATTAGAGCTAAGAAAGGATCACAAGATCCATGGTGGCTGTAGAGCCAGTGAGAAGAGGGCCAAGAGAAGGACAATGGTAAGAGAAGGATGAGAAGTCTGAAAGATATTTATGATGATTTGGATGTTAGTTCAAATTTTGCATTGTTGTCATTCCAATCTTCTTCGTTTGAAGAAGCAATCAGAGATGAAAATTGGGTGAAAGCCATGGATGAAGAAATTGAAACTATTGAAAAGAATGATACTTGGGATTTGGTTGATTTACCAAAGGAAAAAAACCTCATTGGTGTAAAACGGGTATACAAGACAAAGTTGAATGAGAACGATGAAATTGACATATTTAAAGAAAGACTTGTAGCAAAAGGATTCTCGTAGCAACCGGTTATAGTTTTTGGAGAAATGTTTGCTCCATAGCCAGATTGGATATTGTAAAAGCAGTTCTAACCACAACATCTCAGAAAAAAGTGGAATCCTTATTTCTATCTATCCTTGCCTCATGTGATAGAAGTGATCCCATCAACTCATCAACTGTTAATGATGCCAAATCATTGGCTTCTTCTGTGGCTGCTACCACAATATCAAATTAGTATCAAAGCTGAGGAAGGATCAAAAGATTTGCAGTACCTGCAGAGCCAGTGAGAAAAGGGCCAAGAGAAAAAGGCCAACAAACTTTTTAATAAATTTGCATTGCAAATTTGTCAAACTGTTAAAAATGCTCAAATTTCGCACTTCGTTAGTGTAAAAACCGCACAAATATCGTTTAACTACGATTCTGTCAAAAATCGTTTTAATTGCGCACTATATTACATGTCGAGGTGTGCAAGCCCTAAAAAAAAGGCACTTCGAGTCAATATGGAGTCAATGCTTGCTTTGATGTTTGAATGTCACGAAAGGAATAACACGTGGAGTTTTTTTTTTAATTATCTCAAACACCTCTTAGGGGAGGGACGCCATTAGGCGAACACCTCCACATCAACCACCCACAATGCCACGGTGGCACACCCTTGTTTTGTACGACACCTGTCCCATGCATGCAATGATGTGTTGTCTACCTACTAAAACTAATTCGGTAGGTATTTGGCGGGGTTTAGGGTTTCATTCAGTGATTACGTTGTGGGTAGTTCATTCCAACGTTCATTTCTGTTTGGGACCTGTTCTTGTCCGTTCATAGAGCCAGTTGTTGACCGTCGCTACTCCAATGGCAGTCACCACCATTATTGTTGTGCGTGATGTGGGTAGTGGCTTCGCAGTGCTGGGTGGTGGTTTATTGTTTAGTAAAGGTGGTCTTTCTTCATCTCGTTCGGTTGTATTTGTCTGTTTCGTGTTGTTTTTCCACCTGGTTTTTCTTCCCTGTCTGGTGGTATGGGCTCGTTATTCGTCTGCCTTTATCCCTGTGGCTAATTACACTCGGCTCGATGTTGGAGATGGTCGTTTCACGCTCCGAATGGATTTTTCAGGTTTGTGGTTGAATAACTTAGCTGCAATTTCATTGTTTAACTAATTTTTGGTCCCTATCTAACCATTTTGATGTTGTTTTGCAGGTTGTTGCAGTCTGAGCTACTGTTTGAGCATCTGGGGTTCCTGTGGCTTTCTGGCATGGAGAAAAAAGGTAGGACACTATCCTACCAGCCACATTTACTGTGTTTTTTAACACATTTAGCCTCCATTGGAAAATTGTGCCTTTGTTTACCTGTGTGTATGTGTTTACCTGTGTGGGTTTTGGCTAATTATTGGGTTTTGGATAATTATTGGGTTTTGCGGTCTCATTCGATTTTGGGTTGTGGGTTTTGGATAATTATTGGGTTTTGCGGTCTCATTCAATTTTGGGTTGTGGGTTTTGGATAATTATTGGGTTTTGCAGTCTCATTCAATTTCTTGACTTGGTGAACATGGCTCTGCAATTGCAGAATTAACACCCTAATATTTGTCATTCCTGAGTATCTGAGTGCCTTGTATAATCTTGTGATATGTTTTATTCGGTGCGTTGCTTTACAGTCTGACCTTTCTCTTAAATTTTGTTACAATTCTTGGTCGACTAACATCTCTTCATAGTGTTGAGGTTCACCCCTCTTACTTTCTCTAGAAATGTGATATATTATTATGCACAGTAGACTGGATACAAGTTCTGGGAATCGGGTTTGACTGCATAAGTCACTATTATCTCTAGACTTCTTCCCCATGGAAGGGTTTATGCCCTCTCCCTTGTTGGTATGCACGTGGTTGTGGAGTAGGAAGTATGCTATTCTCTGATAGAAAATCATGGTATTTCTTTGCTCGTAGCTCGTAGCTACCTCTTGGCAATGTTAAATGTCCTTAAAACCCTTCCCAGGCTTCCATCGGGCTCGAGGGTGGGACCAAGTTCTGGGTTTCCATGACCACCCTGCTATAGGTAAAAGAAAAACATTTCTTTCCTCCTAGGGTTTGATGGCTCTTTATTTCTTCGATTATCACTCTCAGTGATTGCATTAACCCCTCAGTGATTACATTAACCCCCCTTCCGCTTGCATCCTGTGGAGGTACAGAGAGGACTCGTTCCTGTGAAGAAATTTCTTGAGATAAGATATGATCTATCCTTTGTGTGTGTATGAATTTCCTTAGTTTCGCATGACTACAAGAACTTTTAACAGATTGACTTTTCTTCTTCCAGGTGAAACCTCAACAACATTAATTAAGGGTGTAACAATTACGGCCTTGCAGAATTTTTCCTAGGCTTGTGAGATGGGCTATCCACACACTTGACATGAACCGTCCTTCCCAAGATTAGTAAATTCTTATCCCAGGCTCAACAATACGAGGCCCAGTGTGGGGACCTATGGGAAGCTGAGGTGTAGATGTGATGTTATGTGGGGAGAGATGAATATAGAGTATTTAATGCTTGTCTTTGGTTGAGGAGCAAACCCTACATAGCCCCAGACCAAACCCCACCTCCAACTTTCTTCTATCTTGGACCTATCAATTCTGTTGATGGCAGCTCACACTCTCAATTTCACTTTCAACTTCAACCATGGGTAGATGCAAAAATATCAATTGCTTTCGTTATGAATATTTTGGTATTTTTCTCTTGGGTTGTCTGGATGTTTGTAGTTGTTAAGAATTGAAATATTGTCTATTTTTGTCTAGGATAATTGAAATAAGACTATTATGCATATGAACTTCATCTTATGCATATTAATGAAGTTTTCAGTTATCCAATACCTGTGTGAATTGGAGATTTGATTTTCAGCCATCTATGTTTTTCAGGGTTTATAATTTCCGACTTATATGTCTTGCTAATTTGACATAAATTAATGGTGATTATGCTTAAGTGATTTAGCATTGTAATTGAAGAAGATAAGGGTTGTTTTGTTGTTGTATTTAGAGCTATAATTGTTTGTGTTCATATCTAGCCTAGAAGGTTGAAACTTATCAGAACATTTTGGTATTTTTCTCTTTGGTTGTCTGGATGTTTATAGTTGTTAAGAATTGAGATATTGTTAGTATGCATATGAACTTCATCTTATGCATATTAATGAAGTTTTCAGTTGTCCAATACCTGTGTGAATTGGAGATTTGATTTTTAGCCATCTATGTTTTTCAGGGTTTATAATTTCCAACTTATATGTCTTGCTAATTTGACATAAATTAATGGTGATTATGCTTAAGTGATTTAGCATTGTAATTGAAGAAGATAAGGGTTGTTTTGCTGTTGTATTTAGAGTTGTGATTGTTTGTGTTCATATCTGGCCTAGAAGGTTGAAACTTATCAGAACATTTTGTTATTTTTCTCTTGGGTTGTCTGGATGTTTGTAGTTGTTAAGAATTGAAATATTGTCAGTATGCATATGAACTTCATCTTATGCATATTAATGAATTTTCCAGCTGTCCAATACCTATGTGAATTGGAGATTTGATTTTCAGCCATCTATGTTTTTCAGGGTTTATAATTTCTGACTTATATGTCTTGCTAATTTGACATAAATTAATGGTGATTATGCTTAAGTGATTTAGCATTGTAATTGAATAAGATAAGGGATGTTTTGTTGTTGTATTTAGAGTTGTGATTGTTTGTGTTCATATCTGGCCTAGAAGGCTGAAACTTATCAGAAAATTTTGGTATTTTTCTCTTGGGTTGTCTGGATGTTTGTAGTTGTTAAGAATTGAAATATTGTCTAGGTTGTCTAGGATAGAGATGACATTTCTATTTTACATTAATTTCTGTTTGTATAGAAATTTCTATATGCCTCAAAGCACTTCAAAAATTCCTACTCTGACCTCTTGCTATCTTTGTTACACTTAAGTTATCCAATCTCAGTCCTCTAGGCTTTCCAACCAGAGAGTCTTCGCTGCCCTTGATGTTGGAAATAATACTGAGAGGGGGGGTGAATCAGTATTATCAAGACAATCTTTTCAATTCTTTCACAGATTTGTATACGCTACTTTAGTTAGACAAACCAGCGTATATACGCAACTTCAGTAAAGGAAACCTACGTATAACTTACAGACTTGTAATTTAATTAATCTTCAGATGTTGATTTTAAATTTGTGTGTCAGAACCATAGAAACAATAACCAGGAACAAAAAATTGCAGATAGTCACACACAAGAACACAAGATATAAGGTGGAAACCCAATGTGGGTGAAAACCACCTGCTGCAATATGTCTCTATCTTTTTCAATTAGAAACTTCTTTTTACAATGATTTTGTACTGGTGCAGTCCTTTACCAGTACGTAGGCTGCAACCTGCAGAGAGCTACAACCCTCTCTCGTTCTCCAGCTTCTCCTGGAAGGGAGCTACAAACCCCTTAGCTCTTGCACTAGCCAAGATACTAGTACGTAGGTGCTGGCCTACAGAAGGCTACAACCTTTTCTTTCTTCCAGGGACCACGTTTCATAAATTTTCAAACTGGATCCATGAACATCAATCAAACATCAAGAATTTCTGCATCAGACAATTTCCTTTTCACCAATTAAAAACTGAATCAAATTGACACTTCTCTGACAGCTGTACCGAGAACATAGTAACAGTAACCACACACCAAATTCTGAACCCAGAACACTGCAGCAATAAAGAGAAGCAGCTAGAACACAATTCAAGAGATGTACGCTACTTCAATAACCAGAAACCTGCATGCATACGCTTCTGTGTTTGGACCAACCTGCGTATACGCTGTTTTTACTCACAAAACCAGCATGTATACGCGCCTTCGATTCACTGAACCTGCGTACAGATCTATAAAGGATAATTCACTCTTTCAAATATTTAGACATTAGTTAATCTAGATTACCAGATTTATAGATCAAGCATGCGCCACATATAACAGATCAAAATCATACAAAGATACTATTATTCAAGCCTTAAGATTATGACCCATCAATAGAACTTATCCTTCTCCTTGCGCTCAGGTTCCTCCTTCATTCAGATCCAGATCTGCACCATAATCCAATCACCAGTATTCCAGATCTAGCACTTTATCAGATATTCAATAATTTAGATAATGCTTTGCAAAATGATCTCCTTCCTCTTTTATAGTCTTAGGCCTTTCACAATACCACGGTCCAAAACCATAACAAAACAATACCATGGACCCAATACTTGGGATCAACACTTCTGACGAGATACCATGGCCCAAAACCATAGGTTCAATTACCAAGGACTAAATACCACGGACCAAAAGTAAGTTCTCCCACATGTACGCACTTTTCCTTGCGTGAAAGTGTGTGTATACGCATACACGCCTTTGGAACGTCTAACCCGCGTGTATACGCGTCTTCGTCTAGGTGAACTTGCGTATATATCTTTTCCTTCATTCTGAGAGCCTGAACTGAGATCTGTCACCAGAGTGAGTTGCCATCAAGGACAACACCTGTGCCACACCAGTGCCATAGCGCTAACCTGTGTCATAATGCCAACAATCTCCCCGTTTTGACTTGATGGCAACCCCAAGATCCTCAAAGTCATTCTTCCCCTTTGTCATCAAGGGCAAAGGGTTATGCTCCCCCTGAGTACATGCTGAAATCTCTGCTCTGCTGTGCTGGCCATGCTCCCCCTGACTGTAGGAAAGATCTGCAAAAAGATGTTCTTCACGAAGAACAATGATTTATACATCATAAAAGACCTTCCTATCACCAAAAGACTCTATACAACATCCATCACCCAACCAAGTGGGGATCATCCACCCAAACAAGTGGGGATACATCAGAAGTTTACATATGACAACCAAGAACATTACAACATTCATCCCAGGCATAGTGGGGAAACCAACATAGGCCGTTACATGACCTTGATAATAATATTAAAAGATAGAGACGAAATATCTAGAGCAAGACTATGAAAGTCACCAATAACTAATATCAGCAGCACTATGCAGATCAACAACCATGCTCTCCTTCTGTTCTCCTTCTGCAGCTGATCCATCTGAACCCAAACAGCTTGTGTACTCGAACCAAGAGCTTCTAATGAAATTCCAACAATGCATTATTAGAAGTTTATCTGCTCCCCCTGAACCTGTGCCAGATGGTCTCTGTCAGACCCATATCAGACTCTGTTCAACCAGAGTCTGTCCCCACTGATTTCCTTCAAACCACCATATACGCGACTGTATCTGCATAAATCAGTGTATGTACGCGGATCCCCCTCATGCAACTCGCGTACACCCATATTTCTGTGAAACAGACAGGTTTCAACAGTAAGATGATGCATCAACTACCCCCAGCTTCTGTCTGAGGTATTCAAAAGTTTCCCTGGGCAGTGGTTTTGTGAGAATATCAGCAACTTGTTCCTTAGAGGGAACATACTCCAATTTGACCTTTTGTTCCAATACTTGTTCCCGGAGAAAATGATACTTGATCGGTATGCGCTTAGTCTTTGAATGCATGATAGGATTCTTTGAGATACTGATAGCACTTGTATTATCACAAAACATGGAGATAGGTGGAGTACAAGTGATTTGAAAATCCTGCAAGGTTTGCATCATCCAAAGGAGTTGTGTGCAACAAGATGTAGCAGCCACATATTCTGCTTCAGTTGTAGATAATGCAATTGAGCTTTGTTTCTTGCTGAACCAAGATACTAATCTGGAACCCATAAAGAATGCACCACCACTAGTGCGTTTTCTGTCATCCACGCTTCCAGCCCAATCTGCATCTATATAGGCATGAAGTGTGAGATTTGTATCTCTAGGATACCATAAGCCATAGTTTTGAGTTCCTTGAAGATACTTGAAGATTCTCTTTACTACTTGAAGATGAGTTTCCTTTGGATTTTCCTGAAATCTTCCAACCATCCCCATTGCATGCATGATGTCTGGCCAGGTACCTGTTAAATAGAGCAGACTTCCAATCATGGATCTATAAGTTGGTTGATGCACTGTTGCTGATTCATCATTTGCACTGAGGCTGCATCCTGTAACCATAGGGGTACATACTGGTTTCGAATCTTCCATGCCATACTTCTTCAAGATCTGCTTGAGGTACTTGGTTTGAGATACAAAGATACCGCCTTCTTTTTGTTGGATTTGTAAACCAAGAAAATATGTCAGTTCTCCAAGCAAGGACATTTCGAATTCTTTCTGCATCACCAAGGCAAAGTTTTGACTCATAGCTTCTTCATTGCTGCCAAAGATGATATCATCAACATACACAACAAGTATTAGCAATTTGTCATTTTCAATTTTTATATAAAGATTGCTATCTGTTGATCCTTTTGAGAAACCTTGTTGATGAAGATATTTGTCCAGACGATAATACCAAGCCCTTGGAGCTTGCTTAAGACCATAGAGAGCCTTCTTAAGTCTGCATACAAGTTTTGGATCATTTCCAAGGATGAACCCATCTAGTTGCTCAATGTACACTTCTTCTTCTAAGTCTCCATTCAGAAAGGCAGATTTCACGTCCATTTGAAATACTTTGAATTTTTGAAAACTAGAGAGAGCAAGGAACATTCTGATGGCCTCAAGTCTAGCAACAGGAGCAAAAGTTTCTTCAAAGTCTATTCCTTCTTGTTGAGCATACCCTTTACAAACAAGTCTAGCCTTGTTTCTAATAACTTCCCCATTTTCATTCAACTTGTTTTTGAATATCCATTTTGTCCCTATGACATTCTTATCTTTTGGTCTAGGAACCAACTCCCAAGTGTTGTTCTTTTCAATCTGCTCAAGTTCTTCATCCATTGCCTTGACCCAACATTCATCTTTGCATGCTTCTCTTACATTTTGAGGTTCAGTGGAGGAGAGCAATGCCAAATAGCTTGAAGCTTCTGCAATTGTTCTTCTTGTTTGTATACCTGCCTCTTTTTTCCCCAAAATTTGTGATTCTGGATGATTCTTCTGAACGTACCTGGATGGAGTCTTTTCTTCTATCCTTATCTGTTCTTCTGGTGCCTCATGGGTTTCTTCTTCATCATGAATCTAATTTGATGTTGATGGATAGTCCTCATCATCTTCGAAATCTTCAGATCTTACCTGCCTAGGAGTGTTTTCTTCTTCATCAACCACTACATCAATACTTTCAACAATTTTTCCAAGCCTTTTATTGTAACACTTGTAAGCTTTGCTGTGGGGAGAGTAACCAAGGAGAATGCCTTCATCTTCTCTAGGTTCAAACTTGTCAAGATTTTCATCAGTATTTTTGATATAGCATTTGCTTCCAAAAATTTTGAAATATTTTACCGAAGGAGTCTTACCATACCAGAGCTCATGAGGAGTTTGAGTGCTATTCACCCGGACGTTTGTCTTGTTTAGAATAACAACTGCAGCAAATGCAACTTCACCCTAGAAAGTTGCGGGAGTTCCAAACTCATCCATCATAGCACGAGCCATTTGTTGAACCGTTCTGTTCATCCTTTCCACTACTCCATTTCGCTGAGGAGTCCTTGCAGTAGAGAATTCCCTTCTTATTCCATGTTCTTCACAAAAATTGAAAAATGCATTTGAGGTAAACTCCCCACCTCTATCAGACCTGAGGCATTTGATTTTGTGATCTGATTTGTTTTCAACCAAGGCCTTGAAAGATTTGAATTTTTCGAAGGCTTCGTCTTTGTGCTTCATAAGTCCTATCCAACACATCCTGGAGAAGTCGTCAATGAATAATATAAAGTATTCTTCTCCTCGAGGTGACTTTTTCCTAGATGGACCACATACATCAGTATGGACAAGTTCAAGTGGCTTGCTAGCTGATCCTTCCTTCTCAAGAAAGTTAGTTCTGGTTTGCTTACCAATCTGACATGATTTGCATATTGTATTGTCTGGAATTCTGATGTCTGGAAGACCATGAACTACCTGGTATTTGCACGCTTTCCTTATCTGTGAGAATCTCAGATGCCCCAATCTCCGGTGCCATAGCTAGTGTTCATCATTCTTGCTTAGATAACATTGATGTTGTCCTTCTTTGAATATGTATAAATTATTTGGAGTTCTTATGCCTTTGATCACTGTTTTTCCTGTATCAAGATCACGAACACTACATCCATTTGATCGAAATATTACCTCAGTTCCTTGATTGCACATCTGACTGACACTCAATAGATTATGCTTTAAGCCATCCACATACATAACATTTCCAGCTTTGACCTTTTCTTTCAACTGAACAGAACCTTTACCTTTTATGAGTGCAGGGGTGTCATTTCCAAATGAGACCTTCTTCTCCTTTTCTAAGGCACTATATGACTGAAGTTTTTCTTTATCACCTGTCATATGTTTCGAACATCCACTATCGATGTACCATTGATTTTCTTGCCCTTCCGCATATAGGGCTATACCACATCTTTCTGGTTGCGGTTCTTTCATTCTCCATGTTTTGGCACTTGAGGCTTGTTCCTTCTGAGTTGTCTGCCGAAACTTGCTTCTGCATTCAGAATCTTCATGACCGAAGTTGTTACAGATAGAACATTCTATTTCATTTTCAAGAGCAGAAAAGTTATTGAAGGTTCTTTTCATGATTCCAGTCATACTTCTTTGTTTTTGAGCTTCTCTAGTCATGATTGTCTTATAGGCAACACATTGAGCTGCTTTGTGACCAAAGTTATGACAAGAGAAACATTGGCCATTAAAGAAACTCCTGCGATTATCAAATCTACCAACCAAATGATTGTAGTTTCTATTGACATCCATTCTTGAGGCAAATTGAGAATGTTTTACCTGTGGCTGGTTGTAACTTTTGTTCATCCTTAAAGTAGATTGCCCCCGATTTACCTGGTAGTCTTTGTTCATTCTTGAGGTAAATTGTCCCTAATTTACCTGGTGATCTGCATTGGGACTTTGCTCACTTCTCCTTGCTGCATCAAGATAACTTTTGGAGGTAGATGGTTTCTACTCTTGAGATGCTTCTTCATTATATCCCAGACCTGTCTTGATTAGTGGAGAACGCTGCACTTTGATAATCTCATCTAACGTTTCAGATCCTTTAACAAATCTAAGATTAAGAGCTTTTGTTTTCTCAATCTATTTTCTAAGTCCCACAATTTCACATTCTAACTTTTCATGATGTTTTTCCCTTTCAGCCAGTTGGAATTACAGAGTATCAATAACCATATTTTTCTCTTCTAAACAAATTCTGAGTTTAGAAATCTCTTCATAAAGACTTTCATTATCTATAGCATCTAAGAAATCATCATCTTCAAAAGCCATTAAAAGTTTATAATTATTACCCTGTTCATCTTCATCACTATTTGAAAGTCCATCACTGTCTTCATGAGTGTAATAGCTTTTCTTATTTACATTTTGTTTCTTGTTCCACCTAACTGGCTCCTTACCTTTGTCAAGCTTATCTTTGTGAGGACACTTGGCAGCATAGTGACCGACTCTTCCACAAGCAAAACATTTGAAAGGTAACTTACCTCTGAATCTTCCAGCACCCCGTTGAAGGTTTTTGACAAAATTTGATTCTTCCTCTTCTTCTGACATATATCCTGAGTCATAGGAATCTCCTTTGCCTGAAGCCTTGAATGCAGCTTCTCTCCTGTCTGATGGTCCTCCTTTTCTCATTTCATAGGCAGTTAGAATTCCATGCAGCTGTGACATGGTAAGGCTCTGTAGATTATGTTTTTCTTCTATTGTAGAAACTTTTGATTCAAACTTATAGGACAAAGATCTTAGAACTTTTTCAACCAAAACAACCTCTTTTATTTCTTCACCCAAGTTTTTCATACAATTAACAATCTCATCTATGCGTAGGAAATAGTTAGCCACACTCTCATCATTGTGCATTCTGAGATTTTCATATTGAATTCTAAGAGTTTGTAGTTTTGCTCGTTTTACCTGTTCATCTCCTTCATAGCTCAGAACGATCTTGTCCCATATTTCTTTTGCGGTTTTATACTGCATAACCTTGACGAATTCTGATTGAGATAGACTTCCTAATAGAGTATTGATAGCCTTTGCATTTGTTTCATACTGCTTCTTCTTAGCTGGATCTGTAGGAGTAGCTGAAGGAAATGTGTACCCTGTATCTATGATATCCCAGACTTCTATACCAAGAGATTGAAGATAGGTTGTAATTCTTACCTTCCAATAGACGAAGTTGGTCCCATAAAAAATTGGTGGCCTGATCGAGGCTTCTCTCTCGTAGTCGCTCATGATGATAGATCTTCCTTCAAGCGATCAAGCTTCTTCTTCTGAAGGACCTGATCTGATACCAATTGTTGGAAATAATACTGAGAGGGGGGGTGAATCAGTATTATCAAGACAATCTTTTCAATTCTTTCACAGATTTGTATACGCTACTTTAGTTAGACAAACCAGTGTATATACGCAACTTCAGTAAAGTAAACCTGCGTATAACTTACAGACTTGTAATTTAATTAATCTTTAGATGTTGATTTTAAATCTGTGTGTCAGAACCATAGAAACAATAACCAGGAACAAAAAATTCCAGATATTCACACACAAGAACACAAGATATAAGGTGGAAACCCAATGTGGGTGAAAACTACCTGCTGCAATATGTCTCTATCTTTTTCAATTAGAAACTTCTTTTTACAATGATTCTGTACTAGTGCAGTCCTTTACCAGTACGCAGGCTGCAACCTGCAGAGAGCTACAACCCTATCTCGTTCTCCAGCTTCTCCTGGAAGGGAGCTACAACCCCCTTAGCTCTTTCACTAGCCAAGATACTAGTACGTAGGTTCTGGCCATACTAGTACGTAGGTGCTGGCATACAGAAGGCTACAACCTTTTCTTTCTTTCAGGGACCACGTTTCATAAATTTTCAAACTGGATCCATGAACATCAATCAAACATCAAGAATTTCTGCATCAGACAATTTCCTTTTCACCAATTAAAAACTGAATCAAATTGACACTTCTCTGACAGCTGTACCGAGAACATAGTAACAGTAACCACACACCAAATTCTGAACCTAGAACACTGCAGCAATAAACAGAAGTAGCTAGAGCACAATTCAAGAGACGTACGCTACTTCAATAACCAGAAACCTGTGTGCATACGCTTCTGTGTTTGGACCAACCTGCGTATACGTTGTTTTTACTCACAAAACCAACGTGTATACGTGCCTTCGATTCACTGAACCTACGTATAGATCTATAAAGGATAATTCACTCTTTCAAATATTCAGACATTAGTTAACCCAGATTACCAGATTTATAGATCAAGCATGCGCCACATATAACAGATCAAAATCATACAAAGATACTATTATTCAAGCCTTAAGATTATGACCCATCAATAGAACTTATCCTTCTCCTTGCGCTCAGGTTCCTCCTTCATTTAAATCTAGATCTGCACCATAACCCAATCACCAGTATTCCAGATCTAGCACTTTATCAGATATTCAATAATTCAGATAATGCTTTGCCAAATGATCTCCTTCCTCTTTTATAGTCTTAGGCCTTTCACAATACCACGGTCCAAAACCATAACAAAACAATACCATGGACCCAATACTTGGGATCAACACTTCTGACGAGATACCATGGCCCAAAACCATAGGTTCAATTACCAAGGACTAAATACCACGGACCAAAAGTAAGTTCTCCCACATGTACGCGCTTTTCCTTGCGTGAAAGTGCGTGTATACGCGTACACGCCTTTGGAACGTCTAACCCGTGTGTATACGCATCTTCGTCTAGGTGAACCTACGTATATATCTTTTCCTTCATTCTGAGAGCTTGAAATGAGATCTGTCACCAGAGTGAGTTGCCATCAAGGACAACACTTGTGCCACACTAGTGCCATAGCGCCAACCTGTGTCATAATGCCAACACTTGACTCCTAACTTTGGAAATGAACAATATCAGGTTCGTTGAGGCCTTTAAGTTCAAACTCCTATCTGATAACTAGTGTTGATCTACCACACACTCGAATGTGGGTCTGATCTTTGTGTCCCTTTGCATGTGACAGAGTAACCACCAAGTTGCCTCGTTACCAGCTATGCATTAAACCTTTTATTTATTTTGCATCACACCCCCTTGAAAGCTATGCCAATGCCAATAGGAGACCTCTCTTATACTCCAGTTCCATCTTTTGATTTAATTCTCAATAGGAAAACCTTTCTCAATGCCTTTTCCATTAAAAATTTGTGCTACCTGTAGTGTGATTGTCATACAAAGGTTCAGGGCAGGGCCTCTTAATAGTAGAACTAAGGTGTGGACTAGGGTTTCTCTCTAGAGTCTGAGATTGTATTCCCTTTTTCCTAAAGGGTAATATAGAAACCTAAAGGGCCATGGCAGCAAGATACAACTCTCAGAATGAGAGAATTTTGGCTTCTAGATCCAGAGGAGTGGAACTGCTCCGATACCACTGATATGGAACCAAATCCAAGTTTGAGTGTTGTTCTAAATTACTACTTCTTTTCCTTTGCAATGTTGTTTCAAATTGGATTCAATTGATCTTTACTTTCTATTATTTTCTCTTGAATTTCCTTTAGTGAGAACAAATGGATTCTTTTGTTTACTGCCTCTGTGAGCAGACATAGGGTTGGTTTCTATTGCACTTCTCAAGCACATGCTCCTGGGAAAATCTTTCCTTCCATTGGTAGCTACTTTTGTTTCATGTTCACTTCTTTTCCTGAGTTATTATGTTGCCTTTCATCATAATGCCAGATCATAATTCCAGATCATAATTCCAATTCCAATTCAATTTAGTTTATAGTTTAGCTTCTACTATGAAACCAATCAACATATTGCATCCTTACAAAATTCACATTGCGATTATTATGTTGACTTTCATCATAATTCCATATCATAATTACAATTCAAATTCAACTACCCAGCAGAGCGAACAGACAAGAACAGGTCCCAAACAGAAATGAACAGGTCCCAAATAGAAATGAACATTGGAATGAACAATGCACAGCGTAATCACTGAATGAAACCCTAAACCCCACCATAACCTGCCGAACTGGTTTTAATAAGTAGCCAACACGTCATTGCATGTGTGGGACAAGTGTCATTACAAAATTCACATTGCAATAGCGGTTACAAAAATTAATTCATGCCACCCCTATGCTTGATGGCCTCCATTTCTTGCATTGCCCAGAATTGTTGAGTCTCCTGCCTGACCCAAGTATGGTAGACTACCCAAGATTGGTTGATTATGATGTGCCTGAATGTTACCATATCCTTGACTCCAATTTTCTTCTTGTATCCATGGAGGGATTGAGTAACCCAAGTGTTCACTTGTGTTACTAACTCCATCATTGGGTGCAGGTGTCATATAAACACAGTTTGGATTTAAACCTACACTGGTAGGGGTATATGAGGTGGGCAAAACCCCTGGTTGATAGCAGGGGACTTGGATGTTAATCGACTCTTGGTATGATGGTGTGTGCTCTACAATGTGGTCTAGCATATTGGACATCATCCTATTTGCCTCAAAGTGGCTTGGACCATAAAATTTTGTGCTTGTCACCCCTCCTCCTCTTTCCAACACTTCCTGAACCTTTCTTGCCTCCCTCTCTTGCCTTGCCAATTTTTTTTGATGTTCCTTATTTTCCCTTGCTTTTTGTCTTTCCATCCTTTCCTTTGTTCAAGCTTCTACTGCTACAATCCTTGCAGCTCTCTTGTCCTTGGCCAACTCCTTCTTTCTCTTTTTAGTTTCCTGAATTTCATTTTTTTTTTTACGTTTAGACTCAAACAATAAATTCATATAATCTTCAGATGTGAGCAACTGTGAACTCCTCCCCAAACGAAGACAATATGTAGTTGAGTGCCTTGATGAGGCCTTCACTCTCTCTACTAGTAGCTTTAGGAATGCACCAAGTAATCTACGATTTTCCCCTTGCTCCCTAGGATCTGACACTTGGATTTCAGCCTTTGGTATAGCTAATTGGACCCCATTATCTTCTTCAGGTACCTCATGTTGAACAGGCTCCTCTTCTAGTGAACCATTGTCCACAAAATAATGAACAAGTTCGGTGTTCAAATTTGATGGTTGTGAAGGCATGTCCATGCTTTCCTCATTGGTGGTAGACACATTATGTGGGTTGATATTCATCATGGCCTCTACCAACCATGATGGTGGGCTTACCTAGGTTGGCATGCTCAATTGTTCATTGTTTAATCTGGTTGCATTATCATTTGAAATCAATTTTGCATTTTCATTCGCTTTATCAACTGCCTCATATGGAATATCTCATGCAGAATTGGCATGTGGTTCAGTAGGTGTGACAACCTCCATGACATTGACAGCTGGTTCATGATTGAACTGTGTCTCATTCACATGTTCATCACCATCACCACATAAGTGCCCTTCAAAAAAGGACATTATACCTTCAGCAGCAGCAACATCTTCTTGGGCATCAACATGGTCTTGTAAGTTCTCTGCTTCTTGAACTTCCACATAAAATGCTTGGCTACAACAAGTATCATGCATGAGAGCATCAACATTAAGTGGCCATATACCAGTCCTCCTAAATCCAGCCTTGATATTAGAAGGTGTGAGAACCCTTTTTAATGCTTTACTTGCAAGCTCAGCTAGCTCAAACCTCTTTACTTCCACCCCTGGATTCTTTGCCATCCACGAAGCTCGCTCGATCCTGAAATAATTCTTGAAAGGCCCAAACAAACTGACATCAAGGGGTTGCAATCTCTGAGTGGTATGAGTTGGTAATGTTAACAAGTTAATGCCAAAATTGTCGGCCTCCTCAATTGTCTGCAAATCCATGTGGCTTCCATGGCCATCTAAAATTAGTAGGTGTCTATTTTCAGGCGAGACACCACCTGGTATAGATGCAGCAAAATGACAAAGCCAATTCATGAATAGTTCCTTTGCCATCCATGCATGGGGATGTGATTCCATGCATGCACCTCATTCATAGTTCTGTATATAGTTTTTTAATTGTGTTTTACAATTGAATAGGTAAAATCCTGGGATTGAAGAACCAATTGCATTGACACAAGAAAGTATGGTGATCCACTCCATTCTCTTAGGAAAAATATTAGGCACATTTCTGCTCCCTCTTTTGGCGATTACCCGCAAACCACAATTCCTTCCTGCCTATAAGCCTGTTTCATCACAGTTCCATAAATGGTCTAGGGCATATGAGTGTTTCTCATATGCAGCAGAAAGAGTGTTATAGAACTTGGATACAATTTCAGGGCGTAGATTTAAATCCCTGACTCTGTCAAGGCCCTCAGTTGTACATAGCACAAGGTCTGGATTCCCTTTTTTAAATCCACTCCACCATGATTTACTAGGAAACCCATATTTGAAGGGGTTTGGCCTCCCGTGACAGATTTAAGCTACTATGGATTTAAGTTGTATAATCTCTAACCCATGTCCCAATTGGGCCATCTCCTTACACCACTGAACCACCTCGGCCTCCTCCTCTTCAATCATAACTGTAACAAGCCCTCTACGCTTTTTATTAAGCAACCCATTTATCCAATAGTGTATGTTAAAGGAAGAAATACCATGTTTTTTTGTAAAGGCACACATTGAATATCCATTAAAATCGATGTCATCAATTGCAGCATGCATGTCTTGCTTTGTCCAGCCCCTGATGGCACTGATTTTCTTTGTTGAACTTGCACCTTGCACTGTGGTTGAAGGTGGATATGTGGTTGATGGTGGGATATCATGATTTGCAACCACAGTGTCCTTTTCAATGACATTACTGGGTGCATTGTGAGCATTCACATCACCCCCCTATCCTCATCTGATGAAGTGGACCGCAGTTGGCCCCCCCTCACCCCTCGCCTCCTCTTGTTCCTTATACGATCTGCAATAGAAACTCTTGGCATGGATGCAAAAACCTGCAAAGTGACCACCAAATTCTGATTTAATTTTTTTATTATTAGAAAACAAGGAAATTCATTGGCCTTTGCAATCAATGAGCAACAACAATCAATGCTTTATCTATATATTGTAGCTGAATACATCTCGGATCTGAAAATCATTATTGGAAGGGTTTAAAGTTCTTTATTTGATTCTTAGATGATTTTTATGAGTTATCAGGAAGAGCTATTCCTTTTTAATTTTATAACAGGTTTGACATAACACAATTTCTTTAACCCAACTATTTTGTTGTGTCCTCAAATGATTGTTTCTGGGAACTGGCATGTCTTTCTTCAATGAAACCAACAACAAGTTTAAGAATGTCTGTTGTTTAACATGATTATGTCTTGAGAAAAGGGTCAAGTGGTATCTTTTAAGGGATTCATTCAGTGGTCTAAAGCTAACATGTTTAGCTCTAAAGAGTTAGTAAAGAAACACTTAAGTAAGGGAGAGGTGAGGAACGAAGTGATCCGGTCCTGCTTATGCTGATAAGAAGTCCTAATAGTGGTAGCGTACTTAAGTAAGGGAGAGGTGAGGAACGAAGTGATCCAGTCCTGCTTATGCTGATAAGAAGTCCTAATAGTGGTAGCTACTCTACCAAGCGCTTAATTCAGTAAGTAGCTACTCTAGCTCTGACATTTCATGGTTTTGGAGTTTATTATTGGAGAAAATGCTAGGCTCGGGCCAAAAAGAAGGGAGACACTGACCAAACTATCTCCTCTTGCACCATTTCACGGTCAAAATTCAAGCCTTTATGTTGCTCAATAATTGATGTTGTAAGTGTCTAGTAATAACTGGCTACCCCAAATAAGCAAATACAATGTTATTGAGTGCAACAAAGACAAACTAGTACTAACTCGAAAATGAATCACACAACCAACTGCAACATTGGGTGCAAAGTGATTTCTAATTTGCAAGAAACCAGAGCCCTGCTTTCCAATGCAAAAGAAGCTTCTATTAACTCAATGAGAGGCACTATTATGTTGATTTGGCTATCTTTTGACATGACTTGACTTGGTTTGGACCTTTGTATGTGAGCTCCCAAAGTCATGTGTGCATCCATAGCTCAATGATGGTTTTCTTAGCACATTCACACTTTGTGTGGAGAGAGAGCACTACACCTTTGGACCAGTTGATGATGATGTAGCCTTCAAAGGGGTTACATACAGAATTGAAGTTGGCTTGATCATGATCTATCAACACAATTTTAGTGATTCATTTACCACATCTAAAGGTCATTGTTGAGCATTTAAAATATATCCATTGCTCAGGCGTTTTACCTTGTACCATGTTGGGTTCTTGAGTTTTCCAAGTCTCTTTTATGTTTTATTGCTAATAGAAATCGTAATGGAGACCCACACATGAAGGTAAACTTTGTGTGAGACAATAATTGTATTTTTGGCAGTATTTCAGATATTACAGAGAATTACATGCGTGTTAGATTTGAAAGATCATTCCTTCATTCGATGCTTTGTTAACTCGTTGACATTTTACAAAGTGAAAGAAAACACATCTCATTTTCAAATGCCTAGACCTATATTTGAAAAATGGCTTATTCATAGGAAAATTGGACAGTTCAGTTTTTTTATCAAACCTAGTGCACATATTGTTGTACCATAGATCTGCCAAATTTAATTTAGAATGTCATAATATCATATTCTGAAATTTTATTTCTGTAGAATGTCATAATATCATATTCTAAAATGTTATTTCTATAGAATGTCATAATATCATATTCTAAAATGTTATTTCTGTAGAATATTATGAAATGTTAAGTTTACAGAAATAACAATATCACAAAATTAGATGGAGGGATGCTAACGACTAGGCACAATAACTCTATTTGCTATATAGTATTATGATATTGAGTTGCAGGGTCAGATTTGAGGTACGTTGTAATTGCTTTAGTAAATTAGTAATGAAATTGGTTGTAATGGATTTAGTACCTGAGGCTATTTGTCTTTGATCTTTGAAAGGATATTCTTTGCTATTATAGTAATTTGATATTGAGTTGCAGGGTCAAATTTGAGGTTAAAATGGCAATGAAATTGGTTTCTAAATTAGTAATGAAATTGGTTGTAATGGCTTAATTTACCTTTGTTTCTCAACATAAATAACATTATTCATTATTCAACAAAAATGGTAACCTTATTCAACAAAAACATACATGTATGTCTCCAGCAACTGTTGAATAGAATGAATGTAACACTGTGCACACACTCAGTTTGTATGTTTCCAACAACTTCTGAAACTTCTGAATAGAATGAATGTAATAGTGTCTGAACACTTTGATTGCATATCTCCAATAGCTGATGAGTAGAATGAATGTCTGAAATGAAAATGAGTAAGAGTTGATGTTTTATAGTTTTTTCTTATAGAATTTAATTGGTAGGGAAGTTTGGCATAGATTGACATCTCCCAAATTCAAATGTGTGGCCTGGATTGATTTGTACATGATCAAATGGTTGATAATCTTTGAAGGTTGATCCATGTGCTTTCCTATTTTTAATTCTTGAATTGAAAAGTCTGGTGTGTTGGTGACATTTATTGAGAATGTTGAGAACTGAATGTTGTCATTTATTGTCTTTAATAGGTTGAATGGTTAAATACACATGTATATATGGATGGCACACATTTCTCCTATTCTTGTGCAGGTATTACTCAACAATGGGATGTGTTGCTCCAGTGGAAATATGTAGGTGATTGTTTCATGGGATAGGTGTACTTCTGAATAGAATTCAATGGAATGTTTTGTAGTGCATTTTCCCTTATTTGGTAATTCAAAGCTGGAGATATTTGGGACATTATGTCTTGTCAATATGTGATGTTAAGGTTTTGTATTTGACACTTGTTGGCCTAATCAATTTGTGGGCCCATTTTGGACTAAATTATATAACTTATATAACTTAATATAAAGTATTTATGTACAATTTTTTTTATGATTTATGAATATTTTTTTATGGATGTGTGGGACCGATACTATAACTAGTATTGGTCCCTGCACAACAATACAAGGCTCTCCCCTATATCCTCACGTGGATTTTTAAAAGGATAGGTATAAAAGCATATTTTGAAAAGGAGATAAGTATTATCATAAGTTTTTTCAAGGAGTGATTATAAAGAGTGTTTTTTTATATAAAGATTTTTTTATATATAAATAATTTATTATATAAAATAATTAAGAGTTAATTTATAAGGATTTTTTTTTAAAAGAGCTTTGTAATTTTATAAATGAGAAATTTAAGATTTTTCTAAAAAGAGAATTTTTGAAGAAAGATGGCTTTCTCAAATTTCCAGCTCCAGTTCTCATCGTTCATAGGGAAGGATTATGATGTGTGGGCAGGGAAAATTTTAAGAACCCCCCCTAAATTTATATGTATAATAAATGGGCGAATCTCCATGGTATATAGGAAAAATGGAAGGCGATTTTATCAATAATATAATATGTATATATAATTTTTTGGCAAATCTCTCACCAGGCTTGGCGAATATTTTATTCAATTATAAAATCTTGTAAGATCTTGGTGAGTCTTTCACTAAATAATAAAACTTTGTAAGGTCCTAGTGAATCTTAGCATTGTGAACTCTTAGAGAATTTTTTGAAAAAGTATAAAACCATATATGACAAGAGCCACATGGTGGCAATATCACTGTTTTTTTCACATTTCCACGAAATGGAACTTGTTTATAAAATTATAAAAAAGCCAATCAAGTCCCTTATAATATGCAGGTAAGCTTATAACTGGGTCTGATACATCTACTATGCTTGTCTTGATTCAAGTGTCATAGCTGCTATACTTAACACTGTGAATCACAACTCTCTCAGAACTCAACTCTATAGTGTAATTAAAACCTTTGGAAATTGAATCTGACAACTCTATAAAAAGGATTAGTGAAATAGAAGCTTTTGTGAATGAACCCACTAATTATCACTGCTAAACAATCAATATAGACTATGAAGTCTTCCATCTTGATCACAATCGTGCTCATGATCAAGGGAGTGCGACCACCTAGCCTGACATAATGACCATCATAGCTTCCAATAATCAACAACCACATTGCAAGGACATCCTAGCTCATGTCTCACGAATTTTATTCATCAATCTTAACTAATATAAATCTTATAAAGATAATATTAGAATCCTCTCTGGATTCACTATTAATACAAGCGTAAAGGAAATTTTCTAGCTCAAGGCACTAGCCAATACCAACTTTGGTATTTGTGACCCCTTTGTGGGGATGCACCTACCCTGCCCCGTTAGGTTTCTGCCTTGTAACATAGTTCAAGGATCACAAGACTTTCCAATCTTCCTACTCCATTAGACACACTTTATATGTTATACATATTGAATGGAAAAGAAACATTATAGAACACACAATTTCACAGAAGGAAGAAAAATCTTAGCCAGTTTAGTATCAAAATCTTAACCACTGATTAATAAAGAATAACAAGTAGTGTAATGAATTGTTCCGAGTTATTTATTTACAAGCTGTAAAGAATGTAGTGGAATGGAAAATATTACTTAGGCAACCCTTCAATATTTTCTACTAATATGTCTGTGCATGTACATATGAAATTAAGAGCATTGTTGAATACAAAGTTTCCTTTTCTCTTGCCTCCATTTTGACAAATCAGTGTGAAATCAGTGTCACTTTGAATCTCCTTTCCTGTGTGGATGTTTTGACAAATCAATGTGAAATCAAAGTCACTTTGAATTTCCTTTCCTATGAGGGATCACATCCACAGTTGATTAGTAAAATATAATCTACTATATATTATGTTCAAGAAACTGACTGCAATCTACAGTGGAAACGAGACCTCAATTCTTATTCTGAATTTGAATATCTCAGGACAACATAAGAGATAAAAATGCATATGGCCTTAGTAGCTAGAAAACAATCACTCCATCATTACAAGACCACCTAGATTTCAGCACTTAATCTAAATAATGGCACTAGTTGTAGTGCTTATTTGCATTAACACCATGGAAAAGCAACAACAATGTTTCAAAGTACACTTACTCGAAAAGTTGTAACGTTATGAGAATATTTAATGATAGCATCTAAACCTCATAGCTATGGTAGGGAAACTAGGGAACCCAAATATTGGAAGATATTTCATACCAAATCTGAGAAAAAAATAAAAAAGGGAAAAAATCGAAATCTATAAATCAAGCAATGAATTGTTTACAAATCAAATACAATTCCTTTAACTAACAGTTAAATTGTGGTGATATATTTAAATATTTAGTAAGAGGGTAACTTCAAACCATGGAATATTACCTTTGTCATTACTGTCATCCCTCAGTGACTGAGATTACAAATCAATACTTATGGAAAGATTGTAAGAAATTCTGTGAAATAGTAAAGCGTAACCTCTATTTTCTAGCAACAAAATCAAGACATTGTTACATCAAGAGCCATAATTGATACATAATCAATGAATCAAGTCCTTGTATGGCACAAGCTTGTTTCACAACCTCTATTTTCTCAATAATAAAATCAAGACATTGTATGTGGTTATTGCCAAAAGGAAACTGCGTTCTAATTTGGAAGAGGATCTTATCAAAAGACATGGATTTATTCAAAGCTACAAAGCCTAATGGGTTACTGAAAAATAAGTTGGAATATGGGATCATGATACTTAAATTGAAAAAATATGCTTTCCTTTTAGAAACATTATAGTTATACAATGTTTTTTGAAAGCATTAGAATTTGAAATTGGGCCTTTCTATCAAGACAAATTTTCATTAACAGAATGTACTTTCCTACCTGAAACGTTGTAGATATGCAAGAAAAACTTGAAAAGCATAAGAGAAATTAGCATAATGTACTTTCTTTCCTTCCTTAACATTCTTAAAGAGTTGAGGTTCCCCAAGTCATCAGGTAACTTTCGAAGGAAATGACAGTTAGTAATAGTCCAATTCACAACTGAAGATCTGTCACAAATACGAGGGGGCATCTCCTCCAAATCACAAAAGTGCTCCAGGTTAAAATCTATCATTATTGGAAGCTTAATGCTCGACTGGTTGTTATTGAACCCAAACATGTTTCCATTCTTCAATAAAAGCTTAAAGATAGCTTCTCTAAGTTCTACATGAATTTACTATGCTCTTGAAGTGGGGGCACATGTAGGCTCTCCAAGTGAATAGTCTTAAACTAAGTGAAGATAAGGTCAATAGATCATTCAGTGTGGATCTCTTTAACCCATAATTGAATACTATGTCTCTCTTGAACCCATAATTGAATACTATTAGGACTTTCAAAATTTTCATGGAACTCAAAAATGTTGGAAGAAAGTATTTGCTTCCAAAAAGAGTAAAACTAAAGCCTCTGCTTGAGGAAAATTGATGTCACACCACTAACACTTCTCCATGGAATCTATATAGGTAAACCACAAATGTAGAATTCCATTAGAATATTGTGTTTATTGAATACACAAATGAAATCATTGCATTTCTTTAAAATATCTTTTGAAATTAAAATTACTGAAATTACATATCGATAACCTAGTGGGTGTAGGATAAAATTCACCTGTGTCATTCACAGAAAGCATGAGAAAAAACCTAATACTATATATAAAACCAAGAAAAATTCAAATTCATCACTTATAGGGACCTCGTAACCACCCTGCCAATACACAAGTATGTTCCTGTTTGCTGTTAGAAAAATTACCCAAATTACAATCTGTTTACTCTAACATATGTTGGAAATTTATAGAAGGATGACTAGTGCAATCAATCCATTCCTTTTAGCCTTGGATTTGTTTCAGTTTAAAACAGAAGTATACAAATATACTTGTCCAATGTCTATGATTTAACCATTCACCTTAAGATATTTTTACAATATAATTTCCTAAGTCTATTTAATATCTTCATTATCATAAAAACCAACCTATATCCATCTTAACTCCACATCTACCACTCTTAGGGGGATGAAATCTATTTATCCCTCTAAGCACTTGGTAGACGCAGAATTAAGATGGATCTAAGATGATAGAATTTCCCCTTTAAATGGTTTATGCTCATATGAATACCATGGTATTATCGTGGGTCAATACCATGGGTTATCATAAACTTGGAGCTTAAAAATTACTATTAGTAATTTATAAAAATTAATAAAATTAATAGTTGAATTTTATTTTATTTTTTATTTTAACCAAGCTAAAATGTTTAACATACATTAAATTACAACATCCATTTTTACTCTTGATCCACCAAGCTCCTAGAGGGATCAAATATTTTTTCACTCTATGCTAGTTTGCATATCACGATATTTGATACCTCTCGGGGGTTAGTATATCCAGAGTAAAGATGGATCTATGCTGGTTTAATTCCCCCATTTAAATAGGTTACATTCCAAGTGAATACCATGGGTCAATACCAGGTGCCATTTTTATTTTTATTAATACTAATATTAGGGTTAATAATGTTTTTTTTGCATGGTATTAATAACAATCTAGTCCATGGTATTTGTCCCATAGTATTTTGCCCATAGGTTTCACCTAAATATAACGCATTCTTTGAGTGCTCGTAAATATAAGGTGACTTATGGAGTAAATATAAAAAAATGTTTTATTTGTTTACCATACCTCTCGTTTATTTATATTTTTATTAATTTACCATACCTCTTTTACAAATATGGTATTTGGCCCATAGGATTCACTTAAATAAAACCTCTTTCTTGATCCTTCATAAATAGAACGAGGGTTATGGACTAAATATAAAAAGAGGTTTTATTTATTTACCATACGTCTAGTTTATTTATTTTTTATTTATTTATCATACCTTTTGAGTAAGTATAAAATGACGTTTTATTTATTTACCATACCTCCACTTTACTTATATTTTTATTTGTTTACACCCTTGCATGTATATAAGGTGACTTATGGAGTAAATATAAAAATGTTTTATTTATTTACCATACCTCTCATTTATTTATACTTTTATTAATTTACCATACCTCTTTTATAAATATGGTATTTGGCCCATAGGATTCACTTAAATAAAACCTATTCTTGAAAATGGGCGAATGGATTCACTTAAATAAAACCTATTCTTGAAAATGGGCTAATGGAAGGTTGTAACTCCTAGTTTCAAGGGCTAAATTTACCTTTTTTACCCTCTCCATTAAAATAAGGTGGGCTATTGGAGGTGATTTGTAAAAATGTGCTATGATACAAAATATTCGCCCACTAAAAATTTAAAACCCCTTAATTTCGCCAAAGGGCGAACATTTGCCCCTAATTTTTTTTATGTATATGGGTCATTTAGATGGTGACCACATTGCAGGCTCAATGTTTGGGATTATGTCCAGTTTTGGTTTTCAAAACCTAAGGATGAAGTAGAAGAATAAGCTCTTACTAATGCAGAGAGGGAACAATGGAAGAAAGACAAGAAGAAGAATGCACAAGCATTGCAGCTTATCCAACAAGGAGTGGACCGAGCAATGTTCTAGAATATTATGATCACGTCTTCAGCAAAAGAAGCATGGGATACTTCGGCGACAAGCTATAAAGGTATGGCCAAAGTCAATATTGTTAAGTTGGAGAATACTATGAGATATTTTGAAAGTTTGTAGATGAAGGAGACAAAGGGCATCGATTCTTTCATGAATCAGGTCATGGCTGTCATAAATCAGTTAAAAATTTATGGTGAGGAAATTAAAAGTCAAACAGTTGTTGAGAAGGTCATTAGATCTTTGTCTACCAAATTTGATGTTGTGGTAGCAGCCATAGAAGAAGCCAAGGATTTGGCATCATTAACAGTCGATGAGTTGATGGGGTCACTTCTATCGCATGAGGCAAGGATAGACAAAAATAAGGATTCCTCTTTAGAAACCACTTTAAAAAGTTAGGTTTCTATTTCAAGAGACAGAGGTTGAGGCAGAAGTAGATCGAGAGGTAGAGGACGAGGCAGAAGACATGGTGGTCAGAGAGATGGTCGAGAAGAGCATGAACATGAAAGTGGAAGCACCAGAAGAAGCTTCAACAATAATCAAAGAGTTGACAAATCAAAGGTGAGATGTTATTATTGCAATAAATTTAGTCACTATGCCCGTGATTGCAGGAAGAGGATAGTTGATCAAGGGAACTAGAGAGCTAATGTCATTACAGAGAGTACTAACTCCATGTTCCTATCTTTCCATACCATGCATGAACCTTCTGATAATGTGTGGCTATTAGAAAATGGTTGCAGTAACCACATGACAGGCAACAAGAATCTGGTTGCAAATTTGGATCAATCCGTGAAGATAGAGATAAATTTGGGGACTGACAAGACTGTGGATGTAGATGGAAAAGGTGTGAGTTTGATTTCCATATTTATGGAGACTCCAAAAGACACACATTGGAGTGCAGGAAAAATAATTTTGAGATACATAGCAGGAACTAGAGATTGTGGCATAATGTATACAAGCACAAAGAAGAAGGATTTGATTGGATATATAGATAGTTATTTTGCAGGTAGTTTGGATGGCAGGAAGAGCACTTCTGGTTATGTGTTCCACCTTGGTTCAGGTGTGATAGCATGGGCATATAAGAAGTAGCCCATTGTGACACTTTCGTCAGCATAAGTAGAATATGTAACAACAACATCAGCAACATGTCAAGCAGTATGGTTAAGAAGAGTATTTGATGGACTCAAGCAATGTTATGCTCTTGACCTGCGAGAAGATACCAGAATACCAAATATGCAAAGAAATATACGCAGAACACAGAACAATAAGAAATAACAGCATGTATTTTATTATTCAGAAAGGAAAGCAATGTTCACTTGCCTCTTCAAGGGGGCAACCTCCAATAGAGCTGGGCTTTATTACAAAATAAGACACGACCCTCCTCAAGGGGAGTCTCTATCCTTTATATAGGATTCATACATGCAATAACATGGGTCAGTACCATGGTTCTTATTAATACCATCTATCTAATACCATGGCCCATTTGCAACTAACTGTGGTCCCTTCTTTAAATGTGGGTCAACCACTTACAATTATTAATATGGGATTTATTGACTCTTTAACTAACTATAACTATGACTCGACCTTATTACATAAATAAGGGGGTTAGGGTTGGACCCTAATAATAAAATACAACAAAGAACATCATCAATATACTGTGACAACACCTCAGCGATTACACTATCCAATAATAGTGTGTTTCATCAAAAGAGCAAACATATTGCTACTAGATATCACTTTATTAGAGAACTTGTGAGCAATGGAGAAGTTCACTTGAAGCCTTGTAAATCTAGTGATCAATTGGCTAATATATTTACTAAGTCATTAGCAAAAGATGTGTTTGAGTTTCATAGAAGAAACTTGGGTATTGTAAGCCTAGCTGAGACATAGACCAGTAGGCATGTTTGAGTTGTCATGAGTCATGTCCTATTTTAGCGGTCGTAATTAAGGGGGAGTGTTAAAATAAGTTAATTACTCCCGCATGAGGAGTTGGCTAAAATTAGAGAGTTAGTTAACTGAGCATTGAGTCAAGTCGAGTTAAGTCATAGTCGAATTTATAGTGTGTGGTTGCATGTCAAGTTATTTAGGTGAGTCGCTAGTTGTAAAAGGTTAAATACCCTTCAACGGGTTCATTGTAATTATCAAGTTTGTGTGATCAATACAAGAGTTGCAGATCGTGTGTTTTGTGTGTGAAATTTATGTTTAAGCTCCTCTGCCTTTCCATCATGAGTTACTTTGATGTTGTCATTCCAGTAGCAAATAAAGACTTAAGAATCAGTTAACGTCATGAAGGTGAAGTATTATGCAATAATAAACCCAACTAGCATTTAGACTCAGTCAAATTATTTCGTTATCCATGTTGCCAATTGGTTGAAGCCATTTTTGTCCTTAAGGTTTTCGTACCGTCACTCACTATCAACAAAATTTTGAATTGTGCGGAATTGAGCTCGTTGGCGTCTTTTCAAGTTTGCCCACTTTTTTAGATGCCATCATTGATGACATGGATGGGTTGATTAGCTTTGCATATTTCAAAAAAAATTATTAGAAATTTCGGAGGTCAATTGTAATTAGCACATTCCTTAGTTAGGAATAGCACTCAATAATAATATGTTTTCCTACAAATTCAAGTTGTTGGGTGCCGGGAAGAGGAAAAGAGAAGTCTAAATAAATATATATAAATACATTAGTGCAAGAGATAGGCAAAAAATACAACTAAATGGGTATAAATATATCATAACGAGAGATGGGCTTGGAGTTCTGACAGTAGCAAAATGGAAAGTGGGTGCCTCGGCTGATTTTATGTGTAGGTATTAATTTTTGAAATTTTGAGATATGTGTTCCTTCTGATTTCCCAACAGTAACGTTTAAAAAAAAAGGTCTTGGTTTTGCTGCTTCTCTATCTATTTCTCATATATCAAACAAGATATTCCTCTACTTGAACAATGTGTCCCTGGAAGATTTTCTGAAAGCCATGTAATTTTAAAAGGAAAAAAATTGTCTTGGTTTAGTGATTGATTTTGCATCAGTCTTTGATTTGCTTGTTATTTCAATGTATTTATTTTGTGTGTGTTTGTGTATTTTTGGGTGTGTTTTGAAGTGGGTATGTCTCTGACCACTCCTCTTTTGCACAGTTTTATGCTTTAGCTTGTCCAATATTTTCTTTTCTGCATTTTGGTCGTTTTGTGCCATTGACTTCTGTTGTGGGCCAAAGGGGATTTCTAGGCTTTGGGGTTCTGGTTACTGGAACAAGGTTTTTGTCAGTGTTTTTTTCTTAAAGGGGTTTTTCATTCCTCATGTACTGTCAGTCAGGTGTTTCGGCCACTACTATTGTATAAACTAAATGTTATTTGAGACTTTCAACGTTATCTATGCTTAGGCTCTCGAGATTATGATTTATATAATGAACATAATATCATCACCCTAAATGGATTCTAGGGAATGAAAATGGTGAGGAAAATATAATTGTGACATCTATATTTAAATATAAAAGATAACTCATTTATTTTTGTTTTTACAGAGCATCATAATAGTATATTATTTAATAATAAATAATAGTATATTATTTAATAATAATAAAACACAATGCATATTAGGATAGTTGCTTGCTATAGGTGCTCATATGTGCTCATATGATTGTAATTTAACGACTATTATAATAATGGATCTATTTTCATGAGAACGGTTGAACTAGTGGACGTTTAAATTGAATAAACATTTCTAATATTTGTATACAATGAACTTGGAGGTGATATTAAAAGGATTTCTAGTATTTGAATATATTTTCTTGAAACTATATGACCAAGAAATAGAATCCTTCCCGGAAGATATAAATTTATTTGATTCAATATTGCCAATTTTATCTGATGGAAATGTTTTTCTTTTTGGGTTTGAAATGAGTCAATAAAAATTTCTGAAAGATTGTGTATTTAAATTAATTTATCTTCTTAAAAAAAATTAAACAAATTATAAAACTCTAAGTTTACCATTTCAAAAAAAAAATCACCAAATTTCAAACAAATTTAATATAAAAATATACCCAAAAAATCAAAAACTTATAATAATAATAATTAAACCAATATGATCTAAAATTGTATACATTCTAGAATGTATAGCAATCAATGACCTAATGTGTTGTTCTCATTGATTGTTCCAAGCATTATACAAACGACATTGATCAAAGCAAACATAGGGACTACAATGCCCTGCGACACCTGTTAATTCTATAGGTGTAAAACATGCTAGTAAATAAAGGTAAGATGATAGGTTAATAAAATTATTTTGTAAAATCATAATGTGAAATGTACATTTTGTAGTTTTATATTTGTGTAAACTTAAAAAAATTAAAATGTTTGGTTAAGATTTTTCTGATTGAAACATGAAATGACTAGACTAATTAAAAATTATCTTAAAAATGTTTGAATTTTTTTTTTAATACTCACCACTAAATATCTAGCAAAACTAAACACCAAACAAGTTCACAAGTGTTTTAAGTATTATAACAATTTCTTTACATAGTGGAACTTTTATCTATAACTTTACTACCTTTCACAATAATGAGATAATTGCAAAGTTAGATGCGATGATGAGGGGAACTATTAAATGTCCATGCCACTTCCATATACATCAAGTCACCTACCTTCACTTAATGCAACTTCTACATATAAGCCCTTAAACTTAATGCCTTCAAATTTAACATCTCATTTGATTCATCCCTAGTACCTTGTTATTATTGTTTAGGAAACAAAGGAGATTAGTTTTAAGACAAAAAGCTATTTTTCCTTTGATTAGTGCATTTATTATGTGTTTGTTATAGTGTAGTTTCCAAGGCCATGAAATTAATTTATGCATAGCATAAAGGAAATTTTCCAAGATCCAGCATATGCATTGAGAAATTAGGAGAGATATGTTTCTCTGCCATGCCAATGGAATGAAATTCTTGCAACACTATTGGTTCAATAACATAATCAATCTTGAATTTAGCCCCTAGGGGCAGCTTAATTGGAAATGGCCATGAAAATAAAGTGTTATGTGTAAGGAGGTTGAAGGTTCAAATCCCTCAATTTACTTGTGCATGTGGAACAAGCATACATAGACACCTAGAGGTTATAGTGGTAGTGGTTGGAATCAACCTTGTGTCAAAGTGTAGACTTGTTGAAGAATACATTTTTTGGTAAGTTCCTTGTTTCTATCACAAATCTGACTCAATTGTATGCCTTGAACTTAAACAATAATCTTATAGATCAAAACTAAATACCCATAGAATATTTCATCTAAATCACCTTAATCAATTGCAATTGTCATACTATAGACTAACATGACTCATTTTTCCTTACAATGTCAATCTAATAAAGCTTAGAAAACCTAGAGATCTCTTATGGTTATTTAATAGGAACTATACCAAAAGAAACTATAAGGCTTATGAAGTGGTATTATTTGAAACTCTATGATATGTATCTTTTAAAAGAGATCCCTTTAGGGTTACAAAACCTCGTGTTCTTGAGATAGTTTGATAAGAACTAATTAAGATGTAACACTTAATCTTGCAAGCTTAAACTATTGAGTATTTCTTCACCTCTATGACAAATATTTAATTGTGTCCTAACAAATCTCATTATAACATAATGCTATAAAAATAGTATATTATAATGTTACAATATACTATAATAATATGTTAAAAATGTTATAATGTTATACATTTTTTTTAAATGGTATGGTTCTCTCTTTTTTCTTGTTTATTTTTATCTTGACATATATCATGATCTTAAAATACATAATTCATTTATTTGTGTTATTTGTGTTATGTTTATTGTCTTACTCAATGTTTTTAAAAATTATATGTTGTATTGTTCACGAGGTCTTGGATAGACGTTGATTGGGTGCTATGTTAAGGTACTCCTTGATGTGAAGTCACCGGTTCAATTCCCTACCTAGATCGGGATGATATATTAGACATAATGAAGATGTAGTTCTGCCAAGCTTACAACAACAAAAAAATTATATGTTGTACTACTATAGACCTAGAACTACAATATAAAATAAATAAACAATAAAAACAAAAGTTTGATTATGTTAAATCCCTCAAACTGGCATTTTAGCTTAACCTCATAACTTCAAGGCTCTGTTGAATTTCTTAATTTAAAAATATATAAAATTAACATTAAAAAACCAAAAACACTAGCATAAAAGTATAAATAATTTTATATAATAATAAGTGAAAATATATAAAATCAGTGTTAAAGTTAATGTTTAATTATGTTAAGGTCCACAAACCCAAATTGATATTTAATTTTTTTTTATTATGTTATCTTTATTTCTTTTTTTTATCCCTCTTTCTCACTCTATATAATCTGGATTATTAAATGTAACATTAATATGAACATATGCATTAATTTATGAACAAAAATAAAATTAGTATTAGAAAGTTTAAATTTACACACACACATAGATATATTTAAAGTTAGGTATTGTTCATTACATCAAATGAAGATTACATAGTCCAATTTTTTTTGCTACTAGTTTTCCCAAAGGGAAACTAAACCTTTAGCATAAGTACAAAGTTTTGAGGCTGCTAAGAACTTGTCTAACTAGAGAATATTGTAAATAAAAACTTATGAAAACATGTTGGTTGTTCTAGACCTTGATATACATTGACATGAGAAGACACAAAAAGTAAAAATCCAGTGAGCCATAACAACTATTGGGTAAAATCTCCAGGAATCCAAGTTGGCTTGTTACTACCCTCATTAGAAGAGAAGGAGATGTTGGCTAATCTCTTGGTTAGAATGGTTAGTTTGCGGTCTATAATGTCAATTTTTTCCTCCAACTCTTCTAATTTATAGAATTCTCCTACTAAATCCTCTTGTACTTCCCTACGCCACTTGCAATATTCACATTACATTCAACCTTGTTCTAGATTCATGCCATGATTGATGTAGTGACAAGAGCACATGCAATGCACCGAGTATAGTGGGAGTTGCGGCCCCCTTTTCTGTGAGATGGCCTCATATCAAGTGGGGGGGGCGGAGCTCACTCATGGGCACCCTCCTTGGGGGATAAGGTCCTCATAGAGACATGTTTATAGCGATTTTGAATGGATTCTAGAATGTCCTCACTCATCCAAGTCAAGGGGATCAACTATTGTGCTAAGACCAAAATTGGCTAGCTTGTTAGTCAGTTTTTTGCCTTCTCTACAGACATGAGAGAGGAGGGGAGTTGTGATATTTTCCAGGAGGAGATATTACCTATTTGAGCTTACAACCTTCTACTCTTAGATACTTTGGAAGGATTTGGTCCACATTGGATTTTAAGGAATATATTGATAATGAGTCTTGGAATCTCCTTTAATAGTGAGCTTATGAAATTGTTTGCAGATAAAAATTGAGAGACCCTTCTCTATGCCCATATTTCATCAATAATAACAGTGTTGAGGAATATGGCATCTACATAAACATGTAGAATCTACCCATCAACATTATCAAAGGCTCCACCATAATTGGCTTAGCCTAGATTTCCTTTCGAGGGCCCGTCGAAGTTATGTTTGATGAAGTCCTCCCGAGGGGGGACCAGAAGGAAGGGATAGAAGGGAAGAAATTGGGGACAAAGGGAGTCTAACATAAGGAGTAGGGGGAGAGACCTATTTTGGGTAGAATTACTTTTTTAAGGTTAATTGCATTCCTAATCTTTGGAGGACCAAGGAAGAGAAAAAATTGTTTCCCTTATTTTATTTTGGACCATTTTCCAAATAAATTCTATGGATGCCCTAATATTCTTAATTGATCATCTGTTACACTCCTTCAAAATATCCCATAGGATGAATCTTGGGATGAGTTTCCATGCTTTGTTGACAATGGGATTAAGGGGATTCACACCAAAATTGTATAATGGAGAGGACATTCTTTTGTATTATGTCGGTGTGTTAAAATAGCATAGCAAGGTGATCCCATATAGAAGCAGACAAGCTATATCTATTGAGAAGATGATTGGAATTTTTTGAATTGGAGAAATAAATAAGACATATTGAGGGCCCTAAATACCACGACTTTAAATCTTGTCCCATGTCAAAGTTTTGTTCCATAATAGAAGCCACTAAAAAAGTGTGATTTTGGCCCAATGTTTGAGATTCCATATTCTATGTCATTTTTCATCATCATCCTCATTGTTGTTTCTTATGAGAGGACATCAAGCTTCAAAGAGGTTAAAATTGCTTGAAGGATGATAACCCCAATGAAGAATATAATTTCCCTCTTGAACCTAATTCATTCCTTTTACTAATACTTTCTTGATAATTGTGCTTTCATTTTTGAAGGGAGGCTCAATCCACTCCTTGCATGAATTCCAATTGTACCATTAGGTAGGGCAAGGGGATGAGTCCCAGTAATGTGAAACAAATATTTGGCCCTTGGATATATGGGAGTCCTTGGTTGGGTGGAGTTGTTCATTTTGAGCTAACTTTTTCCAGTGATGCCATGAGTATCCTAAAAATAGTGCACATTTCCCATTTTTTATTTCCCCAAAACTATGCTCCTAGATACGATTTGTGTTGCTCTGTGCAACATTCCAAATATTGGAACTCATAATGTTTCCTATTATTAAGATGAACTAATATTCTTGGGTATTGGGGACATGCTTACATGTCCACATTTTTCTCCATAAATTTTTCAATTTTTGATCCATCTCCACTTGGTTTTAACACCAAAGGATCTATTGAATATATTTGGATTGCAAATACCAAGGCCTCCTTTTTTTGGATGATAGATTGTGTCCCATGCAACTAGATCCCATTTTCAATCTCTTCCAGCACCCCCCTAGAGAAATATGCAATGAATATTTCTAATCTTGTTTAGGATGGCTTTGGGAGTTGCCATTGTTGAGAGAAGATAGGTGGTGAGGGATTGAAGGATAGATCTGAGAAAGATCAAACATCTGGCTAGATTAAGTGATATGAAGTTCTAACAAGAAATTTTAGCTTCAAATTTAAGAAGAAGATTTTCCCATACCTTTTTTCTAAGAGGATTTCTAGTTAAATGGGCTCCCAGGTATTTGGATGGAAGAGAACTCCTTTGAAAACCAAGAAAACAAGATATGTGAATTTGGACAACTAGCAAGGTATTAAGAAATTAGATTTGAGATATTTCCATGTTAATGGAGGTTCTTGAAGCATTAGAGAATTCTTGAAGGATGTTTTAAAGGGTCGTGGCTTCTTTGAAAATGGGGATACCCAAGAGAAGAGTATCATAACCAAACTTCTAGTACTAAGAAGAGAGATCGTGGGAACTAAGAGGAAGACCTTTTAGTTGGCTAAGACATGGGGTTTTTGATGCAACAAAATTGCATCTTTGTCAAATTTCGTGTGGACCTATGGGTTATGGGCCCACGTATACATCTTTAATGTAGTGAAGCTGTGATGATTACATAAACCCGGAAATTAAACAATTAAAACCCTTTTTAATTGAACTAACAAACCCTGATCTATATTGTGTCAATCCTTATCTCGTCCAGAAATTAAATCCCAGTTCAATCCTTATCCCGTCCGGAAATTAAATTAACCAACATGCATCTCCCAGAGTGATATCCGTCGGATCTCGTACCTTCACAATGAACGGCTATGATCAATCTAGAATCCAACTGGATTAAATCACAGTCCATAACATATCGGGTCTGAAATTTAATTTAAATCTCGTGCACCTTCCGACGCAATCACCGTCAGATCTGGCTCCTTCAAACATACGGTCACAATTAACTGAGCTATTAACTAGTTTTATAATATATCGTGTTCAATTTTGGAATACCACTTACATCTTAGTGGTCGTGCGAGATACGCCTTCCTACTTACGAAGACCGCTCTTCTAATTTGATTAACGGTTGTGCTTGTTGGCATGCGATGACTGTTAGACTGTTGGATCTATCTAATCAGACGATTTACAACGATCTCACATTCTCTGTCAGGAAACTTTTTTCTACACTTCCACTATGTTTCTTCCTTGTTCACCAGAGTCAGACTGTCACTATTATTAATCAATAAACAGTCTAATGCCACTCACTGTTAATTGATGTCAGAACTCAAGAGATAACCTAATACGATTAAAGGTTCACAATAGACTTGCGGTCCAATTCTAAGGAAAATATGATGCAGGAAGCTTTTATTCTTCCATAGTTAATTACCCAAAGTATTCCAATACTTCAAGCCCATGATACCAAAGAAACTCAAGCTTCCAACTTGTAAATCAATTAACTTCAATTATTTCGAAGGGAGAATAAAACATCCAAGGTTTGACCATCCATGTGCATAAATTAGATAGGTGTAGAAAGATACCAATATTTACGTTCAAATCCTTCAATAATTCAGAAATTTACATAAACACCCATACAGGATTTCTTGACAAACTCTAAATTTTAATTAATAACCACACAAGAAATTTACATAATTCACAAGCATGATATACAATTAAATGTCCTTCATCATATCCCTCTTGCACACACCTCTACTTTCTAACCTCTAGCTCTCTCTTTCTTTCTAATTATTCAAAAGATCACAATTTATACAAATACGGATTCATGAACCAATTTAGTTCAGATCTAGCAATCTCTCACTTTCTCCTAAAGTATCTCTTTAGCTCCACTCTTTTCTCAAACAAAATCCTAAATGAAGCTTTTAAATCCCTCAAATCCTCACTCTTCCTAGGATTACTCAACTGTCTCTAAAATCTCTACATTCACAACATATTCTCCACAATTTAAATTTACAACTTAAAATTTCCTCAAACTCAACTAAACTTAGGAAAATAAATAAAATGATTAAGGGAACCCACTCCCTTTAGTAAATGTGAAATAAGACTCATGGGTCTTATAAGCTTTCAAGAATGCTCCTGCATTAGACTTCCTAGGTTAAAATAATTCATGGACTCCTGTTCATGAGTCACCCAACTGCTCCTGTTGCAAACTTTGTCAGATTTCATCTTCCAACTGGTTGTCTAACCTCTTTCAATTGCAGGTGCATTTACTGCCTTCTCTCTTTCTCCTGGATGCCAAACCTTACTTCGTAGCTTGCCATCTCTTTCATCATGTCGCTACTCCATTTTTTCTGCCACTGTTGCTTAATCCTTCCAGGTTTCCAAATCTTATGTTGTTGTTGTCCTCTCTCTTTGTTGATGCAGATTTCTTTTGTTAATTTCTCTTCTTTGTTGGTTCTCTTCTTGACTGACTTCTTCATCCATAATTTCTCGATTTTCTCTTTACACTTTTCAACCCTTCTCAAAAACATGGACCTTAGTTGAACTCTATTGTCAACTAATTGCTATACATTCTCTTTTGCCATAGAAATTACAAAATTTCTGTCCAATTTTACTTCATCTCTTTCTTTTACAACCTGTTGGTTGCACTTTACAGCTTCCCCTTCATTGCTATGAAAGACAATCGTTTCCTCTATATCATCAGGTTCACTTAATAACTTTTCCAGCAAATTAAATCTTCCTTCATATTCAATAAGCATGTCACTTACATATGGCTCCTCTTCCCTGTATAAAACAAAATTTCCATCACAATTGTCAGATTTAAAATTACTATGCTTTCCATTCTCCACAGATAATTCTGTCATCACATCTTTATGTTGATTTTCTACAAAATTGATGAAACTGTCAACAAATTTTATTTCAGCACTTTCCTCTGCATTACACAGTGTTCCTTGTTCTGATACAAGACTATCATTCAACAATTCAATAGCTAGAATTTCTTGGAGCATATCATTATGAAGTATCCTTTCATCTTCTGTACTTATACCATTGCAACAAAATGATGTTGTTTCATCTTCATATATAACAGAAACAAAACTTTGTTTTTCTAAAGCTTCTTCATGGTTTACAGACTCATAAAAATAATCAATTTCAAAATCACAGATTTCTTGAACTTCTGTATCTGTCAACATCATCATACATTCTTTCACATTTTCCATAATAATTCTATCTTGATTCTCTACTGAAGATGCTTCATTCTGGTTACAAACTCTCATTTGCTTGTCTTCAACTTCTTGAATTATGACAAATTCCCTGTCAATGCCATTATTCTCAAAGTTATTAAGTACATGCTCAAAATACTTTTCTAATCCAGCCACTTCTTCCAGTAATCTCACTTCTTCATCAACATGCATAAGTGCATTGTCCAATTGTCGTTCATTAACTATCAAACCTAAAGACATACACAACATATCAGTTTCAAAAATATAAGGCTCTTCATTTGAAGCCTCGGTGATCAGATCTTCATGCTTCTCTGAACTATTCTGATAGTTCATTAAGTTATTGAGAAATTCTTCCTCAACATATTTGATTTCTTTTTCATCAAAGAATACTTCTTGGACTGCTGCTTCTTGACTATACTTGGCAACTTCGTCATAGGTTTGTAGAATACCCTTCTTCTCTACACAATTCTCTCCATCACTCTATTTATCCAAGTAAGACAATAATGTCTTTATCTCTTCTATGATAAGACTTTGATTCTTCAAAGTTTTCCTTGACTTAACTTTTTGAGTTGGGTTCTCTGTGTTAGCTTCTCTTCTCTTCACTTCACAAATCTGCAATGCATTTATTTCCTTTTCTCAGTCCATTTTCCATTGGGTTTCTATCCATGTTAATATTCCTTCAAACATGATCCAATAAGTTTTTAATAAGAGAAGACACAACCATTCACTTATACCTTTCAGTTTTCTCCACCACTTGAAGTCTTGAAATTATTTATGAATCTTCTTTTGTGTTTTTCTTGTCTCTACCTCTTTCACTTTTTCATGCATAGGCTCAAATTCATTAGGTTTCATACCTACAAATTTACATTCACACAAATAATTAATCCCAAAAATATGAGCCTCCCTTGTCTGTGAACATGCTACCAATAACTTTCTCTTATGCTAATCTGTATAGATCATCTCTTCATCACTGTCTCCTTCCCCAAGGAGAGGTCCTTTCTCTGGTTCACAAATGGATCCTATTATTTCATTCTCAACTATTCGGAGTATTAATTTCTCAGCAAATAATTCCCTGAGAGGCCACTTAACTCTTTTTCCCACATAAAATCCTTGTTTCCATTCCTCTCTAATTCTTTTTTATATCAGCTTCCTCAAATGACTGAGTTTAGTTTTTATCTCAGCCACCTCTATGTCAATTTCTTCCTTATTCTTTTGAGTCCAATGCTTTGGCACTCTTTTCTCTCTATCTCTGACTTTCCTCTGTATCCCTATTATGAACAATAATCAAATTCATTGTTTCCTTTGGTGAACTTTCCTTGTTCACTGGTTAGCTGCAACTAGCCCTTCTCTCTTCTGTAACAAGTTTGTTAGTTGTTACCCATACCAAATCATCCTTTTGGTATCCTTTATTTTCTGGGTTCTCTTCATTAGAACCCTTTCTTCTCCTTGAGCACTCCGACTTAGCTTCCAAAGATGTTGGCTGATGCATCTTCAATTGCTCACTTCCCTTTACCTTCAGTAATTTCATTTTACTGTTGGCTATTGCCACCTTTTATTCATCTGAGAGTTGTTCTTACTTCATCTTCTTTAACATAGCTCATGTGCTATGATGCTGCTATAGCTCATTCTATCTTTCAGAAAATTTAATACTTCCCTTAACCTGCATAATCTTACCTCAAGATTCATCAAGTATCCTTCCAAACCTGCCAATTTTCTTCAAATATATCTTTAAAACTAATTCCCATCTTACTTTTCATAATGAACACTTTAGTTTCTAAGACCAATTAAGATTTTATCCGAACTTCAACAATATTTATAAAATGCATGACAGATACTACAAATTTCTTCTGACAATGTTTTTGTAAGAAAATCTTGTCTTGTTTCAAATTTCAATCCTTGTAGTGGCTCTTCTTGCAGATCTATCAAATACAATCTTCAATCTAACTGTTCCCTCAACCATCAATATCATTGTCTTTAACAATACTTAAACAATATTCATTCATTCTTCAATTTTCCACAAAATTCTTCAAATCATTTAATGACTTCAGTGCCACAGCAAACCACTCTTCTATTTGACTTTAAATTCAAAACCAATAATTCAATCAACTTACATTTAAACATTACTAAGCACTGACTTCAAATATGGAAATTTCAACTGCCTGTAAGGAAAACATCTTCTCCTTTGAAATTTCACTCCCTTATTGTTCTTTAGACATTCAAAACAAGTCTCTGTAAAAATCATCAAAATAAATATTCTTACCAGACCTTCGCCAGAGGATTCACTATTTCCCCATTCTAATCTCACTATCCTTTGTGCTCTGATTTTTCTTTAATTTTTCTAACATGCTGGTATCTCAAATGTCTTTCTGATCATTCCAAAGACTTTTTCCTGCTCTGATACCACTTTGATGCAACAAAACTGTATCTTTACAAAATTTTGCATGGACCTGTGGGTTATGGGCCCACGTATACATCTTTAATGTAGTGAAGTTGCGGCGATTACATAAATCCGAAAATTAAACAATTAAAACCATTTTTAATTAAACTAACAAACCCTGATCTATACAGTGGATCCCAAACAAATTAAATCCTAGTTCAATCCTTATCGCGTCCGAAAATTAAATTAACCAACACGCATCTCCCGGAGCGATATTTGTCGGATCTCGTACCTTCACAATGAATGGCTATGATCGATCCAGAATCCAACTGGATCAAATCACAATCCATAACATATTGGGTCCAAAATTTAATTTAAATCTCGTGCACCTTTCGACACGATCACGTTAGATCTGGCTCCTTCAAACAAACAATCATGATTAACTGAGCTGTTAACTCAGTTTATAATATATCGCATCTGATTTTTGAATACCGCTTACACCTTAGTGGCCATGTGAGATACCGCTTCCCACTTACGATGGCCGCTCTTCTAATCCGATTAATGTCTGTGCTTGTTGGCACGCGATGACCGTTAGATCTATTGGATCAGTCAAATTGGATGATTAACAACGGTCTCACATTCTCCGTCGGGAAACTACGTTCTACACTCCCGCTATGTTTCTTCCTTGTTCACTAGAGTTAGACTGTCACTATTATTAATCAATAAACAATCTACTACCACTCACTGTTAACCGATGTCAGAACTCAAGAGATCACCTGATATGATTAAGGGTTCACAATAGACTTGGGATCCAATTCTAAGGAAAATATGGTGCAGGAAGCTTTTAGTCTTCCATAGTTAATTTCCTAGACTATTCCAATACTTCAAGCCCATGATACCAAAGAAACCCGAGCTTTCAACTTGTAAATCAATTAACTTCAATTATTTCGTAGGGAGAATAAAACATCCGGGGTTTGACCATCCATGTGCATAAATTAGAGAGGTGTAGAAAGATACCAATATTTACGTTCAAATCCTTGAATAATTCAAAACTCTACATAAACACCCATACAGGCTTTCTCGACAAACTCCACCAAATTTTAATTTATAACCACATAAGAAATTTACACAAATCGCAGGCCTGATGTACAATCAAATGGCCTTCATCATATCCCTCTCGCACACACCTCTACTTTCTAACCTCTAGCTCTCTCTTTCTTTCTTATTATTCAAAAGATCACAATTTATACAAATACGGATTCATGAACCAATTTAGTTCAGAACCAACAATCTCTCACTTTCTCCTAAAGTATCTCATCAGCTCCACTCTTTTCTCAAACAAAATCCTAAATGAAGCTTTTAAATCTCTCAAATCCTCACTCTTCCTAGGTTTACTCAACTGTCTCTAAAATCTCTACATTCACAACAGATTCTCCACAATTTAAATTTACAACTTAAAATTTCCTCAAACTCAACTAAACTTAGGAAAATAAATAAAATGATTAAGGGAACCCACTTCCTTTAGTAAATGTAAAATAAGACTCATGGGTCTTATAAGCTTTCAAGAATGCTCCTACATCAATTTTTTAGAAATCAAAAAGGAAAAAATATTTCCTTTGACTTGATAATTACTTGTGATTACTTAGTGATCTTTATTAGCTTCTTATATGCCTTCTTTCATCTTATTGTCTTCAAGCAACTATAAAAAACAAAACATGAATATCAACACAACAAAGACATGGAATGTAGGCTCTAAGTAAGGGTTAAAACCCCTCTTCTAGGTGAAAACCCAAAAAATTATCTTCTCTTCTGTAGAACCAAATCAAATGAGATAACCACGACCTTTGACTAGAACAAAATACCTCCTCTAATCCACCATGTCAACCTCCCAAGATGATTAGAAAAACTTCAATAGTCAACTCTAGTCAAACTGCTTCAACCCTGTAACAACTCAGATTTTCGTCCTTCCAACTTCAAAAATTTGGCACTACTGCAGACTTGCAATTTTGGCCCTCTTGCAGCAACCCAGAAACTTACACATGTGGTAGAAAAGAGAGAATGTTAGATTCCCTTTGCTTGAAAAATGTCTCCTTCTTTGCTAGGGTTTTCTCCTTCTTTTATAGGTATTTCGCTCTTCTTTTGCCCTCCTTTAAATGCATATTGAACTTGCTTGAATGGATGATCAAATGAGGTCAAGTAGTTTCTTATTTACAGTGATTCTATGAGGCCAAATTAATTCATTGTGGTCAACTTGACTGAATGATAGCCTAACTTGGTGGAGGAGGGTTATATGACCAAATTTCATAAAAATATTTTTTCTTTCTTGACATACAAAGCCCAAGAAGGGTTTATTACATAATGACAAGGACAATGATACATGACACAAACCCTAAAAGCACTCAATGGGTGGTTTGACCTAGAAACAAAATAAATGAAGCACGAAACCCATGCTTATAAATAATTTTCTTTTATAATATTTTTTATTTTCTTTTTCTTTTTCTTTTGACAAATACATTACATCATGACTCAAATACAATTATGAATACCGAAACTAGTTACATTTCTCAATACTCCCTCTTAACTAGGGAGGTATTCATAATTGTTCAATTGGTACAAGATTGACCTCAATTTGAAATGTTCTTAAGAAGAGAACAATACCATACGTAATGCTTGGGATACCCTGGCTGCCAAGGTATCCAACACATCAAAGATCCAAGTGTCATGACTCTATTTTCATACACTCATGCAAGGATCTAAGATACTAATAGGGACTAAGGTGCTATCTAGGCATCTTCCACTATACGTACCATCAAGATTTATTCCTAACACCAACCCTCAAGGATCTAGGTATTGTAACCACCCCATCCCACATTTACCCACTTTTACAAGATCTTCAGGGTAAACATAATTTGAGTATTACTATGACATGATCGAACCTTGAAGTTCTAGTTATGGAAGTGGGGTCTACTAACCGAAAACACATTGCAACCTCTCAGGGACACCAAATCACCTAGGTGTTAAACAAAACCCACCAGCGATCAATCCCTGAGTTGGAACTTCTTTTTCTCAAGCTTTACAACACAACCGCACACATGACACACTGTGCATGCGGTTGAAAAGCTCCAACCAAATGCACAACATGTCATGCGTGTAGTTGGGATGTATAGCTTGGGAAAAATAAATTTCAGCTCAGGGATTGATCCCTAGAGGGTTTTTTCTGATACTTAGGTGATCTGGTGTCACTGAGAGGTTTCAGTATGTTTCTATTAGTAGACCCCACTTCCATAACTGAAACTTGGATGTCGGATCATGTCATAGTAACACTCAACTCATGTTTAATCTGGAGAGCTTATCAAAGCGGGTAAATGTTGGGTCCCTATAATACTAGTGATTACCCCATTACTATTGTAGTTGTACCCCTTATTAATATTGTTGTGCCCCAATTATCCCAATATTGTTATTATTGTGCCCCATAGAATCCCTCTATTGTTATTTTTGTGGCTTTACATTATTATTGTTAGGTCGGCTGGGTTATATTGTGATTCCTTAGACTCCTATATATAGAAAGGAGGTTTTGTCATTTGAATCATCCAATAATTGTTCATTTATGTAATGTAAAGGAGGTTTCCCCCTCGAAGAGGTTGAATTTTAAGGCGTTGATCTATCTTTTCTATCTTTTTCTTGAGCTGGTTTCTTGATGATGGATAAAAGAGAACCTTGCAGGAAAAGAAGAATCCTACATCAGTGAGAATGGTCACAACTATGCAAGCAAAGTGCAACCGCAAGAACGGATGTTTTTTTTGCATTTCATGTCTCCAGTGATAAAGGGAAAATGATGTTGAGGATGAGGAAGTCCTCAAGAAGTATACCATCTTACAACAGTTTCAGGATGTGTTTCCTGCAAAGATTCCAAAGCTACTGTCTCATAGGGAAGTGGACTTCTCTATTGAGTTGATGCCAAGAGCAACACCAACATCTAAGGCACTTTACAAGATGAGCACTCTAGAATTAGTGGAATTGAAGTTACAACTTAAATAAATTCTTGATAAAGGATACATAAGGTCAAGTGTATCTCCTTGGGGTGCACTAGTGTTGTTTGTAAGGAAGAAGGATGGTACTCTCAGGTTGTGCATTGATTACAGGTAGTTGAACAAGGTGACTATCAAGAACATGTATCCATTTCCGCAGATTGATGACTTGTTTGATCACCCGAAGGGAGCAACAATATTCTCAAAGATTGATCTAAGATCAAGACACCATTAGGTTCACATCAAAGAATAAGACATCTACAATACTTTATTTTGTACAAGGTATGGACACTATGATTTTGTGGTGGTTCATTTTGGTCTTACCAATGTTGCATCCACTTTCATGTGTTTGATGAACAATGTGTTGTGTCTTTACCTGGATAAGTTTTTGATAATCTTTGTTGATGATATATTGGTTTATTAAAAGAATGAGGAGGATCATGCAAAGCACCTAGTAGTAGTGTTGAGATTGTTGAAAGAGCATCAATAGTGCGCCAAGATCAGCAAGTGCGATATATTTCATTCTTAGATTCATTACTTGGGACATGTTGTTTCCAAGGATGGGATAACATTGGATCTGGAAAAGGTTAAAGCTATCATGAAGTGTCCAACTCCTAGGAATGTGGACAAGGTCAGATCATTCATTGGACTAGTAGGTTATTACAGGTAGTTCAATAGGAAATTATCTAAGATTAGCTATCCTATTACATTTTTGCAGATAAAAGGAAAGAAGTTTGAATGGACTGAGGAGTGTGCAACTAGTTTTGATTAGTTGAAGCATTTTCTTATGGATGCTCCAATTCTGAAGATTGCATATCCTGATAAGGAGTTTGTGGTTTGTACAGACACATGTATGGAAGGACTTGGTGGAGTCCTGATGCAGGAAAGACAAGTGGTTTTCTAAGAATCAAGGAAGTTGAATGAGCATGAGCGCAATTATGTGACTCGTGATCTTGAGTTGGAAGCTATAATTCATGCATTGAATATGTAGACACATTATCTCCTTAACAAGAGGTTTGTTCTGATGAGTGATCCTAGTGGGTTGAAGTACTTGTTTGACCAACCTAATTTGAATGCAATGCAAGCTAGATGGTTGGGTACTCTCGGTGAATTTTATTTTGAGATCAAATACATTAAGGCAAGGAGAACAAAGTTGTGGATGCTCTTAGTAGGAGATTGCATGTGAATCATATTTATGTTATGATCTCTTATGGGACAAATTTACAAGAGAAGATCTTGTAAGTAGGGAAACATGATGAGAGGTATCAACAGTTAAAGAAAATATTACAGCAACAGGGTGAAGGTGATAAAGATGAGGAGTATCACCTCACGACAAATGGCTTGGTGATATTTAGGAATAGGATTTATGTGTTAGATAGAAGTGATTTGAAAAATCTCGTCTTAAGGGAGTTTCATGCCAAGCCATATTCAGGCCACCTAGAATATCAGAAGACCTTGAAAACTATTAAGAAGTTCTATTATTGGTGAACTTGAACAAAGAGGTGGTTGAGTTTGTTGGAAGGTGTTTGGACTATCAGTAGGTGAAATATGAATGCAAGCATCTAGCTGGTTTTTTGCAGCCTATTCCAATTCCAGAATGGAAATGGGTGGTCATTTCCATGGACTTTATTACAGAATTACTAAGGACATCGAGGAAACATGATTCCATCATGGTTGTGGTTGACAGGTTGAGCAAGGTAGCTCACCTCATTGTAATGAAGTCTACTAATTCATCTAGTGAGGTAGCTAAGATCTTCGTAAGGGAGATAGTGAGGTTGCATGGAGTTCACAAGAAGATCATATCAGATAGAGATGTCAAATTCACTTCCAAGTTTTGAAAGGAGTCATTTACAGGTTTGGAGACAAAGTTAGCTTTCAATAAAGCTTACCATCCATAGATAGGTGGACAAACAAAGAGAGTTAATAGGATTCTTGAGGATATGTTGAGGATGTATGTCATGCATCAACAGAGGAAGTGGGAGGATTATCTTCCACTAGTAGAGTTTTCTTATAATAATGGGTACCAAGAATCCTTGAAGATGAGTTTGTTTGAGGCTCTCTATGGGTGGAGTTGTGATACTCCTATAAGCTAGAGTGACCCAGTGAATATGGTGTTGATTGGACCTGATATGTTGGTTGAGATGGAGTAGGAGATGTAGGTCATTAAAATGAATTTAAAGGCAACACAAGATAGGAAGAAGAGTTATGCAAATCAACATAGAACATTCAAGGAGTTTCAGGATGGGGAGCATGTGTACTTGTGCATCAAGCCCAAGAGGAGATCCTTGAGGATTGGATCATGTGCCAAGTTGGATCCTCGGTATTATGGGCCTTTTGAGATCCTTGAGAGGATTGGACCAGTGGCCTATAGACTTGCACTTCCGCCAACAGTGAAAGTCCATGATGTTTTCCATGTTTCATTTCTTAAGAGATATCTCCAGGATGTTGATCATGTTATTGATTGGTTTGTATTTCAGGTGGAACCAAATGGACAGTTCTAACCAGAGACACAATGCATTCTCTAGCAGAAATAACTCATGCTCCAGAACCGAGTAGTAGAGCAAATTAGAGTGTAGTGGAAGCACTTTTGGGCCTGATGAAGCTACATGGGAGATGGTTGGTTAGATGTAGGAATTGTATCCTTCCTTATTGGTTGGTTGAGGAAATGTGTTTGGTATATTTTTTTGGTTATAAATATGCATATGTGTATTGTAAATACTATAATGAGTTGTGTCATAAATCTCCAATAATCAATATGGCAGTCATGTTTTCAGCAGTTGGTCATTGTAAACACTACAACAAGTTGTGTTATAACATTCCATAAATAGTGTGCTTTGACATTGATTTCATAAGTATCATAGAACACCGAGGATGGTGTCCCCCCAAGGGGGGTTGTAACAACCCTTGGTTGATTTTCCATGTAAATAAAATAAGACCAAGGTCATGGGACATGTATTCCAAGTTGAATGGTGGGAAAACATTATAGTGGGCATCACTTGTGGTTTATTAATGGCTATGGAAATTGGCAAAGGCAAAGAGGCAATAAATAACATTTAATTAAGGAAATAAAGGAAAATAGGAGAAAAGGAAGATGAAGAGACACAAATATGCATGCAAGGGAAATTAGAGAGAAAATGAAGGAAAATGAAAGAAAAAAGGAAAAAGGAAAGGAAGATACATGAGGCATCAATGATAAAAATGCATCAAAGAAACAATTGACAACTTTTGATGACTTTTGATCAGTTTTAGATTTTGACAGTTTTTGGTTCAGCACTTGATCATTCTAGCTCTCTTCTTCCACGCTCTTACACAGAGCATTCTTGGAGCATCCTAGAATTCACTTAGACTTGGAGAGAAGAAAGCAAGCAAGCAAGGGAATTGGTGGGCAATGGAAAAGAAGGTTGGATCAACATCTACAATAGGAGTACATTGCAGGTAATAGGTTACATGTGTGATTTCATTGCTGATATTTGAATGCATGACACATGCATGTGGTTATTTGGTTTTTTTGTCATTGGTATGGGATTTTCCTGGATTGATAGTGGTTTCAACCTTTCCTTGCCATTTCCTAGATAGCCATGATGTAGTGGGTTCCTTATTTTGATTAAGCTTTGGATGACCGGTAGACTTGGATCCCGGTTGAGGTGGTATCGGGAAAATTCCCAAGGGTCAAGGGTGGAGATGGGATATCTCCTGGAACCCTTGATGGTTAGGTGGAAACAGGAAAATTCCTCTAGAGTTGGTGAAGGAAGTCAGAGGAATCCAAGCTTGTTTTGGTGATTAGTGATTTCTGGGCCAGTTAAGGTGAAATCATTGCAGTTGATGGTTGAGGTGGTTTGGCCTATAGAAGCCTTGGTTCGCTCTATTTTGTTTTAACCCATATGATCCCATGTTCATGCTTGGAATATGGCACGAGGGTGATTGGATGAAAGAGATAATTGGTTCAACCCAATCTACGGTCTGGTGGTACGTGGAAATCCCTGACTTGGTTGGATTTTTCACTTGTTAATATGAGTTATTTTCCTATTGTGATCAATGAGAACATGTTATGGTTATTGTGTCGATTTTATGGTTGGTTTGTCATGGATTTATTCTGGTTATAACATGGTAAAATGATGTGATCTTGATATGGATCTTATTCATGATTTGATAATTTATTGAATGGTTACTTTATGCATGGGCTAACAAGTGTTGTTGCAGCTAGATTGAGAACACATTAAGCCTTCTTGATGATTCTCTAATGAATTTAAGAAGATCATGATCAGATATGCGTTCATGACATGTAGCTACGATGTTTACCATGTGCTTGATGAAATGTTTCTCATGTGTTTGGCATGCCTTGGGCAAGATCTAGCTTTAGTGTTAATTGTATATCCTTTTTATCATCTTAGACAGAGTTCTGAAGAGTCTTGGGTTGTTCTGGGTAGTGGCCTGTAGGTTGGCCTTGAAAAAGTGGCATTGATATGGCAACCGCAGGCCCAGAACTGGAAATTTTCAGTTGCATCCGCATGGAGGTAGGCCCATGCATGTGGTTGGATCTTTTCAATTGCATGCACAATGTGTCATGTGTGTGGTTGGGATGTAAATCCTGATAAAAAGAAGTTCCAGCTCAGGGATATATCCCTAGTGGGTTTTTTCTAACACCTGGGTGATTTGGTGTCCTTGAGAGGTTGAAGTATGTTTCTGATTAGTAGACCTTTCCATAATTGGAACTTGGAGGTTATTTCATGTCATACTAATACTCAACTCATGTTTACCCTAGAGAGCTTGTAAAGGTGGGTAAATGTTGGATGGGGTGGTTATATGTATCATCTGCAAGGTTTGAGCTCCACAAGAGCAATGATACCCTCCCTCACCAGGATTTAGACATCATCAATGACTGACCAAGATGTCCTCCCAAGTACCATCATACAACCAGTTTTATGGTACTTCATCTCTCCCTCTCAATCCAAGCATGCTTGTTAAATATACAAAACTTATTAGGGAGAGATCAACTACCTATTCAACCATTGGAACATTGGAACATCTAGTAGCTCAACCAATATCGAACTTCTAATGTACAAAACTCTGGGGTCTTCAATTATTGAGATGTTTCTTAGGTTATCATAATATCCAATCACATCTTGATGGAGACTTTCTTCTTCAAACTTCTTTAGCGGCACAAAACTCATCCTGAACACTTTTCAAAACATCCAATTCTTGTTCACAATTTCATTAATCACGAATAACCATCTTGTAGTGCTTAGCCATTCTCCAAACTTTACTCTTTCATTAAGTTCTTTACTATAGTTGTCACAATATGCCCTCCCTCTAAAATGGGGATATATATACTTTCTTTTATCAAGCTTCTTCTCTACAAGTTCTTTCTTTCACGTCATCATATCATCATAGAACTTCAACCTTCAGATCATTATTCCTTCTCACCTCTCATTGCAACAAAGTCATCTACTAATTAAAAATGTTGTAAAAAATTCTTGCAACTTCCTCTTTCCATCTTGCTCAACATCATCATCAAGTCATCATCAAATATGAGGTAGGTAATCATCTTCAACATCTTGAAGACTATGTACATGTGAATCTTCAATGGCAACTACAACCAAACATAGATATAAAGAATGAAGTCAACTTTATCAATATAAAGTTAGAATATCATCACAATGCGATCATCTAGGGTTATCAAAACTATGAAATCGTACTTTAGATATCCAAAAATTAAACCTAGTTAGGTTCACAATCAACAAAGGTTATACCTTTCATGCCCTAAACTTTCACAATCATTTTTTCTATTTTTTTTGTCGCAAACCCTAGATTCCATCATGAAGACTAAGGTATTAGATATCAACAATTAAATCAAGTTAGGATTTCAATCATAGTGAAAGCATTATTACATCTAGGGTTTCATTATCATGCCATACAAATTTATATCAATCTCTACAAAAATCAAAACTTTAATGTTAGGTATACAATAACTTGATCAAGCTAGAGTCTTAATTATATGGAAACACATACACCTAGGGTTTCATTCCTAGGATCTCATATTTACTATTACAAGGATTCTAACATAAACCCTAATTCACCAAAGCCTACAAATCTAGGGTTTCATCATACATCCTATACATAAAAAACAAACCTTAAAAGGCTAAGGTTTCATAACATCAACAAACCATAAACATCAAGAGAAGAGGATTTCATCATATGTTCTAGTCTTTATTAACAAGCCCTAAGTAGACTAGGGTTTCATAGTGAACCCTAAAGGTTAGGGTTTCACCAAAGTAAACAAAAGGTAGATAGTATGGTAAGGGTTGATTTAATATAAATATTAATCATCCTAACAAACAAGAATCTTTATGATTCAAAACCACAAACATGGGAGAGTTAGTAGTATAAAGAAAATTTCAAAATGATTGCACTTTCTTATATGAGGAATGTCTACAACAAATCTTGTAATCGTAAACATACCTTGAGTTGCTTCTTTTTACAAAATTTGTAGGGTTTTCTATTGAAGGGCTCCATCTTCAACAAAGTTGCCTTCTTCTTATTAGAGTCTCCCTCTAAATCTAGCCATAATTCTTATTGCAAGCTCCCTCTTGACTTTAAGTATTCTTGCAAACTTTCCTTCCAAGGAAAACACAAGAGAGATTATTATAAGCACAAATGTAATGTAAACAAATAGAGGGAATCAATAATGAAAAGAAGTAAATAAAATGATACTTATCTTTTATGGAAAAGGTGGGGAAGCTCCCTCCTGATCTTACATTAACCTAGTCTTGTGAGGGATTATTTTACATCAAAACAACTCAAGAACAAAACATATTAAATCTATAAGCCCTATAAATAAATAAATTTAAAATCCAAAAAAAAAAATGATCCTAAAGACAAACATAAAGGAAAGAACTAAAAACAATAGCCTATTAAACTATAAGTGGAGGATATATAATACTTAATAAAATAAGTATTTGACTTCAAGGTCCTCACTTTTAGACTTATTTTGAGGATTTTCATCAGAAGCAACATTAGCTTGGTCCATTTCTCTCTTCTTGTTCTTAGGATTATTAGGACATTGACTCTTGTTGTGTCCCATCTTATGACAATGATAACATTCTATTCTACATAGATCAATCTTCTTCTTTGGCCCTTTAAACTTCTTAAAACCTCCTTTCTTCTTGACATGACCAGTGTAGGAATTGGAGGCATTTTCTTCATTTTCTTGTTTACCTTCTACCAAGGAGATACGATCTTATTCTTGTATACAAGCAGACCACATCTCTTCGAAGGATGGAGAGTCCTTCCAACTACTAATCCCATTTGTAAAGGCATTCCAAGATTTTGGTAGTTCTAGAATGGAAACAATCACAAGTTACTTCTTAGATATTATTTCATCAATAGCTTGTAGTTCACCTCTTATACCAGAAATTCTTACAAAGTAGGAAGAAACTGTATCATCCTTTGTCATCTTAACTCTTCGTAGTTCATTCTTTAAAATTTCCACCCGTCCAATATTTTTTATTGTAAACAATTTTGAGAGAGCATCATACATTTTTATTGAAGAGTCTAGTGTGGATATGAAGGAAATCAAGTTGTCTTTGACTCCATCCACAATCAAGTTAATGGAAAGAATATCAATTTGTTTGTATTTCTCCTTTCCAACATCATCTGCAGGTTCTTTGAATTTTCCTTGAACAGATTCCAATACCTTATTCTTTGCAAGGATGAGGTCCATCATTTTTTTCCATGCTATATAGTTAGAGGCTCCTTGAAGCTTGTTCTCACATTTCATTGATGATGCCATAGGTGTACTTACTTTGTATTCTTGAATGGACTTATCTTCTTCTTATGATCTTATCCTTTCTAGAGTCCTTCCATAGGTTGATGGGAACTATAGATCTTCCAGCTGCCATTTTCCTCCTTTTTCACCTTAGCTCTAATACCATATTAGAAAATCAGAAAGGTAGAAAGAGTTCCTTTAACTTGATAATTACTTGTGATTACCTAGTGATATTTATTAGCTTCTTTTATGCCTTGTTTTATCTTCTTTTATCTTCTTGTCATCAAACAACTATCAAAAACAAAACATGAAGATCAACACAACAAAGACATGGGATATAGGCTCTTAGCTAGGGCTAAAACCCCTCTCTTAGGGGAAAACCCAAAAATTTTCTTCTCTTCCTTAGAACCAAATAAAATGAGATAACCAAGACCTTTGACTAGACAAAAAGACCTCCTCCAATCCACCAAGTTAGCCTCCCAAGATGATTAGACAAACTTCAATAGTCAACTCTAGTCAAATTGCTTCAACCCTGCAACAACTCAGATTTTCGTCCTTCCAACTTCAGAAATTCGCCCCTAATGCAGACCTGCAATTTTGACCCTCTAGAATAAACCCATAAAATTGTATGTGTGGCATAAAAGAGATAATTTAGGCTTCCCTTTGTTTGACAAATGTATACTCTTTCTTCGCTAGGGTTTTCTCCTTCTTTTCTATGTATTTCTCTCTTCTTTCTCCCACCTGCAACTACAGATCAAACTTGCTTGAATGGATGATCAAATGAGGTCGAGTAATTGCTTATTTATAGTGATTCTCCGAGGTCAAATTCCTTCAATGAGGCAGACTTGACTGGAGGGCGGGTCGACTTGGTGGAGGAGGGTTATATGACCAAATTGCATAAAATTATTATTTTTTTCTTGACATATAAAGTCCAAGGGTCTATTACATAATGGCAAGGACAATGATACATGATACAAACCCTAGAAGCACTCAATGGGTGCTTTGACCTAGAAACAAAATAAATGAAGCATGAAACCCATGCTTATAAATAATTTTCTTTTATAATATTTTTTCTTCTGACAAATATATTACATCACTACTCAAATACAATTATGAAGACTAGTACTAGTTACAATCCTTAATATTAGGGTTGAGTTGATAGATTTACCCAATCCTTTATCCATGAGGAGAAAGATGTAAGGGGAGACGGTGTCTCCCTACCTAATAATCCTTGATGGGACAAAAGTGGGAGAGAGAGATTCATTAACTAGGATGGGGAAGGCAATTTTGGAAATCAGGGAAAGAACCAAATGAATCCATCTTTTTGCAAACCCAAAAGTAGTGAGCACGTGAAAAATAAATTTCTAGATCAATTTGTCCAATGCTTTTGACATATCAAGTTTTATGAGCATACATACAGACTTATTGGAATTGAGTGAATGTGTTCATGGGATAGTATTATACTCTCCATAATTTGTTATCCTTCTAAAAAACCAATTTTCTTAGGAGAGATAAGTGAGGGGAGAATGGGTTTTAGTTATTTTGTGATAACTTTGGAAATGATTTTATAGATAACATTACATAGGGAAATAGGCCTAAAATCTGAAGGAAAATTAACACAAGATTTTTTTAGGAATAAGAGATATAAAGGTAGTATCAAGGGATGTTTAGATAGAGGAGGAGCATCAATAGTCTTCCACTACATGCTAAACATCATACTCAAGAATTTTCCAGCAAGTCGGGTAGAAATCAGTGGTAAAGCCATTGGGACTTAGGAACTTGCATTTAAGCATTTCCATAATAGTTGTTTCCACTTCCTTCATGGTGGTTTCCTTCAAAAGGAGATCATTTTGTTCCCTTATTACAAATTTTGGAATGTGCTATGTTAGTTTCCTCATATTAGACCTTCTATTTAGAACCATTTTTGTGAGTGTGGATTGGAAATTATTCATGTGTTCTTGGGCTATTGCATCATGGATTTCCACTTTTTGGTGATTGGGTGTTTTGATGCTTGATATTCTATTACTTTTGTAGTGGTTGATCATGGATTTATGGAATAATCTAGTGTTTTTTTCTCCCTCCTTAGGCCACTATACTTGGGATTTTTGTCTCTAGAGGATTTCCTTTTGCTTCAATATTTCCTCTAGCTAGAGGTTAGTAACTACTTCTTGATGTTCCCATTCCTTAGATTTTTCATTTGATATTATTGATTGTTGGATGGTGGTCATCTCTTGTTCTAGCTTTAGGTTTTCTTTTTGGATGTTACCAAAATATTCAATATTTCAGTTCTTGATTGTCATTTTGAGATATTTTAATTGCTACTCAAAGTGATACATAAGGGTTCCATGAAAACAATCTAATTTTTTCCACCAGTTTTCCACATTAGAGAGAAAATTAGGATGCCATAACCAAAAAGCCTCGAATTGAAGGAGCATGTTCCTAGGACTACCAATCTCATCCATAGAGAGTTCTATGGAAAAATAATTTGAACCATGGCAAGGGAGAATAGAAGCCTCAAAATTGGTTCCTTTCTACTATGAGGAATCAATGAGTCCTGAATCTATTTGATATGTACCTCCTCACTTATTGTTCCAGGTGTATAAGCCATTGTGTGTGCTCAAACCTATAAGCTTGGAGTTATTCATAACTTCCACAAAAAGGGGGATTTCTACATCGAGTCTACGAATTCCACCTTTCCTTTCATTGAGATTTTTTATCATGTTAAATTCCTTGCCTATAATCTAGAAGTTTTCCCCTACAAGATTTGAGGCTCTTTGGAGGTTTTGAAGGATAATTGATATGACCATACCTCTAGTGCCAAAAACTTTTTATTGACATAGTTGTAGAATTCAGTGCTTGATTAATCTTGTTGGTGACATCAAGCTTATAGAGACCTCCAACTCTGACTCCTGAAGCAACAGGTTTTCAGTGATCTAGTAAATCCTTTACTATGCAGTGTGTTTTGAAAAATTCAACCTTCAAATTTTGATCTGTGACACAGAGATCATATTTTTCTTAATCCCAGACACATACATAACATTATGAATGTGTCTGACATTTCCATTTGGTAATTCTATTGGAATTCCTCCATATCCCTTGATCTGATGTGAATGATCATCTCCAAGATAAATGTTGGCACCATTGCTTGTTTCCTTGAAATTCTCATACTAGCACTTGTTGCATGTCATGTGGATTGAGGCTTCAGAATCCACAAACCATGCATCGACATCATTGGTTTTAGCAGATGATGCAGCATTAGACACAAACAACTTAAGATCCTTCAAATCAAAATTCAGGTATTCTCCTACAAAATGTCCTAAATGTCTTCTGTGTTTATGCCTCGCTTCATCATTTTTCTTCTTATAACAATCTTTGGCAAGATGCCCAATTTTACCACAATAAAAACATTTCATTCTAGAATCATTTCTAGCAAGTGACATACCTTGATTTGGCTTTGGATATGGTCTTCTCTGAGATGGACTTCCACCTTTACTTCCTTCACCCTGTTTTCCTTTGAAAAAAATATTCTTTGCCAAAAGTGATAAGTCTAGATTCTGACGCTTCATTCTTGCATCTCTTTTATTCTTGCATCAGTATACCTGTGAATTCATCAAAAGTGGGAGATTTCTCCCTTGTTGCAAGACTTGTAATGAACATCTGATAGTCCTTTGTCATTCCATTTAAAGTGATTGTAACAATATCAGTACTAAATATTGATTCTCCTATGTCTCCCAACTTATCTTTCAACTCTTTAATTCTTGAAATGAAATTACTAACAGTTTGTATTTTTAGTCTCATTCAAATCCTTAAGTGTAGTCCAAGTTTCATTGGAAGTCTTGCAATCACAAATGTGAGGAATTATATTATCTTTCATAAACATCCTTAATAGTACCTTTGTTTTATTCTCTCGCTTCTCCCAATCTTGGATTGATGTTGTTGTCGCGCCTCCAACGGCACTTAGCTTCGCTTCATCTCCATTTGTGACTGTCTATGCACCATAACCTTCCATCAGAGTTTGCAGCTTAAATTTCCAATGAACATAATTTGAGCCGTCCAACTTATTGCCCTCATTCAATAGGTCTCTACAAGTGGATTAGTCATCTTGACACTAAATTCTTCAACTTTCCAGTGTAATGCAAAGAACAACATTTTCATAACTCACCAACAATTTATATGCAGAGATTTATTGAAAAAATGACACCCATCGCACCTTGGACATTGGAGTTCTGCGTTGCAGTGTGAAAATGGAAAAATTTATAGGTTTACCTTTACCATCACACTTTTCCTTTGTACACAGTGTGTTCATCCATTACACTTTCTCTTAATGTGGAGTGTGATAGTCACATTTGTAATTAAAAAAAAAAATGCAGTTGCCTTCAACACAGGTTTGTTGGCCTTTTTTTCAACGTCATTTTGTTGGCTTTCCATGTCTCCTACATGTCCCTTTCCACTTCTCCTACACGTTGGTTTGTATGGTTTTCCACAGGTGTAGATTCTTCCAACGTCATTGGCTTTCCACAGGTGCAGGCTCTTCCAACATAGATGATCTTTAACACGTTGCTTGCAACCTGTATCCACTCCACGTTGCTCCTTGGACATAATTATGATATCCAGAAATCACCAGTAAAGAAATCTCACAACAACGTACAACAAATCAACACAGTTTTGACAGTCAAAACTCAATAAGTTCATACATCCTTATTCCTCCTCAAGCTACGATCGCACAGCCAATCAAAATCTCTACTGACCAACAGCATTGGAGATCCACAACTCTAACATCAGACGTGACTTTCCACGCTCTCAGCAAATAGTTAATATATAACACTATGTAGGACTCACAACAGACAGCTCGACATAACAAGCGATCACTCACAGGTCAACAGAACAAGCAACTCAAACCTCTAATAAAATAAAATTGGAAGACAAAAAAATTGGAAATGAATCAGGCACGCTCACAGCTAAGACAAGCTACACCTGGAGGCTTCCAAACAATGTTGTCACATTCTCATTAATCAAATCAATCATCAATACACAAATTTATATGATTACATTTTGTTAGGGAGATCTAAACAAACTCCTAATAAATAGGATCTAAGTCCTAAATAAGTACACAATCAAAACAACCAATCGACTGCTTTCTCCATTATTTCCAAGTTCAACCGATCTGTGTGCCTTACTAGATGGGATCTAGAGATGAAAACTGGTAGACTTGATGCAATCTCCTTTAGCATTGTTGGATTTGGTTGGGAGTTCTTTGAGAGAAATGGTTGTGCTACATTTGAGCTTTGAATAGTGGAAAAGAGGCTCCTTAATGTGAACTTTTATGTGCAAATACGGTAATCCAATGTCTTCTTCAAGCTTGTAGGCATCCAGGATTCAAGAAAATTTCAGGTTAAAGGTGGGGTGGGTGTTTTTTATTAGTGTATATAAACATATCTATGTATTTTTCCTATTTAGTCACATTTTAACATGTTTCTCTTATTTTGGAACCATCACCATGCATTTGATTGCTCACCATAAGTTAAGAGACAATTGTACTCCAATCACACGTAATTGTACTTAAGTCACACTATGAGTGGAGTCATGTATGAGCCATGAAATAGTTAATTGATGATTGCATGTTGATTCTTTAGTTATCTCTAGGATTCTACTAGTTCAATTGACTAGTTAACTAGTTAACTATGCCTATACTTGAGAGATGTTATCCATGCACTATGACACCCAACTAAGGTACATGTCCTCATGGATGCTATATATCATTTTATTGTACTTCATTTTTTGATATAGAGATATAGAGAAAAATTGTATTCTAATCTCTTTTGCAATCTTTTGTTATTAGTTTGCACTTGTTACTATCCATGCACTATGACGCCCAACTAAGGTACATGTCCTCATGGATGCTATATATCATTGTATTATACTTCATTTTTTGTATAGAGATATAGAGAAAAATTGTATTCTAATCTCTTTTGCAATCTTTTGTTATTAGTTTGTACTTGTTACTTTGTTTCCACCTAGATTCTCTGCAGTTGTAACACAAAAGTTCACATGGTATTAGAGCATGGTTGGTAGTGAAGAAAAGTATAACCATATTTGCAGGTATTGAAGATTGAAGACTAAATAATATGGATTAGTCTCCACAGTCTCAACAAGTGATTCTCATCCCATTCAATTGGCAAGAACGGAATCTAAGAATACTTCTTCGTCTCAGAAGTAAGGGGCTTTTTATAATCAATATGGGCAAAGAAGCCAAGCTTATTGCAACTCTTGAGAAGACAAAATACTTCAATAGAATGGATGAATGGCATGGGCTTCTCTTCTTATCCATTTCTCTAGATATACTCTTTCACGTAGAGTCTACCACCACTCCCAACGAAGTTTGGACAACCCTTGAGGGTCTCTTTGGTAAGCATGACATGATGCATGGACATGAGCTGCAGAATGAGCTCATGTCTTCGAGCTCGAGCGGTTTTGAAGCTCTACAAGTCTTCTTCATGAAGTTCAAGTCGCTACTTTGAGAGTTAAAGGCATGTGGTATTGAAAATAAAGAGGAACAACTTATTCTCTTGATTCTCTTCAAGCTTGGACCAGAATACTTAGCTTTTATTTTTTCATTCCATGCTTCAAGATTAATTATGGGTGCATCTTAGAAGATGCCATTGATGGACTCGTTCATTGAGTCTCTCATGCAATAATAGGACAAACTTATCAAAATTGAAACCCACAAAAGTTACAATGTGCATGCACTTGCTATTCAGAGAAGCAACAAGAGCAAACAGAAGTAGAAAGGAAAGGAGCATGATAATAGAAAAGGACCAAATTATAGATCCAATGACGAGTCTTCCAACTCTAAAAATGGGAGATGAAAGAAGGAAAAGAACAATTTCACTTACTATGATAGAGCCTTTCATCTCGAATTTGCACGCATGAAGAAGTAGATTGACATCATGGCACAAACATTCCAAGAACACAATCTTGGAGATTGCATTCTCGATGGTGCCAAAAAGAAGGAGAAAGCATCAAATGATTGAGGTAAATCTCATGCGCTTGTAGAAATTTCGTCTTCTTTTAATTCTTGGATTATTGATAGTGGGGCATCACACCATATGGCTCCCTCACGAGATTCCTTTTCAACCATGGAAACATGTTCTAGTCCTCCCATATTAATGGGAGATAATACCCTTATCCAAGTACATGGAAAAGGAAGAGTAGATATTGACAATCATTATTTTCAAGATGTATTACATGTCCCGCAGCTATCCATAAAGTTACTATCAATGTTCCAGATAACACATTTCGATAGAGGAAAGCGAGTGGAATTTACACTTGAGACTGTTTCCATCTCTAAGATGACAAGAAGCTCTTTAGTTGTTGTAGGTAAAGTATATTATTCTACAAGGTTGTATTATTTTTCAAATTTTGCTTCTAAATATTCTTTGGTTATGTTACAAATGCATGCAAACTAAGAGACTGCATTATGGCACAAAATATTTGGGCATTTGAATTACATATACCTCCAACAAATCTGTAGAGAAGGAATGGTTATGGGGCTTCCAAACCTTCAATTTTTTGAAGGAGTTTGGTGTGGCTGCATTATGGGCAAACATCCAAAGGAAAAGTTTCAGAAAGGAAATCCAACAATGGCATCTTCAATCCTCAAGCTTGTGCACAATGATATCACTGGACCTTTTCCCCAACAAACTATGAGTAAGGTGAGGTATGTTCTTACATTTATAGATGATTGGTCAAGCTATACTTGGATCTATATTATTAAACCAATTCAGAGGTCTTTGCATGTTTCAAGGACTTTGAAGCACATGCATAAAAAAAGGCAGGAAAAGGCATCAAAATATTATGCACAAATAATGGGGGGAATATGTGAACAAAGACAAGGAAAGGCTTCGTTCAAATGTAGGTATTTAGTTACAACACACAATATTGTACACTCCATAGCAAAATGGCATGGTAGAGAGGAAGAAAATAACACTAAAAGAAATGGCCAACTGCATGTTGCATCCAAGGTCATTGCCTTTGAAGTTATGGGCTAAAGCAATCAACTATGCCACTTACATTTAGAACTGAGTACCACAAAAATCCATGAAAGCGGGAAACTCCTTATGAGGCTTGGTGCAGTAAGAAGCAAAAGCCATCCACTTTCCTATCTTTGGATCGCAAGCATGGGCTCGAATTCCATTGGATAAGTGGAAGGCTTTAGAGACACAGCACAAGGAATGCATGTTCATTGGATATTTAGATGGATTCAAAGGGTACATGTTGCTAGATCTTGCCACATAAAAACTATTTATTGAGAGGAGGGTAAAGTTTGAAGAAGATCCTCTACATGCAACTTCAGAGGAACCTGTTGCACAACCTCCACCACTTCTAGATGTCGATCTTCGAGATGATGATTCTTCATGCACTTCATATCATAATTCTGAACCAAATGAGCAAGTCATAGAAGATTCAAATTCCCCACCGCCTTCAACATAGAAGTGGCACCTCATGAGTGATCTCTTAGATGATCCTACCACTAGATCTCAAGTGGAAGAAGCTCTACATGTCATTACAACTACTGAACCATGCATTCCCATGCACTGGTATGTGGTATTAGCTTATGATCCTCAATCTTATGAATAGGTTGAAGACAATCCCAACTGGGAAGCAACAATGAATGAGGAATACAATTTTCTCATTTTGAACCACACATGGGATTTGGTTCCACTTCCAACAGGTCAAAAGCTTGTCTGTTGTAAATGGATCTATGGAACCAAAATAGCAGTAAATGGAATGACCAACAAGTATAAATCCAGGCTAGTAGCCAAAGGTTTTTTGCATGTACATGGGATTGATTATGATGAGACATTTTCATCGATGGTAAAAATGGACTCCATTAGGATGGCTCTTGCAATTGCAGCAGCAAAGAAGTGGGAGGTTCACCACATGGATGTGAAGAACACATTTCTTCATGGTGATCTTAATGAAGAGATTTGTATGGAGAAGTTGAAATGATATGTTCAGGACGTATATGGCCTCAAACAGGCACCTCATGCATGGTACATGAAGATGGACTCCTACCTTCTCTCCCAGGGTTTCCATCATTGTAAGTCTGATCCAAATTTTTATATGTTGAGAAAATCTGATTCATTATTGTTGATAGTATTGTAAGTAGGTGACTTACTTGTCACAAGTAGTTCACCCTCAACAATTTTTGTTGTTAAGTCTACTCTACATGACATGTTTTGCATGACTGACATAGGGATTCTCAACTACTTTCTTGGTCTTGATATTAGTCTGTATAATTCAGAAATCACATTGGCTTAGTCAAAGTATAAATGTGATCTACTTGCTAAATTCAATATGACTAACTACAAGCCAACATCCACATCTTTTTTATCTAGAATTAAGTTAGAAGATGGATGTACAACACTATTGGTAGATTGTACACTTTACCGATAGTTGGTGGGTAGTATTTTGTACCTTGCTCACTCACAGCTAGACATCTCCCATGTCATTGGAGTAGTATCTAGGTACATACAGGATTCTCAGGAGATCCATTGGAAAGTCACCAAGGAGATAGGCTTCGATATCTTAAGAGGACCATAGATTATGGTTTCAAATATGCAACAAGATGTTATGACATAGATATCATTGGGTACATAGATTCTGATTGGTCAGGCAATGGCATATATCACAATTCCACTTCATGCTATTTTTTAGCCTGAGATCAAGGCCAATCTGTTGGTCAAGTAAAAAGTAATCAACAATTGCTTCATCTTTAGCAAAGGTAGAGTATAGTTGTGAAGTGAAGGCAACCACACAATTTATCTGCTTGCAACACTTTCTCACATAGTTTGGCATACATTTTCGTCACTTGAAGGTCACCTGGTGTGACAACGAGAGTAATTTAATGTTTTTCAAAATCCCAATCCATCGACTACGTACCAAACACATTGAAGTTCACATGCACTTCATTCAAGGCTTGATCCACAATGGTAGCATTGATCTACAATATTGTTCCTCTGTCGAACAAATTGCAAATATCTTCACCAAGCCATTCATAGATCAATGATTTGCATTATCGCAAGATCTTCTTGGTGTAAAGGAAACAATAATTTCCTAGCAATTGTCTTAATATCATTTGAGGGGGGTTTTGTTCCCATTGGGTTTTCCCTCCTTCCTCTTATTTTGTTCTTATTAGGTGCATTGTATATTAGGTAACTAACATCATACAGGGCTAAATATTGTCAAGACCCCCTTTATTTAGTTTTTCACCTTACCTAAGCTTCAAGGGGGGTATTGGTGTATATAAACATATCTATGTAGTTTCCCTACTTAGTCACATGTTTTTCTTACCTTGGAACCATCACCTTGCATTGGTTTCATTACCATGCATTGGATTCCTAACCATAAGATAAGAGACAGTTGTACTCCAGTCACACTTAGTTGTACTTGAGCCACTCTATGAGTGGAGTCATGTGCCATGAAATAGTTAACTGATGATTGCATGTTGATTCTCTATTTATCTCTGGGATTCTACTAGTTCAGTTGACTAGTTGATTGGTTTACTTAACTAGTTAACTAGGCCTATACTTGAGATTTATTATCCATGCACTATGACACCCAACCAAGGCACATGTCCTCATGGCTATATATCATTGTATTATACTTCATTTTTTGATATAGAGATATAGAGAAAAAATGTATTCTAATTTCTTTTGCAATCTTTAGTTAGTAGCTTTCAATTGTTACTTTTGTTTCCACTTAGATTCTATGCAGGTGTAACACAAAATTTCCCATTTTCGATCTTGTCAATGTTGTTTCAATATTTGTGCTTAAGGCTTATCCATGGCACGCATAGGGTTCTCAACTTACACAAGGGACTATTATGCTTGATATCCATGGCAGACACTATGTAGACCTCTATCGATCTCTTTTCCATTTCAAATGTGTGCACTTCTTCTCATTTACTAGATTAGAATCGCCAAAAGCAAGGGAGGGCCATTTTATATTTAATCATAGGAAAAGGCACCTTGTGGCTTCAGTGGAATCATTGATTTCTACAAGGCAAATATATCCATGAATAATAGCACAAATTCCTATCCTCCAATGTTATTGTCAAGCCCCAAGGTGCCAAGGTGCACCCCCATCTTGTTTGTGTTCCAAACGCGTACCACAAGCACCTTGGTAGGCGAAAAATTGAAGGCACAACACTTAAGTGATCACGTGACACAACTAAGCAACACACACAAGCACACGAGGAGATGAGTTGGCTAGATGAAATGAGTAGATCAAAATGGCATGATGGCGAGTAATAGTGCATCACTAGAATGAGGACAAGTCAACATTGAAGTGGGCGATTCAACCGCATGATAGGTGAGCCAACCAATGAAACAGACACAACAAGTGAAAGGGTGCAAGGAGTATAACCATCGTGACATACATATAAAAATGAAACGAAGACAACCGAAGTGGGAGAGGAGAGAAAGTAAGGCAGAGTTTGCATACACAAGACCAAACTGAGGAGCATCACACAATGGGAGCTTAGGCAGATATGCAGTAAGGCAGATCGTTGAGCAAGTCAAGATGACAACCAACCAAGAGGAATTGAGAGGGTATTGAGGGAGACGCCTAGGGTGGTGAATCGAGTTCGGTGGGACAGGTTTTGGCATCATAAATCTTTGTGAACTTTGTATTTTGTAACAAAGGAACCGAGCCATTGACTCAGGTTGCATGTTGTAAATTTTACATTATTATAAAGGAAGAAAGAAGACCGATATGACGTTCCATAAAGTGTGTACATGTGCCGATAGCTCGTTTGTGGATGTTGAAATAAAGTCTCATATGCATGTTACTAGTTGAAGTTCAATAAAGTATAGTGACAATGTGCTTATCTATTCTATATTGATGAGGTTATGATTTTGCTAACTAACTAATATATAATATAAACAAGAGTAACATATTGTGAGGCATAGTATGGGTGGATTAACACTATGATACACTAGTAAATTGTGAAACACGTCAGTAGCACACACTGAAGGGGTCATGATGTGCTAAGTGTGCCTTGTAACTGTGTGGAGCCCTCGGCATGACAGGTGATATTAGAGTAGTTCAGCATACAACCAAATGGAGATGTGCAAGTAAAGGGGTATGTCAGATTTCTATGGTTCTTGGACATGAATATTCTTGTATCATAATTGTTGTCTTGGGGAAGGAACAGGACAATCGAAGACACGTGTTGTGCTTTGTAAACATGGAAACCAACAAGAGGGCGATACTAGCACTTGTTGACATAGGTTCCTTACAGAACTTCATGAAGGAAAGTTTTGCAAAGCAATTTGGGTTGCAGGTAGCCGCAAGTAAGACTGTGGTGAACACTGTATACAAATGTGTCATTTTACATTGATGGATGGAAGGGATTGTTGGATTGTTGGATTGATGCATATGGATGATTTTGAGGTGATATTTGGATAGGATTTATTGAGAGAAAATTGAGTGGTTCTGATAATGTGGATGGATTGACTCATTATCTTGGGTGATAGCAAGACATGGATTTTGTGCACAACTGCACATAAGAAGAAGGGAGGTGTGCAAATTGTCTTTGCACTCAACATGAATAGGGCAACATGAAGGGATTGTTGGATTTTATAGTGATGCATATGGATGATTTTGAGGTGATATTTGGATAGGATTTATTGAGAGGAAATTGAGTGGTTTTGATAATGTGGATGGATTGACTCATTATCTTGGGTGATAGCAAGACATGGATTTTGTGCACAAACGCACATAAGAAGAAGGGAGGTGTGAAAATTATCTTTGCAATCAACATGAATAGGACAACATGAAGGCTAGATGCTCAGTTATATGTGGGAGTGCTCAAGGAAGTAAGAGATGATGGGATGGGGACACTTATTCCCCTAGAGCTTTTTGAGTTGCTAAGGAAATTTGCAGATAGGATGCCAGATGAGTTTCCAAAAGTACTCCCACCAAGACGAGCAATTGATCATCGCATTGAGATTGATCTTGGTGCCCCACCACTAGCACAAGCTCCATATAGGTTGGCAGGTCTGGAGTTGGATGAGTTGAGGTGTCATTTGACATAGTTGATTGATGCAAGGTTTATTCGTCCTTCTCCTTCTCCTTATGGTGCTCTAGTCTCCAGTGTTCTTTGAGAAGAAGAACGATAATAATGAGTTTAAAATGGGCCTTAACTTTTTGACTTCAGACAAAGTCACTATTAGGTTTAGACAAAAAAAGGTGATGAAGCAAAGATGACCATTGCTTTCATTTGAAGAACTCAAGAGTAATGTTGTGACAATCCCCATGTTGAAACTATCAGACTATGAGAGATCATTTGAGGTGCAGAAAAATGCATTTGATTTTTCCATTGGAGGAATTTTGATGCATGATAGTCACCCCATAGCTTTCGAGAGCAAGAAGTTACAAGATCGGGAGAGGAGGTATCATGTGCATGAGAAGGAAATCATAGCAATGATGCACTACCTACAAGTGTGGATGCAATACCTATTGGGAAAGCCTTTTATGTTAAAGAATGATAACATCGCGATGAGTTGCTTTGTGACACAACTGATTTTTTCACAAAAGGAGATGTGATGGCAGGACTTTTTGGTTGAGTTTGACATGACCATTAAGTATAGCCTAGGGAAACTTAATGTGGTTGTAGATGCCTTAAGAAAGAAGGAATAGTTGGGAGCACTTGACGAAGAAGACTTACCTACTCCAAGAGATAGTCATATTCAATTTGTTGAGGAATTGCAAAGAAGAATTCATGAAGGGTTGTAGAATGACACTATAACGAAGAACATCATGAAGTAGGTGAAGGAAGGAAAAGGATGAATTTCTTGTTGAAAAGTGATCTCTTATTATATGGATCATGCATCTGTGCTCCTAAAGTAGGTGGATTCAAAAGCTCTTTAAGGAGTGTCATGACTCGCCTTGGGTTGGCGACCCTAGAAAACAATAAACACTAGCATTATTGGAGAGAGAGGATACTTTTGGGGAAACATAAGGCAAGATGTAGAAGACTATGTTTAGACTTGCATTATATTCCAACAAGATAAGTTTGATACGAAAGGACAAGTAGGACTATTGCATCCTTTATCGATTCCAGACAGACCTTGGGTGAGTGTCTTGATGGACTTCATCTCATAGTTTTCGATGGTGCAAGAGTATAATGGGGTGTTGGTTGTTGTAGAACGATTCTCCAAGTATGCCATATTCATGCCCATGAAGGTATTGTGCAATGCAAGGTTACAATAGGGAATTTCTTCTGAAATGTGGTAAAGTATTCAGGTCTTCTATTGAGTATTGTATCAGATAGAGATACAAGGTTCATAAAGAAGTTTTGGACCTCGTAGTTAAAACTTGTGAGGACAAAGTTGTTGGATAGTCCCAATTTTCATCGATAGATAAATGGACATGTGGAGCATATCAATTCCCTATTGGAGGAATACCATAGACATTATGTAGGATTAAATCAAGAGAATTGGTCAAACTTGTTGAATGTAAGCTCAATTTAGCTACAACTTTCAAAAGAGTGCTTCTATGGGATAAAATCCATTCGAGTTGGTTAATGGGAAAATTCCTATTACCATGCACATGGTCATACAAGGCTACCATGGGAGGATTCCCTCAGCTCTAAAGTTCATGAGTCAATGGTAGTAGATATTAGAGATGGCCTAACTGCACTTAACAGAAGCATGAAAAAGGATGAAGAAATGGGAAGGAAAAGATAGGTGCAATACAAAGTTTAGTGTGGGTGATATGGTATTCGTAAAGATGACCAAGGAGTAGTTCCCACCTCTTACCGATATGTCTATATCACTGGTGAGAAGGTTTGAGTAACCATTCTGAGTTGTAGAGAGGATTAGTGATCTCATCTATAAGTTGGAGTTGCCTTTCCACCTAAGAGTTTGCCATCCAGTATTTCATATCAGTTAGTTGAAGAGTAGGGTGGATACAGATGATTTGAGCATAGTGGAGCCACCACAAGCCCCGACCTTGATTGTTGATCACCTAGAGTTAGATCTTAAGGAGATAGTGGGTTATCAGACTTCAGGCATTGATAACAAGAGGAAGACAGGATACTTCGTTAGATGGAAGGATGCCATGGAAGAAGAAAATGGATGGGAGACACGTGAGGCACTTTGGAGATGGGAAAAGGAGTTGAGGGATTTTGAAAGGAAGCATCAACTGGCAGTCCCATGGTTTCCAAGGATGGAAATGACTCATGGTGGGGGAGGACGTTAAGCCCCAGGGCACCAAGGCAAGCCCACATCTCGTTCGTGCATGAAACACACACGATGAGCACCTTGGTAGGTGAAAAATTGAAGGCACAACACCTAGGTGAGGGCACGCTCCTGGTCGATTAAGGTGATCAACTGAATATTGGTGTTTTCGTATGGCCACAAACTACATAAAGGTGCATGATCGAATGTCAACTTGGGTGACAAGGACACCACAAGGGCATGGCACAACTGAGCAACACACCTGAGCACACGAGGAGACGATTTGGCCCAATGGAATGAGTGGACCAAAATGACATGATGGCATGTCATCCTAATGGCAACTAATAGTGCATGGTTAGAATGAGAGTGAGTTGAAATGGGAGTGGGTGAGTTGACTACATGAAAGGCAAGTTGGCCAACCAAATGAACATGATAAGTGAAGGGTCACATGGAGTAGAACCGTCGCAACACACATAGAAAAATGAAACAACGACAATTGAAGTGGGAGAGGAGAGAAAGAAAGGTAAAGTTCGCATACACATAACCAAACTGAGGTGTAATGACTCATCCTGAATTACTAACAAAATATGATTATTAACATGCATACAAGGGATATGTATGATATCTACATACGCATGCATTGCACTAGTATACATACTAGTTAATTATATAGAATCTCTAAGTGTAGGATAAATGGTAATTATTAAAAGTATTAAATAATACTTAATTATCAAAGAATATAATAAATATATTAGGTTAAGATTCATTATTAAAATTTAATTAAAATAATAAACTATTATTACAATTTGACAAGATTAAATGTCCATTAATAAATTTATGGACGAGACTAAGTGACCGACTCGAGTACCAATTAAAATCCATTTAATATTTAATATTGAAAAGATAAGATGGGGATTGAATTGAATATTAAAATATATATTTTTTATCAATATGCGGTGAAAGGGTTCTTCTATGGGAAGAATCCTTCACTTTATAACAAAATCTAAGGGGATGAAAAAAGGATCATTTTTTTTGGAAAGGGAAAATTTGAGAAATTACAGGAGAGGAGACTTCGTCACTGGGAAGAATTTGAGGGACGAGCCTTAGGGCTCAGGATTTTATTGTAGACCTTTGAGACTTGAGTGTTGTTCTTGGAGTTTTGGGCATGAGGGCTGAAAGACTTAAACCTCGAATTATTTTGGGTTTGGGAGCCAAAGAGGCTGATCCTAGATAGGCGGGGAGGAATTGGTCAATTTGGTAATAGAATCACAGGACTTGGATTTAGCCACGGAGTGACATCATCAGGGATCGACCCCATTCGGGAAATTTAGGTATATGCATACATTTAAATTGGTATGTTAATTATAAATTTGATCCAAAGATTTATGATGTTAGAAATGAAATTATGATGTTAGGAATTATATGAGGAGCAACGCATATTGGGACCTTGGGTGGGTCTACGGTAAGGCATAAAGTCGAGATGACAACTGTTGGGTCGTTAATATGCCATTATTATTATCACTTTTGAACACTTATTCCACCCATTTCTATTATTCTTTATCATATCATTTATTATAATTTATCATTTAAATCCATTTTATAAATGATTTATGCTCTTATGGATGAATATTATTTATTCTCTTTATTTCTAATAAATTGATGATTATGCATGATTTTATCAATGATAGTTTTAATAAATCAGTTATAACATTATTTACCATTCTTAGCCTCCAAGATAATTTTCAGATTGAATATTTGATTTTTTAAAAGCGCCAACTCAGAAATGCGCTGGAATAAGGAGTGACAGTTTTGCGGTTGAGATTATGAGCAAATGGAGCAGAATCTGGAAAATCTGGAACATGGGTTTTGTCCAGAACAGGCCCAATTAACTTTTCTAAAGAATGGTTTGCCCAAATTCGGCTTTTACTGAGAGAAACGCAGGGTTCTTTGAGCACAATTTTCTCAGATTTGCTGTTGCGGCCGTCCTCCAAATCTCAGCTGCAAAGCCAAATTCGTCTTGCTTTTGTTGAGAGATGAAAGGAAATATATTTTCTTGTTGATCAACTGGTTAGAATCAATCCAATTTTGTAAAAGAAATCATGTTGTACTTATCTTGATTGTCACTTCTCTCTGATCTCTCTTTATTTAAATCACAACAGAGATCAGAGAGGGGGGTGATTTCGGAGGAATTCGAATAATGGAAGAATGATAGAAAAATGATGAAGAATGATGGTGGATTATCCATGATAGGATAGGGATTGTTGCATGCTGTAATTCTCAAGCATTTGTTGTTGTAATGATTCCACAATTGGTTGATTAATACATGATTTGGAGTTGTTGTTCATTCTTTTCCTTCTGAAGTAACCCAGCAGCATCCGTTGGCGGCTAAGGGCCCAGCCTCTGGTGGAGTACGCTGCTGCTGCTACTATATATTATATTCTTTTGTTTTATGTGTGGTTTGCTTATTAGTTTTACTCGGTAATCTGATATGCTTTTTCATATGCTATTCCATGCTCTGCTACGATTAATTCATTAATGGTTTCTTCAGGAAATTTATGTAGTGACTTTGTATTGTATGAGTGAATCTTTTCAGAGTTGATTGCATGTTTCTGTTACAGAGAATTTGTACTGAATATTACTGTTGTTGGATTCATTTGAAATCCTGATTATTGGAATCCGAAAAAGTGATATTATTCTATTTGGAAACATAGTCGTATTCACCTTAATTGTCAGATTACCATATTAGCGTGTTGCGTGTATATATGATTGATTCCTGCTATTCCATAAAGTACATTCCATCCCATTTGCCTTAAGAAAGAAGATTGCTATTTTATTGCAGAATGTGAGTTTAGTTCTGACTCGCGAGACTTAGTTTATTTGATTGTTGTTCCATTTACTGCTTGCTGTTCCATTTCCTGTTTGCTATTCCATTTTACTTTCTGCCGTTCCATTTACTTGCATTTGCTGCTTTGGTGTGAGAGAAGGTCTAAGGCTGTAGTGAGCCAGCAAGTCGCTGCATAGCTCCCAGACCTATGGACCATGCTCTAATTTCCTTTCCATCAGTTTCTAGAGGGACGGGTTATCGCTTCCGCACCCTTGACTGATAAGCTGCCTTGTGTGATTTTATTCTTTTAAAGTAATTTAGTCATAGTTTGCTCAGTGAATAGTTGCTGTATCCTCAATTGATGTTTGCTGAGTGAATAGTTGGATTTCAGAGCATTTGAGTTTATGTTATTGTTAGATTTCTTTTTCAAGCATTCATTTACTCTTGGGTTTTAAGCACTATACTGCAAAACATTACTCTTAAGTAAATAGCCGCCTCAGACTGAGTACACTCTTGAAATAAAAAGTCGTCCCTGGGTTGATAATTAATGTGAAGGTAATTAGGAGTTTAAAAGACACCTTTTTATCGCTCCACATTTTGGCGCCGTTGCCGGGGAAGAGTGTAGCCATTTCTAAAGAGTAGTGTGAATCTGATGAGTGCCTGCTAGGGAAGAGTTGGATCTTAAAAACGGAAGGTAAGAACCTGCGTACGGAGCATGTAAAAGCCCTGCTCCCCCGTCCGCTTTCCAGCAGGACTGTTAAAGAACCTAGGGTAGAAATAGATGTTTGAATTTTTGAATGATTAGGAAAAAGATAGAAAATTTTAAAAAAATGAATCACATGATCTCACGCAAGTGGTGATATAAACACCACCCATTTCACTAACCGATTGACAGGAACATTTGAAGAAGGAGCCTCGAAGAAAACACATGAAGAACATCTTATATTATGGTAAGAAATGGCTCACGTTTCTACTTTTGAATTTCCTATCAAAGATCTAGGAGAAGTGACAAAAATGCACATAATTCCCCCATCTTTACCAAATTTTCATGGTTTAGCAAATGAAGATCCAGATACATTTTTATTTAAGTTCGAAATACTTTGTAGAGGATATGATTATTCTACTAATGATGAAAGATTGAAAGTGTTTCTTCTTACTCTAAAAGGAGCAGCTCTCCGATGGTTCATGAGCCTAGGTGGGAATTGCATCCAAACATGGGAGGACATGAAGAACATATTCTTGAAGAAGTACCAAGACTATTGCAAATCCAATGAAGATATTTTCGGTATGATACAATGGGAAGATGAAAGTTTGGAGGATTATGTAGATCGATTTCATTATAACCTTCAAAAATCAAAGCATAAGCATTTGGAAAAAGAGATCTTAAAAACACTCCTTTTTAAAGGAATCAAAGAGGAATGTTTAGAAATCTTAAATCTGATAGGAAAAGGTGATGTTTTTCAGTTATCATATGATGATGTTTGTGAGTTGTGCATAAGGTATTCAAGAGGAATCTCCAAGGCTGGTAAGAATTCTAGAGATGTTTGTTCTTTCTTTTCCAAATCTGCTACAAGAATAGGAGACATAAGAGCTGAAATCAATGTGTTATTTGAAAATTTTAAAGTTGATTTTATTAGCTCTCTAAATGAAAAATTGGATGTTTTGCAGGTTCATAAAAATCAAGAATTGGATGAAGTGTTTTACCCTCAGGACCGAAAGGAGCATCTCATAGATACTCACTCTTCCTTATCTAGGATGGAAGTAGCATATCAAAGAGGTAAGGAAGCTGCAACAAGGTCAAAACCACGGAAATCATGGCCTACAGGTATGGTTCAAAACACTCCCTCTCCACTTTCTTACTTGCATAATCCATTATGGAATACTAATGTGTTAGGGCAGCCATGTCAATCTCAATATAACCACCAGCAATTTTCTCTACAAGCTTGGCATGGTTCACCTTATGATTGCATGACTACTCTCCCCCATCTTGTAGCACAAGCACATTCTCCATATTCTCCACCAGCTCTTCCACAATATCTTTCTTGCCCATCAAAACCATTCACACAACCCAATCAACCATATCATCAAAATGCTCCATTCCTTACACATTTTCCTGCTCAACTAATTCCACACCCTCACCATAATAAACCAGTACAACATACTTACAATGTTGAACTGGAAAATTTACCCACCCTTCCCACCCATTCTATCTCACATGTGTTATTAGAGAAAACCTACAATGAGATTCAGAATGTTTCAAATGCAAAAATTGTAGAAGCTATGGAAGAAAATGAGGTTTCTTTTACTGTGCATCAACAAGCTATTTTAAAAGCTCAAGAACTTCATGATATGATGGCTATGCGAAATCAAAAAAGTAAAGGATATATTGAAGATTGGTTTCACTCCATCATTTGTTTGCAACATCATTCTATGCTTCAACAATTTTTGATACCATTTTTTGAAGGGAAGTTGGCTTCTCATACCCTAATATCCATTAACATGCATTTTTCAAATTTGGGTATGTGCACACGTGAAGCCTTACTTCGAAAATGGCTTCACTGGAAGTACTCATATACGTAGTAATATTCATTTTTCAAATCAAAATAGGTTAGTGAAGAAAATAAAATAAATAGGGGAATAAATAAATGCATTTTGTTTTTTTATGTAAAACTAGTTGTTTTTTGTTGCAACATGCTATGCAAATCAACATCGATGATAAATGTTTCAATTCATTTGTGTATGTAGATGATTTATAATAGAAATAACAATTCTACAAACACATATATTCATCTTTATCACCAATTTGAAAAAATGCTTGAATATCATTTTTTTTTTGCTTGCGGGCTTGATGAACTTTCTGGAAAAACAGTCGGGACAGTCATGTTTTGAGGGACCAAAAGTGAATATTTTTAAAACCTGTTTTTACCCTAGGTAGCCCTTTATTTCTACTTTCTAACCCAATTTGAACCACTCAATTTGGATTTGAAACGAAAAAGTTAGAAACAAAACATTGACAGGGTGTCTAGTGGGCAGCTCAGGAACAGAGCTGGGACAGTCCGTTTTTGGAGGCCTAAATGAATGAATTTTTAAAACCTGTTTCTATGGTAGATTCCCCTATGAATCTAGTTTACAATGCAATTGGAATCACTCATTTTTTATATCATATGGGGAAGTTGTGATCAAAATACTGACTGTCTATTGTAAATCAGCACCCTTAAAACTATGTCTTTCCGGCTGTTCCTTACAGTATTTGACTTATCAATTATTCTTGTATTAAAAACATGTTTCTATTGGAAATAAATAAATGAATCTAATTTCATTTCCAATTTGAATCATTTGAATCCGACATCAAACGAAGAATCTATGCTTGAAATATCAATCGTTGGTCTAGATTGGGTAATTGAAAATGGCTCTGTTATGCAGGATGTTATAACTAAAATTGACATATCATATCATTGAATTTTTAAAACATGTTTCTACTGGAGATATACCTTTGAATTACCTCTCATTTAGCTTTGGAATCACTCAATTTGGACAAAAAAACAAAGAAGTTGTGATTAAAACACTGCTGGTTAGTATGGTCGACCACTGCTCTCCCGCAGGTAACAAATAAATTTTACTTTGTTATTTTCTCCTTGGATTTGTTCTATAGAGTAACTAATTGTTAGTTTTTTTTGCATAATTCTTGGATTAGGGGAGCCGTGCACCTCTCTTTCTCCATGATTTAATGTTTTATTGCAGGTAGACACTCGTTTTTTGCAGGTCCTAGGAGAAAAAGAACGTCAATTTATGGACAAGTGATTCTTGAAACAAATTTTAATAAAACAAAGGAATTTCATCCAACTCATTACCCAATGGATTCATAATAGAAGAAATGAAGAATTGATTTCGATTTGAAGATTCATGTCTTGTCACTGCTGCCAAAACAGTTTTCAAAAAGATCATTTTTTTTACATAATATCATAGCTGTTGTAACTTAATTTACATATTGTTTTTAAATAAAATGTTGTTTTTTTTCTAATTTCTCTTATATTTTGTGTTTCAGGTGTTACTTCATTCAAAGTGTAACTCATCCTTAGCATGAATGTCGTGAACAGCTAATTTGTTTCTTGCATGCTTTCATTTTATGATTGTATATTTTGTTGTTCCTTTTTCACGTTTTGTTGTTCCTTTTCGAAATGGAACAACACTTCTGCACTTTCACGTTTTGTTGTTCCTTTTCGAAATGGAACAACACTTCTGCACTTTCACGTTTTGTTGTTCCTTTTCAAAATGGAACAGCACTTCTGCACTTTCACATTTTGCTGTTCCTTTCCGAATGGAACAACACTTCTGCACTCTCACGTTTTGCTGTTCCTGTCCGAATGGAACAGCACTTCTGCACTTTCACGTTTTGCTGTTCCTTTTCGAAATGGAACAGCACTTCTGCACTTTCACGTTTTGTTGTTCCTTTTCAAATGGAACAACACTTCTGCACTTTCACGTTTTGTTGTTCCTTTCCGAATGGAACAACACTTCTGCACTTTTACATTTTTGCTGTTCCTTTCCGAATGGAACAGCACTTCTGCACTTTCACGTTTTGTTGTTCCTTTCCGAATGGAACAACACTTCTGCACTTTCACGTTTTGCTGTACCTTTTCGAATGGAACAACACTTCTGCACTTTTACATTTTTGCTGTTCCTTTCCGAATGGAACAACACTTCTGCACTTTCACGTTTTGTTGTTCCTTTCCGAATGGAACAGCACTTCTGCACTTTCACGTTTTGCTGTTCCTTTTCGAATGGAACAACACTTCTGCACTTTTCATTTTTGCTGTTCCTTTTCCAAAGGAACGACACTTGCATTTTTGTTATTCATTTTCCAAAGGAACGACACTTTTGATTTTTGTTGTTCCTTTTCCAAAGGAACGGCACTTGTGTTGTTGTTGTTCCTTTTCCAAAGGAACGACACTTTTGATTTTTGCTGTTCCTTTTCCAAAGGAACGGCACTTGCATTTTTGCTGTTCCTTTTCCAAAGGAATGACACTTTTAGTTTTTGCTGTTCCTTTTTCCAAAGGAACGACATTTCCATTTTCACGCTTTTTTGTGTGTATTTTTGTTTTTTTTGTGTGTGCATTTTCTTTGTTGTTCCCTACACGAAACACCACTTTTTGAATGTTTTCGTTGTTCATTCAAAAGAGAAACACTTTGGGAATATTTTTGAGAGCAACCCTTTCTTTCCTCTTGTAGGATTACTCCTAGTTCATCCCAACCACATTTTATTGATCCCCTTTTATGGCATGAAGTACACTATTTTTATGAGGACAAGAATTATGGATTTTTTTAAAGCAAAGTTAATATCATTCACGTTATGATCTTTAACAGGACAGCTCCTTGATGATAGATTCTTTTCAAAAGGCACACAATTATTTATATATCACTTTACTGCATTGTTTTCTGTTGAACATGATATTGATTGATCATCCATGTTGGTTCCACCCTTCCTGGTTATAATCTTCTCTGTCTGTAATAAATGAGATTATGGGTATATTTTTTTTCTATTGACATGTTCAACTTCTTCCACTATCCCTGCTCTTAAGGAGTACTGAGACTCCCTCTTTTTATCATCAAAATGTGTAATAATAACAAAATTTTGTTCGCAGATGGAGGATAGGGGGTTTCATTACGAACCAGCCTACCATGTTCATAAGGTTGTAACAAAGTGACATTCCCATTATGGCCACCACACCAGGGTTATGATCCATTGGATAGCCAAATTATCCTTGGAACAGGAGGTCTCATCACGAGCCGGCCTGATCACTTTTGCTACATCCTAGTGAATGGCAGTGTGGTTATCTGGTTACCATGCCAGCACATTGATCTCTTCTATAGAACAACATTGAAACTCTCTAGTTATAAATTGAGGATTCTGGCTCATATATGTTAAAAAGCAACCCTGCCGAGGCTATGGACGCCTGCTGGCAGCAGCGGCTCTGCTTATGGTATTGAAGTTATATCTTATCGTCAATTATTATTATAATACCCTTTTCTTATTTTCCTTTTTATCAGAGAAGTTATTCCCTTAATTTTTTCCCTGTTTTGAACCTTTATGCATGAGAAATTATTTTATGATCAATCACATCATTTTCAGCTAGAATACCGTCAGCAAAGCATCTTTTTAGCATAGTTTTGTCCTTTTTCGTTTTGCATAAACTATCATCACTCCAAAGCGTCCTATCTCTTATTCATAACTATCTTTACACACTTTGCTCTCAATATAACCATAACTTTCACCATCCTATCATTGATAAGTGTACCCTGCCTCCCTTACTGATATATTGTTCATTCCATTGCCTTGCCATCAGCACCACCCCTTTCATATGCTTTATGGTTATGGAACCCATTTTCCAATTGGAGGGGGGAATGTATGCATTATGGGATTGCATGCGATATGATTACTGCACTTTGCCATACCTTGTTGATTTGACAACATATTAGTATTGCATGTATACATAAGTTTTTCTAATTGCAATTTTGCATGCATCTTATCTGTTGCTATTCAAAGCTAACACTATGGATTCAAGAACATTGTATGCAAAATAGTGCTTTGTTTACAGGAGAACAACAAGTATGCAGGGGAAATTCTATTCACAGTATGACCACACTATTGCAACTAACAGAAGCGGCTCGAGCAACTTGCGAACATGAACAACTCTTCAGACATTATGTGCTTACCTGGATTCCACCTTTTGCACCAACTTTGCCTACATCAGCTTCAACAACTGTCAATACATATATGTCATTTCACATTTTTCTTTTGGAGGTAAAACTTGAGGTAAAATAGCATAATTTTCTAATTTATTACGAATTTAGGAGAATTTACTGAACATCCATTTTGAGCATTATTTGTCATCCTTCATTCCACATCTTTACCACTTCCCCTTTTTCAGCAGCATGTCATTTTCGAGTGTGGGGGAGTGTTCCTTCTATTCATTTCTTTCTTATGACCACGCCATTCATATTCTTTATCATCCATTGCTATTCTTATTCACTCTCAACACCTCCCTTATTCCATGTTGTTTTACACCAAGCATAGAATTCAACAGCTGGTAGCAACCACCTCTATTTGTTTTCTAGCATCGCATGAGGACATGCTAATTTTTCAGAGAGGGGGAGGAATTGCTATGCATGATGGATGTTTTCTACTTTCTTCCTTATTTAAGGCATACAATTTCATTTTTACACAGTGCAGAAATTGATTTCCACATATTTTTAAAACAATGAACTCAATTCTTGTAATTTTTGGAAAAAAACATACGTATCATCAATACAAACCCACACAATTTCAAGATAAATTGGTTCATAAAATTTCGGAAATCATGCACTCTCACCTACAGCCATTTTGTTTATATCTCATGATCCATGCATCAAAACGATCTGATTTTTGGATCATAGAAGCCTTCATATATTACAAATCTACTTGCAACATTTCAACAAAATCTGGGTTGTAGTTTTTGACAAAATGGTTAATGAAGTTTGCTGTTATCTATATCATATTTTGTTGCAACTTCATATATACATATAATTGAATGTCAATGTAAAAATTGTTATGCCTTCATCAAGATTACTAAAAGTGAATATTCATTAATTAAGGAAGGATTCATTTGTTTTATCCATTTCATGAGCTGAGATGAACATATTTTCTTGGTTAACACATGGTTTCTGTCTTTGGGTTGCATGAGGACATGCAATATATTCAGTTTTCATTGCATGAGAACATGCAACATATTGAGTGTGGGGGTATGTTGGGTCGTTAATATGCCATTATTATTATCACTTTTGAACACTTATTCCACCCATTTCTATTATTCTTTATCATATCATTTATTATAATTTATCATTTAAATCCATTTTATAAATGATTTATGCTCTTATGGATGAATATTATTTATTCTCTTTATTTCTAATAAATTGATGATTATGCATGATTTTATCAATGATAGTTTTAATAAATCAGTTATAACATTATTTACCATTCTTAGCCTCCAAGATAATTTTCAGATTGAATATTTGATTTTTAAAAGCGCCAACTCAGAAATGCGCTGGAATAAGGAGTGACAGTTTTGCGGTTGAGATTCTGAGCAAATGGAGTAGAATCTGGAAAATCTGGAACATGGGTTTTGTCCAAAACGGGCCCAATTAACTTTATTGAAGAACAGTTTGCCCAAATTCGGCTTGTACTGAGAGAAACACAGGGTTCTTTGAGCACGATTTTCTCAGATTTGTTGTTGCGGCCGTCCTCCAAATCTCAGCTGCAAAGCCAAATTCGTCTTGCTTTTGTTGAGAGATGAAAGGAAATATATTTTCTTGTTGATCAACTGGTTAGAATCAATCCAATTTTGTAAAAGAAATCATGTTGTACTTATCTTGATTGTAACTGCTCTCTGATCTCTCTTTATTTAAATCACAACAGAGATCAGAGAGGGGTGTGATTTCGGAGGAATTCGAATAATGGAAGAATGATAGAAAAATGATGAAGAATGATGGTGGATTATCCATGATAGGATAGGGATTGTTGCATGCTGTAATTCTCAAGCATTTGCTATTGTAATGATTCCACAATTGGTTGATTAATACATGATTTGGAGTTGTTGTTCATTCTTTTCCTTCTGAAGTAACCCAGCAGCATCCGCTGGCGGCTAAGGGCCCAACCTCTGGTGGAGTACGCTGCTGCTGCTACTGTATATTATATTCTTTTGTTTTATGTGTGGTTTGCTTATTAGTTTTACTCGGTAATCTGATATGCTTTTTCATATGCTATTCCATGCTCTGCTACGATTAATTCATTAATGGTTTCTTCAGGAAATTTATGTAGTGACTCTGTATTGTATGAGTGAATCTTTTCAGAGTTGATTGCATGTTTCTGTTACAGAGAATTTGTACTGAATATTATTGTTGTTGGATTCATTTGAAATCCTGATTATTGGAATCCGAAAAAGTGATATTATTCTATTTGGAAACATAGTCGTATTCACCTTAATTGTCAGATTACCATATTAGCGTGTTGCGTGTATATATGATTGATTCCTGCTATTCCATAAAGTACATTCCATCCAATTTGCCTTAAGAAAGAAGATTGCTATTTTATTGCAGAATGTGAGTTTAGTTCTGACTCGCGAGACTTAGTTTATTTGATTGTTGTTCCATTTACTGCTTGTTGTTCCATTTCCTGTTTGCTATTCCATTTTACTTTCTGTCGTTCCATTTACTTGCATTTGCTGCTTTGGTGTGAGAGAAGGTCTAAGGCTGTAGTGAGCCAGCAAGTCGCTGCATAGCTCCCAGACCTATGGTCCATGCTCTAATTTCCTTTCCATCAGTTTCTAGAGGGATGGGTTATCGCTTCCGCACCCTTGACTGATAAGCTGCCTTGTGTGATTTTATTCTTTTAAAGTAATTTAGTCATAGGTTGCTCAGTGAATAGTTGCTGTATCCTCAATTGATGTTTGCTGAGTGAATAGTTGGATTTCAGAGCATTTGAGTTTATGTTATTGTTAGATTTCTTTTTCAAGCATTCATTTACTCTTGGGTTTTAAGCACTATACTGCAAAACATTACTCTTAAGTAAATAGCCGCCTCAGACTGAGTACACTCTTGAAATAAAAAGTCGTCCCTGGGTTGATAATTAATGTGAAGGTAATTAGGAGTTTAAAAGACACCTTTTTATCGCTCCACAACAACTAGTTAAGAGGAACCGAGACAAGGTTGAGGAAGACACTGAGGGTGGTGAATTCAGTTCGGTGGGACAGGTTTTGCCATTGTAAATCTATGTTAACTCTGCATTTTGTAAGAAAGGAACCAAACCTTTCAATACGGTTTCATATCGTAAAGTTTTACATTGTTATAAAGGAAGAATGAAGGTTGGTGGGTCATTCCATAAACCATGTACATGTGTTAGATGGCTTGTTTGTGGATGTTGAAGTAAAGCCTCTTATGCATGTTACTTGTTGAAGTTCAATAAAGTAAAGTGAAAATGTCCTTACTTACTCTATATTGATGAGGTTATGATTATGTTAAGTAACTAATATAGAATATAAAAAATAATAACATATTGTGAGGCATAATCTGGGTGGATTAACCGTGTTACACTAGGCAGTGGTGAAACATGCCAATTCTACACACTTGATAGGTCATGGTGCGCCAACCACGCCTTCTAACGGGACGGAGGCCCTAGGGTTGTGGAAATTACATATGTACTAATTGCATCTTTCTTTTCAATAAAGGAGTGGATAGCTAAATTTTCAATGCTTTGGCTATTTTAATCCATCGACAAAGATGCAATGTTATTGTTGATTTGGTATGTCTAAAAATTTGATAATTTCCATGGTATGGAAGAAAACTTTTTATAATTTCTATTCAGAATAATACGAAGAAAAACTAAGGTATTGACTAATATTTTTTTTTAATATAACATAATATTTTAATTTTGATATAATTTCATTATTTTAATTTAATAATTGTTAATATAGTTTAGTATTTAATTTAAATATAACTTTAATTTACTAGTCATTTTTATATTGAAATCAATTAATTATAAATAAATTAAGTTTATAATGGTAAAGTCCACGGGGTCTTGGATAGATGGTGATCGGGTGCTTTGTTAAGGCACTCCTTGATGTAAAGTCACTGGTTCAATTCCCTGCCCCAATTGGGGTGATATATTGAACATGTTGAAGATATAGTCATGCCAAGCTTATAAAAATAAAATTATCACAAAAATATTTTTTAAACATGTGATAAGTAAAAGTAATAATAACCCCAAGGGCTAGCTCAATTGGTCAAGTTCCCATCACTAAAGCATATCGCTAATGGAAGGTCATAGGGTCAATTCTCCTCAATGCCCTTCAGGTTAGGCTCTACTAACAAGTCGATGAGATGTGATCCCTTCAGGTGGATTTGCCCAGATATTTCCTCGAAGAAGGGGATAAGTAAAAGTAATAATAATAATAAGAACTTTAACAATAACTTAATAATTTCTCTATAAATTTAATGTCGTGTCTTAATTATACAACTTACTTTATTACTTAAATATATAAGTTAACATTTGTTAACAATTATATATCAAGATTTAAAGGAACATTTTTATAAGGTGAAGAAGTAAAAAGGTTTTTAACTTCAATGTAAATTATCGTGGATATGAATTAGTAATGTTCAAATTCATTAATCTATTTGAATTTTTTGTTAAAGCAACCAATTTTTTTGTTAGGGTGATCTTTAACTTTTTTATTTGCATGTAAAGAAAAAACATTGTAAGACCACTGAAGTTATCCAAATTAGGCAAATGTCAAAAAGATAGTGAATCAATATTTATGTAAATATATATTGTCATGAGATAGATAATATTAAAGAAATAAAACAATTTTCAATCTAGAACAAGAGAAAAAGGCAAAGGTTAGATGCATAACCATGCATCATTTAAAGAAACAAGATTTTAAAATGTGGAAAAACCAATAATCATGAACATTAATAATAAATTAACCACATTTCCCTACACAATAATACATTAATAAAACATTAATCTACACATAAACACATTCATTTACACATAAACATGTCACCTATCGTTGACTATGATTGGCTAAGGCTAATATGGTCAACCATAGTTAACATGGGTGCTATGGTGAACCATAGTCACCATGTGCATTAACTTTAGTATTGTGACAAACAACAAAGAACGTACTACGTGACAAAGAAAAAACAATTTCACAATGTGATGAACAATAAGCATCACCACAATTAGGAAAATATAATGATTGTCGCAATGTGACGAACAAAAAACAATGTCACAATTTAATAAACATGAAATGACATTGCAATGTGATGAACAATAAACAATGTCATAATGTAACATTGTTGAACTAGGTTACTAGATTGAACTAGGTTTAAAAGGTCAACCATAGTCAACTAGGTTGATCTAGGTTTACTAGGTTGACCTAGGTTTACTAGTTTGACATAGGCTTACTAGGTTGACCTAGGTTTATCAAGTTGACTTAGGTTTATTAGGTTGACCTAGGTTTATTAGATTTACTAGCTTTATTGGGTTGACCTAGGTCTATTGGGTTTACTAGATTTACTAGGTTCGCATAGGTTTACTAGGTTGACCTAGAGGCACTCGCATGACAATGATGGCCCCAAAAGTAGTAATGGGACCATCAGGAAAGCGTGCTCGCAAGAACACATGCACCTTCCTAAGAGCATGCACACATTCCTGGGGATACAAGCACGGTAAGCCTCAAACTAAAAATGAAAAGGACCGAGTTTTCCTTGTCGTTAGACTCGTTAAAATCCAAAAATATGTTTTTTGCTTATTTACTTCTAGAAATAGCATGGTTAGATGTTGTTTACTTCCTTGAGTAGGTAATGGAATTTCTTTCATGGTTTTCATAGTTTGGCAAAAGTAGAATTGGCTTGTTAATTAGGCTTTACTAGGTTTTGCTTTACATTCCAATCTTTCTCCTTTCTGCAATTAGAATAGCATCTGTAGAGTAATATTTCTTTCCTTTCATCACACATAGAGCTTCTTCTGAAATCTATAGAAGTTGGCTTGAGCTCCTAGGGATCTCGTGCCGGTTGTCCAAGTGACAACCTGCAGTGAGAACTAGTACTTGTGCATACAACACCGACGTTTTCAAGTTTGTTACAAACCACCGGGTTGATAAAATTAAAGTTGGAAGCCCAAGAGTTGCAGCATTCTTGCTGAAATACTCGCACTCACCACTTTTTGGTGCCGTTGCCGGGGAAGCATCAGAGTATTCTGTGATTACTGCTTTCTTCTATTTCCTATTGCAACATTCTGCTAATAGTTTATTTCAGCAAAAGTAGACTAGTCATTTCTTTTCTTTCAGTTATGCATTTCCTTGCTTTCCTTTTCAATTCTGCAAATTTCCATTCAGCAAGTTCATTTCAGCTAGTTGCAATTTGTTTTGTTCAATCAATTTCAGTTTCTACAGGTACTTTCAGTGTGGGAAAAAGAAACAGAAAACCAACCAAAAATATTTCCTTTCATGCCTCATAGGAGTAGAGATAACTTTGGAAAATTTTTGCCCAACACCCCCACTGCCTCACTCAGCCAACCTTCTCTCTTCTTCGTGTTGTTGGGAAAAGTATCCAATACGGAATGACCCTATCCCACTCTAAGGGTGATAGTACCTCAGCAACAACCGAATGCAAAGCTACTCGAGATTACTTCTTTATGAGATGTAAGAGAGAGGAGAAAGAGATCCACTAACCGTTATCTTTCGCTAATGATTGATCCAATCTTCCCTCTTTGTTGCTTGCTCCCAGCTCCTTGTTCTTTCACTGGCCCAGCTACACCAAGATCCTGCAAAATAACAAGAGAGGGAAACTACAAGAAGCATACATTCATAATTGATTCAAGGATTAGAATAAATCAAATATACAAGTATCAATACGCCATTGAGACACATGCATATAGAAGAACCTCAAATACTTTATTAATGGAAGAAGTAAAGTTCTGAGAGTGTTACAACCATAAGAGGCCCAATCCAGCAACACCTCCCAGCAGAAAGAAATATCCTCTTCACCTCCTTCAAAGCAATCACCCAATAGTTCTAAACTCAAACCAACAGCACTTCCTTACAGTCACAAAATTCCAGCCTCCCTAGACCTCATGAGAGAGCTCTATATATAGGAGATTTGGAGAAAGGATGAGTCAGCTTGAGGCTGGCATGAAGCTGACTAGTGTCCTCTCCCACTTCAGTTATTCTTCAGTTCTTGAGTCCACTTGGAGGTTCTTGCTTCCACTTGGAGATCTAGATCCTCTTATTCATCACAAGGCGAATTCCTTGATCCAAGTGTCATTTTCGAAGCTTCCTGGGCATTTGACACCTTGAGGAATGACTGTGCCACTTGGCCAATCTCGCCCAGCGCAGGTAGCCTTCATTACTGTTGACATTCAGCGCAGGTACAGAGTGGAGCAGTTGACATGATCCATAATTTGCTTGTTTTTGAGTGTTTTCAGGTGGAGAACTGATATTTAGTGCTGTGGTTTGCTGACCTTGTTCCTCTAGGGGTAGGAACAACATGTTTAGGGACTTTGGATCCCTTAGATTATCGACATTTCATGCTTTATGCTGTAAGGCACAAAAATGTCTATAACAGTTGCCCCCTAAAGTATGAGGTCATTTATCGGGTGAAATGCTTTATCAGGAGGATCCGAAGTTCATTCAATCGCTGAGAGGTGACCTGTAATAAAATACAATACAATACATTATTTTTCATTATGCTTTCATGATCTAGCTGAGGCGGGCATTCCCATGCTCAGCTTTATAAATTCATTTTGGTACATAGAACAGACGATCGTCTGATGGTAGACTGATAATTCTCTGCTGAAATTATCATCCTTTGAGTAGGATGATCATCTGCTGCGATGATGTACATATCAAATGTTTTTATATCCTGAATATATATCACAGCCCGGATGGATGAAACTAGATCCGGGGTCTTCAAACTCGTTCGATCTTCACTCTAAGTACAAGTCGATCCATGTGAGAATTGCGCTGAAGTCGAACATGGAAAGACATCGCTTGATTACCGGTCAATAATGTAAACTGTTAACAATCGCGAGAGGAATCACCGATAATGATAATGACCCTCAAGGTACTGCAGTAAAATTCACGTGGTGTGAATAAAGGACTTGGCGTCGAACACCACGCAAAATCTTCTGGTCGAAGGTCATTGACGTATACCTGTCGCCGGAAGTGAGAAACTTGCCATTGAGGCATGCAAGCTTCAAAGTACTGAGGGGGGTGTTCCTAGATCGACTTCTTGGATAATGAGCTGAAGTCGACAAGAAGCGATCCGTCAAAGGAGGGCCTTAATGAATCCCACATCAGTGACACGGAACGGAGCTAATGATTTTAGTGGAGGTGAAAACAATCTGTGAAATATGATTCAGGGTGGCGATCATGGGTGGATGAAGGATAATGTATGGCAGTGGATGGGACACGGTTGACTCTTTCTGAACAACATCTCTTGAACATATAACGACACTGATGTGATGGATCGGTAGCATTACCCCAAATGTGGATGGTTTGGCGAGGACCATGGTGATGAGACCGGTGAATGAAACAACCCAACCCGATGTGATACGGAGGACAAAGTGTCATGTTCAAGAGCGACTTGCTACCATTAAAGCTTCGAGGTTCTCCCAATTTTTCCCCAGTCATTTCTGACCAGTACCTCTTTATTTTTGTCAAGCTTGAGGAGGATAACATATGCTTGTTCTATAACTTGCCCTTCGGGCAAGCCCATCGCTATGTTTTAACGAGCCTAGCGATAGGGAAACTCGTTCTCGTCTAAAGACAAGTTTGTCGCTATTTAATCATTTTAACGAGTCTAACGACAAGGAAAACTCGGTCCTTTTCATTTTTAGAGAGTCTGAAAAGGTACAGAAAGTTAACTCCAAAATTCCTTTTTCGTCATCTAATCCCTTAAGTCCGAAAAAGTATAAAACAATATAGAAGGGATGAGTTTTCGATAACTTTAACGAGCCGAATAAAACAAGCGCTCGACCTTTTTGTGCAATAATCCCTCAGGTCCAAAAAGATTAAAATCTAGAGGAGGGATAGCTCTTCCGGTCCTTTTAACGAGCTGGAAGGCCAAAATTCGGCAAACTTTTCATATTTTACGAGTCAGGAGAAAAGAGCTCAAAGAAGACTCGTCTTTTGAGGAACGAGTGATAAACAGGGATAGCAGCAGATTCCAGGTACAGGTTGGAATTTTCCAATCACAGTAGTGTCACAAGGATGGCTAAGTGAAATCACTCTTCGCAGCTGTTCCTCAAAATGGGTAAACAATCATATGGAGGTGAACGATTGGCCGAATGGAATGGAGGTGACGGGTGCAAACATGACCAAGACTTTTTTATGGCTAATAAATTTACGATCACAATGGTTATTTACCAGAATAGGTTCATTTTTTAATGAGCTTGAACTCTGGAGGAAACTCTTTCTCACGCTTTTCTATTTTTTAACGAGCATAAATTCCACGGTAAAACTGCTCGATCTTATGTTTATTTTTTAACGAGCATGAACTATGTGCTAAAACTGCTCGGATCTCGCTTTTCTATTTTTTAACGAGCATAAATTCCGCGATAAAACTGCTCGATATACCAGTCATAAGATAAGAATGTCTCCTGCAAGATTCCATTTTTTATAGAGCTCGCACCTCACATAAGCTATGCTCCCTCTCATCCTTTCTTTATGCAAGTTAGGAAACGACTAATCCAAAAAACAGATAAATAACCGCTCTTGGCTTGCACTCCAAAAGGTTTGCATGCCCCCAGGTATAAAATACAATTTCAAGGCTACCCCTCCTCTCCCCCACTTCTGCTTTTTTTTGGGTGTTCACAGCTACTTGTCGTCTTGCTAGTCTAATGTTAACGATACTTGTCTTCTTGTTATTTTTAACGGGTCTTACGCGGTACTTGTCTTCCCGTCGGCCCAACTTTTGACAGCTCTTTTGCAAGATCGCAAGAGAACAGCTACTTGCGACAAGAGAGCAGCTACTTGCGACAAGAGAAGAACACTACTCAAAGACAAAACATTAATGTTATTGAGGGAGGCTTGCCTCTTTCTGGTTACCCAAAGATTGTTTTGTTAACACCATCAAACGAAAACATCTCCTCGGCACTGTCTACCGAAGTAAACAATGGTGAATGACCTTTGTTAAACAAGTAACCTTAACAAAAGAATCCTGTTCCAGAACAACCCCTCTTCCTTCTTTCGGACGGGGTACGGACTAGTCATATTCTTTCGCGCAAATTCTACTTTATACCCAGGGTTTCCTCTGCCCGAAGCAGACCAGGATGCATGCCCCCTGGGTTCCAGTCCCATCTTTCCGAATCACTCGCACTCATCGGGAAGGAGGACTGGGGGTGGAGACATTTCTTGAGTGAATAGACCATTTAGGGTTGGTATTTGACTATTTGCGATGCGTGATCCCGGAAATGAAAGCTGGTCTACGAGCTTGACCATTCTTCCTTCGTGTGGAAAACACATTACTCTAAAGAGTGAGGAGACTATAGCTCCCATGCAATATATATAGTCTCGTCCAAGGAGTAGGTTATAATCCAAGGGTCCTTGAACGACCATCACGTTCATTTGAACGGTCTTCCCTTTCAATGTAAAGGTACATTGGGGAGGATCCCTAATGGTCGACTGGTTCCTTTATCAAAACCCGAGAGATTTCTTATCTCAGGCAAAAGCTCCGGGGAACCCAGTGCTTTCCAAGCAATAGAGGAAAGGATACTCACATATGCCCCTTCATCAATGATAGTTTCAGCCATTACCATTCTATAAATTTGGACTATGATTCTGAATGGTATACTGGCTGGTAACCGGGGTCTGCCTAGTTGGTTCCAATCAAAGGATACAACCAGGTTGCTTGGTGGTGGGACTGAATACACGCCCGGATATGACCCTGACGATGTTCCTTCCTGCGATAAAGGAATGGGCGCATTGCCCTGATGCTCATCAGAGTCGGTGTTGATGAAAAGAATCTGGATGGTGTCATCCTTATTCTCTTCAGTGAGGGTGTCATTTGAAGATGAATCTTCAGTGACGGTGTCATTTGAAGATGAAACCTCTGAAGGCGGAACCGGGTCAACTGCCGTTTCGACCTTTAGACTTTCGTCTGGTCTGGATTCAGTAGGTTCATTTTCAATGACTGACTCTTCAGCTGACCATTTGAGCGGGCCAGCTGTATTTTCAACCAACGAAGGACTTGGCACGAGTTTTTTGTATCCAGGAGGAAGTCTCAACGGTGAAACCGGACGATCTTCCAAAACTCTCTTCGCTTCGTCTAAGAAGGGACAACGGTGGATGGCGTGATCGCCTTTACACAGTTTGCAGGGGGATCTTGCTCCCCCTTTTGTCTTGAACCTTCACTTTCGCTGGTTGACGGTAAGCATTCAACATGGCTATCAGAGGTTGATGCTCCCGAATTGTGCAACCGAGGGGACCAGTCCCTTAGTATCCGGGGAATACAGGGACAATCTCTATGGAAGTGGTCTCCTCTACATATGACACATGGCGATTTAGGCCCGGTCTGTGCTGTGTGTGGATTTTTGTCAGATGTCTTTTGCTTGCCCCCAGTCGCCTTAGGCTCCTTCTTCTTCTTCTCTCTCTCCTTCTTCTCCTTCTTCTTCATGGGAGCTTGGCTTTTGCCGGCTCTACCTTGCGAAGATGAAGGATCGGAGGAAGAGTTATAGGAAGTTGAAGGCTAGTGGGCAGCTCTAGACTCATCTAACTGTTGACTCAACTGTTCAGGAACCATGGTGTTCTGAACTACATTAGTTGAGAATAGCCAAATTGGCAGGCCAATCGTCAGTCCTGGAAGCAACAATGTGGCCATGTGGGGCGCACCAACTTCTTCCCAAGAGGAGAAAGGACTAGGATTTCCATCATGTGGAATTCCTTGGTTGGGGCGTTCCATGTTCTCAACTTACAGATCAACGCAGGAATAGGAGGTGATTATGTTCCGTTTAAAATAAATTTTATAAAGACGCTTTAGACACAACTTGCTTTTTCACTTTTTAAGAGTCGAGAAAAAGCTAAAGATGACTTTAGTCTCCTTCGATGTTTTAACGAGCCCGAAGTGACAAATGCTCGGATGGACTTTTTCAGTTATAGAGTTTGAAAAAGCCCAAAAGAAACTGCTCTGGAGTTCTAGGCAGAGGGTGTGCCAAACTTTTCGCAAAACCACAGAATACGTTTTACGGTACGAGTGGTCGATCTTCGTGAATGCTGTGTTCACTGCATTGCGATCAGTAGGGCGGCCGACACGGTTTCCTATGGATAAAGGCTTTGTTCCTATAGGGGTCTCCCAATATATACGCGACGGTACGTGGGAGCACAAGTCCGTATTGATACTTATCGCTTCACCATGGAGGAATCACCCAACCACTCAACGCTAAGATATCACGTTTAACGACGCCGGAACACGTCTCTAGCTTAGACCTCTATGTGTTTGCGTTATGTTTCAATGCGTTGTTATGTAAATTCAATTTATTTTAAGGTTGATCTTGTTTAGCAGTTTGCCTTTATGGATCACCACGAGATGTATAGTAACACTCCTAAATGCAGTCTAAGATGATAAGCAAGCTTTTCAATCTTTCAACTTTGAAAATCTTAACTACTGAGGGAAAAGAAAGACAACATCTTTTCACACAGATCATAGAGCACACACTAATGCACTTTTTCCTAAATCAACATGCAAACTGTCATAATGCACATGCACAATGCAAGTATTTCTTTTCTCTTTCTTAATGTCGGCGTGATACAAAAAGAAAGCTGTTGTATAACTTTGAATTCAATTTCAAGTGAAAGCAAACAAGCTTGTCCAAAATCAAAAGACACCTTAAGATTTACTTGTTTTGACACTAGAAATATATAAATTCAAACCATATGACGAAAGCAAAAGCTCAATCAGCTATGAACAGCAAATAAACTAACTCTTAAGATCAAAACGACACTAATCACAGGCTTAGATCTAAGAGGCCACAGCAAGACTAGTTCACTTTCGTTATGGGAAACTGCAAATGATGTAATAAATACACAAAGAACAAATACAGTTTCTTTATACAACCGAGGCGGAATAGTGGCAAGGAAAGTTGGTTTCAGATAGGTACATTGACTGGTAACAGGCTGCAAAAACAAGAGTGAAAACAGGGCAAGAAACAGCAAGAAACCCCAGTAGCATAAGGCAAGACTGGTTCAGCGCAGGTGGTACACTGGCAGTTTGACCTTCAGCGTAGGTAGCCCCTTCGGGAACTGCGCTGAAATGCAGACAACCTTCACACAGCCTGCACTGAAGAATGAAACTTTCGTTTCTCTTGGTTTCCGGGTCACAGATTGCTCAAAAATTCACAGTTTTTGGCCAAATCAGAAGCTATCAGTCAAGTACACACTAAGGGATGACAAGGAGGATGAAAAGATATCACTAAGAGCTTATTAGAGTCGTTGTGGATCAGCTCTTCAAATCATAAACTTGCTCAGAAACTGAGCTAGAGTAGCTGCCTTCTACTTTGCATTTGAAAGATCCAAATGCGGTTCGATTCGGTACTCCCTGTGTTTATGAAATGAATAGCAAAAACACAAACAACCAACAAGATACGATCCCCAGCGGAGCCGCCAATTTGTTGTTGGGAAAAGTATCCAATACGGAATGACCCTATCCCACTCTAAGGGTGATAGTACCTCAGCAACAACCGAATGCAAAGCTATTCGAGATTACTTCTTTATGAGATGTAAGAGAGAGGAGAAAGAGATCCACTAACCGTTATCTTTCGCTAATGATTGATCCAATCTTCCCTCTTTGTTGCTTGCTCCCAGCTCCTTGTTCTTTCACTGGCCCAGCTACACCAAGATCCTGCAAAATAACAAGAGAGGGAAACTACAAGAAGCATACATTCATAATTGATTCAAGGATTAGAATAAATCAAATATACAAGTATCAATACGCCATTGAGACACATGCATATAGAAGAACCTCAAATACTTTATTAATGGAAGAAGTAAAGTTCTGAGAGTGTTACAACCATAAGAGGCCCAATCCAGCAACACCTCCCAGCAGAAAGAAATCTCCTCTTCACCTCCTTCAAAGCAATCACCCAATAGTTCTAAACTCAAACCAACAGCACTTCCTTACAGTCACAAAATTCCAGCCTCCCTAGACCTCATGAGAGAGCTCTATATATAGGAGATTTGGAGAAAGGATGAGTCAGCTTGAGGCTGGCATGAAGCTGACTAGTGTCCTCTCCCACTTCAGTTATTCTTCAGTTCTTGAGTCCACTTGGAGGTTCTTGCTTCCACTTGGAGATCTAGATCCTCTTATTCATCACAAGGCGAATTCCTTGATCCAAGTGTCATTTTGGAAGCTTCCTGGGCATTTGACACCTTGAGGAATGACTGTGCCACTTGGCCAATCTCGCCCAGCGCAGGTAGCCTTCATTACTGTTGACATTCAGCGCAGGTACATAGTGGAGCAGTTGACATTCAGCGCAGATGCTCAGTGGAGCAGTTGACATGATCCAGAATTTGCTTGTTTTTGAGTGTTTTCAGGTGGAGAACTGATATTTAGTGCTGTGGTTTGCTGACCTTGTTCCTCTAGGGGTAGGAACAACATGTTTAGGGACTTTGGATCCCTTAGATTATCGACATTTCATGCTTTATGCTGTAAGGCACAAAAATGTCTATAACACTTTGGTGGCTGCAATCAAGAAGAACCCTTAGGCGAACAACCAGACATATTTGAAGAACCTATAGGGGAAGAAGAAGAAGAAAACATTCCTTTGGAACCAATGGCTGAAAATAGAAATGCTAGGGGAAATGGAGAAATAATAGAGGGTACCTTCCCCATTTAGGAGACCAATGGGGACATCAAAATGAATAATATAAGTCCTTCAGCCCTACCTCACTTCCATGGTCTACCTACAGTATATCTTGACACCTTATTGTCCGAGTTTGATGTCATATGTCGAACTTATGACTATGCAGAAGACGAGAAAAAGTTGAAACTGTTCCCTTCTACTCTCAAGGACATAACACTGCGCTGGTTCATGGGATTACCTAGTAATAACATCAAAACTTAGGCTCAGATGCAACATACCTTTAACAAAAAGTATCGAGACTATTGTAGGTCAAAATATACTAAAGAAGAAATCTTTCGAATGACCATGGGAAGTGATGAGTCCCTGGAAGACTATGAAGAGAGGTTCCAGCTCAATTACAAAAGGGCCAGGTGTACACTTGACCCTGAGTCTCTGAAGTTGGTCTTGCTCAGGGGAATTTAGGAAGACCTTTTAGACACCCTCCATTTACTGGCTGGGGGAGACATCTACCAACTATCCTATGAGGACATAAAGATTGTTTTTAGAAACCATTCTAGAGCAGCCAGAAAGAAAGGTAGGGGGAGTCAACCCATAGCCAGTACCTCTTCTTCCAATTCATCCATTAAAGGTGAAATTGGAAGCATGCTGGAAGACTTCAAAAGTGAGATGTTGTAGACTCTTGCCATGCAAATGGATACCTTACATATCAAAAGAATACAAGAGGAAGCAGAGAGGGCTTTGGCCATTTTTTTCCCTAGATGCACCAGGAGGCATCCTAGGAATGAATGCCCATTGAACTCTATAGAGGTTTGTTCAGTCTGTGAAGAAAATCATTCTACAGATAAGTGCCCTTCCTTGCCCAGACTTAAAGTTGTATACCAAGGGGCTGAAGTAGTCACTGAACAGATCTATTACGTAAAACAAAGGAGGCCACATGGACCTAGACCATACCAGCAAGGGATGCAAGGGACATCTCAAGCATACTACAACCCCTACCAAGTCACCTCCATACCTTCTTGGGCCCCCCTTTCTCATCCTTCCTAGTCTACGCCTCCTCCTTGGTCTTTCACATCTCAATATCATGCCCAACCATCCACTCATTCATTTCAACCCTATTCTCAGCTGCAACCTCAGTGGAATGCATCTCATCAGGGGTGGAGGCCCCAATACAACTCCTTTCCTACTCTTCTGCCTCCACCACCTGCCCAACCACAATCGTTACCTTCTGTTCCACCAAGGCAATCCCAAATGCCTGCCTAGCCAAATCCAAACCCGAAAAACAAACAGGCTCATCAAGTGTGTAGTGGGGAACCGTCATGCCCAACTTATGCTACGGAGATTCAAGAAATTAACTTGTGATCCGGGAAAGTTCTCCTAGATAGCCAGCCTCCACCCAGGGAGGTTGAGGAAGATAATTAGGAAAGTGAACTTAAAGCAAATCCACCCTTTCCTGAGAGACTATCCATGATAATCCAGCCTACCCCAAAAGAGACTGAACTCCTGGGAGAATTGAAACATTTATGTGTGAAGACACCCCTTCTCCAAGCCATAAAAGATGTGCCTATATACAATAGGTTGATCAAAGAGAAGTGCTTTAGGCATCTAAGAAGGCGCAAGAGAGATGGACCAACCATAAATGTCATAGGACAATTGTCCGATCTGATGTTGAGGAAGATAATCTGTCCAAAAATATCTGGACCCTAGAAGCCCAGTAGTTGATTTCCACATCAATGACACAATGGTCCCACATACCTTGATTGATCTGGGAGCTACCATTAATGTGATGACAAAGGACACAATGCTCAAACTTAATCTCCAAGGCTCCTTAAGGAAGACCACGACAGTGCTGCAGCTAGTAGACCGCTCCACCGTGACCCCTGAGGGGATTGTGGAAGATGTGATGGTCTCCATTAATTCTTGAGAGTACCCTGCTAATTTCTTAGTTCTCCAGCCAAAGGTAAATATCACTCGGTATCCTCTCATTCTGGGAAGACCCTGGTTGGCTACAGTTGATGCCTACATCAGCTGCCGAGCTGGGAACATGACCATAAAGAACGGGCACATGTCCAAGCAATTAACCCTATATCTTCCTGCCCAACCCTTGCTAGAACATGATCTACCTCTCTGGTTGGAGGAGGAGGATGAGGATGAAGTTTATTCTACACCACTTTGTACATTGGAAATCGCCATGGGGGGAAAACCGCAAGATGAGGATGATATGATTGAAAATTTGATTTAGAATCCACCTCCCAGTGTATCACCATTAGAAGACATAGTAAGAGAAACCCAAAACAACCCCTCAATTGATCTCTGTGTGGTCGACCCTACTCCTCTCCATGTTAGAAATATATAGTTCGGCCTAGGAAGAACATTGAAAATGAATCCATCCCTATCTACTTCCCAGGAGAAAGAGCTATGCAACGTACTGAAAAAACATCTAGATGCCTTCACCTAGAATTATAAGGAGATGAAGGGAGTGCACCCTTCAGTATGTGCTCATCATATATACATCAAGGAAGATTACAAACTAGTCAGGCAGCCTCAAAGGAGGATGAATCCAGTACTTAAAGGTATTGTTAAGGAAGAGCTATAGAAATTGCTTGATGCAGGATTCATCTATCCCATTTCTGATAGTGAATGGGTCTCTCCTTTGGTGCCAGTGCCAAAGAAAAATGGTAAGTGGAGAATCTATGTCGACTATCGGGAATTGAACAAAGCCACCAAAAAGAACCATTTTCCTTTACCTTTCATAGATCAAGTGTTAGACGGTCTGGCAGGGAAAAAGTTTTTCTCCTTCCTAGATGGGTTTAGCGGGTACAATCAGATTCAAATCAGCCCGGAAGACCAAGATAATACCACTTTCACTTGTCCTTGGGGTACATTTGCATACCAGGTCCTTCCTTTTGGTTTATGCAATGCTCCAGCCACTTTCCAAAGAGCAGTATTGAGTATATTTTCTGAACTGGTTCATGATGCAGTAGAAATATACATGGATGATTTTACTCCTTATGGCTCTGACTTTCAGGAAGCTTTAACTAACCTGGGAAAAGTTCTAGATGAGTGTATTGAGATGAACCTGTCCCTCAGTCCGGAAATATATGTGAATTTTTTATGGCTGAAGGGACTGTGCTAGGCCATGCAATATCTCAACAAGGACTGCAGGTGGACCGCAATAAAATTGCCATCATCCAAAGGGTCCCACCTCCTCAAAAGGTGAGAGATGTCAAAAGTTTCCTAGGCTTAGCTGGATATTATAGGAGATTCATTAAAGACTTCAGCAAGCTAGCCTCTTCTTTATTTAGCCTCCTAGGCAAAGATGTTGAGTTCATATGGTCAAAAAACTATCAAGAAGCCCTAGATACCTTGAAGAGCAAGTTAGTGACTGCCCCAATTCTCAGAGGCCCAACCTGGGCCCTACCCCTTCACATTCACACAGATGCCTCAAACAAAGCGATAGGCGTAGCCTTAGGACAAATTGACGGAAAGTTACCTTATGCCATATACTTTATAAGCAAAAACTTGTCAAAGGCAGAGTTGAACTATACAGTGACTGAGAAGGAACTCCTAGCTGTCGTGCATTCCTTAAACAAATTTAGACATTATATCATAGGTTATCAAACCTTTGCACACACTAATCATGTTGCAATTAGATATTTAATGAACAAACCAGATGTAAATGCTCGCATTACTAGATGGTTGCTTTTATTGCAACAGTTTGATTTGACCATTATTGATAAGCCTGGTAAAGAGAATGTTGTTGCTGAGTTTTTATCTAGAGTAAATTTGCCTACAGGTGAAGAAGGAATGGTGGATGACCAAATTCCAGATGAACACCTATTTTGTATATCAGTACTCTCTCCATGGTTCACTGGTATAGAAAACTACTTGGTTTCCGCACAGTTCCCACCACACCTATCCTCAAAAGAGAAGAGTAGGATAGTAAGGAAAAGCATCCCTTTCACCTGGATTGGAGGCAATCTCTTCAAACTTGACCCAGATCAGATCTTGAGAAGATGTGTCAGGGAGGAAGAAGTCTTTGACATCCTCCTGACCTGTCATGACGGGCCTTGTGGAGGTCATTTTGTAGCAAACAGAACCACCTTCAAGATATTTTAAGCAGGCTACTATTGGCCCACTCTTCATCTGGATGTGAGGAGATACATGAGCCAGTGTGATCGGTGTCAGAGGATGGGGAAACCCACTCCAAAGGATGAAATGCCCATGCAACCTCAAGTGACCTTTGAGCCATTTGAGAAGTGGGGCATGGACTTTGTGGGGCCTATCAACCCCCCTTCAAAGCAAAAACAATACATCATTATGTGCACCGACTACCTGACAAAGTGGGCGGAGGAAAAAGCAATCAAAGCAGCGACAGAGGAAAAAGTAGTTGAGTTTTTGAGAGAAAAAATATTCTATAAGTTCGGGTATTCGAGAGAGTTTCTCACAGACCAAGGCAGACAGTTCACTTCCAACTTGATTGAAGACCTGCACACACATCATAAGATCAAGCACAAGAATTCCACCCCTTACCATCCACAAGCCAATGGGCAAGTGGAGGTCACTAATAGAGCATTGGAAGGGATCCTAACCAAGGTAGTGAGCAGCAACAGAAAATACTAGGCGGACAAATTAGTTAAGGCCACTTGGGCCTACAACACAACATGGAAGACCACCACCGGGTTCACACCCTATGAACTGGTCTATGGGAAGAAGGCTTTGCTGTCAATAGAGTTTGAATTTAATACCCTAAGGATGGCAGCTCAGCTGGACCTAGACCTTAGCCATGCACAGAAGGACAGATTACTTCAGCTCAATGGATTGGATGAATACAGATTGCAAGCCCTTCTCCATACAGAGGTAGTTCAGCTTCAAAGAAAGATATGGCATGACAGAAATATCAGGGAGAAGCAATTCCAAGGGGGAGATTGGGCACTACTCTATGATTCAAGATACAAGGATTTTAAAGGCAAGCTGAGGACAAGATGGCTAGGACCCTACACTGTGAATAAATGCAATGGCAATGGTTTAGTTCTGATCAGATTCATTTATGATGAATCCATCCCCATGCTTGTTAATGGACATCAGTTGAAAGTCTACAAGAAACCCCTCTCCAAGCGAGAGTTTATTGGAGATTTGAATAAAACAGTGATGGTAGTGGAGCATGTCTTAGCTTCCACTTCACCCGCTCACTGAAGAAAAAAAAAAGAAAAAAAATAAGGACTCAAGTGAAAACCTCCATGAGGCGCTGGAGTCCCATAATTGGGTTGAAAACCTCTTCTAAGGCGGCCCAGTGATGTCAAAAAAAGAAAAAAAAAAAAGAAAAAAAGGGAAAGAATAAGATCCTTGGGTGAAAACCTCCCTTGGAGGTGCCCATGGCAAGAAATTAGGGTGAAAACCTCTCTGAGGTGCCCTAGTTGTTTTCAAAAAAAAAAAGAGACAAAGAAAACTGAATTTTTATTGCATTACAGGTTTGCAGGAGGACTACAGGGAGCAGGAGAAGGTGCCAAGGGAACCTTGACATTCATACCAGTAGCCATCTCAGCTTCTCCATACCTTCCTCCATTATTTTTGGCATCTCTTTCACCCCACTGTATATTTTTCTTTCAAAATTGTGTTTTCTACAGGAGGCTCTGTGTTTTCTACAGGAGGCTCTTGTAGGAATTACAGAGAGCCAAAAGTGTCTATAGGAGGTAGTTTGAGGGACAAGAATAGTTTCATGAGGAACCTATGATCCCTCTTTCCATATTCAAGCCTCCTTGCCATCATTTCCAAGCCTGCATCACACCCCAAGCATCATTATTTTTTTCCCTGTTTAAAAAAAAAAAACACAGAAAAACAGTTTTCAGTTTAAAAAAAAAAAAACAAAAATAAAAGGAGGAAAAGGCACCAACAACCTTACCTGAAGATTACCTACTATCCCTCCATCATTCATCTCCACCTCTAGCATCATTCTCGAGCTCCAAGCACAAGGAAAAGCTGAAGTTTCCAGGGGAGAAGTAGCCATAGGAGCTCCTATAGGAATTCCTGTAGCAGTTGATCCCATAGAAGTCCAACACCAACAGCAAAAGAGTGCACATCTGCAGGTTGAAAAGGCACATGCAGCTCAGCTCCAGCAAAAGAAGAACCTACAAAAGTACACAACAACACATTAGCTAGCAGAGATAGCATGCATGAAGGAAAATGAAGGCATGCAGCAGAGAAAGCCACAACACCTCACAGCAAATACACTCAGATCACAGGTAAGTAACTAAGTCACTCCTCTATTTGCATTTGTGTAATTAGGAGTCATACGAAGGCAACGAGATGGTTGAGATCAAATGAGGGAAAGGTGGCCATTTAACTTGGCCACCTTCATTTAGTTGACTCCACTTATTCGAGATGTCACCCACATGTGCACACAGTCAACTCAAGCAAAAGATGCCAAGGACAGGTAGTGGGAGGAAGAGTTAACTCTGATGCAATAATGAGGGATGATTACGAGGAGGGGCCATGATGACCAAGTAGGTGGGGACCAACGGTCCTAATTCGGGCAACGTACACCTTGCCAACTCAGTACTCATAACCGAAAATATCCATAAAGGGTAATGAACACTCCTCCCTGCGCATTCTCACCACCTTTTCCTCATTTTCTCCTCGTAACTCAGCTACACAGCAGTCTTCTTGTGCCCCCATAGCCTCATAACCACCATCCTCCATCTATTTCCTCCATATTCTTGCTCTCGGAATTTTCTACAGGAGAACCTACAGGAAATCTAAAAGAGCACCTACAAGAAATCTACAGGAGGGACAGCGGGCTTCTACAGGAGGGGCAGTGAGTCATTTTGAAGGGAGAAAACATGATTTTTGACACGAATTTTGGTCTGAAGAGGTAGGGTTCATGAATTCCCCCTATTGAATATCAATATATGAAGGAAGTGGTATCAATTTGAGGATGAAATAAGTCTTTAGGAGGCTAGAAAATACATTAAAAAATTCCTATTTGTTTAAAAAAAAACACAGTCTCCTCTATTTTTCTATTTCACTCAAAATCCTTTGTCTCCACCTCCATATTTGTTTTTTCAAAAGAAGTACAGGCAGTATGATAGGGGGGTTTATGAGAAAAGAGCCCACTAACTCCACTAGGCTCCATGCACATCCTCAAGTGGTGGACATATTTACAAGGGCAAACTGGATGAATTTCTTTGAGAAGTTTAGAGGGTTTGATGATGAAATTGCCCAAGAATTTGCTCTCTCTCTGGTCCCTCACACAAGAACTCATGCTACTGTAACCATTAGAGGCCTCTCCATTGAAATAACCCCTGAATTCATCAGTAGGGTCACTACCCTTCCTCTTGGGTTGCCTTGGAGTAAAGATGAGAAACCAATTGGCTAGGTTGCCAAGAAGAAATTTTTCCAAGATAATGAAACCCCTGTTGAAGACAAAAATGGAATTAGGAGGGCTAGTATACCATATCCTTGGGATGAGGTTAGCTACCAAGTGATCAAATACATTTCTTGTGAGGGGAGGCACAACATTGTCTATGGATATCATTTCAGAATCCTCCATGACTTGAGATATGGCATGGATACCCCAGCACCTCAAAAGCTCAGTATCCCTTACTTTCTCCTTCAGTCCCTCATTGACTCCAGCACCAAGGTACAAGCAGGAAATTCATAGCAGCTAGCTCACCATGGCTTAATCAAAATCCTAGTAGAGGAAGCCCTCCATACCTTTACACTCCCTATAGCATGGGAAGTTTTCCGAAATATGATAGCTAAGGATGACATAAAGGCATTAACCTATGATGTCAGTCCTGTTGTTAGTGAGGAGGAAGAACAACAAGGAGGAGAAGATGAAGCCAGTGGTGACATAGCAAAGAAAGAAAGGAAGGAGGAAGGAAAAGAAACTGAGGAGGGAAAAGTTGAAGAGAGAGAGCAAGAGGAGGAAAAAGAGATAGAAGAGGGAGAAAAGAAGGCAGAGAGGGCAGAGCAAGGAGAAGAGTCCCCTGAAGCTTGGGAAAGATAAGCAACAGCTGCCCTCACTACCCTCAGTACACTAGTCAAGCCAAAGTAGAAGAGGAAAAGAAAAATCTCCATGTATTTCAGGGCAAGGAAGAGTACAAGAATTAAAATAGGAAAACCTCAGCCCTCTTCAAAGATTCCCATTACCATTGAAGATTCACCATCTGCCAAGGTGAAAGAATCTCCTTCCAAGACACCTATAACCTATGAAAGGGGGACTCCAAGATCTTCTACATGGAAGGGAAAGGTAGTTCTATAGGACCCCAAACCAGACCTACAGGAGGCTGAAACAGTCCTACAGGAGACACTATCCAAACTACAGGAGACACAAAAGCTTGAGAAAAAGATAGGAGGACAACCAGAGGTGAAGGAGGAAGCACAAGAGCTACAAGAACCTAACCCCCAGCCTAATCTTGCCTCCTATTACAATCTACTTGAGGGAGGCAGGATAATCCCACAAAAATTTGCAATTCCACTGTTTTTCGAATTGGAGAAAGAGAGAGTGAGAACACATAGGTGGATGCAGATAGCCAAGTCCAAAGGAGTTGAGGATATTGGCCACATGGAAAACAAACTCAGGGAAATGGGTAGAGAATTGAGTGCTCTCAGAGACAGAGAAGCCATTACAAGAAGCCACCTTGAAAATGAGAATGAATTACTAAGGAGGTAGCTGCAGGAGAAAGAGACTCATTTGGCATACATGGCTAGCTTATCCATGGAAGCATTATAATGTAGAACACCAGCCAAATCTTATGGCCTCTATCTGAAGGAACAATGGTTTCAATTCCAAATAAAAACTTTGGCACAAAGAGGCACAATGCCTTTCCAAGACTACAGGCAGTTCATGGATTTGTGTGACCAAAGCACCTCATAGGATAAAGCAAAGATGGCAGAGTTCTACCTACACAACATGGCCCTCACAGACATGAATGTGTGGGACCCCAATGCCAAGCTAGGGGATCTGCAATTAATGGCCATGGCCTCATGGATGAACCATGAAGAATTGAGGGCAGCAGAAATAAAAATATTGCTAATGAGAGAGCAGAATGAACCATTGATGATAAGAGCTAAGCCATCAGATCCTATGGAACTCATCAGCACACACAACTTGCTTGCCAATGACCCTCAAATTGCACCTAAATATCTAGCCAGTCAATAACAAGCCATTGCACACTTTGAAGATATGTTTAGGCTACTTGGGGAGGACTGTGTGCATGCATGCATGAGAAGATGGAACACCCTACCCCATTGATCCAAATTGGATCCTAGAACACTCTCTAAGTTTTCATGAACTCTTTAAAATTATGCCAAAGATTCAAAGTCTTATAAGGATCAAGCTATCCAAGGAATCCTCATGATAGTTGCGAATGGAAATCAGTGTGGATCAACTAGGGCCGCTGATCTAGCGTGCAGAGCGGCGGACCATGGTAACGCGCCCTAACACCAACCATCAATTGCAGGGACGAATTTGGAGCAACAAAGGTAGTTTCTGATATACGATTAGCAACTAATCGCATATCGCAGGGCAAACCTCTCGGTGAAGAGAAGCCTCGAGCACCTGGACCCAAAAATAATTATGAAAACGCTGAAAAGTATTGTTTCGGTTCCATCGGAGTGGGATTCCACAAAACTGGCAGGATATCGGAAGGGCTTTGAGGCAGTAAGCGGTTTCAACCAAGTCCCGCCTGATGCCACACAGCGATTGCCACGTGTCCAGAGGAAGAGAGAGAAAACCGCTCACATCAGACAGGTAACCATTGAGCTACTCAACCGCCAAATATGAGCGAGAACCGTAGGATTTGGGTGGCCCAGATCAATGGCGAAGACGCGTCCCGATGGATGACCGGATTTGACAAAATTATAGAGCGAGATCGCATGGCATTTGAAGTCTGATATGGACGATGCATTGGCAGAAGATTTGTGTTTCGTGGGAAATCTTGGAGAAAACAGAAATAATGACCGTTCAAATATTTCCAATGAACCTGACACACTCATCCATTACAGAATAGGTGGCCACCTCCCTGTGAGGCGTTATATAGTGGCTAATGATGCAGAACAAAGGAATTCGAACAGACAGCGAAAGCGGAAACAAACAGCTAGGAAGTAGATTGGGTAAAAAACCACGAATTGACAAGCAAGCAGCAAGTGATTTAAGAAAGCTAAGAGCAGAGAACAGAGAGAAGAAGTCGAGCTGACCTGTAGAGGCAAAGGCAGCATCGAGCCAGAGACAAAGACAGAGAGAGTCAGAGAGTCTGTGTACTTTAGAGAAGGTTTGAGAGGTTCAACCAAACTACTCTATATATGCTTATCATGTAGTGAGTCTCAGATCGGACTCATACTATTGTGACCAATAGAGGTCAAGATTCAGTAAGGAGAGTCTGTGTACTCTAGGGACTTGGGGGATCCAAGTACAGTCTTGCTGATTTGTGTCTGTTGAATGAGACTTAAATTGAGCTCACTGTTGTAAAAAATTTGCTTGAAAACATAATAGAGAGGCCACCACTCAAAGGCTGGACCAGGAGATGTAGCCCAGGAGTATTGGGTGAACTCCTTATTAAACTTGTTGTGTTTATATGTTTGCCTGTTGTGTTTTCTTTAACTGCTTCAGTGTCTATGTATTTCGCAATCTTATCGATCCATTGCATAAAATAACATAGACACATCCATGCACATGAGTCTATAATACCTTATCAATTGTCTTAGATCGATTTCAGATCAAGTGGTATCAGAGCTCTAGGTTGCTAAGGTTAGACAAGCTTGTGCTGGATTTTGTTGTTGGATGCTAACTAGGACAAAGCTCAAATTAGGAGAAGGAGAATTGGTTGAAGCTAACCCAAAAATTGGAAGAGTCTATCCTAAGAGGGAAATGGCAGAAGAAAGCCCCTTGGAATCAGACTTCCAGTTCATGGATAGCTTCATGACCATGAGAGACATGGTAGAAGAAATGTATAGAGAATTTAAGAAAGGTAGAGATGAAGATTCATCAAACTCCAAACAAGATAAAGGAGCAGAAGAATCTCTCCTCCATGACCATTCTAAAGGCAAAGGGAAATAAGAAAAGCTTTCCACACCTCCTAATAGCCCTGAAAATAAAAAGAAAACATCGTTGATTAAATTAGATGTTAAATTTGATTTGACGATATATGATGGAGAGTTGAATGCAGAGAAGCTGGATAATTCGATTAGAAAAATTGATGTATATTGTAGGGTGCAGAGCATTGATTTAGACAAAAGTAAGATTCGACTGGCCAACCTATGCCTTGGAGGCACTGCCTTGGTATGGTGGGAAGGCATAACACAAGCTTACATGAAGAAGCATGGTAAAATTCTTTTTGTCTAGAGTGAATTTGTTTCTGCAATTAAAAAGCAATTCTATCCACTAGCTTATATGCAGCAAGCCATGATGAGTTGGAAAACTCTTCGCCAATTAAAAGGGAAAAGTGTACAAGGCTACACCCTAGAATTTAGAAAAAGAGCTTTGATTCTAGGAATTTCGTTGGACTAACCTGAAACTCTGTTGAAGTATATAGCTAGTCTACACAGCTATTTAAAGCACACATTCTCATGTTTAATCCCACTAGCATAGATGAGGTATCTGTTCAAGCTACACATCTAGAGGCTAAAGGAAAGAATGTGAACCCAGAGGTTGGGGGATCATCAAAACCCACTGCAAGCAAGAACAAGGAAAAGAGAAAGCAGAAATGGAAAGAGAGGAAGACAAATACTGTACAAAATACTAAGCCTTCCTACACTCATTGCAAGAAGGATGGGCATGATGATGAACACTGCTGGATTCTGCATTCAGAGCTGAGACCCAAGAAGTTTGATGGCAAAAAGAAGAAGACTTCTGCAACTATTCAAAAAGATTTGGGGTCGGACTCAGGGGATGAAATAAAAATCACAGCCACAGGTATAAAAGGTAAAACTTCAGAAGCATCTACTAGTAATTCTGCACAATCTACTGGTAATGAAGAAAATGACAGGAAAAGACGTGAGCCTTTTCATATTCGAGTTATTTCCAAGCATCAAAAGATTGATACTTTGTTTGATAGTGGCTCACAAGTAAATTTAATTTCTGAAGAAATTGTAAAGAAGATGGGATTACTAACCACACCTCACAAGAAGCCATATCCATTAGGTTGGTTATGTGATAAAGAAAAGCTACAAGTGACTAGACAATGTAAACTTAGATTTTCTTTTGGGTCAACATTTGTAGATGAGGTTGAGTTAGATATAGCCCCTTTGGATATATGTGTAATTGTCTTAGGAAGTCCTTAATTGTATGATAGAAAATTCATTTTCTATAGAGCTGAAAACAAATATCAACTCGTTAAAGATGGAGTCAAATATATTGTAAGAGCTCATGAACTCAAGAATAATTATACTCTCATAAACTTAGGGCAGATGAAAAGAATTGTAAATTCATGCAAACAATTTTTACTGATGGTTGTAAAGGAAAAGAAACTTGATAAAACCAATATATTTGAAGGTTGTAATGCTAAAAAGCAAGCTGATTTAGAAAAAGTTGTTTCAAAATATGATATACTATTTCAAGAACCTAAAAGTCTGCCACCCCAAAAAGAAATAGTACATGATATTAATTTGCAGCAAGATGCTCCATTGCCTAACATCGGAATGTACAGGTTGTCCGCTTTAGAGAATGCAGAAATCAAGAAGCAAGTACAGGAGTTGCTCGAGAAGGGTTCATAAGACCTAGCACATCATCATGTGGGTCTTTGATTGTCTTGGTGAGAAAGAAAGATGGCTCATGGAGAATGTGCATTGATTACTGAGCACTGAATAAAATAACGATCAAAAATCATTATCCCCTTCCTCGCATAGATGAACTATTAGATCAATTGAAAGAAGTTGTTTACTTTTCCAAGTTGGACTTGCATAGTCGCTACCATTAGGTCAGAGTTGCAGAGCAAGATGCATGAAAGACTGCTTTCAAAACAAAGCAGGGACTGTATGAGTGGTTAGTTATGCCTTTTGGCTTAACTAATGCTCCCGCTACTTTCATGAGAGTAATGAATGATGTACTCAGGCCTTTTATTGATGATTTTGTCATTGTATATTTAGATGACATTCTTGTATTTATTAAAACATGGGAAGAACATTTTGAGCATGTAAAGAAAACTCTAGATGTTTTAAAAAAGGAAAATCTCTATGTTAAATTATCAAAATGTGAATTTGGAAAAACATCTTTGAATTATTTGGGTCATAGAGTAGGGGGTGGTGAATTGAAGATAGATCCCTCTAAGGTTGCAGTCATTGTAAACTAGCCTAAATCCAAATCTACTACAAAAGTTAGAAGCTTCCTAGGAGCAGCACAATATTGGAGAAAGTTTATTGCTAACTTTTCCTTAATTGCAGCTCCTTTACATGCCTTAACAGGATTGAACAAGGTGTTTTAGTGGGGAGGCAAACAGCAGAGAGCCTTAAACACCTTGAAAGAAAAGATTAGTACAGCACCAGTACTAGCACTGCCCGATCTTCAAAGACCCTTTGAGATTGAAACAGATGCCAGTGACTATGCCATAAGAGCAATGTTGATGCAGCATGGTAAACCCATATGTTATCATTCTAAGACATTTAATTCTGCAGTGGTTAACTATCCCACATATGATAAAGAATTGTATGCTTTAGTGTAGAGTGTGAAATAGTGGAAACATTATTTAATGGGAAAAGAGACAGTTATACATACTGATCATCAACCACTTCAATATTTACACTCACAATTACAAACTAAGTTGCAACAATCAAGACACTATAGGTGGATGGGTTTTCTACAATAGTTTCATCTTGTCATCAGATATAAAAAGGGAATACACAATAAAGTTGTAGATATGTTGTCCAGGCCAATCATAAATGCATCTACTATACTTAAGCATAATTCAGTATTGCATGAAAGCTACATTGAACAGTATGCTCAAGATATAGATTTTAAAGATGTATATGCAACTTTACGTCATGGAAAAAAAGTAGAAGAATTGGATTATCATGTTAAGAACCAACTCTTGTATCATTTTGGAAAGTTATGCATTCCTCAAACTGAAAGAGTAAATATAATTCGAGAAGCACACACTTCTCTAATATCAGGTCACTTTGGTGTAAGGAAAACAGTTGCACAGCTGCAAAGATTTTGATATTGGCCAAAAATGAATGAGACAGTTTCTAGATATGTAAGAGGGTGTACCATGTGTGCTAAAAGCAAGCCCAGCAATAGAAAACTAGGCTTGTACACTCCACTACCAGTTCCTTCTCATCCTTGGGAAAGTGTTTCCATGGACTTTGTTGGGGGACTACCTAAATCTAGAAAAGGTCATGACTGTTTATATGTTATTGTGGATAGGTTCAGAAAAATGTGTATTTTGATACCCTGTAACAAACAGATTATAGCTAAACAAACAGCAAGATTGTTCTTTCAGCATGTATGGATTCATTTTAGATTACCCACTTCCATTGTATCTGATTGAGATTCCCGATTTGTTGGGAAATTTTGGTCGAGCCTGTGGGAATTGATGGAAACCATACTGAAGAAGAGCACAACTTTTCATCCGCAAACAGATGACCAAACAGAGGTGGTCAACAGGACAGTGATCCAGTTGATCAGCGGCTATTGCAGCAAGCATCCCAAGCTTTGGGATGAACATTTGTGTTATGTGCAACATGCTTACAACCATGCTAAACATTATTCTACACAGAGATATCCTTTTGAGACATGTTTTGGTTTCATACCAAGGTCTCCCTTGGATTTTTTCTTTGGTAAAGACATAGCAGTTGATGGACACAATGATGTGGAAAAGGCAACCAAGTTCATTGAACAAATCCAAGAAATTCACTAGGCAGTACAGGAACAGCTGGAAAAGAGCCAAGCCAAGTACAAGGCAAGGCATGATAAGCATCAGACTGAGCATAGTTTCCAAGTTGGTGATCAAGTCTGGTTGTATATTAGCAAAGAAAGAATGTAAGGAGAAGGTAAGAAGCTGAAGCCAATAAGGTATGGACCTTTCAAGATACTTGAGAAAATTGGTGAGAATGCTTTTTGGCTTGATTTTCTAGCTTACATGCACATCTATTCGATAGTTAATGCAAAAAGCTTGAGACTGTTTGAACCTTCATTGATTGAATATCCCAAGGAGCAGAGCCGGTTACCTTCTATTGATGATATGTTGCCCGAATATCTCAATGAATTGTAGGAAGATACAGTTCTGGATAGGAAGGTGAGCACTACGTGCAAAGGGGATGTTGAGTACCTCAGGATTGGACTCAAAGGTTCAAAACCAAGTAGTGCAAAATGGATAGAAATTGGGCAAGTGAGAATCTTTATCGTCACTTGATTGATGCTTAAAAACCAACTTTTGGTGGTCCAAAAGCTTTTTCAGTGGGAAGGCCATGATCCAAATTGGATCCTAGAACACTCTCTAAGTTTTCATGAACTCTTTAAAATTATGCCAAAGATTCAAAATCTTATAAGGATCAAGCTATCGAGGAATCCTCATGACAGTTGCGAATGGCAATCAGTGCGTATCAACGAGGGCCACCGATCTAGCGTGCAGAGCAGCAAACCATGGTAACGTGCCCTGACACCAACCGACAATTGTAGGGACAAATTTGGAGCAACGGAGGTAGTTTTCAATATGCGATTAGTGACAAGTCGCTAATCGCATATCGCAGGGCAAGCCTCTCAGTGAAGAGAAGCCTTGAGCACTCGGACCCGAAATAATTATGAAAACACGGAAAAGTATTGTTTCGGTTCTGTCAAAGCGGGATTCCACAAAACTGGCAGGATATCAGAAGGGTTTCGAGGTGGTAAGCGGCTTCAACCAAGTCCCGCCCGATGCCACAGAGCGATTGCCATGCATCTAGTTGAAGAGAGAGAAAACCGCTCACATCGGATAGGTAACCGTCGAGCTACTCAATCGCCCGATATGAGCGACAACCATAGGATTTGGGTGGCCCAGATCAATGCTGAGATGTGTCCCAATGGATGACCAAATTTGACAAATTTATAGAGCGAGATTGCATGGGATTTGAAGTTCGATATGGAAGATGCGTTGGCAGAAGATTCGTGTTTTGCGGGCAATCTTGGAGCAAACGGAAATAATGACCGTTCAAATATTTCCAGTGAACTTGACACACCCATCCGTTACAAAATATGTGGCCACCTCCCTGTGAGGCATTATACAGTGGCTGATGACAGAGAACAGAGGAATTAGAATGGACAGCGGGAGCGAAAACGAATAGCCAGGAAGAAGATTGGCTATAAAACCATGAACTGACAGAGCAAACAGCAAGCGAGTCAAGAAAGCTAAGAGCAGAGAACAGAGAGAAGAAGTCAAGCTGACCTACAGAGGAAAAGGTAGCATTGAGCCAGAGACAAAGACAAAGAGAGTCAGAGAGTCTGTGTACTTCAGAGAAGGTTTGAGAGGTTCAACCAAACTCCTCTATATATGCCTGTCATGTATTGAGTCTCAGATCGGACTCATACTATTGTGACCAATAGAGGTCAAGATTCAGTAAGGAGAGTCTGTGTACTCTAGGGACTTGCGGGATCCAAGTATAGTCTTGCTGATTTGTATATATTGAGTGAGACTCAAATTGAGCTTACTGTTGTAAAAACTCTGCTTGAAAACATAACATAGAGGCCACCACTGAAAGGCTGGACCAGGAGATGTAGCCCAGGAGTATTGGGTGAACTCCTTATTAAACTTGTTGTGTTTATATGTTTGCCTGTTGTGTTTTCTTTAACTGCTTCAGTGTCTTTGTATTTCACAATCTTATCGATCCGTTGCATAAAATAACATAGACACATCCATGCACATGAGTCTGTAATACCTTATTACTTGTCTTAGATCGATTTCAGATCACCCACAGTTTTCAAATCAGGGAATACCATTCCCCTGTGAGGCTGAAGGAGGCATTAAAAAGGGTGCCAATGTACAAGCGCTCCATGCAAAGGCTGAGGGTCAACTAGATTGGCCTCAAACTGAGTCCTTTACTCATATTAGGCATGCTGGAAGGCAGAAGAGAAGAGGAAGAGGAGGAGCAGTGGAAGGAAATAGACAAGAATGCATGATTTAATGGAGAACATGAGAAAACCATATCAGAAGCTTGGAATGCTAGGGAGGCCACCAGGGCCATAAAAGATGAAGAGATTGACTAGGTTGCTCAGAGGATGAGCAACACCTTCAGTAGGGGGTGATGATGAGCCTCATAAATGGGTAATTATATGGGCTCATTTTACCTCCTAACCTAGTCAAATCAACCATTGTATTAGCTTATTGTATGATTTTCTAATTATATTTATGCTTATAGGGTGAGTTGAGTTAGTTATGATGCCATGTGGTCTAACATGTATTTAATGCAGATTATTGATGGATTTCAAGGTCAAAGTCAAGGATCCAGTGGTCAAATTGCAGAAATAACTTGAAGTAGATAGAGGAGAGGACTTATAGGAGGGAATCCCCCTCATTTATTACTCCTCACTTCGAATTCCCCTTCATTCAGCTTGGAGTACAAGCAGTCGAATCATGCACTAGAAGGCAACCGAGCAAGTGGAGGATGATTGATAGTTATCTCGAGTTTTGGGAGCCAAGCCTCCCTGATTTTAAGGAATCTGTTAGTAGCTTCAAATGTATAAGTAGAGAGGCCTAGGGCCTCACTAGGGTCAGAATTTTTTTGCTTGTGTAGACTCTGCTCAAATTTCGAGCTTATTATTTTGTGACAGTTTCATGTAATCTTGCTATTTTTTTTATAACAAAGATGGAATCCTTTTTGAGCTAGCACTAAGTTACCTCAGAGGGCTAAAGCTCTTGGGATAGGGCCCAATATAAGCAGCCAATATTCTCTTTACTTGTATTTTTATGCTTTACTTCGGTTTGTAGATTAATTTGTTGTTAGATGTATTTTTCTTATGGTTAAGAATAGGTTGCTTTTGATGATTTAGTAGTTTTCTTCCATTTATTCTTTCTGTAGCAAGTTAAGCAGTGATCAGAGAAGATTCAAAAGGCTAGCAACAGTGCCTTGGCCTCTCTTCCTCCCTCTAGGACCATGATTTGAGGCAAAGACTCTCTTGCTGCCCCAAAAACACAGATTTTCCTCATTCCTAGGACTTCTAGTGTTTGCAGCTCTTTAGTAGGTTAATAGTCAATTTTTGCTTTACCTTAGATCCCCTTTATGATGTTCACTTCCTGATTTGCAATAGTCCTCTTTCATAGTTTCCTTTCTTGCAGCATTTCCCAGCGTTTCCTTCTACACATCATAGTTTTTCCTAGGATGCACTCATTTCATTGGTTGCTTGATTTTCTTAGTTGACTTTCAGTTTCTATGCAGCAGATCTCTTCCAGCAGTAGACCAGCTTACTATCAATCACACCCTCCATCTGATCCATGCCCTATAGGTCTCCTAAAGCTCACCTCAATTTTGCCCTCCTTCATTTTTCATAGAACTTCTTCCTCTCTCCTTGAGAAAACCCAATCATCTTTCTCTCTCCTAGTGATTCATGGTAGACCTTAGGTGCCCTAACACCTCATTCCAACCTTCATCCACCTTTTCCACCCACTCTCACACCCTAAAAACAACAGAAATTGCTCTTGACCTCCTCTTGTAGGCCTCATGTAGTTTCCTTGTTTTCCTCCTGTAGTTTTCCTGTGTCCTCCTGTAGTTTTTCTTGTAGGCTTTATTTTGAAGTTCGAGTGTGGGAAAAGCCTCCAGAAGGCCACCTAATACCTCCTAGGACCCATCCACACCATCCTAAATTCTCCCAAGCTCCAAAACCGCCCTCTAACACCACCTGTTCGCTGCCACACTCACACACAATAAATTAGATGCATGTTAAATCCACATAAAAATCCAAAAATATGTTTTTTGCTTATTTACTTCCAGAAATAACATGGTTAGATGTTTTTTACTTCCTTGAGAAGGTAATGGCATCTCTTTCATGGTTTTCATTGTGTTTTTGGCAAAAGTAGAATTGACTTGTTAATTAGGCTTTACTAGGTTTTGCTTTACATTCCAGTATTTCTCCTTTCTACAATTAGAATAGCATCTGTAGAGTAATCTTTATTTCCTTTCATCACACATAGAGCTCCTTCTGAAATCTACAGAAGTTGGCTTGAGCTCCTAGGGATCTCGCGCCGGCTGACCAAGTGACAACCTACAGTGAGAACTAGTACTTGTGCATACAGCACCGACGCTTCCAAGTTTGTTATGAGCTACTGGGTTGATAAAAGTAAAGTTGGCAGCCTAGGAGTTGTAACATTCTTTCTGCAATATTGGCGCTCACCACACTCCCCCAACCCTAACTAATTTTTGCGACTAACACTATGATGGATGTCGTCTACTTACTTGGTGTACTACATACTCAACTATGGTGAATTAAAATATCTCTCCATACAAATATTTCATATGTTTTTAGTCCATATAGATTATTTTAGTTTGGTGTAAATGTAGAGTTCATTTAATGCTTTTATATATTGTGACGACACCAGGTGAGGAGCCATGCCCACCTTAGACAAAAATATTATTCCCTTCCCAAGTATCATGTGTCAACTTAAATTTGGTTTATATGTTTGTTTTGTTATCTTTTTTTGTTTAACTAATTAAAATATTATAAATGTGTATGCAAGTTGCATCATTTTCCCATTTCCCGCACTATGTCACCTACATATTGTTCGCCACCATTTATTATTCCTCCATCAATTGTCCATTAGTATCATCTCATTGCTCCAATTTTCGATATCCATCTTACCACTACTTGGGAACTTCCATCATTACTACAACCCATTAGTATTGATTGTCACCCTCCTCCACCACCTTTGTCATACCATCCACCCATAGAGGCTACATTCATAGACCATCCAACAATGTCCATAACCACCCTCACCCTCCCACTCCCTACTAAACATTTTCACTACCAATGTTCCATCCTTGGTGGTTTCTCCAGATCACACCCATGGGCTCCCTCGGTCATCATCCCTTTATGGTAGTTTAGTGGAAGAAATAGAAGATGCGGGTTGTGTAGCCAACTACTTCATATACTAGTGAATCTTCATCATTGTGCAAGGCATTCACAATGAGATCATTCGTTGATGAATTTTTTCTTTATCATCATTTGAATTGATTCTAGGCATTTTTTGTTTAAATTTGATGCTTTGACACTTGTAACTACTATAGGGTGGTATTGCAAAGAGGTTGGGGTTGTGAAGTAGGGAAACACTCCCACGACTAATTATATCATATGCAATGAGTTTTATGGACTTGAATTATAAATACTTAGTTTGTGAGTGTGGCAATTTATTGTGGAAAAAATTCTTATGAGAATGGCATTTCTTTTTGCAGTCCCCGAAGAGACGAAGCATGCCCCAAAAGGAAAAGAAATTGAGCTCCCTCTTCTAGTAAGAGGAGAAAGATTGACTTCCAAGATGCAAATGATGGTTGTGAGAGTGGAAGTGGTCAATAAATAACCAATGAGACCCATTTTTTATATACAACATCATATGCCATACTTTCATATTTGGGCAAAAGATGTCGTTTATATATTAGAGCCATTTTCTTTATAGGCCACTATAGGCCACTAGGTTGAATTTGCATGTATGTGGTAATGATGAAATATCACTTATGGTGAAGTGAACACTCAAACATGTTGCATTGCTGAAAGTTCTTGGCTTAGGATTTTTGAAAGTCATGTCAGTTAGGCATATTCTTGGTGATACATGTAGTTGATGATCATGCAAAACTGGCAAGTTCACACCATGAAATTTTAAAAATATATACTAATACAAATTTCTGTTGATAAGATAATAATATTTGTTACACTTCCCACTTGAATACTTCCCATCTTAGATCTATGCATTTGGCTCTTACCTTCACCAACACTTCAGCCTAGTGATTCTTCAATTTAGTCCTTATTAGCATGTTCCATGCCTCTTTCACATGATGTCTTCCTATAGATATATGGGTGTGAACTTACCCCATATATGCTTCCCATCTTGCTCACTTCCAAAATGTCACATTAGAATTAGGGGTGATTTTAGGGGCGAATGTTCGCCCTTTGGCGAAATTAAGGGGTTTTAAATTTTTAGTGGGCGAATATTTTGTATCATAGTACATTTTTACAAATCACCTCAAATAGCCCACCTTATTTTAAGGGAGAGGGTAAAAAAGGTAAATTTAGCCCTTGAAATTAGGAGTTACAACCTTCCATTCACCCATTTTCAAGAATAGGTTTTATTTAAGTGAATCCATTCGCCCATTTTCAAGAATAGGTTTTATTTAAGTGAATCCTATGGGCCTAAGGCCTAAATACCATATTTATAAAAGAGGTATGGTAAATTAATAAAAATATAAATAAATGAGAGGTATGGTAAATAAATAAAGCATTTTTTATATTTACTCCATAAGTCACCTTATATACATGCAAGGGTGTAAACAAATAAAAATATAAGTAAAGTGGAGGTATGATAAATAAATAAAACGTCTTTTTATACTTACTCAAAAGGTATGGTAAATAAATAAACTAGACGCATGGTAAATAAATAAAACCTCTTTTTATATTTAGTCCATAACCCACATTCTATTTATAACCCTCATTCTATTTATGAAGGCTCAAGAAAGAGGTTTTATTTAAGTGAATCCTATGGGCCAAATACCATATTTGTAAAAGAGATATGGTAAATTAATAAAAATATAAATAAGCGAGAGGTATGGTAAACAAATAAAACATTTTTTTATATTTACTCCATAAGTCACCTTGTATTTATGAATGGTACAGTAAATTAATAAAAATATAAATAAACGAGAGGTATGGTAAACAAATAAAACATTTTTTTATATTTACTCCATAAGTCACCTTATATTTATACTATGGGACAAATACCATGGACTAGATTGTTATTAATACCATGCAAAAAAACATTATTAACCCTAATATTAGTATTAATAAAAATAAAAATGGCACATGGTATTGACCCATGGTATTCACCAAAATGGCACATGGTATTGACCCATGGTATTCACTTGGAATGTAGCCTATTTAAATGGGGGAATTAAACCAGCATAGATATCTACTAACCCCCGAGAGGTATCAAATATCGTGATATGCAAACTAGCATAGAGTTAAAAAATATTTGATCCGATCAAGAGTAAAAATGGATGTTGTAATTTAATGTATGTTAAACATTTTAGCTTGGTTAAAATAAAAAATAAAATAAAAATCAACTATTAATTTTATTAATTTTTATAAATTACTAATAGTAATTTTTAAGCTCTAGGTTTATGATAACCCATGGTATTGACCCATGGTATTCATGTGAGCATAGACTATTTAAAGGGAAAATTCTATCTTAGATCCATCTTAATTTTGGGTCTACCAAGTGCTCAGAGGGATAAATAGATTTCATCCCCCTAAGAGTGGTAGATGTGGAGTTAAGATGGATATAGGTTGGTTTTTATGATAATGAAGATATTAAATAGACTTAGGAAATTATATTGTAAAAACATCTTAAGGTGAATGGTTAAAACATAGACATTGGACAAGTATATTTGTATACTTCTGTTTTAAACTGAAACAATTGTAGGGCTAAAAGGAATGGATTGATTGCACTAGTCATCCTTCTATAACTTTCCAACATATGTTGGAGTAAACATATTGTAATTTGGGTAATTTTTCTAATTGCAAACGGGAACATACTTGTGTATTGGCAGGGTGGTTACGAGGTCCCTAGAAGTGGAGTAAACAGATTGCAATTTGGGTAATTTTTCTAATTGCAAATAGGAACATACTTGTGTATTGGCAGGGTGGTTATGAGGTCCCTAGAAGTGATGAATTTGAATTTTCCTTGGTTTTATATATAGTATTAGGTGTTTTCTCATGCTTTCTTTGAATGGCACGGGTGAATTTATCCTACACCCACTAGGTTATCGATATGTAATTTCGGTAATTTTGATTTCAAAAGATATTTTAAAGAAATGCAATGATTTCATTTGTGTATTCAATAAACACAAGATTTTATAATTGAGTAAAATATTCGCCATGCCTGGTGAGAGATTCGCCAAAAAATTATATATACATATCATATTATTGATAAAATCGCCTTCCATTTTTCCTATATACCATGGAGATTCGCCCATTTATTATACATGTAAATTTGGGGGGGTTCTTAAAATTTTCCCTGATTAGAATACACAATACAAATGTGAAAGGTCAACGATAGGCTTTTCCTAGGAACAAAGAAGAATGTCTATTTGGCATACCCATGTCACTAGTTGGTTATGCTTTCACAAATCCCAAAGGATCCCCTAAGGCTGCCTACTCGTTATTGTTTTGTATTTGTACAACCATTTCATTCACAATAATAAGTCAATCCCTTGCTAATAAAAAAAATGCATATGAGCCCTACATGATCTATAATTGGAGACAAACTTTTGTGATCTTTAATTGGAGATAAATCCACTATCCCTAATCGTAGACATAAACTTTCAGATTTATGGCAGAATTAATTGGAGATAAATCACCTCTCCCTAACATTTTTTAGGATGTAGGCAATGCTCTTGTATATGTTCTGGCATTAGTCTAGCATTCCCACATTCAAATTCCATTTCGATACCTACATTTCATTACCCAAATATGTTGGGAAATGGTGAATTCATAAACTCATGGATCCACAACAATATATATACTTTAAAACTTGCTTGGAGATTAATGGTGTCTAAAGTTTTCTTCTCTTAATTAGGATGTATGCAATGCTCTTGTATATGTTCCGGCATTAGTCTAGTATTCCCACATTCAACTTCCATTTCGATTACTACATTTCATTACTCAAATATGTTGGGAAATGGTGAATTCATAAACTCATGGATCCACAACAATACATATACTTTAAAACTTGCTTGGAGATTAATGGTGTCTAAAGTTTTCTTCTCATAGGAAATCAGTCTTGTATATATTCCTCAAAATGTGACATTATGATATCTTGCTTTACCTTGATTGCAAATATTTCTTCCTTAATTTCTTTAGAAATCCTAGCATAATTGTTCAGTGGTTGCCCAATGGTCATCGTTATCATTAACAAAAGAAACTAACTACCTTTTAATATTTTATTCTAGAAAATTAGTGAGATTATTAAATTCATTATCCCATTATATCAATAGGGAATCCCTTATTAGTTGCATACCTTCAAGGTCTTCAAAAATTTTAATAACTTCAAGGAAAACATTGTTTTTTCTGGAGACCCTTACCGACTTCTCTAGAAATCACTTAGACTTCATGTGCAATAAATGTATTTAAATCATTTTCAAAAAAATGTCAATTGATGTTCTAAATATTTATTCAATAAAAGAAGAAATTCTTTGTGAAATATGTTTTAACTCGAGATTGGTGTCCTGGGCTTCTAAAATGATGTGTAGTTGTTTATTGATGTTTTATGCAACATACATTCTTATTCCACTAACAAACTAGGCTACTTTATTTACCTTGATAGATGTACCAAGTGTAGTTTGGGGTGTTTGATCAAGGGTGGCTATGGCTAATGGAGTTGTAAATAGAGGTCTAGGGCTTTACCTTGATAGATGTAGCAGGTGTAGTTTGGGGTTTTTGATCAAGGGTGGCTATGGCTAATGGATTTGTAAATAGAAGTTTAGGGCTTAAAGTCTCTTCTAGTTCTTTTATCTTCCTCTTTAATTTTATATCCTCTAACGCTTACTATGAGATAGAGATGGAAAGAGCATCTCCTATAGTCATGTGCAGTGTGCAGTTTCAGGGGTCTTGTAGGTCCAACACCTAAAACATCCACCTTCGGTCTCCATTTCTTGGCCACCTTTTTATTTCTAACATGAAATTTCTCAATTTGAAATTTTCTTCCTGCCTTATTATATCGGGTATTATGTTGGTTAAATATTGTTCTTCAAAGATTGTCAGTTCTTCATGAGCCAATTCCTCTACAATATTCTGACATTCAGCTATCCTCAATGCTACCCAATTGGGTATCATAGCATTATCCATTTCCATATCAATAGGGCATTCAAGTTGTAGTGAATTCTTCTAAGTTGAGTTTTTCTCTCTTTATTGTGAAACAGTATGAGTTTTCTCAAAGCCAATGCAAAGGGGTTCCTCACCATCATCCCCTGCATCACTCTCTCCTATAGCTATGATTTATTCGTGTAGAAGAGGAACTATTATGTCCCTAAGGAGTGGAGGAAGACTATACATTGTTTATGCTTTTTCCTCTTTTCTTTGCTTTAATATGTTGTTGAGAGATTTTGTTGATTTTAGTGGTCGAGTCTTCATTCCTTGTCACTTTCTCCTTTTTCTTTGGCATGTCTTGATCATTGTCTCCTATTCCTTCCACAATTCTGGGGAATAAATTACCATACCTCATAAATGCTAAATGTTATGAAAATACTCCTTTAGTGTCAAACCATTTAACGGACTTAGCATCTTTTAAGTTGAATTCCTTCATATTCCTATATACTTCATGTAAATGAGAACAATTATTTATAGTAACGTTAGATTTATTGAAGGGTAATTGAATAAACTACTTATTTTTCTTTATATGAAGAAGGATGGACTAAGAACAATATTGTCTTTAGACTTCAACATCAAAATATCTATCAACTCTAGTCAACATGTATCTAAATCTTCTAGTGAAATTATCTTGAATAAGATAGAAACGAAAGGGAGACTTTTCTTTTCATAGAATGGCATACTAGGATTGAATTGGTTCAACTTCAACATTCACATTATTTATTAATGGAAAACCTTCAAGCGGGTTACAGAAACCTATTGCCAAAACTAGACAAGTAGTCATAAAGAACCTTTGGGTTTTTAGATAAATGGATAACTGAAATAAAAAAAAAAAATCCATTTGAAATAACCTCTACCCAATAAAACATGGTTTCTTTCCTGCAAGAGAAGTATATAATATGCAAAATTGACCCAAGTATGTGAGACATTAAATCTCATCCCATCAGCGATGCAAATAACCAAGAGAAATTCCTATAGGGCTCTTCCAATAGAGAGATGCCAATTGCCATGAAATTAGCTGACATTTGAGCAGAATGGATCATGAAGTCCTTAAGTATATTTGGACCACCGCCTTGGGATTCCATGAAAAGAATCTACATAAATAAGTTCGACGCCTTTGTTTGCATCAAGCAATCATAACATTTTTCTAAAAACCTTTGGCGTGATAAGGAGTAGATTTTTCCCTTAACAAAAAATTCAACTTTTCTAGTATTTTTGTCAAAATGCCAAGCACACCAGAAGACTAGTTCTTTGAAATCAAATACCTTTGGAACACATCCAGCATTACTCCATCAATTTAGATCACTATCATTTCCTAAGGGGCAGGGTAGAGAGGGTAACAATAATCATTGAGTATATTTCTCTAGATTCAGAGGGGGCCAATGTTCTAACAAAGACCCTAGTAAAGCATAAGATTGAGTTGCTAAGAGACAGACTAGATCTGATAATTATTGTGATGGTGAACACATTCTTTACAAACAGAAAGTGTTAGTGTGTTTCTTTTAACATGTTCTCCATATCGTTTCTTTCATTTGGAATCCTCTCCTATAATTTGATAATCGATGGACCACATTCACCCAGGCCATGATAGGTGGCATTGAAACAAGCCTTGCTGAAGGCCCTGTTCAGTATGATGTTTTTCCAGATTTCTCAGTTGCACTCGACGACCCAAATGTCCTGCAATGCCTAACCTTAGGTATCCAGACTGCCGGGTACCAAAACTTCAAAGCAAAATCAAAAAATTTGGCCGTATTTTATATTACCTGTGTTAGATTTTATAATACAACAATCCCTGCTGTTTTGCATACCCCTGATAAAGATGAAGGCCGAGTCACTCTTATCCAGTATGATTCATCTTGTAATCCAGTAGCACCAGTCTATGTCTCCAGAAATGACTTATGTCCGCCTGATGATTGGGTAACTAATTGGGGAAAACCCACGAAGAAATCTGTTGCTGCTGCACAATCAATAATAACAGAGATAGATGGAAAGGTTACCACAAGATTTCCCAGAGTCAATACATTTCAGAATGAAGGACCCTCTATTTCTGTCTCTGCAATTCCTACTACAATCAGTCAGTTACATCCTGGTCAGTCTCCTGCACCGCCACAGTTTGTAATAGACCAAGCAGTGTATGATTCTATCAGAAGAATGTTTTCACAGCCAAGCTCATCTCAACCCTTTAGTTCAGTCTGTGACCATCCGCACTGCTCCAAGACTTTTTGTCAATTTTCTTCAGAACCACCAACTCCACATGGGGAGTCATCAGACCGTCATAGGATAAACATGATCAGATTTACTTCTCCATCTGACTCTTCTGAAAAAAATTACAAAAAGGTTGTATTTTTTAATCCACAAGAAGAGCTACTTGTACATACTGTATCCAGTTCCTCTACCTATGGTTTAGGATATGTTGATTCTTCACCTATTCCTGAATACAGAAGAAATCCCATTAATAAAATTCCAAAGCATATAGAAATTCCTTCTGATTCAGAAATAATTGCCTTTTTGAAGATTTTTAAAGGAATCAGTCCATATGATCCTGATGATCAATGGAAAAAGAAAATGTTCAATTGGGATATGTTTACACATGAAAAAGAACATTTGTATTTTGAAGAAGTAATGCTTCTTCCAAAGAATGATCGTCCTGCCTTCAACAGACAGAATGTTGAAAATTGGAAAGAATGGATGAAAGCAGAAAATCAATGGATATCATTCTATGAATGGTATTATCCTTCTGCAAATATAATAGAACAATCCTTGATGAAGCAATTCAGGAACCAGGCTAAGCAGAAAAAAATCAAGGATCCAGAAAAATTTGTAGAAGAAAAGTTGAAAGAAAATCCAGTAGTAATTCCTCCTCCTTTGAAAGCACATGTTTTTCAGCCAAAAATTCAAAGTATGTTAAATAAGCCAAACATTCCCAGATCTCTGATTGCTGTTCAAATTGAAGGAGAAAAACTACTAAGAAAAATTTGTTCTCAGTTCCAAGTAAACATGATGCGGACTGGGACCCCAAATAAGCACAAGTGGGAACTCCTTGATGGAAATCTTTTAGAAACAGACACAGAGTTTCCCCCTTGGAAAAATTTTGTGATTAGAAGCCAAGATGGGAAGTTGTATAAATTACTTCCATCTCATGTTGATGATCCTAATTTAGTAGCAAGAGATGCTGTTGCTGCTACAAATTGGACAAATTTAGCTCTATCCAGTCTAGAGAAATTTGTCAGTTCTAAGTTTGAAAATATTGAAACTGCCAATTCTGAAATGAAGATCATGCTTGAAAGTATCTTGAGAAAACAAGACTATAATACAGTCTGTTTGAATAACAGTGTTAATACTTTGGCAGAAAATGATAAGGCTCTTGCTAAGAGTCTTGACAGATTATCTTTACAAACAGGGCAGATAGATAAAAAAACCCATGATGCTACCAATGCTCATGGAAAGGAAATTGTAAAGATCAGTAATTCCCTAGATATTGTAAAGAAACAAGTCTGGGAAGTAACTCAAGGGATAGAATCCTTGAAGAAGAAGCCTAAGGTTGAAACCTATAAATCTGCAACTATATTTTCAGAACCTAAGACTTCTGTCCCATATTCTATTACTCCTTCTGTGGAAAGCCTTATTAGAACACCCAACTCTATAACCTTTCCACCACCTACTTCTTCTCATCCATATTCTCTGTTTGCAAATCCCAGTTTCTTTAGTCCACATCCTGTCATAAAACATTCCAAAGAAACTAGTGAATCCAGCAAACCAGAATCTTCTAATCTGATGACTGAAGATTCTTATACTAGAGAAGAAGAAGAAAGTTTTGATACAAGTTTTCACAAAACAGAAACATCCTTTGGTGATATGACTCTTCTCAAGATAGAAGCAGAACCACATATTGAAGAGCTTGAAACCTGTATCAATAACTTATCTTTGACAGATCAAGAACAGGATCAACTTGATAATGAAAATCAAGTCAATGCTACATCATCCAGGTCAAGATGGGAAACTACTTGGAATCCTGCTTCTGATAGAAGAGATCTTTTGAAATCTGAATACCATAAGGATTGGTCTGCAAATTCTACTTACTCATGGAATATTGATAATTGCACAGAGGCTGAAATCATGTCTGTCTTACATTCCATGCTTGTATGTTATAGGACTTATCTTGCAGATGACATAGGACCTATCAATGCTACAAGGAGAATAATCGGAGGATTTGAAGGAACATTGGATTCTTGGCTAAAAGCTGAGACAGTAAAAGATCCCCATCTCCTTGCAGGATGGGAACAAGCAGTTGTTGAAAATGGAGATGGATCTACTCACATAGATCCTGTCACTAGTTTGCCTGTAAACAATATGATAGGAAAACTTCTTTATGCTATTACTGTTAATTTCATTGGTTTCCCCCAGATAACCAATGATATTACAACCATTACTTTGTTGGCCATGAAATTGCATAATATGCAACACTTTGATGAATACTTTAATGAATTCCTACACAGATTGCATACCTTGACTCCAGATCTCATTCTTGAGCCAAAATGGAAGGAAATTTTTGTTGCATCTCTTCCCCAATGGGTCTATTCAGCCATTGTCAATAAATTACCAGGAAAGATTGGGGACTATAAATTTGGCATAATCAAACAAGCCGTAAAAGCAATCATTGTTGAATTATGTTCACAAATGAAGATTGCAAGAGCTGCCACAAATCCTAAAAAGCCACATGGATATCAACAGCTTTGCAAGCAATGGCATCTTGGTAAAGCTGGCAATTCTGAGGGGCATAAGAGGAGAAAAAGACATTTCAAGAAGAATTCCCAGATCTCCCAAGATAAGCCAAAAAGAAAACATTACAAAGAAAAACCTTACAAGCATACAAAGATGTTTTCTAAGGACAGAGAAATAATTTGTCACAACTGTAACAAAAAAGGTCACATAGCTCCAAATTGTCCAAATAAAAAGAAAGACTCTTCTAAAAAGAAAGTCCAGTATAGAAATAAGAAAGGAAAGATAAATTCATTCGATCTTCCTAGTAGTTGTGATGAATTGGTATCTTCTGATTCAGAATATGAAAATGAATTTAATTTTGTTGATTCAGATGAATCATCTGATGAAGAATTCTGTAATGATCCCCATTGTACAGAATGTAAATACTGTGATTGTGATGATCTTGATATTTGTACATGCAATGCAGTCAGGATGATGAAGACTGATTATGATGAAATCAGTAAGAATATTTTTGCACAAATGATGGATGCTACAGATCCGCAAATGAAAGAAATGTACAGATCTTTGCTGACAGAACATTTGAAGAAATCACCCTCTACTTCAAAGAATCTTCCAAATAAAGGGTATGTACCTCCTGCTACTCTTTTCTCTATTGAAGCCTTAACCAGACAATTTAAGAATGAAGATTTTGGAGAAGACTTGCCACAGACCTTACCTGCAGTGCATCAGGCAATAAAAGAATTAAGAAAAACAATCAAAGAGAATAGAAAATTGTGTGTGGAAAGGCACAATGAGTTAAGCCTAAAGATGTTAAATGCACAAGCTCCTTTTGCTTCTTCATCACAAGATCCTATTTCAGGAAAACCAGAAAACTGGACCTATCATACAGGACCAGTTCAACAGCAGTATAACAAAGAAGAAGAAGAAGAAGAAGAAGAAGAAGAGGTAGCAAGAACAGATTTTGGATGCAATAGCATGAATAGAGATGTCATGTATTGTGTCAAAATGAAGGTAAAGATTGGACACCAGTATGAGTTTTGGAAAGTTCTTATGGATACTGGTTCCCGGCTGAATATTGTAAGTGATACAGTGGTTGGCATGCATCATAGAAGACCAAAAACATGTGGTAATCACTGCAAGTGGTGATATCCCTACAAAGCATGAAGCAGAAATTGATGCTCTGCTTACAGAAAAAATTGGAGTTCATCTAGTTTGTCCTGTTGTTCCAGGATTGGATTGTGCAATGTACCTCGGGACACCATTTTTTCATAATTTTAGCATGCATGGAGCAAAATTTGATGCAAAAACCCAGAGGTATGGATATTTTATTAATTTTGATAATAAGGAAGTCTTTTTCCCATTTATCAATTCTAATTCTCCAATGAGGATTAAGAGAGTTGAAAGAATGGAAAATCTTTTGGAAAAGATGGAAGTGAAAAGGGAAGTATTGAAAACAGAAGAACATCTAGATAACGGAAAGTATGCTTCTGAGATAGCAAAGCTCACTTCCCAGTTCAAAGAATGTTGTTCAGATGATCCAAATGCCTTTTGGCATATTAAGAAACAAGAGGTAGAACTTCCTCTCAAGAAAGACTTCAGTGGAAAATTAAGAAGGTCTAAAGCAGTGGCAATGAATGAAGAACAGATGAAACTCTGCAGAGAAGAAATTAAAGATCTTTTGAAGAAAGGGCTTATCAGGAAGAGTAAGAGCCCCATAGCATGTTTTTCATTTTATGTTAATAAACATGCTGAAATAGCCAGAGGAAAACCAAGGTTGGTTGTAAATTATAAACCTCTGAATAATATTCTGGATTATGATGCATATCCTTTGCCAAAACCATCCTCCATACTCGCCCAGATATCAAGATCCAAAATATTCTCTAAAATTGATCTCAAATCTGGTTTTTGGCAAGTAGGGATCAAGGAAGAAGACAAATGGAATACTGCGTTCTCTGTACCTGAGGGGCATTATGAGTGGAATATCATGCCATTCGGTTTGATCAATGCTCCTTCAGCTTTTCAGAGAATCATGGATGAAACTTTTGAAGGAATGGAAGAATTCCTGAAAAAATATATTGATGATTTATTGATTCATTCTGATAATATTGCTGACCATGTTAAACATTTGAAAATCTTTCTTCGCAGGGTCAAAGAAATGGGTATAGTATTATCAGAATCCAAAATGAAACTATTCAGGCCAATGATAGACTTTTTGGGTTACAATATACAGTACGGATCTTATACTGTAATCCAAAGAAGTTTAAATTTTGTTGATCATTTCCCTGATGAAATCAAGGATAAAACTCAACTGCAAAGGTTTTTGGGAAGTTTGAATTACATTTCTAAGTTTCTGAAGCATTGTGCACAAGAAAGGAAATTATTAAACAAAAGGCTTCAAAAGGATCCAATTCCATGGAATAATGATTGCACACAAGCAGTCAAGGCAATAAAAGAAAAAGTCAGAAATATTCAGCCACTCTCCCCTATCAGAGAAGAATGGGAGAAAATCATTATGACAGATGCCAGTTATGAAGGATGGGGAGCAGTTTTATGTCAGAAGAATCCCAGCAGCAAAAGAGAGATTGAAATCTGCCAATATGCATCTGGATTATGGGCGAAAAATCAATTGAATTGGTCAAGTTTGAAGAAAGAACTCAGAGCAGTTTGTTTAGGAATAGAAAAATTCAGAGATTTTGTTATCTATACCAAATTCACCATCAAAACAGATTGTCAAGCTTTAAAATATGCAATTCATAGATGTGATTTTGAAGATGCTGCTATGGTAAGATGGATCATGCACCTCAGCCAGTATAGTTTTGACATTGAATTTGTCAAAGGAGATAAGAACAGCTTTGCAGATATGTTAAGCAGAGAATTTTTATCTGAACATTCAATAATGAGTTTGCAATGTAATTTCATTAGGAGACATGAAAATACTGTGGAAATTGAGACCTCTTCTGGATGGATTTCATATAATCTAGACACACTCCTTCTAGATCATGATGAATATTGGTGGCCAATAAAAGAAGTCAGGTACAGAACAGGGATTGATTTTCTTTGGACAGATCCTCATCAAGATGAAGCAAATGACGAAGCTCTTGAAGCTTTAGATTATTTAAGGCAAATTGGAAGCATTGCTTATGTGATTGAAAGAGATCATGAAGATGATAACAGAATCACCAGTTGTCATATAACATTCAGAAGATTTGACAATCATCTCCACAGAGACAATTATGATTCAGACAGGCAGCAAGAAGCTTTTTACACAACAATGAATATGCAGAATTATTCCACTAATATGTTTTATTCTTTGCAGTTTTCATTTTTGTTTGAAGACACTCCAGTAGAAGACATGGAAGAAGATGATCCTGTACCAGAATGGTTCATGGATTGGTGGGGGAAATATGGCTTATCCCCATTACTCATGAAACCATACTCCATGGGCATGATGAAAATACCAAACTTCAGTCCTAATAGCACGATGATGGTTTTAGTGCTGGATAAATCAATAAGAGATTTGGTAAATATCAGCAGTACAGATTTCCTGAATGGTGTCAGAAGATGTGGCCATGTGAGATGGTTCGTAATGAATCACTACAAGTGCAGAAGAATAAACCCAAGTACCGGTTACGAAGATTTTCATCGACAAGCTGATCCTGAACTCAATCCTTTCCTGAATCTAAATGAATTAGATCTTCCCGATCCTCATGATAATTCAACTTGGGAAACTGAAAAAGAAGTATGGGTACAATATTATTCCAATTACTTGATTGAAAGATGGAATTACCAGTACTATACTTACCCACAGATTGATTACTATACCTTTGATTGATGTCTTTCCAGCCGACTATGGTGCTGGACGAGCTTTCGTGGATTCCCTCGCTCTGGAATCTCCACTTTGTACATCTTTGAGATTTGCAAATCTCATCTTTTATGTCATTTTAGTCTTTCGAGGGTTCACTCATGAATTTCCTCTGTGTAAATAGTTTGTTGGTACTAAGATTCGGTCCCCACATGCCACGGGCTCTCTGATAAAGAGTAGGGACGAGATAACATAGGACGATATTGTCCTATGCCTGAATCTTGCTTTCGGCGGTCTATCCAGATCTGTCTGAGTACTTTTATTTTGAGTCATCAGTCTGTACAAGACCCACTCATGGATGTTTGTTCCCTTCCAGCTTATAAATAAGAGTTAGCTGCGAAGTAAGATTCATTCGGGTCGAGAGAGTTTAGAGTCATAAACTTTTCCTGCTCTGCATCTGCAGACATGTGTGTCTGATCTGCTTGCATCACGAAGAGTTTAGTAAGTCTTAGAGTCTGGTTTGGAAGCCTGCACATCAGTGTGCTCGGCACTGATGAGAACCTAAAGTGGCTGAACCAATAGGAAAGTCTGAGAGTTTGTTTGTAATCTCTGAGGCAGAGTCTGTCTATTGCCAGGTAGCCTCCGGTGATACTTGTTCCTTGGGAACGGTATTAAAGTCCGGTAAACGCGTAGACAGTCAATCTCTGTAAGGAGATTTCTCATATGTAATATTTGCATCCATATAATAAAAATCCCAGTTCAAAAATTCCGCAATCTTGCTGTGTTCATTTCATTAAAGGTCCTGTAAGAGATGGTATCAGAGCCAAGTATTGTTTGAGTTGATATTTTGCTGTGAGATATTGTTTGAGTGAAAAAATTCGCTTGAGTCCTGAATAGCGTTCGAGCTCGTTGTTGCCGGTGTTGGCGTTGGAGAGCGTTGAAGACATTGGACGAGAATTTGCCACAATTTCTCCTTCAGAAGAAGACCGCAATTCTTCTCATCATTTTCTGCAAGACTTTTGATCTGGTATTTATCTATTCTAAAATGGATGCTCCTAGACATTCTTCAGCTGAATCTTCTGATTCTATTTTTGGATCTAAGCACTTTAGAACTATGAAAGATGAAGAAAAATCAAAATCTGCATTAGAAGGGTTATGTAGATCTGAATCTACTTCTGGTAATTCTGCTATCATAGAACAAGAAGAAACAGATCCCTCTGTTAATTGGAAACTTCCACCAGTGTCTCCGCATGATGTATACAGAAATTTATCCTCTTTTAATTTCCGTGCCCTTAGTCAGATCAAAATCAAAGAAAAATCCATCAAAGCAGATTTAACTTTGAATGCTATGTTAACTATATCTCTCCTAGAAGCCAAACATATCAAATCCGCTCTCAAAGCTAGTTACCAGTATGTCCATCTGGGCATGGTGAGGATCGGACTGAATGCATTACATAGAAAAGGACAAAAAGCTTATGTGTTCTCAGCCCTATTTGATAATCGATGGACCACATTCACCCAGGCCATGATAGGTGGCATTGAAACAAGCCTTGCTGAAGGCCCTGTTCAGTATGATGTTTTTCCAGATTTCTCAGTTGCACTCGACGACCCAAATGTCCTGCAATGCCTAACCTTAGGTATCCAGACTGCCGGGTACCAAAACTTCAAAGCAAAATCAAAAAATTTGGCCGTATTTTATATTACCTGTGTTAGATTTTATAATACAACAATCCCTGCTGTTTTGCATACCCCTGATAAAGATGAAGGTCGAGTCACTCTTATCCAGTATGATTCATCTTGTAATCCAGTAGCACCAGTCTATGTCTCCAGAAATGACTTATGTCCGCCTGATGATTGGGTAACTAATTGGGGAAAACCCATGAAGAAACCTGTTGCTGCTGCACAATCAATAATAACAGAGATAGATGGAAAGGTTACCACAAGATTTCCCAGAGTCAATACATTTCAGAATGAAGGACCCTCTATTTCTGTCTCTGCAATTCCTACTACAATCAGTCAGTTACATCCTGGTCAGTCTCCTGCACCGCCACAGTTTGTAATAGACCAAGCAGTGTATGATTCTATCAAAAGAATGTTTTCACAGCCAAGCTCATCTCAGCCCTTTAGTTCAGTCTGTGACCATCCGCACTGCTCCAAGACTTTTTTTCAATTTTCAGTATGTCCATCTAGGGATGGTGAGGATAGGACTGAATGCATTACATAGAAAAGGACAAAAAGCTTATGTGTTCTCAGCCCTATTTGATAATCGATGGACCACATTCACCCAGGCCATGATAGGTGGCATTGAAACAAGCCTTGTTGAAGACCCTGTTCAGTATGATGTTTTTCCAGATTTCTCAGTTGCACTCAACGACCCAAATGTCCTGCAATGCCTAACCTTAGGTATCCAGACTGCCGGGTACCAAAACTTCAAAGAAAAATCAAAAAATTTGGCCGTATTTTATATTACATGTGTTAGATTTTATAATACAACAATCCCTGCTGTTTTGCATACCCCTGATAAAGATGAAGGCCGAGTCACTCTTATCCAGTATGATTCATCTTGTAATCCAGTAGCACCAGTCTATGTCTCCAGAAATGACTTCTGTCCGCCTGATGATTGGGTAACTAATTGGGGAAAACCCACGAAGAAACCTATTGCTGCTGCACAATCAATAATAACAGAGATAGATGGAAAGGTTACCACAAGATTTCCCAGAGTCAATACATTTCAGAATGAAGGACCCTCTATTTCTATCTCTACAATTCCTACTACAATCAGTCAGTTACATCCTGGTCAGTGTCCTGCACCGCCACAGTTTGTAATAGACCAAGCAGTGTATGATTCTATCAGAAGAATGTTTTCACAGCCAAGCTCATCTCAACCCTTTAGTTCAGTCTGTGACCATCCGCACTGCTCCAAGACTTTTTGTCAATTTTCAGTATGTCCATCTGGGGATGGTGAGGATAGGACTAAATGCATTACATAGAAAAGGACAAAAGGCTTATGTGTTCTCAGCCCTATTTGATAATCGATGGACCACATTCACCCAGGCCATGATAGGTGGCATTGAAACAAGCCTTGCTGAAGGCCCTGTTCAGTATGATGTTTTTCCAGATTTCTCAGTTGCACTCGACGACCCAAATGTCCTGCAATGCCTAACCTTAGGTATCCAGACTGCCGGGTACCAAAACTTCAAAGCAAAATCAAAAAATTTGGCCCTATTTTATATTACCTGTGTTAGATTTTATAATACAACAATCCCTGCTGTTTTGCATACCCCTGATAAAGATGAAGGCCGAGTCACTCTTATCCAGTATGATTCATCTTGTAATCCAGTAGCACCAGTCTATGTCTCCAGAAATGACTTATGTCCGCCTGATGATTGGGTAACTAATTGGGGAAAACCCACGAAGAAACCTGTTGCTGCTGCACAATCAATAATAACAGAGATAGATGGAAAGGTTACCACAAGATTTCCCAGAGTCAATACATTTCAGAATGAAGGACCCTCTATTTTTGTCTTTGCAGTTCCTACTACAATCAGTCAGTTACATCCTGGTCAGTCTCCTGCACCGCCACAGTTTGTAATAGACCAAGCAGTGTATGATTCTATCAGAAGAATGTTTTCACAGCCAAGCTCATCTCAGCCCTTTAGTTCAGTCTGTGACCATCCGCACTGCTCCAAGACTTTTTGTCAATTTTCTTCAGAACCACCAACTCCACATGGGGAGTCATCAGACCGTCATAGGATAAAAATGATCAGATTTACTTCTCCATCTGACTCTTCTGAAGAAAATTACAAAAAGGTTGTATTTTTTAATCCACAAGAAGAGCTACTTGTACATACTGTATCCAGTTCCTCTACCTATGGTTTAGGATATGTTGATTCTTCACCTATTCCTGAATACAGAAGAAATCCCATTAATAAAATTCCAAAGCATATAGAAATTCCTTCTGATTCAGAAATAATTGCCTTTTTGAAGATTTTTAAAGGAATCAGTCCATATGATCCTGATGATCAATGGAAAAAGAAAATGTTCAATTGGGATATGTTTACACATGAAAAAGAACATTTGTATTTTGAAGAAGTAATGCTTCTTCCAAAGAATGATCGTCCTGCCTTCAACAGACAGAATGTTGAAAATTGGAAAGAATGGATGAAAGCAGAAAATCAGTGGATATCATTCTATGAATGGTATTATCCTTCTGCAAATATAATAGAACAATCCTTGATGAAGCAATTCAGGAACCAGGCTAAGCAGAAAAAAATCAAGGATCCAGAAAAATTTGTAGAAGAAAAGTTGAAAGAAAATCCAGTAGTAATTCCTCCTCCTTTGAAAGCACATGTTTTTCAGCCAAAAATTCAGAGTATGTTAAATAAGCCAAACATTCCCAGATCTCTGATTGCTGTTCAAATTGAAGGAGAAAAACTACTAAGAAAAATTTGTTCTCAGTTCCAAGTAAACATGATGCGGACTGGGACCCCAAATAAGCACAAGTGGGAACTCCTTGATGGAAATCTTTTAGAAACAGACACAGAGTTTCCCCCTTGGAAAAATTTTGTGATTAGAAGCCAAGATGGGAAGTTGTATAAATTACTTCCATCTCATGTTGATGATCCTAATTTAGTAGCAAGAGATGCTGTTGCTGCTACAAATTGGACAAATTTAGCTCTATCCAGTCTAGAGAAATTTGTCAGTTCTAAGTTTGAAAATATTGAAACTGCCAATTCTGAAATGAAGATCATGCTTGAAAGTATCTTGAGAAAACAAGACTATAATAGAGTCTGTTTGAATAACAGTGTTAATACGTTGGCAGAAAATGATAAGGCTCTTGCTAAGAGTCTTGACATATTATCTTTACAAACAGGGCAGATAGATAAAAAAACCCATGATGCTACCAATGCTCATGGAAAGGAAATTGTAAAGATCAGTAATTCCCTAGATATTGTAAAGAAACAAGTCTGGGAAGTAACTCAAGGGATAGAATCCTTGAAGAAGAAGCCTAAGGTTGAAACCTATAAATCTGCAACTATATTTTCAGAACCTAAGACTTCTGTCCCATATTCTATTACTCCTTCTATGGAAAGCCTTATTAGAACACCCAACTCTATAACCTTTCCACCACCTACTTCTTCTCATCCATATTCTATGTTTGCAAATCCCAGTTTCTTTAGTCCACATCCTGTCATAAAACATTCCAAAGAAACTAGTGAATCCAGCAAACCAGAATCTTCTAATCTGATGACTGAAGATTCTTATACTAGAGAAGAAGAAGAAAGTTTTGATACAAGTTTTCACAAAACAGAAACATCCTTTGGTGATATGACTCTTCACAAGATAGAAGCAAAACCACAGATTGAAGAGCTTGAAACCTGTATCAATAACTTATCTTTGACAGATCAGGATCAACTTGATAATGAAAATCAAGTCAATGCTACATCATCCAGGTCAAGATGGGAAACTACTTGGAATCCTGCTCCTGATAGAAGAGATCTTATGAAATCTGAATACCATAAGGATTGGTCTGCAAATGCTACTTACTCATGGAATATTGATAATTGCACAGAGGCTGAAATCATGTCTGTCTTACATTCCATGCTTGTATGTTATAGGACTTATCTTGCAGATGACATAGGACCTATCAATGCTACAAGGAGAATAATCGGAGGATTTGAAGGAACATTGGATTCTTGGCTAAAAGCTGAGACAGTAAAAGATCCCCATCTCCTTGCAGGATGGGAACAAGCAGTTGTTGAAAATGGAGATGGATCTACTCACATAGATCCTGTCACTAGTTTGCCTGTAAACAATATGATAGGAAAACTTCTTTATGCTATTACTGTTAATTTCATTGGTTTCCCCCAGATAACCAATGATATTACAACCATTACTTTGTTGGCCATGAAATTGCATAATATGCAACACTTTGATGAATACTTTAATGAATTCCTACACAGATTGCATACTTTGACTCCAGATCTCATTCTTGAGCCAAAATGGAAGGAAATTTTTGTTGCATCTCTTCCCCAATGGGTCTCTTCAGCCATTGTCAATAAATTACCAGGAAAGATTGGGGACTATAAATTTGGCATAATCAGACAAGCAGTAAAAGCAATCGTTGTTGAATTATGTTCACAAATGAAGATTGCAAGAGCTGCCACAAATCCTAAAAAGCCACATGGATATCAACAGCTTTGCAAGCAATGGCATCTTGGTAAAGCTGGCAATTCTGAGGGGCATAAGAGGAGAAAAAGACATTTCAAGAAGAATTCCCAGATCTCCCAAGATAAGCCAAAAAGAAAACATTACAAAGCAAAACCTTACAAGCATACAAAGATGTTTTCTAAGGACAGAGAAATAATTTGTTACAAGTGTAACAAAAAAGGTCACACAGCTCCAAATTGTCCAAATAAAAAGAAAGACTCTTCTAAAAAGAAAGTCCAGTATAGAAATAAGAAAGGAAAGATAAATTCATTCGATCTTCCTAGTAGTTGTGATGAATTGGTATCTTCTGATTCAGAATATGAATATGAAAATGAATTTAATTTTGTTGATTCAAATGAATCATCTGATGAAGAATTCTGTAATGATCCCCATTGTACAGAATGTAAATACTGTGATTATGATGATCCTGATATTTGTACATGCAATGCAGTCAGGATGATGAAGACTGATTATGATGAAATCAGTAAGAATATTTTCGCACAAATGATGGCTGCTACAGATCCGCAAATGAAAGAAATGTACAGATCTTTGCTGACAGAACATTTCAAGAAATCACCCTCTACTTCAAAGAATCTTCCAAATAAAGGGTATGTGCCTCCTGCTACCCTTTTCTCTGTTGAAGCCTTAACCAGACAATTTAAGAATGAAGATTTTGGAGAAGACTTGCCACAGACCTTACCTGCAGTGCATCAGGCAATAAAAGAATTAAGAAAAACAATCAAAGAGAATAGAAAATTGTGTGTGGAAAGGCACAATGAGTTAAGCCTAAAGATGTTAAATGCACAAGCTCCTTTTGCTTCTTCATCACAAGATCCTATTTCAGGAAAACCATAATACTGGACCTATCATACAGGACCAGTTCAACAGCAGTATAACAAAGAAGAAGAAGAAGAAGAAGAAGAGGTAGCAAGAACAGATTTTGGATGTAATAGCATGAATAGAGATGTCATTTATTGTGTCAAAATGAAGGTAAAGATTGGACACCAGTATGAGTTTTGGAAAGTTCTTATGGATACTGGTTCCCGGCTGAATATTGTAAGTGATACAGTGGTTGGCATGCATCATAGAAGACCAACAACATGTCCAAGGGTAATCACTGCAAGTGGTGATATCCCTACAAAGCATGAAGCAGAAATTGATGCTCTGCTTACAGAAAAAATCGGAGTTCATCTAGTTTGTCCTGTCGTTCCAGGATTGGATTGTGCAATGTACCTCAGGACACCATTTTTTCAGAATTTTAGCATGCATGGAGCAAAATTTGATGCAAAAACCCAGAGGTATGGATATTTTATTAATTTTGATAATAAGGAAGTCTTTTTCCCATTTATCAATTCTAATTCTCCAATGAGGATTAAGAGAGTTGAAAGAATGGAAAATCTTTTGGCAAAGATGGAAGTGAAAAGGGAAGTATTGAAAATAGAAGAACATCTGGATAACGGAAAGTATGCTTCTGAGATATCAAAGCTCACTTCCCAGTTCAAAGAATGTTGTTCAGATGATCCAAATGCCTTTTGGCATATTAAGAAACAAGAGGTAGAACTTCCTCTCAAGAAAGACTTCAGTGGAAAATTAAGAAGGTCTAAAGCAGTGGCAATGAATGAAGAACAGATGAAACTCTGCAGAGAAGAAATTAAAGATCTTTTGAAGAAAGGGCTTATCAGGAAGAGTAAGAGCCCCATAGCATGTTTTGCATTTTATGTTAATAAACATGCTGAAATAGCCAGAGGAAAACCAAGGTTGGTTGTAAATTATAAACCTCTGAATAATATTCTGGATTATGATGCATATCCTTTGCCAAAACCATCCTCCATACTCGTCTAGATATCAAGATCCAAAATATTCTCTAAATTTGATCTCAAATCTGGTTTTTGGCAAGTAGGGATCAAGGAAGAAGACAAATGGAAGACTGCATTCTCTGTACCTGAGGGGCATTATGAGTGGAATATCATGCCATTCGGTTTGATCAATGCTCCTTCATCTTTTCAGAGAATCTTGGATGAAACTTTTGAAGGAATGGAAGAATTCCTGAAAAAATATATTGATGATTTATTGATTCATTCTGATAATATTGTTGACCATGTTAAACATTTGAAAATCATTCTTCGCAGGGTCAAAGAAATGGGTATAGTATTATCAGAATCCAAAATGAAACTATTCAGGCCAATGATAGACTTTTTGGGTTACAATATACAGTACGGATCTTATACTGTAATCCAAAGAAATTTAAATTTTGTTGATCATTTCCCTGATGAAATCAAGAATAAAACTCAACTGCAAAGGGCCTTCAACAAGGCTTGTTTCAATGCCACCTATCATGGCCTGGGTGAATGTGGTCCATCGATTATCAAATAGGGCTGAGAACACATAAGCTTTTTTTCCTTTTCTATGTAATGCATTCAGTCCTATCCTCACCATCCCCAGATGGACATACTGGTAACCAGCTTTGAGAGCGGATTTGATATGTTTGGCTTCTAGGAGAGATATAGTTAACATAGCATTCAAAGTTAAATCTGCTTTGATGGATTTTTCTTTGATTTTGATCTGACTAAGGGCACGGAAATTAAAAGAGGATAAATTTATGTATACATCATGCGGAGACATTGGTGGAAGTTTCCAATTAACAGAGGGATCTGTTTCTTCTTGTTCTATGATAGCAGAATTACCAGAAGTAGATTCAGATCTACATAACCCTTCTAATGCAGATTTTGATTTTTCTTCATCTTTCATAGTTCTAAAGTGCTTAGATCCAAAAACAGAATCAGAAGATTCAGCTGAAGAATGTCTAGGAGCATCCATTTTAGAATAGATAAATACCCGATCAAAAGTCTTGCAGAAAATGATGAGAAGAATTGCGGTCTTCTTCTGAAGGAGAAATTGCGGCAAATTCTCGTCCAACGTCTTCAACGCTCTCCAACGCCAACACCGGCAACAACGAGCTCAAACGCTATTCAGGACTCAAGCGAATTTTTTCACTCAAACAATATCTCACAGCAAAATATCAACTCAAACAATACTTGGCTCTGATACCATCTCTTACAGGACCTTTAATGAAAGTAAATGAACACAGCAAGATTGCGAAATTTTTGAACTGGGATTTTTATTATATGGATGCAAATATTACATATGAGAAATCTCCTTATAGAGATTGACTGTCTACGCGTTTACCGGACTTTTATACCGTTCCCAAGGAACAAGTATCACCGGAGGCTACCTGGCAATAGACAGACTCTGCCTCAGAGATTACAAACAAACTCTCAGACTTTCCTATTGGTTCAGCCACTTTAGGTTCTCACCAGTGCCGAGCACACTGATGCGCAGGCTTCCAAACCAGACTCTAAGACTTACTAAACTCTTCGTGATGCAAGCAGATCAGACACACATGTCCGCAGATGCAGAGCAGGAAAAGTTTATGACTCTAAACTCTCTCGACCCGAATGAATCTTACTTCGCAGCTAGCTCTTATTTATAAGCTGGAAGGGAACAAACATCCATGAGTGGGTCTTGTACAGACTGATGACTCAAAATAAAAGTACTCAGACAGATCTGGATAGACCGCCGAAAGCAAGATTCGGGCATAGGACAATATCGTCCTATGTTATCTCGTCCCTACTCTTTATCAGAGAGCCCGTGGCATGTGGGGACCGAATCTTAGTACCAACAAACTATTTACACAGAGAAAATTCATGAGTGAACCCTCGAAAGACTAAAATGACATAAAAGATGAGATTTGCAAATCTCAAAGATGTACAAAGTGGAGATTCCAGAGCGAGGGAATCCATGAAAGCTCGTCCAGCACCATAGTCGGCTGGAAAGACATCAATCAAAGGTATAGTAATCAATCTGTGGGTAAGTATAGTACTGGTAATTCCATCTTTCAATCAAGTAATTGGAATAATATTGTACCCATACTTCTTTTTCAGTTTCCCAAGTTGAATTATCATGAGGATCGGGAAGATCTAATTCATTTAGATTCAGGAAAGGATTGAGTTCAGGATCAGCTTGTCGATGAAAATCTTCGTAACCGGTACTTGGGTTTATTCTTCTACACTTGTAGTGATTCATTACGAACCATCTCACATGGCCACATCTTCTGACACCATTCAGGAAATCTGTACTGCTGATATTTACCAAATCTCTTATTGATTTATCCAGCACTAAAACCATCATCGTGCTATTAGGACTGAAGTTTGGTATTTTCATCATGCCAATGGAGTATGGTTTTATGAGTAATGGGGATAAGCCATATTTCCCCCACCAATCCATGAACCATTCTGGTACAGGATCATCTTCTTCCATGTCTTCTACTGGAGTGTCTTCAAACAAAAATGAAAACTGCAAAGAATAAAACATATTAGTGGAATAATTCTGCATATTCATTGCTGTGTAAAAAGCTTCTTGCTGCCTGTCTGAATCATAATTGTCTCTGTGGAGATGATTGTCAAATCTTCTGAATGTTATATGACAACTGGTGATTCTGTTATCATCTTCATGATCTCTTTCAATCACATAAGCAATGCTTCCAATTTGCCTTAAATAATCTAAAGCTTCAAGAGCTTCGTCATTTGCTTCATCTTGATGAGGATCTGTCCAAAGAAAATCAATCCCTGTTCTGTACCTGACTTCTTTTATTGGCCGCCAATCTTCATCATGATCTAGAAGGAGTGTGTCTAGATTATATGAAATCCATCCAGAAGAGGTCTCAATTTCCACAGTATTTTCATGTCTCCTAATGAAATTACATTGCAGACTCATTATTGAATGTTCAGATAAAAATTCTCTGCTTAACATATCTGCAAAGCTGTTCTTATCTCCTTTGACAAATTCAATGTCAAAACTATACTGGCTAAGGTGCATGATCCATCTTACCATAGCAGCATCTTCAAAATCACATCTATGAATTGCATATTTTAAAGCTTGACAATCTGTTTTGATGGTGAAGTTGGTATAGATAACAAAATCTCTGAATTTTTCTATTCCTAAACAAACTGCTCTGAGTTCTTTCTTCAAACTTGACCAATTCAATTGATTTTTCGCCCATAATCCAGATGCATATTGGCAGATTTCAATTTCTCTTTTGCTGTTGGGATTCTTCTGACATAAAACTGCTCCCCATCCTTCATAACTGGCATCTGTCATAATGATTTTCTCCCATTCTTCTCTGATAGGGGAGAGTGGCTGAATATTTCTGACTTTTTCTTTTATTGCCTTAACTGCTTGTGTGCAATCATTATTCCATGGAATTGGATCCTTTTGAAGCCTTTTTTTTAATAATTTCCTTTCTTGTGCACAATGCTTCAGAAACTTAGAAATGTAATTCAAACTTCCCAAAAACCTTTGCAGTTGAGTTTTATATTTACTAGGTTTTAGGAGTTACTAATTTTGGAGATTGACTGGGTTAGTTATTAATTTTCTTTTTTGTTTCTCCATTAATAAAAGTGAAGGCACCACATCTGAAAAGATTTTCTAATTTTCTAAGTTCTTGAGATTCCTCTTGTATGGGGCACCCCACCTAGTGAGTAACTCTTAGATCTGTGCAAGATTACTTTATGCATATCAATAAATTTTTAGTATGCATATCACCTAAGTTGGACAATCCTCCTAGGATAGTCAACGAATCAATAAGAGTTATAAGTGAGCTATACATCCTGTGTGTTAATTTGACTGCCTCCTGTTGAAGAAAATGTAACTAGGTTCGGTTTTCATTATGACTTGAAAATATAATATTATGAAAAGAAACATTTGTTATTCCTTGCATCATGGGTTTCATGAGCAAGATGTGTTTACCATAGGTCAAGAACATCTTCTTGATGTCTTTAGGTTTTTGTGTGTCTTATCATAAATATTATGGAAGTCATGAAGGATCTACGCTTCAAATAAATGAGTGTCACTATCCCTTGCAAGTCGGCCTAAATGAAAATAGTGAGCTCCTTATGTCGGCCCAGCTCATGGCTCACACGTCGGCCTATCATCATGTCAACGCTGACTCATATATATTACGTATGATGTGGCATTACAAGCCTAGAACTTCAGACATCTCTAAAGTAGCAGTGAAGAAAGGAAGACACAGAACCGTAGTAACTCGGAAAAGGCTCGGATAGTGAGGACTATCTCCCGATGAAATATACTTCTTGGTGGAAGTGTTGAACGCAGTTAATACAATGAAGAAATATTCACTGTAAGCACTGTCTCTCAGTGAAGTCGGTCTCACATATGATCTGTAGGTGGAAGTCTGTTGCAGCATTACCAGCATACCGAAGATCTCCACACAAATTCAAGTGAAGGATTGTGGTAGCCGTAAAGCAGAGAGCTATGTTAAGAAGCCGAATGCATAAGGAGGCCAAAATCTGAAGGTGTGTAGTAGAAGCTAAAGACTGTGAAGCAAAGGTTAGATAGTGCAAGGGATAGTGACAACGTATATTGAAGGTAATCCTAAATTTTCAAAGGTCTTGGTATTCATACACTAAACATCTATAAGAAGAGATTCAAGGGTTTTACTCTCAAGAGGAGAGGTTTTTCCCTAGCTTGGAGCCAACATACTGTGTACATGTTCTATTGTTGATCTTCTATTTGATAATTGTTTGAAGAACACACTAACATAACGAAGATAAGAATATATAAGAGAAAGACAACACAAACATTATCAATAAGATTGAAGAAGCATCACTAAGTCAGTATTTGCCCTAGATTCTTCAACATGGTTTCAGAGCTATGGTTTAAAGAGGGCATGAAGGAGATCAATTGTGCCATAGAAAAGCTGATAAAGATGTGCTCATCTTTAGCTGGACCAATCAAGCAATACTTCAAATCAGTATGGAGTAAATTCTTCTCTTCTCAAGACTCAAAAGATTCAAGAAATGAAGGATTGTTCTCAGCTCTCTCCGGAACTTTCCAAGATGAAAACATATGGGTAATAGACAGCGGAGCTTCAAGACATATGATCGGGTATCACAAGCAACTCAAAACCTTATCTAAAGGAAAATCTTCATACTCAGTGGAGCTTGGTGACAACAAAAGCTATCCCGTCAAAGGAATTGGATCAACATCAATTGCGTTGGAAGGAGGAGGTAACATTCATCTCAACAACATATTATATGTTCTAGGTTTGTACAAAAATCTAATTTCTGTTTCATCTCTAGAAGAAAAGGGAGATAGAGTTGCTTTTATTGATGGTAAAGTAGTAGTTTGGGCCAAAGATTCAAGCATTGAAAAAGCTAGAGTCAATGGAGTTAGAGAAGGCAGACTACACAGACTCTCATCCCCTCAAAATCAAGCACTTGTCCACATTGAAATAAGCCCATGTGAATTATGGCATAGAAGATTGGGCCATCTCCATTACAAAATTCTACCAACCCTAAATTCCATTGTAAATGGGATTCCAAATCTTAAAGAAGAGCATGAAGGAGTCTGCAAAAGCTATGCCCTGGGAAAGAATACAAAGAAACCATTTGCAAACAGTACATCTAGAGCTCAAGAGATTCTGGATCTTATTCACTCTGATGTATGTGGGCCTATGTCCAAATCTCTTGGAGGTCATCTATACTATGTTACATTCATCGATGATCATTCAAGAAAAACTTGGGTGTATCTACTTAAAACAAAGGATGAAGTATTCACAAAATTTCAAGAATTCAAGACAGAGGTAGAAAATCTTACAAAAAGAAAGATAAAGATCCTAAGATCAGATAATGGAGGTGAATACACTTCCAAAGAACTTATTGCTTTCTGTAAAGAGGTTGGGATTAAGAGGGAGCTCATTGTTCCCTATAATCCTGAACAAAATGGAGTAGCTGAACGAAAGAATAGAGCTATAGAGGAAAGTGTCAAGGCTATGCTACATGATCAAGACCTACCAAAATTCTTGTGGGGAGAAGCAACAAAAACTGCAGTATATATTCAAAATAGAAGTCCCCACAGGTCTCTTGGCAATATAACTCCTGAAGAAGTCTTTACTGGAAAGAATCCTAACATTGATCATCTCTAGATATTTGGATGTCTATTGTATATCCACATTCCCAAGGACAAAAGGAAGAAGCTAGATCCCTCAAGCAAGAAGGGAATCTTTGTTGGATATAGCAACTCTTCCAAAGCCTACAAAATCTACATAAAGGAAGGACACCAAATAGAAGTAAGCAGACATGCAATCTTTGATGAAAGCATTGCCTTCAAGAAATCCAAGGATCTCCCATATGATTCTGATGAAGAGGATCTTCCTATGTTTGAAGAGGAAGCTTCTAATGAAGAAGAAATCCCTCACCATGAAGAAGAAGGTCCCAGTGAACCTATCACCATTCTTGAAGGAAGGAAAAGACCTTATTGGTTAACATCCACTCTTCAAGAAGCTGAAGATCATACGGCAAACCGAACTTTTGGGGAAAGCAAGAAACCAAAAAGATACTTAGGATATGCAGCATACATATTTGTGGCTAGAGGTTTCTCTCAGGAAGAAGGCATTGACTATGAAGAAATTTTTGCTCCCACAACAAGGTACACCACAATCCGATCTCTGATTTCTCTGGCAGCATCCATGAAATGGAAGATACATCAAATGGATGTCAAAACAACATTTTTGAATGGCACCATAGATGAAGAAGTCTACATCGAACAACCATTAGGATATGAAGTAAAGGAAAGGGAAACTCACGTTTGCAGATTAAAGAAAGCACTCTATGGCCTCAAGCAAGCCCCTAGGGCATGGTATGCCAGAATGGATGCTTACTTGCAAAGGTTGGGTTTCAAGAAAAGTACAATTGATCCAAACCTTTACATAAAAATAGAAAATGATGAACCTGTCATCATACTTCTATATGTAGACGATCTTCTAATCACTGGGATCGAAGAAAGAATTCAAGAATGTAAGAAATTGCTAACAACAGAATTTGACATGAAGGATTTAGGACTCATGCACTACTATTTGGGTCTAGAAGTTTGGCAAGAACCAAATGAAATCTACTTGGGACAAGGGAAGTATGTGATCAAATTACTAAAGAAATTTGATATGATGGAATGCAAACCCATGACTACTCCGATGATCACAAACTTGAAGATGTTAAGAAACTCTGAATCCAGTCCAGTAAATCCTACCAAGTATAGACAACTAGTAGGATCTCTGATGTATCTAGTAAATACTCGGCCAGATATATGTTTTGCAGTAAACATTCTCAGTCAATTTCAAATAGAACCAAGACATGATCATTGGATAGTTGCAAAACACATATTAAGATATCTACAAGGAACCATCCATTATTGCTTGAAATATGAAAATGGAAGAAGTATAAATCTAGAAGGATTCACTGATTCTAACTAGGGAGGAAGCAAGAAGGATGGAATAAGCACTATAAGAGGATGTTTTAACCTAGGATCCTCTATGGTCTCTTGGATGAGCAAAAAGAAAGAGACAGTGGCCTTAAGTAGTGTTGAAGCCGAGTACGTTGCAGCTTGTGAAGTAAGCCGGGAAGCAGTCTGGTTGAGAAAGATGCTATCCGATTTGTTTGTAGGACCATTGGACCCTACCATCATACATTGTGACAATACCAATTGTATAAGACTATCTGAGGACCCAGTATTTCATGGGAAAATGAAGCACATAAACAACAAATACCACTACATTCGAAAGATGGTACAAGATGGTGTGTTGAAGCTGGAGTATATCCCCATAGATGATCAAACTACAGACATTCTGACGAAGTCTCTACCCAATAAAAAGCTTATGTATTTTAGAAATAAGCTTGGCTTGGTTGACATATCTTCCCTAGTTGAGAGGGAGAGATAGACACATCATCCTTGTCTTCATTTTGGAAGAAAGGATGGAGGATTGAGTAATCATCTGGCATCCAATGCTCTTTGAGGATGTGTAGGGCATCCAAGATAAGAGTAGGCAAGAGGACCGATATTCTTTGAGGTTTGGGGATCCAAGATAAGAATAGTACTAGAAGGTCATACTCGGTGAACACTCGTGTGGGTATGTACCTTGAGAGACAATGATGAAGGTGTCTATCATCATTGGTCTCGCCAACATTGTGCTCTGATCTATTAAGAGATAGAGTTGTTAGTCAAGGCCTTGCTATGTGACAATGTTGGTTATCATGATGCTATACAAATGGATTACTAGTCTGACTCTTTTTATGAGATCTCTTTAGTGATGAATAGCCTTGTACCATTTAATGAATACCTCCCTAGTTAAGAGGGAGTGTTGAAGAAAACGTAACTAGGTTCGGTTTTCATTATGACTTGAAAATATAATATTATGAAAAGAAACATTTGTTATTCCTTGCATCATGGGTTTCATGAGCAAGATGTGTGTACCATAGGTCAAGAACATCTTCTTGATGTCTTTAGGTTTGTGTGTGTCTTATGATAAATATTATGGAATTCATAAAGGATCTACGCTTCAAATAAACGAGTGTCACTATCCCTTGCAAGTCGACCTAAATGAAAATAGTGAGCTCCTTATGTCAGCCCAGCTCATGGCTCACACGTCGGCCTATCATCATGTCAACACTAACTCATATATATAACGTATGATGTGGCATTACAAGCCCAAAATTTCGGACATCTCTAAAGTAGCAGCAAAGAAAGGAAGACACAGAACCACAGTAACTCGAAAAAGGCTTGGATAGTGAGGATTGTCTCTTGGTGAAATATACCTCTTGGTGGAAGTGTTGAACGCAGTTAATACAACGAAGAAATCTTCACTGTAAGGATTGTCTCTCGGTGAAGTCAGTCTCACATATGATCTGTAGGTGCAAGTCTGTTGCAGCGTTACCAGCATACCGAAGATCTCCACACAAAGTCAAGTGAAGGATTGTGGTAGCCGTAAAGCAGAGAGCTGTGTTAAGAAGCCGAATGGATAAGGAAGCCAAAATCTGAAGGTGTGCAGTAGAAGCTAAAGACTGTGAAGCAAAGGTCAGACAGTGCAAGGGATAGTGACAACGTATATTGAAGGTTATCCTAAATTTGTCAAAGGTCTTGGTATTCATACACTAAACATCTATAAGAAGAGATTCAAGGGTTTTACTCTCAAGAGGAGAGGTTTTTCCCTGGCTTGGAGCCAACATACCGTCAAGGAAAATTTTAAGGATGGAAAATTTTCTTGAAGTTTAAAACATTGGCGAATCTCACTAATCCCTAATATGCAAATTATAAATGTTTATTGATATATTTGTAAAATTAATCAAATTTATAATTATTTTATATATAGTCTCTCTATAATGTTGGCGATTTTTAAGGTAAAATAATTTTATATTCTAAAATTTGGGTGAACCGTCTTTTATAAAATTGGAAATTGGCGAATCTTTTTTGTGGAAAAATCATGGAAAATTAGCCCACTGGGCGAACATTAGCCCCTAAAATTTTCCATGCATACCGTGTACATGTTTGATGGTTGATCTTCTATTTTGATAATTGTTTGAAGAACACACTAACATAACAAAGACAATCATATAGAAGAGAATGACAACACAAACATTATCAATGAGATTGCAGAAGAATCACTATGTCAGTATTTTCCCTAGATTCTTCAACACCTCCTACACTTGGTTGCTTGAGAAAATCATGGAGAGAGTTCAAATGCCAGTTATGTGAGGTGAAGTCACTCAAGAAGGTCATCCACTTATGATTTCCCAAGGGGCAAGATAGCGAGAAAAGAACTGATCTTTAAGTATATTTTTACAATCAAGTGGCCAATGTTCTATAACTATTAATTTCCCAAAGGGCAAGATAGAGAGAAAATAAATTATCTTTAGGTATATTTTTACATTGAAGCAGCCAATGCTCTATCTAACAAAGCCCGTAGAAAGGCTGAAGTTCTTAAGAGACAGACTCGGTGTGAGACTAGATATGGTGGTGAACACATTCTTCGCAAAGAGAGTGTTAGTTTGTTGCTCTTAACATGTTCTCGATATCATTTCTATTTTTAGACATTGACTAGGCTAGTGATTAATCATCATTCATGTTTTTGCATTAATAAAAGTGAGGGCAACACATCTAAAGATATTTTCCTAGTTCCCCTTGGGATTCCTCTTGCATAGTGCACCCCACCTATAGAGTAATTTACTAATTTCGGATCTGCACAAGATCACTTAATGCATGTCAGCAAATTTTTAGTATCCATATTGCCTAAGTGGGAAGATTCTCTTCGGGTAGTCAATGTGTCAGTTAATAAGAGTTATGACCAAGCTATAACACCTCTATGTGCTAATTTCTCTCTCTTCTCCACTTAGCTGCTTGAGAAAAGCATGGAGAGAGTTTGAATGCTAGTTATGTGAGTCGCCCTGTAATGTTAGGCAATATCCTCCTTTTATTATTCATTCAGTGAATTTATTTTTCATGCTGATCTAATTTTTATAAGCATTAGAGTCCACAAATCAGTTTGATGTTTTATGATTTCCAGCAGGATGAAAATCTCGGATCTATCACTCAATACAAGGTAGATTGACCTCAAATTTAGATATGTTGCGTCTTGCTCTGATCTATGATTCTACAGTTTTTGTTTTCGAAAAGAATCAGTTCTGATTGGTGTTCCATGAGTTTTCTCTCAGTTTTAGTTTTAGCTCTTAGGAATCAGATCTGCATATCATGGATTACAAAAATTAACAAATACCCTTGCGTCCTTTGTTTTTATTTGTTCCTATACTTTTAAAGATAACATTGATTTAATTGATTTGCTTGTTCCAAAGGAAGTTGTTATTATAATGAATCTATGAAGTTAAAGACTCTGCAAAATATGTTATAACCTTTAACCCGTTTGTATTTCAGTTAAAGAAATTAGTAACCATCCAAAAAACCTTACTTGCCAATGCAGCTTTAATAAACTGATTTGCACATGTATTGTGGGTAAAACATTTCAACAATCAAATAATTCAATCACACATTCACTGTTGAGCAATCGTCAGTTCCTACATATTTTAGTAATAAAAACTATCCCAAATATTAAAAGTGCTCCAAAAATATATTTTAACCCAGTCCATTGATGATTGTTGTGGGAGTGATGCAAAATCGAATCATTCATTTATGATGTATCTTTCAATCCAAAATTCAGAGAACTAATTCAACAACACTAAAAATATTCTTATCAAAACTCCGGAGATAAAGGCATATATTTCAGATCAGACAGAAATCTATTATAGTGTATTAACATTTATCCTAGTCCATAGCACAACTTGTTCAAGACATTCTTCAGTCAGAGGAATTGTTTTCTATAAACCATCTCGGTTTTCTGATTGAAGACGCACCAATTCATCCTGCAGATTGAAAAATGTCAGTGTTACTCATAGGACATTAGAGACGCTTAAAAGTTTTTGGTCATTACTACAAAGTTTAAAATATCAGAATAACTCTTAAAATTGCAATCTATCATAATATTGATCTAACAAATGAGAGTACCTAACAATTCAGACACCCGTGTGTACAGTAAGATTCAACCAGAATCCCCACTCAATCGTGTCCAAATACAAGAACAATCATAAAAAGAGATGCATATCCACAGAACATCATTACAAAAACAGAGCTTTGATCTTGATTTTTTACTGCACTAAGGAATGTTGGCAGTGTAACTAGTTTCGGTCTTCATAATTGTTGTTGTACTCATTTCAATATGTATCTTATGTGAAATTTGGCTTCATGCATTTGGAAACAATGTTTAAAATGATGGCTAAAACAAGGTATTTTGTGCAACACTATGCAACGAATCCAAGTAGCCCTCCATGCTCTGTATGGTTCCACACCTCCTCTAGAAAAATGGATCAAAGGGGTAGGATTTAAATTTCTATGTGATGGTGTATAATCCTTTAAGTTCTCCTTTCCCTATTTGCAGTGTTCCAAAATGACTAATCCTATTTTGTGCAACGACCTTCTTCCACATGGATTATGAATTATGAATTATGAGGATGGATTATGAATTTAGGGGAGCTATAATGGCATGATGATTAGGTGTGAATTGACGGATGAAATGATGATAAATAGCGCATGGAAGGAGTACATAAAGGTGAATGATAAATCGTGAATGATGGACATGGGAATGGTTACATGGGGATATAATAGACACCACTGATAGACCTATAAAACTTTAACAAATGAAACTTTACGGCAATGGTTTTAACTTGTGATAAATGGAAACTCCATGTAATGACCCCTTGGACTATGACAACAATGATCATAGGCTAACTTTACATACAAACCCCCAAAATTCTAACTCAAAAATCATAATGAACAGTATCTATAGCTTTCGCTGGTGCCGACATGACGATATTCAACAATGCTCGTGTCGTCTCTGGTAACTACTCAAACACCGAACTCGCTATCAGAGCCTCGAAGAAATCTCGGTTCATGTGCGCCTGAGAGCTTAACAGCTCAATTCTCAAAATGCCAAGTGTTTTTTGTTGGGTATCCACCTATAATTTATAGGACATTTCGAATTCAAATCTGACCGTTCCCCCCACATTCGGTTCATTAATGCCAGATTGGCGGCAGATTTTCAAGGATCTAACCCATAAATTTTGTCTTAAATGTCGGCCTCCCTCTTCATTTGGCCACATTTCTACCGTCAAATCATGAACAGTGACTTTAACAGTCACTTTTTGGCTGACCTACGTGATTTCTCCCTGGGTAGTTTAGCTCCCTTTGCGCTGCCGCAAACCCTGTAACACTTCCCTGCTCCGCACAATCCTCCAATCGCGCAACTCCCCAACCCAAGCAGTGTAGTTTATAGTCCCGCACCTCCTTTCAGATGCCTGGAGCGCTAAGACTATGCTACCTTCATATAGTCACATGAGTGGACCACCGGTGTATGGCTTCAATTGACTACTGTTCACCATTCCTGGGAAGGGATCTCCATTCAATTTGACCAACTGAACTGCTCCTCCATCGGTAATCTCCTTAATGACATAGGGCCTTAACCAATGCATTTTGAATTTCCCTGGAAATTTATTGAACTTGCTATTATAAAACAAAATTAGGTCATTTACCTTAAAGGTGTACAGTTTAATGTGCCGATCATGCCATGTTTTTTCGTGCTTCTTTTGGACCTGTTGGTGAAATCCAGCTAGAAATATCTCTTCCTCAAGCTCAGCAAGCTACACGAGCCTCTCTTCCAAGGCTCCGTGATCCATCATACCTATGAGTGCCACTATGTGTAGACTAGGCACAATGTATTCCATGGGCATCACTGCTTCAACCCCATAAACAAGCCTAAAGGGTGTCTGTCCAGCCAACTTCTTGCATGTCATCCGATAGGCCCATAGTACTGCAGGTATGCGTAGGTCCTAATCACTTCGTTGAGCCTTGCAAACCTTGGTCAGTGTGTTTTTCAGCACTTTATTGAATTCTTCCACTGTCCTGTTAGCCTACGGGTGATAAGGTGTGCTTTTCTGGTGATATACCTAAAATTCCTCTGTCATCGCGTTGATCGTCTCATTCAGAAAGTGCATACGTGATCACTCATCAAAATCTTTGGACACCCAAATCACATCAGTACATACTCAAAGAGGAACTTTGTAGTAGTCACGCCTATGCAATCCTTCACAAGTTGTGCCTCCGCCCATCGAGTCAAATACTCCGTCGCGGTGATAATGTACCTCGCTCCCGTCTTCTTCCCTTGGGGCTGAATGGGTCCCACAAAATCTATCACCCATTTCTCAAAGGGTTGTAACGTCATCTGTGGATTTAGAGGCAGCTCATCCCTCTACGATGGCCTACCAGTCCTTTGACACACATCACATGCTTTTCAGTAAGATTTTGAATCCTGATGGAGGGTTGGCCACCACAACCCTGCGCGTAGAATCTTTTGTGTGGTCGCTCTCCCTACATAATGTCCTCCCACAGTGCCCCCATGAGCGTCCACGATGATACTTCTCCTTTCAAACTCCGGTACATATCATCGCAATATCTCATTGGACCCCATTTTGTATAGATGCTCGGTAATGATAGAAAAGTCTACCACGCACACCACTAACTCCTCCTTTTGCTCGACGGTGTAACCTTCCGAGGCAGTTCCTGTCGTTAGGAAGTGTATGATATTTTCAAAATGACCATCCGTGATGTGCACTGCAAATAGCTGCGTGTCAGGCAATCCCTCCTCCAAATTAGTGGGTTGTTCCCCTGTTTCAATGCGTGACAGATGGTATGGTCCCACGTTCAGTCGTCCAGGCTTCACAATATCTTCAAAATCATACTCCTAGAACAATAACAACCACCTGCAGATCCTCCCCCCAACACAAGCTTATTGACCAGGTATTTCAACGTGGAATGATCCGTATACATCTTAAAATGGACACCCAACAAATAGTGTTTAAACTTCTGAAGTGCAGATACCATGGCTAACCCTTCGTGCTCGATGGTGGAATAATTCTTCTCCACCTTGGATAACCTTCTACTTGTGAACGCTATAGGATGGTCCAAGTATCCTCTGCTAGCCTATGTTAGTATTGCTCCCAACACTATACATGATGCGTCAACATGTACATGAAACTCCTTCTTCCAATCCGGGAAGACTATAATCGGCGTGGTGACCATCTTTTCTTTCAATACATCCAAGATTTTCTTATAGTCCTTGTTCCAGCAGAACGTGATGTCCTTTTTCAACAACTTTTCCATAAGTGCGATGATCTGGGCATAGCCCTTGATAAACTTCCTGTAATACCTAGTATGTCCTAAGGTTGCATGCAACTGTTCCACACTCCTCGGCGCTTCTAAGTTAAGTATCACCACGATCTTTGTGAGATCTACCATCAATCCCTATCTACAAACCACATGACCCAATAGAGTCCCAAAAGGAACACAAAACAGGCATTTCTTCAGATTGAGCGTGATATGGTATCTTCGACAGGTATCTAGCATCAGGTGCAAACTTGCCACATGGCGTTTCACCAGCCCAAACACAGTCTAGTCATCAAAGTACACTTCCAGAAACTTGTGAATAAATTCCTTGAATGCAGCAATGACTACGCGTGAAAAAATCACAGGTGCATTCTTCAATCTGAATGACATTACAGTGTACTGAAAACATCCCCACTCAGTCGCGAAGGTTGTCTTTCTTCTATCCTCTGGCGCGATTTTGATCTGATGGTACCCAGAGAACCCATCAGTGAAGGAATATGCTTCCTGGCCACCTACATTTTCCAACACTTCATCAGTGAACGGAGTTGGGAAAGGATCATGTACACAAGCATCATTCAACTTCCTGAGATCTACGCATATCCTTATTTCATCCTTCTACTTCTTTTCCTGTACCACCATTGGGCTTACCCAATCAGATTCTTCTACGGGCTCAATGATGCCTGCCGCGAGCATCTTGTCTAGCTCTAAGTGGACCTTCTCCTTATACTTCAGATTGAGATGGTAAGGTCTTTTCTTAACTGGTTTCACGTCGATCTTCAATGTGATCTTCATAACACCCAGGTCTCCTATTATCCCTTTTAGATCTATAAACTTGGTAGGGAACAAATCCTAGTATTCACAGAGCAATTCAGCGACTTTATCCACCGTCACGTCATCCTAGTAATCTCCAATCTTCACGAATTTGGGCTCTACCTCCGTACCAATATTTACCTATTTCATTTTTAGTGGCACGGTTATATCAGGATTCTCAATCTGTGGTCCCTCAACCTCGCAGTGACCTTCTGTTTTAGGGATGTTAATATTTTGTGGATCCTCATCTTCTTCTTCAGCAGTCATGTTATAGCATTCCAGCGCGTGACTCAGCTGAGTAGTCCAATCGGGTTGAATCAGGTCCAAAGGATCCTGCGGTATCCTAAAGATTGCTGCTTTCACTTCTTGTAGTGCCTCATCAATACAGTCAAACCCGTCTTCAAAGCTGAATGTCATTATGAATCCTTCACGTAGAATATCCCATTCACTTGTACCATGGTGGAGCTTTGTTTCTAAGTACTAGTTCATCGGGATGACATCCAGGGTGTGATAGAACAAGTGCACCCATTCAGGTTGGGGCTTCGCTCCATAAGCCTGAGCCCATTTGGCCAAGTGTGTGCGTGGATCATCCTTCCCATCATATTTTTCTGTCATTCATACCTTCGACTTCCCAAAGCATGTTCTCATTGTCCTCCTACACTCACTCCAATCATCAAATATACCCTTATCCGTACCCCACCACCTTGCGGGCATAGTGCACATTGCCCAGTCCAAAGCCCGGAAGCACTGCTTATCTGGTACCTCCCTCTCAAATGCATCCAAAATTATATCTACATCATTGAGGCCATCATAAGTGGGAAAATTTCTTACCTTTGATGACACACAGCGTAGCAACCAGGTCATCATGTTACAGCTTAGCATGGTTACTTCATGTAACCAATTCTTCCAGTGCTCTAATTCTTCATCAGAGTCTCAGGTGCAGGAACTCTCGCGATCCCATGCAATTAGTCCATCCACGGTTAGATTTACCCAATCTTGGTCTCGCGTTGTTATCTTATATATACAGTCCAAATCGTCATTGCTCGCATAATCGTGGATTGGTTTAGTATAGTGCGATCCTTCAGCAATATCTAGGGGTACTATTACGCAGAGCAATTTCTTCTCAAATATCATTTTTCGATTCTTTAGGTTGATTACCCCATTCATATCAGTAGCCTAATCAATGCCAAGAAGTGCAGGGTATGGATTGTGTGGTGAAGTAAAATTATAAGTGCGGACACAAACAAATTCCTCTAGCCCGATTATGGGTCTAGCCACAACAAATACATTCTATGGAAGATTTCCTTAGGTTAGAACCAATCAAGAGGGCCTCCCTCTTGGTACACTTATCCCATTTGATAATGTCATTTCTTTCTCACTCCAACTATCTCTCGCTTCCTTCTTCAAGCACCTGAAACAAGTAAACAACAACAAATAACAACCATGATAATAGACAAATTGTAATTCAACCTACTTAACAAGTCAAGAAACATTAAGCCATGAATATGTAAGATGAAAAAACATGTAGGAAATCAATCAATAGTTGCATATATTAATATCAAAGAGAGATTACAACCATTGTCTTGACGTTGCGGTTCTCCTTTGATAAGACCAGGTTCCCACACACTTCTGCTAGCATTCCATGATGGCCTCAATCAACAATAGTTTTAAGGCTCTCCCCTTTAGGCTTCACTCCAAACCAAATCACACTTCTCCCTCACACAACTAGATAGCTACAACTTAGAATAGCTTGTTGTTTACTCCAAACCAAAATAGCACTAGCACACCAACCGTAACACTTCAACACTAGCTTGTTATTGGGAAGAAGGGAGGTTTATATAGGATGAATGGATGGGAGATGGATCCTCTTCTCATGGGAGAAGGGCTTATCCCTTGAGGTAGTTCCATCATTATAGGGGAAAGGAGCCCAAACTGACATCCTTGACCCCATTCGTCCAAACCATTTACCAGACTTCCGTTACGAAGCTTCTAGAGCTGGAAGCTTCGACTCCTAATTTAAAAAATTTCCATAATAGGACCGGTGCAACTGGAACATAGCTCAGTCACTCCGATCAGTGCTAGGAATAGTGCTAATCTCTGCACATCGGTGCGGGGGAGACAAAGGCCATTAGTGCTGGTCTTGTAAATTGGGAAAAACAAAAGTTTTAGGGGAAATGGTGCAAAAGGGAATTGATCTGCTCATGAAGAGGGACACAATGGGAGTTTCTTCATGAAGGAAAAGCATGTGAGATTCACTGTAGAGGTCCTCCAGGATTGAGGAACGGGGAGTACAGGGACAGTGACAAAATGTTGTGTAACAGGTTGCTATCATCCATAATTTCTATTACTTCAAAGTTAGTCAACGTGCTCACGCCTTCAATATCTACAGTGACCCATTGTAGCTATCCCAAGGAGATGATCTTCTGCTGATTTTCCATCCTTAACTGAATCAGAGACCATTGCAGCGTAGGTCTTCCCATCCATTCCCAGGTCTACTTCAGTAGGACATTCACGTCTGACCCTAGATCCAAAATAACTTGATCCATTTCGTATTCTCCTATCTGCGCGGTCAAACTCATCTCTCGTCCTGTCCTTATTTTATGTTTACCAATCTTTCATACCATGCGCGGTTCACCCAGAGTGTTTCTGGTGCATCTATTTATAAGCTCTTGTAATCCCTTCACAACCTTGCTATCATGCAACAACTTCATGCAAGTCTCTAGAAAGGTTGTAAGCATAGAAGGGTCCATTTCCTGATCAGGCTTATCCTTGCTCCTTGAGGTGGAGGCCTCAGCGAAGCTCTTCTTTGCTTCCATGAACGTTTCGTGTGCGTGCTCTAAATCAAATTCAACCTCCTTCATCGAAGCTTTGCGAACCCATGTGTTGTCTTCAGGTTGTTTCCCCTTATCATCCCCTATTGCAATTCCACTTTGGAGCACTATATTCACATTTGGATCCTCTTCGCGAGGCTCAAACCTCATCATCTACAGGTTCTGAGTTGGCTGAGGTGGTAGTGCCCCTTTTTCGCATATCCTCGCTATTAGTGTAGGACAATCCTTTGTTTCATGATCAAACAGAGTGCAATATTTTCACGATGGACGCATTGGGTTAGTGCAATCGCGGGCATAATGTCCTGGTCCTGCGCAATTGTAGCAGATTAGCTATCCTCGACCTCTGCCAGGTCCTCCTCTGTCTCAACCTCGTTCGCGACCCTAAAAGCCTATTTGCTCCATCCCCGTGCTCTGGTCAGGGGGCCGCATTTCTTCTTGAACCCTATAGGTAGGTGTTCTATCCATCATCAATTCATAGCTTCTGCAGTTGCGCTCATCATGCGCTGTCCTGGTCCTCCGCAATTGTAGCTATCCCCGACCTCTGCCAGGTCCTCCTCTGCCTCAACCTCATCCGCGACCCTGAAAGCCTATTCGCTCCATCCCCGCGCTCTGGTCAGGGGGCTGCATTTCTGCTTGAACCCTATAGGTAGGTGTTCTATCCATCATCAATTCATAGCTTCTGCAGGTGCGCTCATCATGCCCTACTAAGCTACTATGTTGCAAAATAGTTGTTGTAGTGTTTGTACAAACTTCTACAACAAATGAAAATTATCCGTCATATGTTTTCCTGCTACCTAACATATAGCGCACCATAACGCAAGCCCCGTGCTCAGTCCTACTTGAGCTTCCGGCCTCAAAGGCATCGGTCCTCCTACTGCAATATAGTTCGCAAAGCTCGGGTAATGGTCTTTTTCATGCCCCTGACCCTTGCATTTTAGGAACCATACCTCTTTGCGCACCTCCGATCGAACTATTCTATCATGCTTCAAACTTTGCATTTCAAGGAAAATATTTTGCAACTGCACATGATTCTACTGAACCCCCATATTTGGATCTTGCATCGGTGTTTCATGCAGTCTCATTGCAATCTCCAAGGCCTCTACCTGGGTCGTAATCTTCTATTGTGATAGCGTAACCCTTATGTGTGGCAACAGCGAAGCCACGAACCATTCGCAGTGTTGTCCATCTATTAAGTTCATATTAGTGTCGTGGATTTTACACTTCAACCTTTGATCTAATTCCCAAGGTGTCTCACCTGGTTTCATCGCGATTTCCTTGAAACCCACAATTGACTATGCCTCAGATTTAGGTCTACTAAATTCTTTATTCAGCGTGGTCTGGATGTCCACCACCCCAACGTTTGGGTTATCATTAGAGTACTTGATGATTATCTATGACACCCTGAGCTTCCCATACAGTTTTCACGACGAACCAAAACTAATTCGGGTCCTCATTTCCCAAGCCTTTGAACAAAGGCAGCTTCACTGAATTTTCCATGCTAAATTGCGATGGAGGTGGAGGTGGTATGGGTGAAGTCGCAGGTGGTGGTGGTGAAGTTGGAGGTGGTGTGGGTGGAGGTGGAAGTCACGAGAATCCTTGTCTTATTAACTGAATTGCACTTCACGAAGAATCTTGCACTACTCCCTCTTCATCACCTAGTGGAGGTGAAATTAATGGACTATATTCAGGACCCTTTCTCCCTTCATTCCTATAAGTTTTTCCGCTTCGCGTAGCTCTGAACATCAAGGTAGCTGCATAACCTGTTTTTCACACAATAACATCTTAATCCAGGTATTCAAAGACTTCAAGTACTTACCTCGCAGACCTTTGAAAAAGCGTCGCTCTACCTTGCTGTAGCTAACTGAGGTATCGACTGTGAATTCAGTCACAAATCCTCCTATGATGCGATCGAGCCAATGATCGACAACACGGGCGATCTTATCCTCAGAGGTTTCCAATCTCTGTACTGACTTCGAGGTCTAGACAATAGGACTGTCAAGTCTCCACCTTCCTTAGCTATCCACTAGCTTCGCAATCCACTCGTATAACTCAACCAGAAAGGAATAAAAAAAGATCTCGTGGATTTCTGTATATAGGTACCTGTCTAGCCACTATTCCTTTGTCAGTCACAGATTTCTATTCTCCTGCGTCGCGAATTTGTGGATCTTCCTATCCAACTAGTCTTTGATCTCTTTCTTAGTTGGATTACAGTGATATGACATCACACATCTCTTATGCAGATTTCAGTCCTGGCAACGGAACCATTTGTTCGCTACGTGGGGCCTGACCTAGGTTCAGCATTAGTTAGCCAAACAAATCCCTACACTACTGGCCCTTTCAACATCAACCCACGAAGCACGGACCGAAGTCTCACCCGAAGTAGTATGGGGGGATGTTGGAACCAAGTTTCTGCACCCTGAGATGGTCGTGATGTTGGTTTATTCCTTATGTTCCTGCTTTCACACAGGTCGTTAAGTTCTAGGGCTTTGTCTGTCTAGCCCTTTATTCCGCCCTTCGGTACCTCCACGAAGGGGTACGATTGACCTTCACGTAGCCCTAACCTTCAGTTCAGGTACTTTCGCGCTGCTAGGGCAGCGTATTGTGTAGATTCCCAAATTATCTTAAGTGTCTTACTTATCTTATTAAACAATCATGGTTAGCGCTGCATAAATAGATATCCTTACTTGCGTTCAATTAACCAACGTAATTACATACATTCGCGCATCACATAAGCATTGTAAATGAAATTCATACACAATATGATAAGATGCATTAACAGGAAACAAAGACACAAAATTTGTAGAATGCTTCTCTTTATTGATATCTTCAGATGATTACATACTCTATTCGCCCTATGCACACAGCTACAGGGGTCCGCGCACTCAGCTGCAGACTTCCACCCTCGGTCTCTGTGCACTCAACTACAAAGCCTCTACCTACGCTATGACCTGAAACTTAGAATTCTCTAAAGACTTCCTCCTTATTGCTCATGACTTCTTCTTCTATTGCTACTTAGAGCTTACTTACTTAGCTCTTTTTATACAATCCCATGGTCCGCGGACCATGGGTAGATCTTTATAGCCGACTTTACACTTTAAAAAATAAGGGCAAACAACCCTTTATGACTCATGACACCTTCGCGCTCTGTGACCACAAAATGCGGAGACTTTACAACTTTATTACAAAATTTAACCCAAAACACGGGCTTTTAGCCCCAAAACTGTCCTTGGGGGATTCCGTTCCCAACAGGACCATCCTCGTACAAACAAGGCATCTCCATTCTAGCCCTCCATATTTTTCCATATTATCTCCTCTGACAACTAGGATGAGATATTTTCATCAAACTTCAAGGTAGTTGTATTTCTACCTATTGCAACAACCAGACTATCCCACGAATATGGTAGAGAAAAAAAAAAACTAATGCACTTATATTCATCTGAAATTTTAATATCAACAGATAACAACTGGCATACCACATTGTCAAAGGCGTTTAGATGCTCTGTCACTGAGTCTCCATCCTTCATCCTCAAGTTATGCAACTTTTTCTATAGGAACAATTTGTTCATTGGAGACTTAGATTGGTACAAATTCCCTAAATTTTCCCATAAAGCATTTGTCGTAGCTTCCCCTGATACATTCAACAAGACTAAATCTAAGATACACAACCGTATGGTGCTATTTTCTTTCCGATCCAACTTCACCCAGTCTTCATCTATCATTATCATTGGTTTAGTACCCAGATCTACTTTGATCCAATGATCTTTATCCACCAGCAGATCCTCTATCTTGAGTTTCCACAACTTAAAACTCTGACCATTAAATTTCTCTATCTCTACCTTTCCACTGCTCGCCTTATTCTGTCATTGTAAGAATCAATCCTGCAGATCTCCCAGTGAATAGGTTCTACCAAAGGCCCAAGCAAAACCCCTCAACAACAAAGGCATCCCCTTGAAGCCAAAAATTCTATGATACCAAATGTAGGTTTTAACCCTATACAAAAATTACCTACAGATTAATTCTAAAATATAGAAAATAAATAATGACAAGAACATAAAACAAATACACAAATATTTTCCCCTAGATCCCAAAATCTGGACTACCAGATTGATTTTTCAATATATATATATATATATATATATACATGTCAAAGCATTCATAAACCAAAATCCATTAAGCATGTATTAGAATATAACCATAGTTCCCTTGACCGGATCTACAAAATATCATGGGCAGAAAACCATCATGCCCAAAACCATGTGCAAAACCAATGCAAAAAACCATAGGTAGGTATGCCCACCTAATATAGGGTCTAAAAAATTTTTCCTGGTGCGCTACCCCGAACCCTGTGAAGGGGGATATCGCCCCCCTGAAACCCCCCAATAGGGGGAGTTGCGCCCAGCACAACAAACATGGAAAGTTATTGCCCCCCACACGTGCGACTAGTCGTGGAAAGAATATAACAAACACCCAACAGACTTGAACCTAGTGATATCCAAACTTTAATTCCATCTTGGTGAAGTATTTGTCCTGTTGTAACTGATATTGAAAATCATTTATCATTGGAAAGGAGTTCCTATTCTTGAGAATAATTTTGTTTAAGACCCTCTAATCAATACACATTTTCCAAGTCTCATCTTTCTTTTGCATAATGATGACGAGTGACCCACATGTTGAGGTACTTGGTCAAATGATACCATGTTTCAGTAGTTGTTGCAACTTCCTATTCAGCTCCATTTTATAAAGGATTGCCTTATATCCTATTTTTTAGAAACAACTAGATCTCATTCTCCACTTCCCTCTTGGGTGACCGTATCCCTTTAGGCTCCTAGAACACACCCTTATATGCTTGTAGAAAAACTTCCAATTGTTGTTTTTTATTCTTATTCCACCTATCTAGGGATGAATAATTTTCTTTTACTAACTCTTTTATTGACTCATTTTCTATTAAAAATAGTAAAACATAGCTCTAACTACAACTTATCATTTTATTGGCTTGGTTGGCACTTTCCAGAAAAAAATTGGACTTTCCCATATGCGTGTTATTGGTGAAGGCTTTTCCATCTTTGTTCTCATTAATAATGGTGAAGGATTTCTCATCCTTGAAAAGGTGATACTAGTTGTATCTTTTCATGAAGATTTCATCTCACATGTACATATAGGGACTTCCAAACACCACTCCACATACATCAAAGGGAACTACACCTAGTTCTCCATCATCAATAAAATTAGAACTAATCAAAAATATGATTTTTCACTATTTGGTTACCTTTGTTTCCACATCCTTATTTACCCATCCCAATGGATATGGGCTTGGATGATCACGAACTTCCAATCCAAATTTATTTCCAACTCTATTTCAATGATATTTTATTGTGAACATCAGTTAAATAAAGCATCAATATTTTTCTTCTTGACTTGTATCTTTGTATGGGAGGGTACGGTCTTTTCATTCTCTTCTTAGTGTTGAAGGCTAGTGAGATTCAACTCATTTTATATTTATGTATAGATTATCTTCTCATCCATGTCTGACTTCTTTTCCACCTAGTTGCTTAAGTTAGTGACCATGAGATTTTTCTGCTTAGTATCTTTCTTTTCTTTCTTTGGGTTTAGCTCTGGATGCAACTTGCAACACTTCTCCTCTGTATGATTGATAATGTTACATTGGTTGTAGTAGTTGTTGGGATATTTGCATTGGTGTGTTGTGGCTACTATATTTTTGTATTTCACATCTTTCCACTTTTCTTCCCCTCCATAGAAGCTTCTTGGTGCTCTTTCTTCTTTGACCCACTTGATTGTCATTTCTTTTCGCCTATGTTCTCTAGGCATTTTTCAAGTACATAATTTTCATCCACTAATATAGGCTTGAAGAGCATCACTTGATTCCACATATGGTTGTGCAAATACCTCATATACTTGTGGAATACATCTAGGTTCTTTGAGGATATATATAGCATTATGTCAATCTTTCAAAATTCTATGGCATACTCTTAATATACACTCTACCATTGTTTCTGCCCGAATTTATGCCAATAGATACACTAGTCCTATACATACATGATAAGTTAAAATTATAATTTTGTGAGGGTTTTGAAATCCTCTCAATTAGCCACTTGAGGATATCCCTCCAACCTCAAGGTCTTCATGTGGATCTCCCACTAGGTCAACGCATGGCCTTCTAATTTTAGTTGAGAAAACAAAATCTTTTGTTCTTCATCTATATGATAGACACTAAAATAAACTTCTAATTGTTACAACCAGAAATTTAACTTCAAATCATCAATCTCTCTTTGATACGGCATGATCTTGACCTTCTCTTCCATTTTGAATAGGGATTGTGAATGGTTCACGACACTTGAATTGGGTTTATCCTTTTCAAGTTCTTTTTTATATTCCCTCTCTAATTCTTCTTGATCTATCGGTTTTTCCTCTGATCCAACCTCCACGTTAGAACCTTAACATTATTCAAATATCCCAAGCTTATTGGTTAGGGCCTCCATGAAGCGGCTCACATTACAGTTTATATATGCAACTTGTACTTCCATCTGTACAAACCTCTCTTCTACAGGATCACAAGGGTTATTCAAATATTTGTCAACCATGACAACGCTTTTGTGACTTTCAGCTTAACCAATCTGGATCCCATGCAACTCCACATAATATACACAAAATAACTTTCTTTGATACCAATATGATTTGTAAATTGTCGTGGATGTTCCAAAAGTTGATTCATCACAACAAATCTACTAAAATATATTAGAAAAATTCAAAATATACACTATGAGGGTTTAGTTCTTCTTAGATTTCTAGATATGTTAATTATTGTTTATTTCATGTGCATGAAAATTATAATTATGTATAAAATAGAGAATATAAAATTAGAACTCACAAATCACAATTGACACAATATATAACACAGGAAACCATTTTAAAAGAAAACCCAAACGAAAGGTGAGGCTACTCTGTTCTCTTTCTCTGGAAGAAAAAAAATACAAGTACAAAGAAGTGAGGTATGTGGCTTGTGAGTTGCTACATTGGACAAGCCCTCTCTTTTTTCTCTCTCCCTACCCACTCTTGGATGCTCTTTTCATCAATGGAACAAAATGAACTCAAATAGAATGGAACTGTTTTTCCTCCCAGTGGTGTGATTATAACACAACTCGATGGCCTAGTAGTGGTTAAGTTTGACTACTTCAAATCTTAACTAGAGTTACAATATGGACCCTTATAGAGTTATATTCTTCATTTTCATGTGTCTATACCCTTTTCCAGGAGTAATTGGGGTTGGCATGGAATCCTCTTGAATTAAGGTGGTCAAAATAGGAATCTCAAATTTTGAGTGGCATAAATTTTGTATATGGACTATTATTGACGTGATTCTTGCACTGTTGGAAAGTTATATGAGTGTGGTATAGAACTAAAAAGTTAGGCACTTAAGTGGAAAAGTATTATCCCCAAAAGACATCATTTAATTCCTCAAACTAATTGTGCAATGTTTCAGACCCTAATTTTCCAAAGTAGGACCTAGAGGTCAAAATGGTCCTATGATATGATTCCTCAATTTTTCCACTCTAAAATCATCATGACAAATGAAAAATCATAAATAATCAAATCTGGATCAGGTTCTCTAATATCAATCAACCCAACCTATTTATTTCATGACATAACCAATCTTCTCATTATATAGCACTCCATTTTGTTATCCTACATTAAACCATCTATGGCATTGTCTCCCGCTATCCTATATAATACAAGGAATATTTTCCCTTTCTCTATTGAGTAGAGTGTCAAAGATATTTGTTCTTATCGATAAAATTTAGTCTAGGTATAAATATTCCAAACTATTGATTACCTTTTTGGCATAACTAGGAAGAGAACACTTTGCTTCAAGGAATGTATGAGTAGCAAAAACTAAGTTGCAATTCTAATGGTGTTTTCTTTAACTCTAGTTGACATTAGAATCATATCTTTTCCTTCAAAATAATCCATTTTTCCCTCACACATTGAATACAAAATCCCATAAATTCACATCCTCTTATAGTAATTTACACCTCAATACAGTAAGTTACACCCCACTACAATAAGTTACACCCCACTACAGTAAGTTACACCGCACTGCTGCAGGTGACACCCCACTACTAGACCTCCCACTAATTCATACATCAATTGTAACTAGTTTAACTGATTTTAACTCAGTTTGACTGAGTTAAATAATTACAACTCAAAATAAACTCAATTAGTGCTCTTAATTGTAGGAGACACTCTACATGACTCTAGTTAGACCCTAAACTCAAATTAATTGAGCTAACTAAGTCAAATTAACTTAGTTAACTATTACAAGTTGTCATGAGATGTGGAATTACAATTTAATTCAAGGAAAAATAAAATTAGGATTTTCTTGTTGCATTTTCAACAATCCCTCTCAACAAGAAAGGGATTATCTGCTACCCCGATCTTAACTCTGTGAAACTCAAATTTTCATCTGGACAATGCCTTTGTCAAAATATATGAATCCTTCTCCCCTGTCGGAATGTACTCCAGTAACATGATTCTCCTTTGCACACAATCTCGTAGATGATGATACCAGATGTCGATATGATTGGAACGATCATGAAAAATGTGATTCTCAAAGAGTTTGATACAAATTTGATTGTCACAGTAAATAACTATAGGATCCATCTAGTGACCAAATAACCCAACAAGGATCTTCCTCATCCAGATAGCCTCATAAGCTGATTGACTAGCAGCCATGTACTCTGCTTCTGCTCATCTGAGTGAAACTGATCTCTCCTCACTGTTATACCAAGAAATTATTGTTAACCCAATACTGAAGATTCCCCCTGATGCACTCTTCCTATCGAATGAACTCTCTCCCTAATCTGCATTTGTGAAGCCTTGAAGCTTCACTCCCTCTATCTGTCTGTACCAAAGACAAAACTGATTGGTGCCTCTGAGGTATCTCAACACATGTTTAGCTTCCTTCCAATAAAGTTTGGTTGGCTTAACCATGGCTTGACTAAGTTGGTTAACTGCAAAACACATTTTTGGTCGTGTGTTTACTGTTATTTTTCTTTTAAGGCAACATTTTCTTTGCTATGATAGTTTAATTTCATTATAAATATATTAAGTTCACCCCATATCATCATTATGTTATTCAAATTTACACCATTATATATCAACATGTGCAATAACATAGAAAGAAACAACATCGTCATCATCATCAATCCAGTGGAATCTAAAAGGAATAGTAGAAGAAAGCATGCACACATATAGAGACACTAGGATTGGTCCACGACTAGGGAAAAACCCACTATGGGGAAAACCCTTGCAAATATTCTTCTTCTTCTTAGATTGTCATAAAAAGTTACAACAGTGAGTACAACAAGCTCAATACATATGATCAGTAGCAGGGAACAATAAGCCAGATCTATAGATCTACAGATTTGTTATAACAACAGAGAAACTCATATCCATCGATCTATAGCAGAGAAACCCAGATCCACCGATCACTGATTCCGAGATGCCAAAACCCCAGATCTAAACTAGGTTGCTCACCAGTACTGTCAGTGACCGACTAAAAATCTCAAAGTCACACTCATGAAGACATAATCCGAGCGACTGTAACAACAAAGTCGCTCCCAAGAGGTCTTTGTGCCTGCGACTATGGCCCTTAACAAAGAAGAACAAAATTCGCTCTCGTTCCAAGTTGTCCAAGCGACTAGTAAGTCAAAGCCACACCCTCACAGTGCTATCCGAGCAACTGAACTAACAAAGTGACTCCCTGGGCTACTTGAAGCGAGCAACCGGGGACCGAAACCTTTTGATTTGTCTCTTAACCCAAAGTCGCTCCCTTTGAACTAACTTCCAATGACCAAAGGGTCAAATTCGCTCTCTTACTCACTCTATGCCTGCAACTGAGGATGAATAACCTCAGATCTATGCCATCGACCAAGATCCAGAAGACCCTAACCCAGAGTGAACCTTTCACCTATTATCTCGGACCCTTGAGTGAACTCCTTCCATCGAACCTGTGCGAACTAAGACAAAAGAGAAGAGAAGATGTGTGTCTAAATGATATTGATGTCTCTTCTATTTATAGGATTTTCTAAGGGGTCGCTTGGAGTTAAGACTAACCCAAGCAATTACTCATGTGGTTAGGGCCGACCCATTCCATAATACATGTGTGAATAAATTAATTTATAACTTAACTTTCGTTTGACCAAATTGGGTGATATTTAAGTTGATTTTGGTCCTCTCGAAAATGGGAATCAAATGAAATCATTATCTCGGTCATTTGAGCTATCCAAGGTGGAATTTTACCACAGTTAAAAAAATTAACACTCCCACTTGCCAGTATTTGTCCATCGAACAATATGTCATTAAGGAATCTTTGAGTGTCATCACGTATCATCACGGATCATCTATGTCATGTGTTAGCACTCAGGTTGTCCCTAAAGCTCCTTAAAGGGATACGGTTGAGGTAACCACAGACCAATCTTTGGACTGCAGGTTCTAGCCCACCTGCAATCAGAGAGGGCTCTCTCTTAATGATTTAGTTTTGTTGATGATGATTTTAGGCTAGTTATTGAGTTCAAGGGGTTTTGTTTTAATTTTGGTGGGAAGGACGATGCTTTCAAATAGAGAGGCAGGTATAGTATGAGAGTTTCAAACCATAGGGCATGGAGTCAAGGAGTAGGACTGCTGGTGCGTTTTCTTGGTCACAAGAGAGAAATATGGAGCAAGCTAGTTGCATATGAAACAATGATTCAAGCTAAAAGGATGGAATGAGGGCTAAGGAATGAGAGGCAACAAAGAATCTCTCATTCAGCTTAAGAGAGGGAAGGTGAATGAGCTCTATCTAGGAGCAGTGAAGAATCCCTAGATAACTGTCAAACATGAGTGAATTGGGGGAAATATGAGCCAAAGGGAATTCATATTCATTACCAATTCAGATGAAAACATAAAGAAACAGCAGAAATTGAGCATAGAGTGCAGCCAAGCAAGTTCTAAGCTAATCTTTCTTTCTGCTATTTAGATGGTGACATATATATGATATGAGCATATATCAATGGAAAACAGAGGTAGGAAAACTTATTGAGTCATGTTGCAGCACAAGAATTCCATATTCATTCTTCAACCATTAAACACACAGCGAACAGTCATTCCTCCAAGCTTTTCAGCAGTCTTTGATTAAGTAAAACATCAAGTATACAGAGCGAGTCTCTCATGGAGCGATACAACCAACCAACCCTTTAAACAATACAGAGGGTGGTATAAATAGGAAAAAATATCCAAAATTAATCTATTACAGCCGACCTAAACAGGTCTGAAGGAAATGATTTCTTTAACCTAATCTTGTCCAGAAGTTAATGCAAGAAAATATCTTTTGAGCTGCACTGAGGGTAGCTATATCAAAATGAGTTAATATGGTGTCCTCGGTGGCTTGGTGCAGTGAGGTGGTTCTGCAATAACTGTGCCTTGTCTTTTATCTGCACTTCTAAGGCGGTTATGCTGATTTTTGGTGGCTTTAATGTGCACTAATCCCGACCAGATAAGCTTTAAATGGTCTTTACTGCTTCTTTGACTTTGATGGAGGTCTTTAATGTTCACCTGCTTTGATGTTGCCGAACTGATACTCTTTGATTTAATCAGGGCTTCATCTTTCCTCTAATACTCTTTCACAATTGAATTAGGCCGTTTTCTCTCCCTTGTTGTGTTTGAAACTGTCAAATCGCCCTTTTTCTGTCCTTTCAAAGCAAAAATGGCTGCTGCAAATGCTTTTCGTGTTTATCTGGAATGATATTGGCGCTGGCCGATCTGAATATGCATATATAAATGAAGAAATCCTGTTGCCTTCATGAATTTTCGGGCCTGCTGATGGCTAAGCCATGAGAGGCCCTCCATTTTGGTCAATTTTTCTTAGCGATGCGCGATCGAAAACTACCTCGGTTTTTCATTCAGGGCTTCCTTCGCTGCAAATTTCGCGCTTCGCGCCCTTTTTGGTGATGATGTCAGCATGACGTCAGCGGTGGGTCCCAGTACGGCAGTGATGTGGCAGGGTGATGTCAGTAGGGTGACGTGGCAGTACGGCAGGGTGATGTAGCAGTGACATGGCACAAGACACGGTGGCAGGAGGCCGACGCAGGTTGATGACGTGATGAAGACGTGGCGCTGACGTTACAAAGGGTAAGCGATTTGTGGTTTCATATCGCACCGCTTTTGCGCAGAAGCGATTTCGGCAGAGGCGGCCCCGACACAGCCGGGAGGGCGACACGTGGTGGGAGTACGGCAGGAAAACAGCCCATCTCTCGGACGTTAACCCTCAGCATATCGGGACAGGAAAAGACCCGCCCACCGTAGATCTGGGGTTCTGGCCATCGGACGGCTGGCGGGGTAGGCGAGGTAGCGGGAGGTTAGGGACGGGACCCGCCCGTATTATTTAAACAAAAATGCGCGAGGGGGGTTGAAAACCTTAGGTTAATGCAGAGTTTGGGGGGTTTTATGTGCGCGAAAGGTAGGATAGTGAGGTTTTAAGGGTAAAGGGGTAGATATAGGTTATTGGCCTAACCAGAGGTTTAGACCAATCCCAGAGTTATGAAACGGATGGGTTCATAATAGTCCCAGGTGGACTATTATTTCCCAGAACTGTATGTACATAGCTATAATGCTATAGGGTGGGATATTTAATATTTTTGTGATTTTATATAGTTTTTTGTATAATAGGGAATAAGGAAATGGTCTAGGGAGGTAAAATAGTAGAGTTAGGAGTTAATATGAATTTGTGAGGTGAAGTGTAGGGGAGAGGCTAAGTTTGTGAGCTGAAACTTAGACATAGAAAGCGAATGGACTGTGTAGACATGATTTTTGCACAAGAAATGAGGCTTCTTTTCTCTAAATAAAGTCAAAACTTGACTTGGTATTTTACAAAAAATGAAGTGATAACAGGACTGGTTGGGCAGATCCCAAGGTCCTCAATGGGATTTTAGTGAGTGATTTGGGGAATAAGAAGAAGGGGGAGTTAGACATGCCTCACTTGAGCTCCCCAAAGGGAAATTACCTTGTACTTGTGATCTGAATAGATATAACACTTGAAAACATGAAATGGATCACACAATTTGATTCTGCAACCACAAAACTACCTACCCAGCCTACTTACCTAGCATTTTTTCTTCTTTTTGGTTTGGGTGCAATTAGACTTGCAGACCCTGATTTTCCTTTTTTCTTTTGACTGCCCTCCTATCTAAATCAATCCTTATTTCTGTCGGGGCTCAGATTAAGCTGATGAGCGCCCAAGATTCTCTACCTATCTACAAATCTACCAAGATTAAGCTGTTTGGACAGATATTCATTCTCTATTTTCTAAAACAAGAAAGTGAAACCTAGGGAGGCCAAGATTAAGTTGTTTGGCCTTCCCTTAACTGAAAAACTCTTCAAAAATGGAATAAATCATCAAAATTGGAATACAGCAATGGCATTTAGACTATCACACTTTCATGGCCTCTTCTTTGGCCTCTTCAGGAAATATGGAACCTTGCAGCATGAAAAGATGACATATTTGGCACTTTCAACTGTCAATCATGAAATATCAACACCTGTTGCAACAGGAGGCTAACATCATGTATTCATCGTTCCATGTCCATCTCAACTATATCATCATCATTATACATCTTGATCTATCGTTTGATTATTCATGTTTATCTCTTGATTGATCTTGCTCATCTGCTGAACATTCTTGGATCTAGAAGAAGAATAATTTGTTACTGGAGGGGAGCTTAGCCTACCACCCTCTATCCATCAGGCTATTATCTAGAATCTCTGCTAGCAGGCTACTACCTGGAATATCATCAGGCTACTACCTGGAAATTTCATTGGGCTACTACCCGGAAACACCAACAGGGAGTCAGATCTATGACTCACATCATCATCGAAGAGCATATCATCAAGGAGGACATATCAACCTAGAACCATATCAGGGAGCAATAGCTTCCACCCATACTGAGAAATAGGATAACTCATCACATATGGGAGTAAACCCTCGATGCTGGATCACACAAGGGCGTGCACCCTCGACCCTGGAATTTCAGCGAGGATCTTTACCCTCCATACAGAATTTCATCGGGGAGCTTTACCCTCAACCTGGAATCTCATGGGGGAGATATAGATATACAACCCCATATCTTAGCAATAGGATATCCAAACACACAGGGGAGCGCATCTCGACCTTGGGATCTCATCAGGGAGCTCAATATCAACCTAGAATTAGATAGGTTTATCTCAACCCATCCTATTGCCTAGATCTTCCCATCGATGGTAGAACACCTAGATCATAATCGACTTGGGTTGTACACCTCGTACACTCTCAACTCGTTGGTCAAAACAAGGAGCGATGTTCCCATCAAGTTGGCCTGCTTGAGGGTATGATTCCAACTAGGGTATACTCTGCAAAGAACAAGAAGGGAGCAACATTCTCTGACCTTATGAAGATAAAGGAGAAACATTCTTCAACACTGGGTAACAAATAAAGTAACGACCTATTTTCCAGAGTTCCCTCAACCCCAAGAGCCCGCTATCTCAATTCCTCACCCTAGGAGCTCAAGCGGGGTGGGAAGAGCATGCTCAGTGTCCTCAATCAGTGTTGCCCATTATCAGGAGGGGCAACATCCTCCAGTCCAAGCTATTCTCATCATCAACTTGCCTCAATAGTAGTTGTTTCCTGTTCATATAGAACATCAAATCAAATATCATGTTAGATCATATATAATCATATGAATCACAAAAGGATACCGTAATCATCCTCCCTCTCATAGAGGGTAAAATCACAAGCCTAAGCTTGTTTCGAATAGCTACATTGTCTCAATATATGAGAGTACCTCAATATCAACCATAGATATGGGACTTACTGTCAATTAAATCATCAAAATGTGTCCATTGTATCCATGTCATATCCAGATCATGCTCAAAAAACTCTTATAAGGAACTTTCGTATCCTGCCTCACAACTAGTTATGCTAGCAACATCATGATCAACCTTGGTCATGCTATGGACCTCTCATCCAAGATATCATGGAAGATCTCAAAGCAACATCTGAATTTGCATATCAACAATAATATCAAGTATCAATAATACATCTATGCAGATACATATCATAGGTGAAATATCACATTCTCAAAATAGAACACCTCATGCAGATATTTCAAAGCATGCTTGGTGGAAACTCTATGTGAGTGAACCAACTCACTCATGAATTCATTATGCACATCTTTCATATACGAATGGATTTTTAAAACGAAACATCAATGCTCCAACTATGAGATTCCATGTCAAGTTCAACAACATTTTGAACTTCAAATCAGAGTATCCAATGATTCATGACATTTTCCAATAGCTTTTCAATATTGAATTTCTTTCCAAATTCTAGAAATTGATTCATCATGCCATGATACATTATTTCAAGCTTCATAAGCCTTCTCCCTCTGATTAGATCACCATATTCTCATCACTTGTCACAAATAGATCATCGGGATATAAAACTAAAACCATAATCAATATCAGATTCATTCCTTGGAACTCATCATCTTGACTTCATCAGATAACTGAAAAATCTAGACATATCTAGATTGCAACACTCTAAGAATAATGCAAACGTTATCATCCTTACATATCTCAATGTTGTACCATCAAGAACAAAGTCAATTCATCAAAGTTTAGAAGCCAGATCATGACAATTATCAAGTCACCATTATCATAGTATTAATACTTTCAACCAAGAGACATGTGCAGCTCATATCAAATCATGACTTCATCATGCCAACAAGTCATCCATTATCAATCCAAAATTTATCAAGTCATTCTCATAAGCATAATATAAGTCATCCTGTCACTAGGTGTAAATGCATACATCAAGGATGAGTCATGCAGGTTCCATTTTTCATGCCAAATCACAACTATCATTATTTCAATTGTTGTGCTAACAACAAGGAGGCCAATAAGTCATCATGCCCACATAATATCGATACCAGGAAAAATCAACAATCGCTAAATCAGATCACTAGACATCAAGTCAAGTCCAGATGTTATCAAAGAGAGATCTAGAGTCAAAGCACATCTCAATCTTCAATTCAAAGTTATTTTCAAACATCATGACAAAACATTTTTCATATATACCAATAATGCCAAATCATGCCAACCTCTTGTAGCTCATATATTGTGACATATTTATCCATATGTCCCGATCACCTGCAAACACAAATTCAGTCTACATGTTCATGTTATGGAAAACATTCAACCAATTCCTATTATCATATCTTGTTTTTATCTACAATACATCTTTGGTCGTGATATCTTTTAGGTGACCATCTGATTTCAAGCAAAATACTTCATTATATGATCAACAATTTAACTCAACAACATTAGAAATCAGTTAACAGTGGCAAAATATGTCTAGGATATCATCATTCAGAGTTCAGACAACTTCAGAAAGCTTCAGATGATGGTCAACAACAGTTAAACCTCTGGTTTCTCTCTTCTGGTTAGCATGGGAAACCTTTAGTTTTCTAGTCGTTGTCTGGGCATTAGCATGAGTATGACCAAGAAACACGATCTACTAGATCTGTGACTGTAAATAGAACATAAACCCTAATTTATGTATGGGCTTCATATCTAAGGTCCTATTGCAAATAAATACTGTCATATGCACTTAAATCATACTTCAGCAGCATAGAATACAAATACTAATAAGGGTAAGAATCATGAGAAGATATTCTACCTTTGACTGGGGATCTGCATCATTCATCTTCATTCATGTAGGAAACTTGTCTCGACTTGAGTCATGCAACAAAAGACCTGTTAGATCATAAACATATGGCTATCAGCATCATGACATCAATCTTTCATCAAAGGTTTAGACTCAAAGTAGCATATAGAAGCATAATATCTCAAAGATTATGAACACAAGAGAAATTTCTATCAAGTCACTCCATCAAGTTACTGTATCTTGTTTAACCATATGCTGTCAAGACAAGAAAACATGTACTAAGAGATATGGAATATCAATCTTACACTTATACTTCTCATATCAAATTTACACTACTCTTCATGACCAATGAGATCAAATTAGGTCAAACAACAAGAGTGTCAATCACTCTTTCCATATGCTTTCATCATGCTTATTGCAAGAATTATCAGTAAACTCATGTATATGAGTCAATGAACTATCCTTCTATGCCAAGTATCATTTTCTAGAGCTAAGGTGATAACCTTCTTTAGGATCAAGATATCCAACAAATAGATCATTGATGTTAGCCGAACATCAAGTGTATCAATGTATCAACAGATAGCCTCATTGAATTCATTAAGATCGAAGTGTTCAATATCGGGTGCATCTTTCCATCATAGGAAACATAAATCCAAGTCACTTTCATATGCATGTATGAGCCAATAAAGGAAGAGGCATTCTCATCCAACCTTAGGGCTTACCAAGCCAATAGTTGAAATACAACATACCATGCATACCTTGTAGTATTCAAATACCTGAGCATCTACTCATTAGTCATAGGCTTCTTGAAGTACTTTGTCATCTTTTCATCAAGTTCCTCTTTACCTCTTTCTAGATCTACATCTCAAAAGGATCCTCAGGAAGGACCTACTCATCACATCTCATCATGGAGGTTAGAAACATCCATATACTCAAATACATATGTAACAATAAACATAATCATTAGATCTATAATTCTAACAAGTAAGAAGCATCATAAGTCAAGAAATAATTATCTTCAATGAGAGGTGATCCTATCCCCCTTGAATCAATCTTCAAGAGCCATCAGTGTCCATGGTCCATATACCAATGTTGTCTTCAAGTATCCAACCAAATCTGCTAAGGATTATCCCATCTAGGACTTCATCAAATCGATCATGAGTGCTTTAGCATCTTCACATAGATCATGCTCGAGTTTCATACATAAAATCTTAGGACTTTGCCATCAAACCCCTAATCAACAAGATGACTAGGGTTTTTTTCAAACCCTACAATTATTTTAGGTCTCCACCATCCTCTTCTTGTTTCCATCAATGTTTTCATCCTCAAGTTGATCTCCATGCATTTTCCTCAGCCTAGCTCCAATACCATGTTATTTTTTTCAAGGAAACATTGTTCTTTGCTATGATAGTTGCATTTCATCATAAATACATTAATTTCACCCCATATCATCATTACGTTATTCAGATTTACACCATTATACATCAACATGTGTAGTAACATAGGAAGAAACAATGTCACCATCATCATCAATGCAACGGATATAAAAGGAATAGTAGAAGAAAGAATGCACATATATAGAGACACCAGGATTGGTCCGCAACTAGGGCAAAACCCACTGTGGAGAAAACCCTTGCAAATCTTCTTCTTATTCTTCTTAGATCATTATAAAAAGTTACAATAGTGAGTACAACGAGCTCAATACATATGGTCAGGAGCAAGTAATAATAATCAAGATCTACAGATCTATTATAACAATAGAGAAACTGAGATCCACTGATCTGCAGCAGAGAAACCTAGATCCACGGACGATTAACGCTGAGATGCCAAAACCCCAGATCGGGACTAGGTCACTCTCATCAGTACTGTCAGTGAGCGACTAAAAACCTCAAAGTCGCACTCACGAAGACATTATATGAGTGACCATAACAACAAAGTTTCTCCCAAGAGATGTCTGTGCCTGTGATTATGGCCCTAAACAGAGAAGAACTAAAGTCACTCTCTTTTCAGGCTGTCCGAGTGACCAACAAGTCAAAGTCACACCCTTGTAGTGCTATCTGAGTGACTAAACTAACAAAGTCACTCCCTGGGCTACCTGAAGCTCATGACCGGGGACCGAAACCTTTTGATCTATCTCTAAACCCAAAGTCGCTCCCTCTGAACTACCTCCCAGTGACCAGAGGGTCAAAGTCGCTCTCTTACTCACTTTGTGCTTGCAATTGAGGACAAAAAACCTCAAATCTTTGCCAGCAACCGAGATCCAAAAGACCTTAACCTAGACCAAACCTTTCGCCTATTATCTCAGGCCCTTGAGCAAACTCCTTTCGTCGAACCTGTGTGAACCAAGACAAAAGAGAAGAGAAGATGTTTGTATAAGTGATCTTGAGGTATCTTCTATTTATAGGATTTCCTAAGGGGTCACTTGGGTTTATGACTGACCGAAGCAGTTACTCATGTGGTTAGGGCTGACCCATTTGATAATACATGTGTGAATAAAATAATTCATAACTTAAATTCTGCTTGACCAAATTGGGTGACCTTTAGGTTGATTTTGGTCCTCTAAAAAAGGGGAATCTAATGAAATCATTATCTTCGTTATTTGAGCTGTCCAATGTGGAATTTTACTACATGTTGGTGTCCGAGTGTGAATAAACTATTCAACCCTTTCCTACATTAATTCATCAATCTGGGTGTGTACAATTTTCAAGGTAACGCACAAGGTATATGCAGGGGCAAGGTTACAATCTCACATCAACCAAGGATTCGTGACTAAGAAATTAAAGCATCGTTGTAACAGTAATGGAAAATAAATTGCAGAACTTAAAAGGCATTCACAGCAATCAATAGAGATCTGTAACAGCAATAAGAATAAACACACAAAGAGTAAAACAACATACACAAAAGAAATATGCAGCACCTGATCAGAAGAGCGGGCCCAACTCTCTGATCAGGGCTGCATTAATTTACAACTAAGGAAAGAACAACAAAATTGCTTGTATTATATTAATCTGTAAAAGAGTTGTTACAATACATATCTCTGCATGGCTAACCCTTCGCACAGGAATAAAACCCTTTTTATACAATACATGGGTAATAACATATTCCCCAAAACCTGGCAACTAAATGCCCAAAATATACAACAGTTCAGAACAACAACTAGTTGCCGAGAGAGAGAGAACAGAAATGATCCAAAATAAGCTTGAAAATAGTTGTGAGTTGGTTATGCTATCACAACATTGTTGAATAGCTGTTGTGAATCGCGGAACTGCTGCTACATGCTGTGAAAGCAATACCTTCTCACCAGAATTTGCGGAAATAACAAGTTTTAGTAGTTCGCATAGGTAAAACCCTCATGACTTTACTTCATCAATTAAATATTCCAAGAGACATAAGAAATAAGGGTTACCTCATGATTTTATCACAATAAATGCATATCAATTGGTGCAAAAAGGATGGAAGGATGGGTAAAAAGGTAAGGAAAAGATAAGCAGATTTGGTGCCCAACATCTCCCCCCAACTAGCCTTCTGCATGCCCTCATGTAGCTCACCACTTCCGCAGGTCTGGGTTAGAATGGTTGTGATCCTCGTGGAGCTGGGCGAGATCATATTCTTTTGCCATATCTATTCTTGGGACCTTGTATCCTTCTGAGAGAAGGACTTCCTTCCACCAATCACCTGGTACATTATATGTTAGGGTATAATGCTCTGCTGGCAGCCAAATGATAGGGAACCTGAACTGGAGTCCCATCCACCGGACCCCACATGTTTGGATGCATGCGACATACCTTGGCACCCGACTTAGTGCCTATGCAAAATTTGGTGCTCCAAAAGGTTCCCTGTTTCGGACAAATGTAGGTGACATCATCCACCTTTTCTGACAACTATCAAGGGCCTCATCTTGAAACATGACTATTTGTTTGACACAAAGATCAATGCACCACTTTTGTGTCCTCAACATCCATTCTCTATTTCCCTCGATCTCTAAAAAGGTGGTGTGCTTATTGTACATAGTTATGACCGTTTGTGCTCTCCTCTCATCATAAGAGGCTTCGTGTTTTGATTTGACTCAAATGTATTGGAAGCCTTCTGCCATTTTATTTGGTTGAGAGTATAGGAGGTGAGAGCCCTTAAATGAATGTCCCCCACATATGGGACCAGGTTAAATTCTTTGTCATCGTGCAGGAAGTATCCATGTAGATAGAGCTCGCACATCAAATGCTGGGTTACTATGTCATGGATCCTCAATATACGAAGGAACTGTACAGAGTCCTCGATCTCATGACTGACCTCCTTCTTAATTCTTTCCAAATAGAAGAAAATAAATTTCTCATGCAAGAACAAGGCATAGCTAGAAGTAGGAGGGCGACATGCCATTACCTGTTGTGCCAGGCTGAACATCTATTCTTTGTCAGCCTTCAATTCCAACACTTTCCCTTCCAACCGTTCTACTTTGAGTTGCTGCTTCACATGCCTCAACCATAATATATCCACTCGCTCTACATATTCAAAGATAGCCTTGGACGACTGCTCCTGAATTATTTTCACCTCATTCTAATAGCAGGCTGCGGTGGATTATCAAGTTTGAATCTCGGCTGTCAAAGAGAATTCACGGCCTTCAAACAAGTGCTCGATAGGATCCGTTTGAGTAGCAACATAGGTCGTTGACACATCTTCTACCTGTGTTTCTACCTCGACCACCATAGCCTTAGGCTTCTTAACCCACCATTTATACTTCCTTACCTACTTCTTAAGTCGATGCACTTGTCTTCTCAGTCTTCGGACCTCTGTTTTCAATCGCATCACCTCTTTGAATTGTAGCTGGTATTTCTTTTTAAGGGGTGGCCTCCTTTGCTCACACAATTCTATCCACTCCTACTTAACAACCACTTCGTCTGGCCCTACAGCTAGTTCGGCAGGTGGTGGATTGCTTGGAGGAGTATCTATTGGTATTTCTATCGGGTTCTCCTCCCTTGGTTCCTCTCTCTCGATCACTTCTCGCTTGACAACCAACTCAACCGGCTTCGCAGCTGGTTTCTCAGGTGGTGGATTACTCAGAGGAGTATCCACGGGTCCATTTGTTGGGACCTCCTTGCTTGGTCCCCCTTCCTCGGGAGCAAGTGCCTCCTTTTTAATAATTAACTCGACCTGCTCTAGAGCTATTTCGACACGTGGTGGATCAATTGGAGGAGTATCCACCATATTTTTGACCGGAACTTCCCTTCTTGGTCCCCCTATTTCAAAAGAATCCACTTCTTCCTCCCTTCTAGTCTCCAGGGCACCTATTGCCCGAACAATGCCTTCTCCACCCCCTTGTCGTTCCTATTCTTCCGCAGGATGTTCTTTTGTGGGATGCTCTTCCTTCCTCTATTCTTTGGAATGGCCTTGCTGAGAGTCAGTGGCTAGCAGACTAATAGCAGATAGACAATTAACCGACCCATCAAACTTTAGAATGGGAGGAACAACAACCTCCTTTTTTGAGCATCGAGGAGAACGAGACAGTCTCGCTCCTCTGGGAATGGAAGCACAGAAAGGGAACTGAAAAATGTTCTCTTCTTGGTCTATACTAGTTTCAACTATAACCTCGAGCTCTTTCCTTTCATCTACAACAATTCTGCTCTGGCCTGGGGCTCCTTCCTGTGTTGCCTCCTATCTCGTAGTTGACACTAGTTCTTGTGGAGCAGTGTCAACCTCAGGATTTATTCCTTCTACATTTTCCAGTACCGGATGGGTTAGTGGTGGTTCTTGTGTGACACCACCACCCATATCCAACACTTCCTAAGCAGATGGTGTTGGCACTGTCCCCTCTGGCACATCATTAATAAAGGTGGACTCTTGTATCACCATGTCAACCCCATCCATCGTATCCATGATTCCTTCCTCTGTCAGCTCCATGGTCTCTTCTGCTCCGAGCCTCTCTTGCTCTGGTTCATCTTCTTCCATCAATCCCACAATCAAGGTTGGTTCTTGTGAAACAGCCTTGGTCGTGGTACTATAAATTTCTTCTGTTTCAATTCTTTCATCCCTTGGTCTGTCTTCTTCCATTAGCCCCACAGTAGAGGTTGGTTTTTTTGGAACAACCTCGGCTGTGGTACTCACAATTTCTTCCATCTCAGGCCTTCTTGGCTCCGGTACCTCTTCTTCCATCAGCTCCACAGTTGAGGTTGGTTCTTGTGGAATAGCCTCGAATGTTTCTTCCACTTCAAGCTCCCTTTCTTTATCCTCCATTTCCATCTCTTCTGGCTCTTCTTGGTCTACGTATTCAACATCTGTTGGTTCCTCCTCCATTCCTTTTGATTCCTCTTCTCTAGCAGCTATAACAACTGCTATCTCCTCCTCTGTCAATTCCTCGAATGTTTCCCACAGAATTTGAAACCGGGCTAGTGCATGTATTACCAAACCAAACCATGGTTAGTAATTACTGCTGCAACTTGTCGCGAATGTCGAGTGGACTGTGCCATCAATTGGAGGCTCTTCAGCAAAAAGAACGGCATGTTCAATGAGAAGACCTCTGACTGTGGAAATCGAAGGCAAGCTAACACCCTGAAATGATACTTAAATACAGTGGTGTATCGCCCTTCGCAAGTTATGTATTTCATTACAAAACTTGCCACCTCGCCCCATGGATGCGGTAATGAGTTCTGGTCATACCCCCAGCCTTTTTGGACAATGTTCTCACCAGCCTGCAGAAATGCCTTAGGGAACTCTGGGAGGGAGGTTCTTCGTGAAAACTAGCTCTGTCCCTACTGGGGCAATCCACTAACCTCTGTGATAGCCTCCTCTATGACAGGGATTTATATCCCTCTGACCTGAGAGCTCTCTTCACCCAAATTGAGTGCGAATTCTATTGCAATCCCTTCGTCGAATCCCTGCAACCTGTTAAAATAAACATCCCAACCTGCATCGACGAAAATCTACCATACTTCCCTGTTGTTGCAGACCAATGTGGTATCCTCCGACTTGTGACACATAGCCAACCCACCCATCGTTGTGGAAACAGTAACAACACTTGGATGCAGTCGGCTGTTGGGGAGAGAGTAGCAGCAACCACATTAACAGCAATGGTGACAACATGGTGGAGTGTGGGGTGAAAAGCAGTGAAAGTGGCCGGTAAATTTTTGAAAAACGTGAAGAATAATGGAAAATCATGGTAATACGGTGAAATGATTACTGTTATTAATTCATATGTAATGGGAAATGATTGATTGGTTATTGAACGTACATAATTCAAATTCCAATGCGTCGGGAAATTATTACGAAATCACGAAATTTTTGGGTTACCGTTCGCACCAGATTTGGTAATGATGTATCATTATTATGGTTTTAATGCACCATCATTTGTTTATGACGGGACCCCCCCAACTTAAATGTGGCCGTCCGTGGCACATATGTGTCTCATTAATGGAATATTTTAATTGAATCCATAAGAGTCAACGGAGACGTACCTAGTGACCTACCTGGCGGTGGAGTAACAACATAGTAACCGGCGGAGTAACAACAGTGGCGGAGTAACAACAGTGGTGGAGTAACAGCACTGACGAAGTAATAGCACAGACAGAGTAACAGCAGTGGCAGAGTAACAACACCGACGGAGTAATAGCAACAACGGAGTAACAGCAGTGGCAGAGTAACAGCACCGACGGAGTAACAACAATGGTGGAGTAACAACATCCGACACTTGGAAAAAATTTCAGGAGTAACAATGGTAGCGAAGTAGCAGCACCGACGGAGTAACAGCAACAGTGAAGTAACAACACGGACGAAGTAACAACAACGGTGGAGTAACAGCATCCAACACTTAGAAAAATTTTCAGGAGTAACAGCGGTGGCGGAGTAACAGCATTGACGGAGTAACAGCAACGGTGGAGTAACAACACCGACAGAGTAATAGCAACGGTGGAGTAACATCATCTGACACTTAGAAAATTTTTCAGGAGTAACAGCAGTGATAGAGTAACAGCACCGAGGGAGTAACAACAACGGTTACTTGGAAAAAAAAATTTGTCAGCTCCTCCTTGTCATATTTTGATCCTTATCCCCGCAAAAGAAAAACAAGTAAGTAGTAACAACATATTATTATTATTATTATTATTTATTTATTTTTTGAAGTTCAGAAGGCAAAGGGAACATTCTCTGAACCAACAACCATCAAACCAAATTTATCAGAGAGATGTTTGATGAACGCATCCTTAGAATTTGGACTGTGGTATAATTTCATACAATGTCCATACACTAAGAAAGAAGGACAAGTATCATCTATTGTAACAAATCTAATTGTTCCATTGTCAAACATAGCATCCACTTCATAGGGTCCCATCCAGCGAGTGCGAAGCTTCCCTTTAAAATCTTTGAAACGAGAGTCATAGAGCAGTGCCCAATCTCCTATATGAAACACCTTGTTCTTGATAAATTTATCATGCCATTTCATTCTCTGCTGTTGAATAGCAGTAGTTTTCTGGACAGCCACTGAACGGATTTCATCTAACTCATTGAGTTGTTCCAGTCATGTTTCTGGGCCTCTGATAGATCTAATCCTACTTCCAAAGCTGTTCTGAGCGTGCTGATCTCAAATTCTACCGGAAACAAGGGGGATTTCCCATAGACTAACTCAAATGGTGAAAACCTGGTTGTATTCCGCCATGTTGTCCTATATGCCTAGAGAGCTTCTGGAAGTTTCTGAGACCAATCCTGACGATGGCTTGCTATAGTTTTTGTCAAGATATTTTCCAATACCTTGTTTGTACTTTCTACCTATCCATTCACCTGGGGGTGGTAAGGAGTTGTCACCCTGTGTTTCACCCAATATTTCTGCATAAGCCTTTCTATCATGTGCAATGTGAACTATGCCCCTCCATCTGAAACGATCTCCCTTGGAGTACCATATCAAGCAAAAATCTCTTGAAAAAGAAAATTTGCAACCACCTATTTTGTTGCTTTCGCAACAGCCCTGGCTTCCACCCACTTAGTCACATAATCAGTGCAAACCAGAATGTGAACCTTTTGATGAGAAGGTGGGTTAAAAGGTCCAATGAAATCAATTTCCCACTTCTCAAAAGTTTCAAGGACTACCTTTCCAAGCTGCCCCATGTATTGACAACTATCACATCTTCGGACATAGTCACGAGCATCACGAAAGATGGAAGGCCAATAATATCCCATTTGCAGCACCTTGTGGCTTGTTCTTTTATCTACAAAATGTCCTCCACAAGGGCCATCATGGGCAGCCTTCAATATCTCATAGATGTCATCCTCAGATACATAGCGTCGAATTTGTTGATCAACCCCTGTGTGAAAAAGGTACCTTGCCATCCATGAATATCGGGTACTATGATGAATAATTTTCCGTTGTTCCCTGTATGACAAGTGACAAGGTACCTTCCTTATAGCAAGATAGTTAACAATATCTGCATACCACAAAGTGTTAGCAGAAATTGCAAAGAGATGTTCATCTAGAAAACTATCTTCTATGAGTGTACCTTCGGCATTATTATCTATTCTAGACAAAAAATCGGCAACCACATTGTCCTTTCCTAGTTTATATACTATGGTTGTTGGGCAATTTATTGGACTTAAATTGCTGCATAAATTATCGACCAGGGAAACTCGTAAGCTTGTGATGATGCCAGCACAATATATGCAGGAGTAGGCAACTAACCTATGTCTAACTTAATCATTTACGATTCAATATAATATGCAAGGGAAGAGGCTCCTAACTAAGGAAGTCCTGGTTGTCCTTCCCTACAGTATCATAGAGAAACCATATAAAACTAAAAACTTGAAATAAAGACAAGAGAATGAACTTTAATTGTTGCTCAGATTCAAGTAGAGAGAGAGACTAACTTAGTCTCTTGATTGTCCTCTCATGCAATAATCCAAACTAAACTAAGATTCATTCATAAGCAGAAGAAATGAAGTAAAAGCGCAAAAGAATGAATTTCAATTACCATATAAATCATTGGAGAGAGAGCCTAACTTAGACTCTTGGTATCTCCTCATATGATACTTGAAACATAAAAGCAAAAGAATGAATTTTAATTATCATGCAAATCAAATGGAGAGAGAGAGCCTAACTTAGACCCTTAGTTGTCCTCTCATATGCTGATTAGATTCTAATTTAAAACTCATTCATCAACTACAAACAAATTCTCAAACATCTAAGCAACTAAATGAAATAAGATCTAATATGAAATAACATGTTTCTCTCATCCTTTTAGAGTGAGCTCAATTCTCCTAAGAACAAGACAAATTATTCCATATACTACATTAAGAAAACATATCTAAAAACTACATAAATTCCTATCTACATAATGGAAATATATGAAAAATGAAGCCTTATTCTATTCCATCATCAATTGGATACAATGCTCTAAGAGTCCTCCCCTTTGGAATGGAGGAGGTACTCCTATTTATACAAAAACTATGATAACAACCTCATAAATGTAGACCCACTATTCTCTCCTTTGACCCACATTTTTCTCAACCAATGATGACACATAACCCTATCCTCCATGATCTCCTCCATGAGGTCCATGATCTTCTCCATGAAGTTTATCTTATCAAATTCGAATTTGATCATTCAAGGCCACATAAAGATGCCCTGGAAGCTTCCTTTGTGCCTACACATGTCAACAAACTCATGCTAATTGTTAGGTATAAGTTTAAGCATATTATTTTCTAAGTTTTAGCCATAAATTCACTTAAAAATGTTAATAATTAATAAACTTTGGAAAAGCATTGTTAGAACCCAATAATGAGGTAAATGTAATGATATGGAGGTGACATGAAGGTAAAATGTGAAAATATTGGTGAATAATGGAGTTAAAATGGGGACTATTTTGAGGCCCAACAATGGTAATGTCAAATTCTTGAAGTAACAACAACCATCTCGTAATACGACCAGGAGTAATGGGTTTATTCATCAGATACCTGATTGCTACGTGATCAGTGTGTACAAAGGTGGGATACCCAGTAATATAATGCCGGAACTTGTTGATGGCATAGATGACAGCAAGAAATTCTTTTTCAGTCACTGTGTAGTTTAACTCGGCAGGAGCCAAGTTTTTACTAACATAGTAAACTGCATATGGCATCTTGTCCACTTGCTGTCCCAAAACTGCCCCAACTGTCGTCTCAAAGGAATCAGCATGAATATGAAACAGATGTCCAGTCTGGCCCTCGAAGGATCGGAGCTCTACAAACAAGTTCCTTGATTTTCACAAAGGCTACATCACAATCATCTGTCCACACAAAATCTACATCTTTTGTCAGCAATTGAAAAAGTGGATGTGCTATCTTAGCAAAATTTTCTATAAAGCGCCTATAATAACTAGCACAATCAATAAAGCTACGTACCTGTGTGGGTGTTTTGGGTATTGGGAAGTGCAATATTACCTTTATCTTAGCTGGATCCATTCAAATTCTAGCAGCTGAAAGTAAATTTCCCAAGACTATTCCTTCTTCCATCATCATGTGGAATTTTACTGTACTCAAAGAGACATGTGCTTGTTTACATCTTTCAATAACTTTTTCTAGATTTTCCAGCCCTTCTTCGAATGAGTCCCCGTATGGAGTAAAATTGTCCATATAAATCTCAACATTGTCATCTACCAGATCAGAGAAAATCCCTAAAATTTCCCTTTGGAATGTTGCAGGCGCATTACAGAGACCAAATGGAAGGACTCGGTATGCGAAAGTTCCCCAAGGGCACGTGAAAGTGGTTTTATCTTGATCCTCAGGAGCTATCTGGATTTGGTTATACCCACTAAATCCATCCAAGAAGGAGAAGAACTTCTTCCCAGCCAAAGTATCCAAGACTTGATCAATGAATGGTAATGGAAAATGGTCTTTCTGTGTTGCCTTATTTAATTCTCTGTAATCCACACATATCCACCATTTACCATTTTTCTTGGGAACAATCACCAATGGGGAAACCCATTGGCTGTCCGAAATGGGGTAAATAAATCCTACATCCAGTAGCTTTTGAAGTTCTTCCTTGACAATGTTTTTCAGAGCGGGGTTCATTCTCCTCTGGGGTTGTCTTACAGGATGAAAATCCTCTTTGATGTATATATGATGGGTACATAAATTGGTAGGAATCCCTTTCATGTCTATGTAGTCCCAGGCAAAGGATTCTTTGTGTTTTCGAAGAACATCTAGGAGTTGTTTTGTCTGGGATTCTGACAGATCTGGATTAATATTCAGGGTCTTCCCTGGCTCTATCTCTATAGAAACACTGTCATGGGACACAGTTGTGGGAAGTTCCTCAAATCCATTTGATGTTTCAATATTTTCCTGCATTTCACAGCTCAAGACAGATTCTAGAATTCGCTGATTCAAATTTGAAACAGAACAGGGATCACTAATGAAAGTGGTAATTGTGTCATCTTCTATTTCTATTTTCAGCTGAAGGGCTTGTCCAATAGTAAATACTGGTCTTAATTCCTCATCTTCAGGTTCAGACTCTTCCCTTGGTAGAGGTTTCTTGCGGCCAGTTGACTTCACTGATGAGCTAGGTTTTGTAGGAGGGTATAACACAAGGTTTTTAGTAACATACCCATTTGAGATAACCATATGCCCAGAACGACACCCAATGTAAGCATCTGCAGTTTCCAACCATGGTCTTCCCAGAATCAGGGGATGACCACCTATTGTGGATTGCCTTTCCAGCACTAGGAAATCCACTGGGTAATGCCATGAATCAACTGAGATTGTAATGTCCTCCAACTTCCCTACCGGCTTGACTGTAGATCGATCTGCCAGCTCTAACATAGTAGGTGTATGTTTCAAGTTTTGAAGACCCAGTCTTCAGCAGTAATGACATTTATGGCAGCACCCAAATCTACCAACACATTTGGAATTTCTACTCCATTAATTTGCACAGTTAGAATTGGGTTCCTAGGATCCCCATATTTCACAGGCATAGCTTTTCCCATCATAAAATCTGATAGCTTTCCCATCACATGAATGGTGAGTGGGTCCCTTGATTTCTTTCTAGGCTTTTTAGCACAATATTCTCTGAGAGTTTTTTCATATATAGGTACGTCCCTCATAGCTTGTAATAGGGGGATCTTGACAAACATATTTTGTAACTCCCCTAACAAGTCAAACTCAGCTTGAGGGATCTATTTACTCAAGGCCAATCTTTCCAGATAAGGCGGGTCAGCTTGGTGTTCTTGAGTAATTAGCAGTTGAGGAGATGTCTAATTTTTACTAACTTGGTTCGATTCCTCTTCAACTAGTTCTTTCGCCTCACTACCAACTTGTTCAATAATAACAGGTGAGGGTTGAGCATCTACTACCCGCCCAGATCTCAAATTCATCTCATAAAGTTCTGCGGTGGAGATGTTGTATGAAGGTAGGTTGAGGGTGTCAGCTTGTTGAGCCCCTTTATTGTTAGGATTCAGATTGGGTTGGATAGGAAGTTGAGGACGAACGGGCTGATTACCAGGAGGCACATTAGAGGGAAACTGAAGTTGTTGTTGTGGTATTGACTGGGGAAACTTCCCAGGAGGAGAGGGTCCACGCCAGTTCGAAGTCCATGAAGAATTCGAACTAGTTTGAGGAGCCCACTGCTACCAGGGTGGAAACTAATATTGGGGCCACATAGGTGGATAAGGCATAGACTGAGGACCCATATTAAAATTATTGAAATACTGAGATGGGTCTGGAAACATACCTTGATTTACATTTGGTGGCTGAGGTTTCCATGGCTTTTTGGATCCCATAAAATACAGTTGGTCCATCTCTTGCCTATCCCTTGAAAAAATTCTTTCAATCCTGGCAAGGAGGGGCATGAACTGGTTGCATGACTCAACTCGCAAATTGCACATTCTTCTACGGAGTTCAATGGACATTCACTCTATGGATGCTTTTTTCTGCATTTCGTGCAAAATATAGACATAGTCCTTTCCAATTCCATCTATTTTTTTTTTACTTGTAATGTATCCACGTGTGAAGACAGGGTACTCAGGATATCAGTCCTTAAGTTATCCAGCATATTTCCAATTTCTGCCTTCGTGACACCCCCACCAGATACTTTTGTTGACCAAATTCCCTATTTATTCCTTGCAACTCCCCTCAAGCACTGAATGCATAGCTCACAGATGGTATTGAAGTCCTCTTTTGATATGTCTCCCTTTCCTACTATGTTTAACAGCTCCAGAGAGTCTTCTCGAAAGGCCCGGAGAAGGATAATTTTCAAAATGTCCTTATCCAGGGTAGAATGACCTGATCTCTGTAACGTGTATTTAAAATGTTCCACACAGTCCTCCATGTTCTCGTCTTCTTTCTGCATGAACTTGAAAAGTTCTTCCTTAATATCCCGAAATTTGCATTAATCTTGATACTTCTCCAAAAAATAGGTTTTCATACCATCCCATGTGGAGATAGTCTTTCCTCCTAGACCCATAAACCATCGCAGGGCTGTCCCTTTTAATGTAGTAGGGAATATTTTCAGTTTCTGAGCATCGGTTATGTAATCATATCCTCGACACACAATATCAAATTCAAACAGGAATGTGTCGGGATCTTCAGAAGCCAGCCCATGAAAGCTAGGTAAAGTTGTCAAAGGAATGGGCTTCGTTGGTGCACCAGTCCCAAGATCCTCAATTGGGAAGTCAATAGTAGAGGCTATGGGTGCCATGAATACCCTTTCAGCAGGTTCTGCAGGGAATGATGGAGGGGAGCTTATCATAGAAGTTTGAGTTTCTTTAACATCACTCCCTTTATCCCTTGGTGAAATGAATACCCCTACAACTTCTTCCTCCCTGTCACAATGGCTTGATTTTTCAAACCCGTTCTCTACAACTTCTTCCCTCCTATTGGAATGGGCTGGTCCCTCAGATCTTCTGCTTGCAACTTCTTCTTCCTCTATTACCAGCAGCGGTACTCCTTCATCAGGTACACTGCTGCATACCTCTTCTACTATTAGAAAGGTTTGTTGTGTTGAATCAACAGGGGGTACTGTAGATAGCACTGGCTATTCTACAGATTGTCCCTCAGATTTTTCTCAAGTACCTAGCCTTACAGTAGCACGAGAAGATTGCTACGATTCAGCTTTTGCGATGATTTGCTGGATATAAGTATTCCTTCCCAAATCCTGTCCTCCCTTCTTTGGGGCTCTTCCTCTGCCCCTTTTATTCAAATCTCTGTTCATGCAAGTTGGTGAGAGGAAAATGTCTAAATTAAGCCACTATTCTTAGGACCTAGAGCAGGGTGTCAAAAGACCATTCCCTCCCCAGGATGAGAGATTGATTTTTAGCAAACAAGAAAAGAAAGCAACTAAAAAGAAATCTAGGGTTCAGGACCTGGAGCAGGGTGTCAAAAGACCATTCCCTCCCCAGAATGAGAAACCAAACAAGAAAAGAACACACATACAAGGAAATCTAAAGCTCAGGACCTGGAGCAGGGCATCAAAGGACCATTCCCTCCCCAGGATGAGAGATCGGGTTTTAACAATGCAGAAAAATTTAGAACAATTAACCAAAGCAAGCAACTCAGCCCAAAAACAATGAAAACAACAAAAATCAAAATACTAAGCTCAGGACTTAGAGCAGGGTAGCACTTCCCTCCCTAAGATGAGAGATTGATCCTCTGGTCAATACAGATCGTGTCTTGCACCTTGTTAGCCTTCCCCGGAAATGGCGCCAAAATGTTGGTGTCCGAGTGTGAATAAACTATTCAACCCTTTCCTACATTAATTCATCAATCTAGGTGCGTACAATTTTCAAGGTAACGCGCAAGGTATATGCAGGGGCAAGGTTACAATCTCACATCAACCAAGGATTCGTGACTAAGAAATTAAAGCATCGTTGTAACAGTAATGGAAAATAAATTGCAGAACTTAAAAGGCATTCACAACAATCAATAGAGATATGTAACAATAAGAATAAACAAACAAAGAGTAAAACAGCATACACAAAATAAATACGCAACACCTGATCAGAAGAGTGGGCCCAGCTCTCTGATCAGGGCTGCGTTAATTTACAGCTAAGGAAAGAACAACAAAACTGCTTGTATTATATTAATCTATAAAAGAGCTATTACAATACATATCTCTATGCGGCTAACCCTTCGCATAGGAATAAAACCCTTTTTATACAATACATGGGTAATAACATATTCCCCAAAACCTGGCAACTAAATGCCCAAAATATACAACAGTTCAGAACAACAACTAGTTGTCGAGAGAGCGAGAACAGAAACGATCCAAAATAAGCTTGAAAACAGTTGCGAGTTGGTTATGCTGTCACAGCATTGTCGAACAGCTGCTATGAATCACGGAACTACTGCTACATGCTGTGAAAGCGATACCTGTTCACCGGAATCTACAAAAATAACAAGTTTTAGTAGTTCGCATAGGTAAAACCCTCGTGACTTTACTTCATCAATTAAATATTCCAAGAGACATAAGAAAGAAGGGTTACCTCATGAGTTTATCACAATAAATGCATATCAATTGGTGCAAAAAGGATGGAAGGATGGGTAAAAAGGTAAGGAAAAGATAAGCAGATTTGGTGCCCAACACCGCAGTTACAAAAAATAACACTCCCTCTCAACCAGGGAGACTTCCACCTGCCAATATTTGTCTATCAAACAATATTCCATTCTTGAATCTTTGAGTGTCATCACGTATCATCACGGATAATCTATGTCATGTAGTGATCGTTCCATGTCCATCTTAGTTGTCTCATCATCATTGTACATCTCGATCTATCCTTTGTGTATTCTTGTTTATCTCTTGATTGTTCCTGCTCATTTGCTGAACATTATCGAATCTAGAAGAAGAAGAAGAATTTGTTACCCAAGGGGAGCTTAGTCTACCACCCTCTATCCATAAGGCTACTATCTGGAATCTTTGCTAGCAGACTACTACCCGAAATATCATCAGGCTACTACTTGGAAATGTCATCGGGCTATTAGTCAGAAACACCAGTGGGGAATCAGATCTACGACCCACATCATCATTAGAGAGAATAACATCAAGGAGCATGTATGAAATTGGAACCATATCGAGGAGAAATGTCTTACACCCATACTGAGAAATAGGATAAATCATCACATAGGGGACTACACACTCGACCCTGGATCACATAAGGGAGTACACCCTCGACCCTAGAATTTCAACGGGGAGCTTTACCCTTAACCCATAATTTCATCAGGGAGATTTACCCTCAACCCAAAATCTCATGGGGAAGCTATACATCTACAACCCCATATCTTAGCAATAGGATATCCAAACACACAAGGGAGCGCATCTCGGCTCTGGGACCTCATTAGGGAGCTCAATCTCAACCTGTAATCGCATAGGGTTGTCTCAACCCACCCTATTGCCTATTGATCTTCCCATCGATGGTAGAACACTTACATCATAATCAACTTGGGTTGTACACCCCAAGCACACTCTCAAACCATTAGCCAAAACAAGGAGCGAATTTCCCATCAAGATGGCCTTCTTGAGGGTATGATTCCAACTAGGGTATACTCTGCAAATACCAACATGGGAGAAACCTTCTTTGACCCTATGAAGATAAGGGAGAAAAATTCTTCAACCATGGGTAATAGATAGGGTAACGCCCTATTGTCTAGAGTTCCCTCAACCCCAGGAGTCCTCTATCTCAATTCCTCACCCTGGGAGCTCAAGCGGGGTGGGAAGAGTATGCTCAGTGTCCTCTATTAGCGTTGCCCCTTATCCGAAGGGGCAACATCCACCAGTCCAAGTTGTTCTCATCATCATCTTGCCTCAATAGAATTTGTTTCCTATTCATACAGAACATCAAATCAAATATCATGTCAGATCATATATAATCATATGAATCACAAAAGGATACCATAATCATCCTCCCTCTCACGGAGGGGCCAACCACAAGCCTAATCTTGTTTCGAACAACTGCACTGTCTCAATATATGAGAGTATCTCGGTCCCAACCATACATATGGGACTTACTGCCAATAAAATCATCACAATGTATCCATGGTATCCATGTCATATCCAGATCATGCTCAAACAACTCTTCTAAGGAGCTTTCGTATCCTGCCTCATAGCTAGTTATGCTAGAAACATAATAATCAACCTTTTTCATGATATTAACCTATCATCCAAGATATCATGGCATATCTCATGCTAAAGCAAGATTCAAATATGCATATCAGCAATAATCTCAAGTATCAGAAATACATCTGTGCAGATACATGTCATAGGTGAAATATCACATTCTCAAAATAGAACACCTCATGCAGATATTTCAAAGCATGCTACTCATGAATTCATTATACGCATCATACATATACAAATGGATGTTCAAAATGGAACATCAATGCTTCAACTATCGGATGCCATGCAAAGTTCAACAACGTTTTGAACTTCAAATCAGAGTATCCAAGGATTCATGACATTTTTCAATAGCTTTGAAATATGGAATTTCTTTCCAAATTCCAGAAATCGATTCATCATGCCTGTAGAAATTCTCTCTATAGATCTACATCTAAGATCATGTAGAAAATTAGATGTGTAGGTTAACTAGATAATGCGATATAAGTCAAAGCAGAATACTATAACCTACTTCTACTATCAATTTGTGGAAGCTTAAAGATCGAGTTGAACAATATTAACTAGAAGAAGAAGAATCAATGGACAATACACATGAGAATACTTTGGGGAAAACCTCAGCTAAAAAACCCACTATTTGTATTATCATACAAGGTGGAAATACATAGGAATTATACAAAGCCTTAGCTCTCACAGCTAGCCAGCTCTCAGTACAATCCTCACAGATGCTCACAGGCAATCTTGGCTTCTCACAAGCCTTCTCCTCTGCCCTCCAAGCCTCCTATTTCCTTGCGCATTTTCTCCTGGGTGATCCTCCTATTACCAAGTGGAAGACTCTCAACCAAGTGGAACACTGATCCTCCAAAACTGCGCTGATCCTCAAGGATGAATTTCCTTCTGCATGCATCAATTTCCTTTATAGGAAAACAAATACAACTAATAGTACATTTTCTTTGACATTTAACTCAACTAGGTCTTTCTCAGAATAGACATGCATGAGTTTATGATGAGAGAATCTTCAGTTAACTGGAGTACACTAGTTGAGTTCATGCATGTATCAACTAACTGATAACTCTCTATTAGTTCCTCAAACAGTTTGGAACTAATTTAACTGGACTTAACTCAGTTAACTAATTACAACTCAAATATAACTCAATCTTATCTCCTTAATTTAAGGAATAACTCAATCTTATCTCCTTAATCAAAGGGATAACTCTTGCATGACTTCAGAAAGACTTCTAACATGAATTTCTCCAACTAATTAATTCAAGATAAATTAATTAACCTTTTCCAAGTAGTTGTTAAGACTAAATTTGATTTTAATTCACAATTTAATTCAACGACAAATTAAATTGGAATATTCTAGATTCTATTTTTATCATTTCTTGTTGCTATTTTCAACACTCCCTCTCAACACTAAAGGAATTCAACTCGATCCCGATCGTGAACCTTTGGAATGTTATGCATGCAACACTTCTCTCTAGTGTTGTTTCTCCAGCAACTCTAGAAACAAAAAAAACATCCAACCTGAATCAGTATGATGCATCTGTCATCAAAGTCTTTGACTATTATTGCCTTTGTCAAATGAAAACTTTTGCGCTTCTTCAATATCTAACTACTCTAGCCTCTGTCACTTTGATCTCTAACTGCATCAATCCCACTGATTCCTCTCGCTACTATGTACTTTTGGCTCCCGTAGCAAGGTACGATCCATGAGATAAAACCTCTCAATGGATCCTGCCCAATTTCAGCCTTCTTGGGACTATCACTTCACATCGCCCCACCTCACACCTAGAGGTATGGCTGCATGTGATCCCTCTACCCACTCCAATTGTGACTGCTCCACACTTATCTGAGACTTCTTCTGGGACTGCATGTTGATAGGTAATTTACTCTCCCTCTCAACCACCAAGTCTCTGACATTTTCCTTGCTCCTCAAGGCTTTGCATGCATCTTGAACCTTAAGAGCATATATGTTCTTAACTCGTGAACCAATCTGTTTCACCTATCTCATGGTGATGTGTCTACGGTCTTCCAATACCGCGACTGATACCAAGTTCTTCTTCAGTCTAGGCACATACTTCACAACTATCAAGGTGATAGGAGCTCCATTCTCCCTCTGAAAAGTAACCATGCCCACTCCTGAAACACTATGCCTTCCGTCATCACCCATCTCTATGTGCATCTTGAGGTCTTTCTCCTCCACAGCACTGAATAAACTTTTATCACCGGTCATGTGGAAATGAGGTTCCACTATCAAGATACCAAACACAACCCATCATCAATGACACCATGCATGCGATGAGGGAAAAGTCCATTTCGAACCGAGAGGCTAATGCCTCACCTTCCGATCCTTCCAAGGATCCCTTCTTGGACTTCTTCGATGGGCAATTAGTCACATAATTTCCCATCTCGTGACAATTAAAGCATCTCACTTTAGATATGTCACCCTTCTTCCCTCCATGAGAAGAATTTGATTTGGAATGGCACGCCTTCCCCTTCCCTTTCCTTGCCTTACTTGCTAAGGCCATATTTTCTTCATCATCATCCTTGGATGAAGAACCATCTCGTGTGCTCCTCCTAATCTCCTCCTGCATGATATCCAACCATAGTCATTCCCAATCTGGCAGTTTATCCCTTCCATTCACAGAGTCCTGGTAGCTATTCCAACTCTTTGGAAGGCCAAGGAGAGCGAGGCTCACCATGTCATCATCAGTAGTAGTTATTCCCACACTTCCAAGCTCATCTTTGCAGGTGGTGAGCTTGTTCAGATATGTGGAAATAGTATCACCCTTCTCCATATTGATTCTTTGAAGCTTATCCTTGAGCGCCAATTTCCTCTGGTTGCTACTATTCTGGTAGAGGTCCTTCAATGTCTTCCACAATTAAAATGGAGTATCCTTCCCATGGAGACTCGAGACAATATGGTCTCGAACTCCCTCAAGGATGATCTATCTCGCCCTCGCCACACACTTCTTCCACTCTGCCAACTCTTGTGCATTAGTTGAAGCTAGCTTTGGGATTTCTTGACCAATGAAATCTTTCAAACCATTGTCTTCTAATACAGCCTCCATTCTATCTTTCCATGCTATGTAATTTGAGCTACCTTCTAAGGCATACTCGAGTCTCAAGCCATAGAACGACATTGGCCAACCTTGAAATATGATATGAATTCGATTTTCACCTGCAACCCCGAACTTCAAACTTCGAATTCTCTTCTCAGTATACTGTTCACAGCTCTGATACCATGTAGAAATTCTCTCTACAGATCTACCTCTAAGATCATGTAGAAAATCAAATGTGTAGGTTAACCTGATAATGCAATATAAATCAAAGTAGAATACTATAACCTACTTCTACTATCAATTTGCAGAAACTTACAGATCGAGCTGAATGATATTAACTAGAAGAAGAAGAATCATTGGACAATACACATGAAAATACTTTGGGGAAAGCCTCAGCTAAAAACAAAAAATCTTTCTACAAATCTACATCTGAGACCGTGTAGAAAATTAGATGTGTAGGTTAACCCGATAATGCAATATAAAACAAAGCAGAATAGTATAACCTACTTCTACTATAAAAATATCGAGCTGAACAATATAACTAGAAGAAGAAGAACCAATGGACAATACACATGAAAATACTTTGGGGAAAGCCTCAGCTAAAAACCCCACTATCTGTATTATCATACAAGGTGGAAATACATAGGAATTATACAAAGCCTTAGCTCTCACAGCTAGCCAGCTCTCAGTACAATCCTCACAGATGCTCACATGAAATCTTGGCTTCTTATAAACCTTCTCCTCTGCCCTCCAAGCCTCCTATTTCGTTGCACAGTTTCTCCTGGGTGATCCTCCTGTTACCAAGTGGAACATTGATCCTCCAAAACTGTGCTGATCCTCAAGGATGAATTTCCTTCTGCATGCATCAGTTTCCTTTATAGGAAAACACATGAAACTGATAGTACACTGTCCTTGACATTTAACTCAACTGGGTCTTTCTCAGAATAGACATGCATGAGTTTCTGATGAGAGAATCTTCAGTTAATTGGAGTACACTAGTTGAGTGCATGCATGCATCAACTGATTGATAACTCTCTATTAGTTCCTCAAACAGTTTGGAACTAATTTTACTGGACTTAACTCAGTAAAATGAGTTAACTAATTACAATTCAAATATAACTCAATCTTATCTCCTTAATTTAAGGAATAACTCAATCTTATCTCCTTAATCAAAGGGATAACTCTTGCATGACTTCAGAAAGACTTCTAACTTAAATCATACTTTAGCAAGATAAATTAATTAATCTTTTCCAAGTAGCTGTTAAGACTAAATTCGATTTTAATTCACAATTTAATTCAAGGACAAATTAAATTGGAATATTCTGGATTCTATTTTTATCATTTTTTGTTGCTATTTTCAACAATGCCATGATACATTATTTCAGGCTTCATAATCTTTCTCCCCCTGATTAGATCATCATATGCTCATCACCTGTCACAGTTAGATCATTGGGATATAAAACCAAAACCATAATCAATATCAAAGCCATACATTGGAACTTATCATCCTGACTTCATCAGATAATTGTCAAATCTAGACATATCTAGATTGCAATGCTATAAGCATATTGCCAACATTATCATCCTTACATAGCTCAATGTTGTACCATCAACAAAAAAGTAAACTGATCAGATTTTAGAAGTCAGATCATGACCATTGTCAAAGTCATCATTATCATAGTTTTACTAATTTCAACTAGGAGACAGGTGTAGCTCATATCAAATCATGACTTCATCATGCCAACAAGTCATGCATTACAAATCCAAAATTTATCAAGTCATTCTCATAAGCATAATATAAGTCATCATGTCACTAGGTGTAAATTCATACATCAAGGATGAGTCATGCAGGTTCCATTTTTCATGCCAAATCACAACTATCATTATTTCAATTGTTGTGCTAAGAATGAGGAGGCTAATAAGTCATCATGCCCACATAGTATCGATATTAGGGGAAATCAACAATCGCCAAATCATATCACTAGACATCAGGTCAAGTCTAAATGCTATCGAAGAGAGATCTATAGTCAAATCACATCTCAATATTCAATTCAAAGTTATTTTCAAACATCATGACAAAACACTTTTCATATATACCAGTAATGCCAAATCATGCCAACCTCTTGTAGCTCAGATATAGTGACATATTTATCTGTATGTCCTAGTCACTTGCAAACACAAATTTAGTCTACATGTTCATGTTATGGAAAACATTCAACCTTTTCCTATTAGCAGATCTTGTTGTTATCTGCAATACATCTTTGGTCCTGATATCTTTCAGGTGACCATCTGATTTCAAGCACAATACTTCATTATATGATCAACAATTTAACTCAACAACTTTAGAAATTAGTTAATAGTGGTAGAATATGTCAGGGATGTCGTCATTAATACTTCAGAAAACTTCAAATTATGGTCAATAGCAGTCAAACCTTTGGTCACTCTCTTCTGGTTAGCATGGGAGTGACTTTAGCTACCTGGTCACTGTCTAGGCCTTAGCATGAGTGCGACCAAGAATGAGATCTCCTAGATCTATGACTATGATCAGAATAGAAACCCTAATTTATGTATGGGCTTCATATCTAAGGTCATGTTATAGATCAATATTGTCAGATGGAATTAAATCATACTTTAGCAACATAGAATACAAATAGTGGTAAGGGTAAGAATCTTGAGAAGCGATTCTCCCTCTGATTGGGGATCTGCATCATTCATCTTCATTCATGTAGGAAACCTGTCTCAACTTGAGTCATGTAAAAATAGATCTATTAGATCATAAAAATATGGCTATCAGCATCATGACATCAATCTTTCATCAAAGGTTTAGACTCAAAGAAGCAAATAAAAGCATCATATCTCAAAGATTATGAACACAAGAGAATTTTCTGTCAAGTCACTCCATCAAGTTACTGTATCCCGTTTAACCATATGGCATTAAGACAAGACTAGAGGTAGTAACAGATCTGGAATATCAATCTTACACTTATACTTCTCATATCAAAGTTATTGTGCTCTTCATGACCAATGAGATCAAATTAGGTCAAACAACAACAGTTCCAATCACTCTTTCCAGATGATTTCATCATGAACTATCCTTTTATGCCAAGTGTCATTTTCTAGAGCCAAGGTGCTAACCTTATTTAGGATCAATATATCCAACAAATAGATCATAGATGTTAGTTGAACATCAAGTGTATCAATGTATCAACATTAGATAGCCTCATTGAATTCAATAAGATCAAAGTGTTCAACACCGGGTGCATCTTTTCATCATAGGAAACATAGATCCAAGTCACTTTCATATGCATGTATGAGCCAATAAAGGAAGAGGCATTCTCATCCAACCTTAGGGCTTACTGAGACAATAGCTGAAACACAACATACCATGCATACCTTGTAGTATTCAAATACCTGAGCATCTGCTCATTAGTCATAGGCTGCTTGAAGTACTTTGTCATCTTTTCATCAAGTACCTCTTTACCTCTTTCCATATCTACATCTCAAAAATATCCTCAAGGAGGACCTACTCATCACATCTCATCATGGAGGTTAGAAACATCCATATACTCAAATACATATGTAACAATAAACATAATCATCAGATATATAAGTCTAACAAGTAAGAAGCATCATAAGTCATGAAATACTTATCTTCAATGAGAGGTGACCCTCTCCCTCTTGAATCAATCTTCAAGAGCCATCAATGTCCATGGTCCATATACCAATGTTGTCTTCACGAGTGCTTTATCATTTTCACATAGATCATGCTAGAGTTTCATACATCAAATCTCAAGACTTTGCCATCAAACCCTAATCATCAAGATTCCTAGGGTTCTCTTCAAAGCCTACAATTGTTTTAGGTCTTCGCCATCCTCTTCTTACCTCCATCAATGGTGTCATCCTCAGGGTGATCTCCATGGCTTTTCTTCAACCTAGCTTTGATACCATGTTAATGTTTTTTTAAGGCAACATTGTTCTTTGCTACGATAGTTGTATTTCATCATAAATACATTAAGTTCACCCCATATCATCATTATGTTATTCATATTTACACCATTATACATCAACATGTGCAATAACATAGAAAGAAACAACATCACCATCATCATCAATGCAGCATAATATAAAAGGAACAATAGAAGAAAGAACACACACATATAGAGACACCAGGATTTTCCTGCGACCAGGGGAAAACCAAATATGGGGAAAACCCTTGCAAATCTTCTTCTTCTTCGTGGATCATCATAAAAAGTTACATCATTGCGTACAACGAGCTCAATACATATGATCAAGAGCAGGTAACAATAAGCCAGATGTACATATCTGTTATAAAAATAGAAAAACTTAGATCCACCAATGTGCAGCAGAGAAACCCAGATCCATATATCAATGATGCCAAGATGCCAAAACCCTAGATCTGAACTAGATCACTCTCATCAGTACTATGAGTGAGCGACTGGAAACCTCAAAGTTGCACTCACGAAGACATTACCCGAGTGACTATAACAGCAAAGTCTCTCCTAGGAGGTCTCTATGCTTGTGACTATGGCCCTAAATAGAGAAGAACTAAATTCAATTTCCTTCCGGGTTGTCCGAGTGACTAAACTGACAAAGTCACTCCCTGGGGTCCCTAAAGCCAGCAATCGAGGATCGAAACTTTCCAATCCGTATCTAAACCTAAATTCTCTCCCTCTAAACTATCTCCCGGTGACCAGAGGGTCAAAGTCAATCTCTTCTTCACTCTGTTCCTGTAACTAAGGATGAAAAACCTTAGATCTATGCCAACAACTAAAATCAAAAAGACCCTAACTGAGAGCGAACCTTTCGCCTATTATCTCAGATCCTTGAGCAAACTCCTTCGGTTGAACCTATGCGAACCAAGACAAAAGAGAAGAGAATATGTGTCTCTAAATTATCTTGAGGTCTCTTCTATTTATATGATTTCTTGAGGGATCACTTGGGGTTAAGACTGACCCAAGCAGTTACTCATGTGGTTAGGGCCGACCCATTCCATAATACATGTGTGAATAAAATAATTCATAACTTAACTTCTGCTTGACGAAATTGGGTGATATTTAGGTCGATTTTGTTCCTCTCGAAAAGGGGAATCTAATAAAATCATTATCTAGTTCATTTGAGTTTTCCAAGGTGTAATTTTACCGCAGTTTTGAAAATTAACATTTACCAAATACATAAGTGAACCCGCGAGTTGTCTATAAATAGTAGCCTCCACTACTTCACCTGAAGTAGCATCTTCCTTCCTCCAATTAACTCCTAGAGGAGTCTCCATGGGTTTTCTTCTATCCATGTGGAACTTCTTTAGTATCTCATTGGCATACTTTCCCTGAGAGACAAACAGTTCCCCATCTCCTTGCCATACTTCCATACCAAGAAAGTAATGTATGAACCACATGTCCTTCATCTCAAATATCTTGCAAGATCCTCTTTGCAAGATTTTATCAACTTCTCATCACCTGTTATAATAAAATCATTTACATATAACACTATAATCAACAATTTACCTTCAACCACAATATGGTGAAGGTTCGCATCTGCTTCACTTTTGGTGAAGCCCAACCAGGTGAAATAGTTGTCAATCCTCGTGTACCAAGCACGGAGTGCTTGTTTTAGTCCATACATCGCTCGCTTGAGTCTACACACAAATGATTCTCTGTTGAATGCATCAAATCCTTTTGGCTGCTCAATATACACCTCTTCCTCAATCATACCGTTTAGGAATGTTGTCTTCACATTCATCTGATGTATCTTCCATCCCATCTGCGTTGACGGTGCTAGAATAGATCTGATTGAAGAGTACCTTATTACTGGAGCAAAGGTCTCAGCGTAATCAATTCCCTCCACCTAAGAGAATCCACTGACCACAAATTTGGCCTTGTTTTTCTCCACACTCCCATCTGTTGCTTTCCTTACCATGTAAATCCATATGGAACTCACTATTGACTTGTATGTTGGTCTTGGGACCACTTCCCAAAAATTTTCTCTGATAATGGAGTCATACTCCTCAACCATGGCGTCAACCCAAACTGGTTGCTGCATTTCTTACTCGAATTAGGATGACTCAATATCTACACTCTTTCTCATCAAAGCCATGTAGCCAGTGTAACGATATGGTTACCTCCTCTACCTGCACTTTGATGTGGGTGCTCCCACATTGTCTCTAACATCATGCATCAATATTTCAACATCTCTAGAAGTCTTTGCATGAGTGGGTACTTCCACTCTCTTCTCCTCTGCATGTGGTTGCTCCACATCATCCTGAGGTTTCTTATTTGGAGCTAAAATCTACTCATCTACATGTAACTAAAGCTCCCTCTCAAGGGAACATCTCATGGCCTTCTCTTCATCAAACTTCACATAGCTACAAACCACTGTCATCCTGTTGGATGGCAAGTACACACGATAGGTGTCAGGTGTATCAGTGTGCCCCACAAATATGCCCAACTCTGTTGTTAGCTCTAGATTTTTCTGTGCATCCTTGGTAACATGATAGTAGACTGATGAACCAAAGATCCTGAAGTGTGCCAAATCTAGTTTCTTACCTAAAAAAACTTCTTCTGGTGTACTTATCCCAAGAATTCGATGAGGGCTTTTGTTCTGAAAATAAACAGTTGTATTGCATGCTTCAGCCCACAAGTGCAATGGTAGGCACTGATCATGTAACATCACCCATGAAGCTACCACAATACTTATGTTCTTCCTTTCAGTCACCCCATTTTGCTCTAGGTTATGAGGTGTTATTAACTCCTGTCGAATGCTTTCTGATTTATAGAAGTTATTGAATTAATTCAACACATATTATCCACCATTATCACTTCTGAGAGATTTAACTTTCCTGCCAGTATATTTCTCGACAAGTGCTTTAAATTCACAAAATTTATCAAACATCTTATTTTTCTTCTACATGAATAAAATCTAGCACTTATGAGAAAAATCATCAACAAATATTACATTATTCCTGTGCTTGGTCATGGAGGCTGTCGAGAATGGTCCACACACATCTGAGTGAACTCTATCAAGGATTGCTTGCGCTCGACTATCTTTATCATGAAAGGAAGCTTTGGTGTACTTCCCTAATGTACACCCTTTTCATGTGTCTCTCTGCTCTAGTGTACCCTTGGGAAGTCATGTAGAAATTTGTTGCATGATCTTCAAAGCTCTGTGGTGCAAGTGACCCAATCTTCTATGCCACAACTCACTGATGTCTCGGCTCTGCACCTTCTCTTCTTTTGTGCTCAAAGCAGCGTAGTATTCTACATCCAATTTGTATAGGTTCTTCACCCGAACCCCGATCCACTTCACCTATCCTGAGGCTATGTGATGAAGGAAATCCTTTCCCTTTATAAATATCACATCATAGCCACAGTCCTCCAACATGGAAACTAAAACCAAATTCTTCTTCAAACCTAGAACATACATGACATGTTTTAATGTGAGAGGAGAACCATACTCCCTCTGAAAGGTAACAGTACCGATGCCAATCACGCTATACTTCCCATCATCTCCCATCTCAATGTGAATTTGGAGGTCCTTCTCCTCCAATTCACTGAAGAACTCTTTGTTGTCGGTCATATGGAATGAGGATCCACTATCCAAGTACCACACACTACCCATCACCGATGTCACCATGCAAGCAATGAGGGTGAAATCCAACTCAAATTGTGATGCAATAGTTTCAACTGCTGCTCCTCCTAATGGATTCTTACCGACCTTCTTGTGTGGGCACTTTGTGGCATAGTGTCTAATATCATGATAGTGAAAACATTTAATATTCGAAAATTCCTTCTTCTTGCTACCCTTACTTGAATCTGATTTGGAATTGGATGACTTCCCCTTCCCATTCTTTTCCTTTCTAGTTAAGGCACAACTCTCCTCATCATCATGCTTGGATGAGGATCCATCTCTAGTGTTCCTCCAAATATTTTCTCGTACCACGTCAGACCACAATTGCTCCCTCTTTGGTAGCTTCTTCCTCCTATTAACTGAGCCCTGGTAGTCATGCTAGCTCTTGGGAAGGCCTAGAAGTGCTAGGCTTACCATATCGTCTTCAGTAATTGTAACACTAACACTTCCAAGATCATCCCTTCATTGGGTGAACTTGGTCAAGTACTTGGGTATATTATTGCCCTTCTCCATCTTGATCTTTTTGAGATTTTCCTTCATTGACAGCGTCCTGTGGTCACTATTTTTTTGAAACAGGTATGTCAAGGCCTTTCGCATTACAAATGGAGTCTCCTCACCATGGAGGTTCAAGACAATATGACATCAAAATCCTTCTAGGATAATTCTTCTCGACTTTTCAACACACTTTCTCCAGTATGCTAGATCCTAAGGATCAGCTGGCTTAGGAATATCTTTGTCTATGCATTCCCTAATCCCATTGTCCTCCAACATTGCCTCCATCCTGTTCTTCCAAGAAATATAATTCAAACTACCATCAAGTGCATATTCAAGTCTCAATCCATAGAATGACATCCTACTAGGATGGCTCTGAAGTATGATACTACAAATTTGATTTCTCCTACAAAATATAAACTCATATTCTCCTCTTCTATAGTGATTTCATCTTTGATACCATGTAGAAATTACTTGTAGATTCAAACTGCAGATTGTAATATGCTAAAACAACTGACTTGAATCTAGTCTACTCATCAGCAAAAAACAATAAACAATCGATGAATTCACGAAGCATATAAGAGAAAGAATTCAATCACACATAACACAATGATTTTCTGGGGAAAGCCATAGCTAAAAACCCCTTCTATGTGCTTAGTCAGAAAATATGAGAAGATTACAATGCTTTGCTCAAGCCTGAGTAACCTCCGCACTATTTCTATGTGTCTCACTGCTTCCTAGACAAGCTCAAGCCAATACTTAGCCAAATTCTTGCTTATGCAAGTCCCTATTTCCTTGTGTTGTTCCTTTGGGAGTTAGCCCCTATTTAATTGGAAAATTCCACAATTATGAATTGCACAATCCTCATAGGCCTTCCTCTAATTGCATGCACCATCGGTTTAATTTAGATGATTTTACAACTGATAGTACATTGTCCCTGAACTTCAATATCAACTGGGTATTTCTCTGATATGACGTGCATGAGTTAATGATGAGTGAATCTTCAGTTTACTGGTTGATCAATGCAGGTTACACCCCACTACTGCAGGTTACACCGCACTACTATAGGTTACACCCCACTACCGTCAGTCACACCCCACTACCGCAGGTTAAACCCCACTACAGTAGGTTACACCCACTAGAGTAAGTTACACCCCACTGCTGCAGGTGACACCCCACTATTGAACCTCCCACTAATTCCTCATGAGTTGGAACTAGTTTAATTGATTTTAACTCAGTTGGACTAAATTAAATAATTACAACTCAAAATAAACTCAACTAGTGCTCCTAATTGTAGGAGACACTCTACATGACTCTAGTTAGACCCTCAACTCGAATTAACTGAGCTAACAAAGTCAAATTAAATTAGTTAACTATTACAAGCTGTCATGAGATGTGGAATTACAATTTAATTCAAGGACAAATTAAATTAGGATTTTCTTGTTGCATTTTCAACATAATCCTCAATGAATGGAAAAAAGTGGTGTTTTCTTACATGATATCTATTCTCTTCGCAAGGATGTGACAAATATGTTTGAATATATACACGATTCTAAGATTAATGTTAGTTTTGAAGAAATCATGGCAAAAAATTATAATATTCCTTAAAGGACAAGTGTCAAGCTCTGGTCATTCATGCACCCCTTTCATCTTCCCCCTTACACTATCATAGTCCCCATCTTCATTCATAAAGAGACATTTTCAGTAAAGATCATATTACTATGTTTCTTTCTTGCACACGATTTTACATATGTAAGCACATTGTGGAAATATACTCAAAAATACCCAAAAAGGTATCAACCACACAATAAGCATTGCCAATTACTTTGACTAAAACACATTCACTAGTAGGCCCATGCTTTGAATCCACTTAGAGATAATTATGATGAATTTCAAATTTTTACAACATGCATCAGAGAAATTTTGAAGTCTAAAATGGGCCTCCTAAGAAATATTATAAATTATAGTGGAAACAATAAAATATGATTAGATTACATCATCAAATTTTAGAGGGAAAGAGGAAAAAACTATTTTTTCAACTTATCTCCCTATGGTTTTACTCAAGTTTCGAGTGGGAGCACTCGTTGGATGTGGAATTTAATTTCTCATCCAAGGAGTGCCCGTGTTCCATACTTTCGATGGACCCTGCTACACGAAAAATGAGAAATACATGAAAAACATGATTACACTCACGTTTTTTCATGTATTTCTCTTTTTCCTTGTAGAAAAATCCATCAAAATTTTGCAATATGGGTACTCCTTGGATGAGGAATTAATTTTTTCATCCAATGAGTGCCCCCACTCGAAATATGAGTAAAATCATAGGGAGACAAGTTGAAAATACGAGTTGAAAAAAAAGGTTATTTATTTATTTATTTATTTTTATCTTTTTATTTTTTTTACACCAAAAATGGTGAATCGTTCCCCATGGTTGACATCATCATCTTGAATCCTAATGGTTCTTATAAAGTTGATTTTGGTTGTACATTTTTGTTTTGAGACCCATTTTGTACCTCAAAATTTATATAAGGAGCTCGTTATAAGTAAGTATACATGGTTTTATTCCTGATACATAAACCACGTCATGCAAATAGTACATAATTCATCTATTATAATTCAATGGGAATAAATCAGCTTAGCTACTCACAACTTACTCTAAATTATATTAAAAATGGTCCTATGAGATGATTCCTCCACTTTTTCCACTAAAAACATCAAGATGGATGAAAAATCATATAATAATCCAATCCAAATTATTTTCTCTAATATCAATCATTCAAACCTATTTATTTCATTACATAACCAATCTACTCACTACATAGCCTCCATGCTTTCATCCTACAATAAACCATATATTCGCTCTCTCCCACTACCCTATACAATACAAGGAATAATTTCCCTTTTCTCTACTGAGTAGAGCTTCAAAGATATTATTTCTTACCAATACATTTTAGTCTAGGTATAAATATTCCAAACTATTGATTACCTTTTGGGAATAATCTGGAAGAGAAAATATGGATTCAATAATGTATGAGCAACAAAAACTATGTTGCAATTATAATGGTGTTCTGCTAACTCTAATGGACATTACAACCATATATTTTAATTTTAAACAATCCATTTTCCTCTCACATTTTCAATAGAAAATTCCATAAATTCACATCCTCTTAAAAACAAGAAGTTCGTGTGATTCTCTTACAAATGAAAGCATAATAACCATGGGTTTCATACATGATTTGTCTTATTATCAAAGAGTGGAAAATTCAATAACATAGGAGAAGACATTTCTTGAAGTAAAAATTAAAGAACAATACTTGAATCATAATTAATCCTCCATGAATGAAAAAAAGAGGTGTTTTCTTACATGAACAATACTTGAATCATAATTAATCCTCCATGAATGAAAAAAAGAGGTGTTTTCTTACATGAGGTCTATTCTCTTCCCCAAGGATGTGACAATTATAGTTGGAGACATACACAATTCTAAGATTAATGTGAGTGCTTTTAAGAAAGCATAGCCAAAAAGTGTAGTAGCCCATAAAGGACAAGTGTCAAGGTCAAATCATTCATGCACCCCTTTTCATTTTCCCCGCATATAGTATCACAGTCCTCATCTTCATTCATAAAACAACATTTTTGGTGGATATCATATTATTATGTTTATTTCTTGCACATGATTTTACATATGTAAGCACATTGTGGAAATATACTCATTGAAATTATCAAAAAGGTATCAACCATACCATAAGTATTTCTCATTACTTTCACTAAAACACATTCACTAGTAAACCCTTACCTTGATTCCACTTAGAAATGATTATGATGAATTTCAAATTTTTACAACATGAGCTCACTAATTAAGCCTACTTTGCTTTATTCCTAAAACATAAACCATGTCATACAAATAATGCATAACTTAGCTATTATAATTCCATGGGAATAAATAATCTTTTCCAACTCCTTTATACTTCCCTTGGTAAACTATCTAATTATATACTTAATAGTTTGTCTAACCATGTGCTCGACTTTTGTGTCTTAGCTACTTACAACTTACTTTAAATTATATTAAAAATGGTCCTATGAGATTATTTCTCCACTTTTTCCACTCTAAAAGCATTAAGATGAATGTCGAATCATATAATGATCCAATCTGGATCAGGTGCTCTAATATCCTCCCTATTTATTTTAAGGCATAGCCTACAATAAACCATCTATGGTGCTCTCTCCCACTACCCTATACAATACAAGGAAGATTCCCTTTCTCTATTGAGTAGAACCCCAAATATATTATTTCTTACCAATCCATTCTAGTCTAGGTATAAAAATTTCAAAATATTGATTACATTTTGGGAATAACTTGGAAGAGCACTTGGATTCAAGCAATGTATGAGCAACAAAAGCTATGTTGCAATTCTATTGATGTTTTCTTTAACTCTAGCAAACATTACAACCATATATTTTCATTCAAAAAAATCCATTTTTCTCTCGCGTTTTCAATAAAAAAATCCCTTAAATTCACATCCTCTTAAAAGCCACAAATTCATATGATTATTTTACCAATGAAAGCATAAAAATCATGAGTTTCATGCATGATTGGTCTTATTATGAAGGAGAGAAAAATCCCACAACATGGGAAAAGACATTTCTTAAAGAGGAAATTGAAGAATGATCCTTGAATCATGATTAGTCCTCTATGAATGGAAAAAATGAGGTGTTTTCTTACGTGTGATCTATTCTCTTCCCAAGGATGTGACAACTATATTTGGAGACATACACAATTCTAATATTAATTCAAGTGCTTTTAAGAAAGCATGCGAGGATTCATGCACCCCTTTTCATATTCCCCCCAAGTGTTAAGGTCAATTCAATCATGCACCCCATTTCATATTTCCCCCTTATACTATCATAGTCCTCATCTTCATTCATAATGCAACATTTTTGGTGGATATCATATTATTATGTTTATTTCTTGCACATGATTTTACATATGTAAGCAAACTATAGAAATATACTCATGGAAATTCCTAAAAAGGTATCAACAACACCATAAGCATTGCCCATTACTTTGACTGAAACACATTCACTAGTAGGCCTTTGCCTTCATTCCATTTATAAATGATTACAAATTTCAAATTTTACAACATGAGCTCGTTATAAGTAAGATTACATGGTTTTTTATTCCTAAAGCATAAACCATGTCATACAAATAATACATAGTTTAACTATTATAATTCAATGGAAATAAATCATCTTATTGAACTCCTCTATACTTCCCTCAGTAAACTATCTACTTATTTACAGTTTACTACTTATCTACTTGATGACTTGTCTAATCATGTGCACAGCTTTTGTGTCTTACCTACTCACACAATACTCTTTCACACCAAAACTATATTTATTATGGATTACAATTTTTATATGATTAGGAATTTTCTCTTTAATTAATTTCTTACCAACATTTAGATTGATAAAATTATCTTCACTTAACAAATATTTCTAATGACAACTTGATAATTATATTTTTTCATCCATATTTATAAACATAAATATGGTGATAAAATCACTCTCTATATTTTCATATATTTTATAAAAAAAAAATGCAGTGAAAACAATTTCAAACAAACACCAATCGCAATGGAAATTTATTTTCATTACCATTCTTCTTTGAGCCAAAATAAGCCATTTTTCAGAACCCATGAATTCGTATGATATTCTCAAAACATGGCTCTATGAATACATGTGAGAGCAACATGATACATTGAACTAACTAGAGTACATACATAATCTATCATTATATTGATTTTATTATTATTCAATATCTGAAAGAGATTTGGCTTCTGCCTTCCGTGTTGTTCTTATTTCCTTTCAATGAGTTCGTTCAACATTTTCATTGGTTTGGTTTTGTTTCACGTTTCTCTCACGTCTTTCAATATCCTTTGTGTGAGTGTCACTGTTAAAATTCGTTTATCACATGGGTATGATACTATGGTATTTTTAATATGATATATTACACTAGTACAATTATATTTAATTAATTAAATGTGGTTAATATATGTTGAGCTTTCATTTGTATTTACCACATAAGTTATTGATAAATATATAATAATAAAAATATTATTACAATAAAAATATTATTACTATTACGGTTTTTAAAATAATAAAGATACTTATAATCATTTTAAATAATATAAAAATTAAATAATGTAAAAATTTAAATAATTTAAAAATATTAAATAATTTCATATTGAGACAATATTTGTCACAATGTGATATTTGACCATGGTTGATTTTCATATTGAGACAATCTTTGTGACAATGTAACATTGGAAAATGGTTGCACATGGTTGACCATGATTATGAAAACATTATGAAAATTCATTTTAATATAAATTTTTAAAAAACAATATGAAAATTTCATAAGATTCTTTTAGTTTTAATAAAAGTCAAATCTTTTTGACCAAAAACCAAAAACAATATAACACTACCTTTGAAAAGTGTAACAAGAATGGTATAATGATTGAAATTGTCCTTATTTAAGGAAAACCATAACATCATAGCAGTTGAACTTACAAAATTAAATGCAACGTTGGAACATGGTTGAGTTTCATATTGAGACAATCCTTGTCACAATGCGACATTGGATCATGGTTCACCATGATTGATTTTAATATCAAGACAATATTTGTCTCAATGCGACGTTGGACCATGGTTGATTTTCATATTGAGACAATATTTCCTAAGGTATTATAAACCCAAGAAAATAATATTAAACCCAATGGATTCACATTATACAAACCCCAAGATAAATATTATAAACCCAAGGGATTAATACTTAAAACCAAAGGGATTATAAACTCAAGGGAATAATATTAAACCCAAGGGATAAATATTATAAACCCAAGGTATATAAACCTCTATATAAATATTATAAACCCTAAAATAAACATGATTGACCATGGTTGACCACGACTGAATTTCATATTGACATAATCTTTGTCACAATGTGATGTTGGACTATGGTTGACCATGATTGATTTTCACATTAAGACAACCTTTGTCATAATGCGTCGTTGATAGTGGTTGACCATGACAGATTTTCATATTGAGACAATCTTTGTCAAAATGTGATATTAGACCATGGTTGACTATGGTTGTTAGTGTGACATTTGACTAAGAGACAATCTTTGTCAAAATGTCACCATGGTTATTGACCATGGTTGACCATGACGGACCATGGTTCACCAATGTTGGTTTTCAGATAGAGTCAATATTTGTCATAATGCAATGTTGGAACATGGTTGACCATGGTTGAGTTTCATATTGAGATAATCCTTGCCACAATGCAAAATTGGACCATGGTTCACCATGATTAATTTTAATGTCAAGACAATATTTATCCGAATGTGACGTTGGACCATGGTTGATTTTCATATTGAGACAATCTTTCCCAAGGTATTATAAACCCAAGGAAATAATATTAAAGCCAAGGGATTAATATTATAGACCCAAGTATATAAAACCCAAGATAAATATTATAAACCCAAGGGATTATAAACCCAAGGGAATAATATTAAACCCAACTGATAAATATTATAAACCCAAGGTATATAAACCCTAAAATAAACACGCTTGACTATGGTTGACCATGATTGAACTTCATATTGACACAATCTTTGTCATGATGCGGCATTGGACTATGGTTGACCATGATTTATTTTCACATTAAGACAACCTTTGTCACAATGCGACTTAAATAATGGCTGACCATGGCAGATTTTCATATTGAGACAATATTTTTCGTAATGTGACGTTGGACCATGGTTGAGCATGGATGACCATGCTTGTCATGGTCTAACATCTGATCAAGAGACAATCTTTGTCACAATGTCACCATGGTTATTGACCATGGTTCACCAAGGTTGGTTTTCATATAGAGACAATCTTTGACACAATGTGACATTGGAACATGGTTGACCATGGTTGAGTTTCATATTGAGACAATCCTTGTCACAATGTATCATTGGACCATGGTTGACTAGGGTTGACCATGATTGATTTTAATGTCGAGACAATCTTTGTCTAAATGCAACATTGGACAATGGTTGACCATGGTTGATTTTCATATTGAGACAATCTTTGTCACAATGTGACATTTCACCATGGTTAACCATGATTGATCATGGTTAACCATGATTGATCATGGTTGATTTTCATATTGAAACAATCTTTGTCACAATGTGACAATTTATAAACCCAATGTATATAAACCCTGAGATAAATATTATAAACACAAGGGAATAATAAACCCAAGGAAATATTATACACTCAAGGTATATAAACCCCAAGATAAATATTATACACCCAAGGTATATAAACCCCAAGATAAATATTATAAACCCAAGGGAATAATAACCCAAGGGATTCATACTCAAAACCCAATGGATTATAAACCTAAGGGAATAATATTAAGCCCAAGGGATAAATATTATAAACCCAAGGTATATAAACCTTTAGATAAATATTATAAACCCTAAAATAAACATGATTAACCATGGTTGACCAGTGACAGTTGAATTTCATATTGACACAATCTTTGTCACAATGCAACGTTGGACTATGGTTGACCATGATTTATTTTCACATTAAGACAACATTTTTCACAATGCGATGTTTAGCATGGATGACCATGGTTGGCTGTGATTAACAATGGTTGACCATGATTGATATTATAGACCCAAGGGAATAATAAACCCAATGGATTGGTATTATAAACCCAAGGGAGTAATAAACCTAAGGGATTAATATTAAAACACCAAGGGACTATGAACCCAAAGGATATATTAAAACCAAGGCACTAATATTATAAATTGAAGGTATATAAACCCTAAGATAAATATTATAAACACTAAGATAAACATGGTTGACAATGGTTGACCATGGTTGATTTTCGTATTGAGACAATCCTTGTCACAATGCGACGTTGGACCATGGTTGACCATGCTTAAACATGGTTGATTTTCATAACAACACAATATTTCTGCCAATGTGACGTTTAACCACAGTTGACCATGGTTGACGATGATTATCATATTGAGACAATATTTTTCATAATGCGATGTTGAAGCATGGTTGAGGGAATGATTGATTTACATATTGATACAATATTTGTCACGATGCGACAATGTTGGACCATGGTTGACCATGATTAATTTTATAAAACATGATTAACCACGGTTGAGCATGGTTGAATAATATTAAACCCAAGGGACTAATATTATAAACCAAAAGTATCTAACCCTAAGTTAAATATGCTAATATGCATTTCAAGAAACCTTGAAAACTATGAAAATACGGTCCTCTACTCAATCGACTGGAAGGCATGAAGGTGTCAAACATCACTTTAAGTACTCAATTGACTGGCGTGAAAGTGTCAAACATCACTTTAAGAACACAGATAAACCGATCAAGTTCACATAAGGTTCAATATTTCGAATTAATTAGAAACTACAATATTTCAAAATAATTGGAAACTACATTTAATTCACATTCCTAAATTTAAACATAGTTTAAAAAATATCAAAAACTATTCCATTAAGTTGCAATTATTTTCTAAACAACAAACCATTAAAAAAACCCAAATAAATGTTAAAAAACATCTCATCATTTCAATCAATTCAAACTTCATTTTGATTAAATTGATCAAATTAATAAATATTTTTTTATATGAGTTTGGCTAAATTTAAATTTATATATTAAACTTAAACATTAATGATTTGACATTTACTCAAACTAATAAATATTTTTTTATATGACTTTGGGTGAATTTAAATTATATACTATACTTAATCATTAATGATTTTCCATTTTCCTACCATCTACATGTTAAACTTAATCACTTTAACGATTATATATTTACCTAAGATTCGATTGGTAGGGGTTCACCATTTTCTTTGGAGTACAATTTCTCATATCAAAATTTTGACAAATGTTGGTTTTAACTATAACATATTAGCTTTTGAGAAAACATTACACCACGTTCTATAAGTCTTCAGAAAGCTGCTAGTTTAAGCTTTGCAATATCTCATATAAGCAGTGATAGACTTCTGATGGTTAATCCCCACACAAACATAAAAATATGTCATGGACGGTGGGTTTTTGCATGCAACATGAAAGTTTGACTTCCAAGTCTATCCCGTGTTTAAAATTCGTTGGTTATGTTTGCCATCTCCCTCTAGTCAATGCAAGTCCCTACATTCCTTAAGCCATCATAAAAACATGGGCAAAGAAAATTCACACTCTAGTTTAACAAGTGCGATTAAATTACAGTAATGAAAAACTGTGCATACTATAAGAAAGCCCCAACATTTGCAAGAGGTGATCAGAGCAGAGGCAACTAGCACCTGATCAGTTCGATTCTTGTCTCTATCTTGCAATGGCACTTCATGGTAAAAACTAATATTACCTTCCTCACAAAAGGCGATGACAGAACTTTTTACAGAGAGAATCATTCCACTAATCGATTTCAATTCCCACTGGAAACACTTCACCTCTCGCCACGATGCAGGTCCATGTCGTCGCTCCGTCACTCATCCTCCACCTTGACGGTAGAACTCCTCCATCATTACAGAGCTGAGTGCGTGGAGGTAAGAAGAGGAATGATCGACAGATCAGCGGGAAGGGAAATGACACTGTGAGAATAAGGCTAATTAATTTCGACCAAGTGGGGCCAGCGAAGTGGCCAGATCTATGCCAATGGACTTTTGCCAAGTAGCGCCCTCTTAGTGACTAGATCTAGGCCAACGGATTTCCACCAAGTGGTGCCCGCTTAGTGGCCATATCTATACCAACACATTTCTTCCAAGTGGCACTTGTTGAATGGCCATATCTTAGTAGGCCAACAAATTTTTGCCAAGTGGCAACTACTCAAAGGCCTAATCGGGGATAACAAATCGATGCCAAGTGGTGCTCGATTAGTGGCCATATCTAGGCCAACATATTTTTTCCAAGTGGAAATTACTTAGTGGTCGGGTCACATCCAAGGGATGGACGCCAAATGGTGCCTACTAAGTGGCTAGATCTAGGCAAACAGACAGATGTCAAGTGGTGCCCACTGAGTCAATAGATCTAGGCCAATGGATGGATGCCAAGTGGCACTCGTAGAGTGGCCGGATCTGAGCCATCATATTTCTACCAAGTCATACCCCCTCAATGGTTAGATTTGGGCCAGTGGATTTCCACCAAGTGGCACCTATTGTACCCATTGAGTCTCCAAATATGGGCCAACAAATTTCTACCCAGTGGTGCATGCTAAGTGATCATGATCTAGGCCAATGAATTTCCACCGAGTGGTGCCTATTCAATGGCCTAATCTAGGCCAACGGACAAATTCCAAGTGGCACCCACCCAATGGCCTAATTTGTGCCAACAAACGAACATCAGGGGGCACCCGCTCAATGGCATAATCCAGGCCAACTGAAAATTTCCAAGTGGCGCCTACTGAGTGACTATATCTAGGCCAACATATAGATGCCAAGTGGTACCCGTTGAGTGGCCTGATCTAGGCCAACAAATTTTTGCCCACTAGTGCCTTCTGAGTGGAATAATTTGGGCCAACGAACGAACACCATTTGGTGTTTTCTCAGTGGCTAGATTTATGCCAACAAATTTATTCCAAGTGGTGCTCGCTCAGTGGCCAGATCTTAGCCAATCGATTTATTCATCATCACTTGGAATAAACTCATTGGTCAAGATGTTATCTCTAGCTAGTACCTATCTTTTTTCACCCATCCCTATTCCTATTGATCCACATGCAATAGTTTCCAATGTATCAATGAAAAGAAGATTAAACGTAGACCTGTTATGGGTAATCCTATGTTTGGTTCCATTCCCAATGCCTTTAGTAAACCACTGAGGATTCACTGTGTTCCTTCACATCTTCCCTGGAGTTCCACAAATGACAATTTAGTATTCAAATAAATTGTCTAAATTTGTTTAATCAAATTTCTCTCCTTGTTTACTAAAAGAGAACGATGTAAAGAGAAAATTAATCTTTGAAAGTTTCATTTTTTTAATTGAATTTGTCATTCAATAAAGTCATTCTAATTTCAATTAGATCTAATCATGTAAATCAATTTATTTGAATTATTTTTCATTATCATAAATTAATTAAATATCCAAATTATTGTTTTTGGTCCCTTCAAAGTCTCTAATAGGGTCCAACATCTTGATATGTAGGTTCTCATGCATTGATGGATTTTGACATGCAGGTTCTCATGACCATAGAGAAGGGATGTGTGTCATGCAAAATCCTATTCTCCATTTACAACATCAAAAACACCATGCTCAACACCACCTCCTCATAGCCTCGCCTCACCCCTATCTTTGTGCATTTATATTATAGCTTTCAATTCTCTTAATGCCCTTCTTAAACATGAATATGAATAATAGGTAATACACATTCTGTAGATGGAATGAAAAGAATGTTACCCTTATCTAAGATAGTGCCATCAGCCATTCACCACAAACTTTTAACTAATAAACATCTTATCATTCTTCCTCAATTATATGTCTAAAGTTGGCATTTAAAATATACAAAACAAGTCGCTAGTGGATATGGTGGAATTGATAGTTGGAATGAGATAAAGAAATATGCATGATCGCTAAGTGTCTAATAAAAGTGGAACCATGAGAGACACGCATCTTAGTAGTTGTTGATCCAATTTGTTAAACAAATGAAAAATAACATATTCATAAAAATTCCTTCTTTCATATTAACCTAAAAACAAACAAACTAAAACACTTTGTTTTGGGAATATTTAGTGTTCTTGGACAAAAGCCTAACCCTCTAGACTTAGTAGCAGGTCTAGAAACAACAAACAAAGTAATCTCTACCTTTTCTATAATTAATAGATAAAACAAGAGAGAAGAGAAACCTACTTGTAGTTTTTGCTAACTCCTCGTCTCCCTTGACCGATCTTGCCGCTCCTTTCCGTACTTAAGCTACTTGAAAAGTACTTGCACAAACACAGAGACAAAAACCCATCAAGGAAAATGATAATGATCTATTGCTTATAAATAACATGGAATCAAAAACATGATATACATATGACATCATCAACATATAACACAAGCATAAGGAAAATTTTTTGAAGACTTTATTGATAAGAGGAAGAATTACAACCCATATGTGCTCGATCCAGTGACACTCTTCCAATTCAATCCCTCTTCACCTCATGACAAGCAAGACACTTCAACACTATACAACACTTTGTAGTCAACTCTGATCTCATAACAACAACATCTCCCTATAACTCAATATTTTCCAGCCCTTGATCTCTTATATGAGTGATCTTTTTATAGGTGAATGAAGGAGGTTATGCCATCAATGGTGATAATGAATGCCTTTCTAAATTTAGAAATCAGTTCCATGGAAGAAGGGATAGGGGATTGATGTTCCTTAACTCCCTTCCTCATCCAAATGTGAACTCAAAGGAGTAGGTGGCATTAAGAAACTTCTAGAGGCTTCCAATGGATAAGGAATCTTCAAACCCTCACAGAAGTTCACTCAAATTCACCCAGCACAGGCCAAAGAGGGACCAAGTGCGCTGCATAGCACCCTGTCAGTGTATGGTTTGCATTGCAGTGCACCCTAATGAAGGCCTACCTGCGCTGATCTTATTAGAGGTAGTTTTTGGATGTTTTCAATGATGGAACTTCTTGGGAAGTGAGGCATTCTGATGACTAACTTCTTCAGGGCATGTAACAACTGCACTAGGGGTTGATGGGCCCTAATAGTATTGATCTGTAAGTTGGGGTTGATGTGCCCAAATGGATCTATAACAGTTGCCCCCTAAAGCATGAAGTCTTAAATATATATGTCGAGTGAAATGTTTTATCACAAGGAGAGGAGGTTTCAAAACGGAAGGTGACATGCATCAATTACAATACATATATCATGATAATTTGATTTTTCTCATAAACTAGCTGAGGGAAGGCATACCCATGCTCAGATTATAAACCTTCATTACATGTACAATTATAGTCGTCTACAAATATAGACCCATGAATGCTTGACCATGAATGTAAGGCCATTGTACATTTGATTCAGTACTCCTGAAAATATTGCAGCCCGAATGGATGAAACTAGATCCGGGGTCTTTAATCTCGTTCAATCTTTCACTCAAGTACAAGTCTAACCATGTGAATATATGATCTGAAGTTGAACATGGGAAGACATCGTCTGATTACCAGCCAATGATGTAACCCATTAACAAACGCGAGAGGAATCACTGATAATGATAATGACCCTCAAGGTACTACAGTACATTTCACATGGTGTGAATAAATGATTTGATGTCAAACACCATACAAAGTCTTTCGGTCGAAGGCCAGTGATGTCAACCTATCACTGGAAGCATGAAACCTACCATTGATGTATGCAAGCATCAAGGTGCTGAAGGGGTGTTTCTAAAGTCAACTTCTTGGATAATGAGCTAATGTTGACAAGAAGCGACTCATCACAGGAGGGCCTTGATGTATCCCACATCAATGACACGAAACGAGGTAAATGATTTTGGAGATGAAAAATCGACTGACGACAAAAGGTTCAGGAATGGCAGTCATGAAAATGAAGGTTTACGGTATTGCAAAGGATGAAGTTTGAACTGAATGACTTCTCTTGAACATATCGGTGACACTGAATGAATTGGCAACATTGACCCAAAACCAAAGTAATGGATGGTATGATAACCATCAAGCAGATAACCCAACCCAAATAGTTTGAATGAATTGGCAGCATTGAACCAAAAAAAAAGTGATGGATGGTGTGATAGACCATGAGTATGATAATCGTCAAGCAGATAACCCAACCCAAATAGTCACGGAGATGAAGTGAAAGTGTCATGTTCAAGAGCGACTTGCTACCATAAAGTTTTCTTGGCTTTTTCCTTTTTCCCCAATCATTGCTGACCTGTACCTCTTTATTTTTTATCAAGCTTGAGGAGGATAACATATGCTTATTGTATAATTTCACCCTTCGAGTGAGTCCATCATTATTTGATGCTTTAACGAGTCTAGCGAAGGTGAAACTCGACCTTGTCTAGATGGACAAGTTTGTCGCTATTTTATGTTTTTTAACGAGTTTAACGACAAAGACAACTCAGACCTTTTCATGTTTAGAGAGTTTCAAAAAGGGACGAAAAGGAAACTCCACAAGTTCTTTTTTCGTAAAATAATCTCTCAAGTCCAAACAAGCATAAAATAATTCAAGAGAGATATCGTTTCCAATCCTTTAATGAGGTGGAAAAGACAAGCGCTTGGCAATCTTTTCATATTTAGAGAGTCTAAAAAGAGCTTTAAAGAGGACTCCATTTTGAGGAACGAGTGCTAGGGTAGCAACTGGTTCCGATGATGTTGGAACTTCTCAAAACATGTTGATTTATGTGAAGAGGCTGGCTAATAAGACCACTCATTGCAGTTGTCCCTCAAAAAGGGTAAAACAACCAAGTGAAAGCATATGATCGGCCAAAGGGATGGTGGCGATGGGATGAAAACAACCAAGGCTCATCTGACGAAAGAGGTTGATAGAATGGCAATCACGAGGGTTAAACTAGAAATGGGTTCATTTTTAGACAAGCTTGAACCATAGGGAACTGTGCTTGGATTCAGTTTCATTTTTACACAAGCTCAAAACAAAAAACTATGCTTGGATTCAGTTTCATTTTTACACAAGCTCGAAACAAAAAACTATGCTTGGATTCAATTTCATTTTTACACAAGATTGAAACGAAAAACTATGCTTGAGATTGGTTTACATGCCCCCAACATGATGAAAGGGAGAGTCTCCTGTAACCAGATGGAAGTCGTTGTAGTGAAGTAGGACGGTTATCCAACACCTTTTTGGCTTTGTCCAGATAGGGACAAAGGTGAATGGGGTGATTCCCTTCACATAACCTACAGGGAAACTTAACTTTACCACTAGGTGCATGCCCCCAAGCTTCATTACATTCACCTAAGTAGACTACTCATGGCTATCAGGTGGATGGAATGAAGGTTCTTTTACGAGATCAAGTGAAAGACTCGACTGGGATTTTATGAGATCTAATCAAAGACTCAACTTGGAACTTGGGACCTTGTTTCATTTTTAAATGAGCTTGACACAAGACAAGAAACTCTGCTCAGATTCCTTGTTTCATTTTGTAACAAGGTTGACACAAGACAAGGAACTATCCTCATATTCCTTGGTTTCATTTTTTAACGAGGTTGACACAAGACAAGGAGTTGTCCTCCTATTCCTTGGTTTCATTTTTTAACAAGGTTGACACAAGACAAGGAACTCTCGTCATATTCCTTGGTTTCATTTTTTAATGAGGTTGACACAAGACAATGAACTCTCCTCGAGGGCCTATTTCATTTTTTTAGCGAGGTTGACATAGTAAAAGAACTATCCTCGATTCCTTGGTTTCATTTTTTAAACAAGGTTGACACAAGACAAGGAACTATCCTCGTAGGAGTTGTTTCATTTTTTTAATGAAGTTGACATAGTAAAAGAACTATCCTCATGAACCTGTTTCATTTTTTAACAAGGTTGACACAGTAAAAGAACTATCCTCATATCCTTGGTTTCATTTTTTAATGAGGTTGACACAAGACAAGGAACTCTCCTCGAGGCCTGTTTCATTTTTTAATGAGGTTGACATAGTAAAAGAACTATCCTCGTGTCCTTAGTTTCATTTTTTAACTAGGTTGACACAAAACCAGGAACTGTCCTCATGAACCTGTTTCACTCTTTAACGAGGTTGACACAGTAAAAGAACTATGCTCATATCCTTGGTTTCATTTTTTAACGAGGTTGACACAAGACAAGGAACTCTCCTCGAAAACCTGTTTCATTTTTTAGTGAGGTTGACACAGTAAAAGAACTATCCTCATACTTTTGATCACAACTCATAAGAAGTCATGAAGGAGAGATCTGGCTCCAATGCCCCCAGTACATGATGTACGACATCACTAAATTGATCATCAGTTGATGTAGGTATGGAAAGGGTTGCCACATAATTAACCTGTGGCACGGATGATACCATTGGTACAAAAGGACCACTTAGTGAAGATGGTTGGCTAGGAGCCATATTTGGACCGGGAAATGAAAGCTGGTCAACGGTGACAATTTTGCCTTCATGTGGGAAACACATCACTCGAAAGAGTGTGGAAACAATAGTTCCCATGCCATAAACATAGTTGTGCCGTAAATTGAAATCTAAAGGGCCTGGGACTACCATCACGTTCAGATAAATGATTTTTCCTCCCAAAGTAATAGGTAACTAAGGGAGGATCCCTAATGGTTGACTAGTTCCTCTGTTAAAACCCAACAGATTCTGTGTAACAGGCACAAGCGATGGCGAACCAAGCACATGCCAAGCAGTTGAGGAAAGGATACTCACTGATGCACCTTCATCTATAATAGTGCCAGATACAATCATATTACAAACTTGTACTATGATCTGGAAAGGCACATAAGAAGGAAGACGGAATCCAGCCAGTCGATTCCAATCAAAGGAAGTGACCAGACTACTTGGAGGGGGTACCGTAGAAACGTGAGGATTAACCCCTTGAGTTACAAGAATTGGAGGACTTTTCTCCTATCTTAATGGAACAGGCAGATTTCCCCCAAGCTCGTTAGAATCCGAAGAAACAAAAAGAACTTGAGTGGTATCATATTCACTCTCTTCGGGAAAGGTACGATTAGCTGAAGGTGAAATCAGGTCAACGGTTACCTCGACCTATTGATTTGGGTCGGGTATAGACTCATAGGATTCACTTTCAGAGAGAGTGGGTTTGACCGACGGTTGATTTTGGTCAGTCAATTCATTAACTAGTGAAGGATTTAGGGAAAGTTTCTTGTAACCAGATGGAAATAGCTGCGGTGAAGCAGGATGGTTATCCAACACTCTTATGGCTTTATCCAGATAGGGACAAAGTTGAATGGGATGATTCCCTTCACATAACCTAAATGGAAACTTAACTTTACCCTTATTTCCGTGAACTTTATTACCACTAGTTGATGGTGTGTCACCAACATGATCTCTGAGGTTGATGACACCGGATGATGTGAATGGGAAGATCATTCTTATAAGATTCGAGGAATATCAGGAAAATTTTGAAGAAGATGGTCTCCCGCACAAATTTTTCATGGATATCGAACTTTGTGAGGCTTGACGGGTGGTTTCTCATCAAATGTTGCATTCAAAGCAATGGTTGCTTGGTTGCCCCTCTACTGAATTTTCTTCTTCTTCTTCTTCTTCCCTTTCTTCTTCTTCTTAGCCACCTGGTTACTAGTACCAATACTTTCACCAAGCGAAGAGGAAGAAGGGGAGGAAGAAACAACCGAGGAAGAAGGCAAAGGGTTAACCTTAGGATCAACTGGAGGTTGATTTTGTCCAGTTGGAGGTGTACTCAATTGCAGAGAAATCATGAAATTTTGAACCAAGGAGGTTGAAAACAACCATACTGGCAAGCCAATGGTAAATCCCAGAAGGGACAATGTAGCCATATAAGGAGCACCAATATTTCTGAAAGGAGGAAAAGGACTAGGATTCCCATCAAAAGGAATTCCTTGATTGGTGGACTCTGGATTTGTCGCCATATGTTTCAACCTAAGATCAACTAAGGAGTGAGCGAGGAGGATGTTATCCGTGGTCAATTAATTTTATTTTAATCAAAGTAACATAACAAAACAAAAGAGGGATAATCTAGGCAAAAAGGTTTACCAAGCAACTGTGAACTACAGAATACCTCCTAGCGAACCAAGAAGTACAGGCAGGAAATCTCCATGAATGTTGTATTCGGTGTATCACAGTGTACAAGGCGGCCGACTCGGTTACCTAAGTATGGATAGCAACCTAGAGTTGTCCTCCCATATATACCCGAAGGCACATGGAGGCCTAGTCCGTATAAGCATTGTCTAATGCAAAACCGCACAGTGAGAGCATTCCCATATACTTTATGTACTGTAACACCGCCCTATATACCCGAAGGTACGTGGACGAGCTACGATATATTCACGTATGTGGAATGAGGTATCACACTCAGGATGTATTGCAGACAAGTTAGTGACAGTTGCTTTGTTTTACGACGCCGGAACACATCTCTAGCCTAGACCTCTAAATGTTTTTCGTTAGGTGACAATGCTCCATTAGGTAAATTCAGATAAATTTTAAGTTGATATTCTTTAGAATTTTCCTTTCAAGGTTCACCACGTGATGTATGTTTGCAATTCCTAAAATGCAACTAATATGATAAGCATTCTTTCCATTCAATTTAATAATGAAAATCCTTAGCTAGTAGGGATAGAGCAATCATATCTTTGACAAAGAGCAAAGAGCACAACTAATGCAATTTCCCTAGCTATTCCTTTCAAGCATTCACAAACTTTATCATTATTAGTGATTCCTGTCGTGTTTGTTAACAGCTTACATCATTGGCTAGTAATCAAACGATGTCTTTCCATGTTCGACTTCAGAACATCTATTCACATGGTTAGACTTGTACTTGAGCAAAACATTGAACGAGATTGAAGACCCCGGATCTAGTTTCATCCATCCGGGCTGCGATATTTTTCAGGGGTACTAAATCAAATGTACAATGGCCTTGCATTCATGGTCAACCATTCATGGGTCTATATCTGTAGACGACTATATTTGTACATGTAATGAAAGTTTATAAGTTGAGCATGGGTATGTCTTCCCTCGGCTAGTTCATGAGAAAAATCAAATTATCATGATATATGTATTGTAATTGATGCAGGTTACCTTCCGTTTTGAAACCTACTCTCCTCGTGATAAAGCATTTCACTCGACATATATATTTACGACTTCATGCTTTAGGGGGCAACTGTTACAGATCCATTTGGGCACATCAACCCCAACTTACAAATCAACACTATTAGGGCCCATCAACCCCTAGTGCAGTTGTTACATGCCCTAAAGAAGTTGGTCAATAGAATGCCTCACTTCCCAAGAAGTTCCATCATTGAAAACATCCAAAAACTAACTCTAATAAGATCAGCGCAGGTAGGCCTTCATTAGGGTGCGTTGCAATGCAAACCATAGTATCAAGTGACAAACGCCTAACCCTCTAGACTTAGTAGCAGGTCTAGAAACAACAAACAAAGTAATCTCTACCTTTTCTATAATCAATAGATAAAACAAGAGAGAATAGAAACCTACTTGTAGTTTTCACTAGCTCCTTGTAATCCTTTACCGATCTTGCCGCTCCTTTCCATACTTAAGCCGCTTGAAAAGCACCTGCACAAACACAGAGACAAAAACCCATCAAGGCAAATGATAATGATATATTGCTTACAAATAACATGGAATCAAAAACATGATATACATATGAAGGCATCAACATATAACACAAGCATAAGGAAAAAGTTTTGAAGACTTTATTGATAAGAGGAAGAATTACAACCCATATGTGCTCGATCATATATAGCAAGAACATACTTATTACAGATGGATTTGTTGTCTGGTAATCTTGACATCTTCTGCAAATATTTATTAACTTTCATACTAGTGCATAAATTTACTAGAACTTTTGTTATGATGCTGTATATTTCTCCCCAAGTAAAGGATTCAAAAGGAAATTGAAAAGCATCTTATTTTCTTAGATAATCTACAAAATTTCAAGGCAATACTGCTAAGTAGATTTGTTTCCACAAGAGATTTTTGCTATCTTTAACCTCATATATTCCCTGAATCCAGTATCTATGAAAATCTTCATAATGAGACATTTTATTACATTTAATATTCATGAGAATTATCTCATGCTTATTGGCAAGTTCAAGTTCTCCTCCACACCAATGTTCTAAAATGATGAAGTTAGTGCCCCAATCATATTTCTTTGTGGATCTCCATCAGAATTATGAATGATAACTCCCACTTCATCTTTCAAGATTTCATTTTCCATTTTTGCCACTATTGCTGGTGATGACTTTGTTTCCCACCATCTCAACAAAGTTCCAGTAAAGCACTGAACAATAGATTTACAAGATTCTATTTCATTTTTCCCCTTAGGCACATGAGCTTGTATTCTGTAAACATAAGATCTATCATTTTTCGAATCTGAGCAATAGTCAGATTGTCAAAATTCCATTCTCTGTGTGATTCAGGATGGAATTTATGTGTTTCTGGAAGTTTCCCTTTTCCATTGAGGTTAGGTGCTAGATACCTGGTATATTGACTTTGGAGAGGCTTATAGATAGGAAACAGGCATGGTTATGAGATTTTAGGTTGCTCTACTTCTTTAAACAGTGAGGAGATAGTCATTGGCTCAGATTTTTCTTCAATCATTTCTTTAGGGAAAAGAGAAGGAAATCTATCAACAGGCTTAACAGGATGCTGAATATTTATAGATCTCTAGGATAGAGAAAAAACAGGAATCGGTTTGTCTTTTGGGGCTATATGAAGTTTATCAAATTTTCCAGAGAGTTCTTCTATAGATTCCTGAGTAGATTGTTTTCCCATATCTACTTTCCTTTCAACATCTTCTATCCTTGTTAAGGATTCTTTAACAAAACCTTTCAAAATAGTAGTGGAATAGTTCACATCATTCAAAGTTCTGTTAATACTATTTACAAAGAGTTGTATACTGTCAAAATATTTTTTAACTTCAATAGACTTTGCACAATTCATTTCTAGCCCTTTAACTGTTGTATTTGTCCAGTTTACCTGTTCACTGGCTTTATGTATCCCACCATCAATGCCAAGGGCACTGTCATCTTTTATGACTAGCGGAATGGATTTAGCATTGTTTTGTGCTTCTCCTAATACAATGCCTTTGTAAGGAGGGATGGTGGTAGGAGTTTCAATTTTACTGCCATCTATGGCAGTCCAAGAATGTTTTGTTGAGAATGATTCAACATCTTCCATTTGTACATCTGTATTTTCTTGCTTCCTCTTCCATTCATAAAAATACAACTAGACATTGTTCTTTTGCATGTATGTTTTCCATTCATGGGATAATCTGATTTTTTTCTGGGTATGGAGTGGTGAGGTAAAAACTTTCAGCCTCAGGATGAGTGTATAAATCTCAATTAAGCATATTTTTCATCCATTGATGATCAATTGTATGCTTCCTACATCCTTCCATAACCGAAAAGAACTTGTGCATTTCTAGTTATGACGACTTCTTACAATCAAAAGGCACAAGTCTCTGTAAATAGTATTAACAGAACTCTGAATGATGTGAACTATTCCACTACTGTATTGAAAGGTTTTGTTAAAGAATCCTTAACAAGGATAGAAGATGTTGAAAGGAAAGTAGATATGGGAAAACAATCTACTCAGGAATCTATTGAAGAACTGTCTGAAAATTTTGATAAACTTCATATAGCCCCCAAAGACAAACCGATTCTTGTTTTTTCTCTATTCAAGAGATCTGTAAATATTCAACATCCTATTAAGCCTGTTGATAGATTTCCTTCTCTCTTCCCTAAAGAAATGGCTGAAGAAAAATCTGAGCCAATGACTATCTCCTCACTGTTTAAAGAAGTAGAGAAACCTGAAAGCTCAGAACCACATCTGTTCCCTATCTATGAGCCTCTCCAAAGTCAATATACCAGGTATCTAGCACCTAATCTCAGTGGAAAAGGGAAACTTCCATAAACACATAACTTCCATCCTGAATCACACAGAGAATGGAATATTGACAATTTGAGTGTTGCTCAGATTCGACAAATGATAGATCTTATGTTTATAGAATACAAGCTCATGTGCCTAAGGGGAAAAAATGAAATAGAAGCTTGTAAATCTATTGTTCAGTGCTTTACTGGAACTTTGTTGAGATGGTGGGAAACAAAGTCATCACCAACAATAGTGGCAAAAATGGAAAATGAAATCTTGAAAGATGAAGCGGGAGATATCATTCATAATTCTGATGGAGATCCACAAAGCAATATGATTGGGGCACTAACTTCATTCATTTTAGAACATTGGTGTGGAGGAGAACTTGAACTTTCCAATAAGCATGAGATAATTCTCATGAATATTAAATGTAATAAAATGTCTCATTATGAATATTTTCATAGAGACTGGATTCAGAGAATATATGAGGTTAAAGATAGCAAAAATCTCTTGTGGAAACAAATCTACTTAGCAACATTGCCTTCAAAATTTGTAGATTATCTAAGACAACAAGATGCTTTTCAGTTGCCTTTTGAATCCTTTACTTGGGGAGAAATATACATCATCATAACAAAAGTTCTAGTAAATTTATGCACTAGTATGAAAGTTAATAAATATTTGCAGAAGATGTCAAGATTACCAGACAACAAATCCATCTGTAATAAGTATGTTCTTGCTATATATGACCCCATAGTAAAAAGAACAAAGGCTAAAAAGAAGGACAAGAAAGAAAAAAGACAAAAATTATATAAAATATCCACAGAGGAAAAGAAAAGGGACCAAGAAAGGATATTATAGATATGTGCCAAAAACACATTACTATGAACCCAAGGATATTCATCTCCAAACACATAAGAAAGATCAATGGAATGAATTGATTTGTTGGCTCTTTGGCCAACCTGGACATACCTCCAGTCATTGTCCTTTAGGAATCTAAGAGAAACAGAGGAAAGAAATCCTTTGAAGCTGCAAAGAAGAAAAGGACAGTAAAAACAGAAGGCATGGTGCCAACCCTATGTTATAAATGTGGTTCTAAGAATCACAAATCTGAAAATTGTCCAAACATCTCATTTAGGGTTCAAAAAACTCTACAACAGGTCATTCCTCCTCTATCTAAAACGACAACTTTGTTCAACATCTGAATCCTCTAAAAGTTCTTCTCAGAATGCTTTGATGAAGAATTAAACATGCACATGAATGAATGTGACTGCACTAATTCAGACAACTGTCAGTGTGAATCAAGCACTGAATCCGAAATCTCATTTGATGAAGACCATGTTTCTCAGCCAAAGGAGAAGGTTCTCATGGAACAAACCATGGAGATGCAGAAACAAATCTACCTGCCCAAATCAGAACATTGGGAGAAGGAGAAATGAAGGAAAAGTTACTAGAAACTTTTCTAAGCACAATGCACAAAAATCAAGGGAGTAGTAGCAAGACTGCCTCTAAAACTGAACCAAAGGCATTATTCATCAATGCCTCATTTGAAAGAAATACAATATCTTTCCAAAGAAACCAACAGAACTCTAAGACCAGAGCCCTCACATTAGGAGAAGTCAGCCAAGAGATTCATCATCTCAAAAAAGAGATTGTCTCTCTAAAAGCACAAGTATGTGAGTTACAAAAAGGGAAGAAAACTGAGGATGCATATGATGAATACTTGTTGTTGAGTTACAAGAAGTGAAGAAAACTTGTTGTTGATGTTCGATGTGATGTTCCACTACCTAAACCTTAGAATTTTCTCTTAAATATGATGTGATGGATGGTGGTTGATACCCATAAAGTGCCATAAATGGGGTCATTTTTGTTGCTGTATGGAAGGAAGTGTTATACCACCATTCAGCCAGAGGCAACCATTTAACCCATTGTGTCTGTTTATCAGATACAAAGCAACGAAGATATCCTTCCAAACATTTGTTTACTATCTCAGTTTGCCCATCAGATTGAGGATGATAAGATGAGCTATGAGCTAACTGAGTACCAAGACAAGAAAATAATTCTGTCCAAAAATTTCCAGTGAAAATGGGATCTCTGTCACTTACAATAATCTTTGGGTTTCCATGTAGCTTTTGAACTGTTTCCATAAATGCAGTAGAAACTGTACTGGCTTTAAGTGGATGTGATAATGCACAAAAGTGTGCATACTTGGTAAGTCTGTCAACTACCACCATGATGACACTCCTTCCCTCAGACTTGGGTAAACCTGTGATAAAATCCATTGAAACCTCCTCCCAACGTTGGCTTGGAATGGATAAAGGTTGTAATAGACCCGGTGTCTTAATTGTTTCAACTTTATTTTGCTAGCAAACCAAACATTCCGCCGCAAACATTTTAATATCTGATTTAAGGCCATCCAAAAAAAATTCCTTCTTAACCCTGTGGTAAGTTTTTAAAAATCCTGAGTGCCCTCCTAAGGGAGAAGTGTGCAATTCCATAAGAATCTTTTGTTTTAGCTGGGAATTCTTACAGAGGTATAAGCGATCTTTGTACCATAACAAATCATTTTTCCAGCTAAATGTATCAGAAGTACTGGAATCTTGTTGTAGCTTTCGAATAAGTGCCCACACTTCTTCGTCATTCTTCCATTCCTCCCTTGCTTCGTTTATCCAATCTGGTTGGATAATAGAAATGGCACACAATAATTCTTCCACATCCTCATCCTTTCTTGAGAGTGCATCTGCCACCACATTTTGCTTCCCTTTTTTGTAGATGATTTCAAAGTCATAACCCAACATCTTTGTGACCCACTTTTGTTGCTCTTTAGAGGATAATCTTTGTTCTAAAAAGTATTTAAGGCTATCATGATCCGTTTTTACCTTGAAGTGTCTTCCCATTAGGTAGGGTCGCCATTTCTTAAGTGCATGGAGTATTGCCAACATTTCCTTCTCATAAATAGCTTTGCTTAAAAACTTTCCCTTGATTGGACGACTTTCAAAAGCAATGGGTCTTTCATCTTGCATTAGAATAGCACCAATTCCATTTCCTGAAGCATCACATTCCACAATAAAGGTTTTTGTGAAGTCCGGTGTAGCTAAGACCGGTGCTTGGCACATTGCCTCTTTAAGATGTTCAAAGGCCTTTGTTGCTTCTGGAGTCCATGAAAATGAATCTTTCTTCAATAATGTTGTTAGAGGTGCTGCTATTCTCCCATAATTCTTAACAAACTTGCGATAATACCCTGTCAACCCAAGAAATCCTCGCAGATGCTTTATGGATGTGGGGATTTTCCATTCCTTAATGGCTTTAATTTTGCTAGGGTCTACCTTAACTCCTTCATGAGATACAATATGACCCAAATATTCCACCTCCTGGACTCCAAAGAAACATTTGGATCTTTTTTCATATAATTGTTTCTCCTCCAATAGTTGTAGCACCCTGTCAACATGTTCAACATGATCCTTCCAAGACTTGCTGTAGATTAGTATATCATCAAAAAATACTAACACAAATTTTCTAAGGAATGGTTTGAAAATTGAATTCATCAAACCTTGAAATGTTGAAGGTGCATTGGTAAGGCCAAAAGGCATGACCAAAAATTCATAATGACCCTCATGAGTTCTAAATGTCTATTTCGGAATGTCTTCAACCTTCATTCTGATTTGATGATATCCCGAACGAAGATCCAACTTGGTGAAGTAAATTGATCCATGCAATTCATCCAGTAATTCATCAATAACAGGAATGGGGAACTTATCTTTAATAGTGAGCTTGTTGAGCTCCCTATAATCTGGACACATGCGCCATGATCCATCCTTCTTGTGCACCAATACTACTGGAGCTAAGAAAGAACTTTGACTCGGTTGAATTATACCAGCCTCTAGCATTTCTGCAACCATACGTTCAATTTCACTTTTTTGGACATAGGGATATCTGTACGGCCTGATGTTTGGAGGAACACTTCCTGGAATCAGATGAATAGCATGATCATGATCACGCATAGGTGGGAGACCCTTGGGAGTCTCAAATACCTTGGAATGATTGTCCAGGACTTTTTGGAGATCTGGAGAAATAGATGATTCCAATGTGGAAACATCTAGCGAGCATAATTGTGCAATTACACCTCTTTGCTCCTTTTTTAGAAGCTTTGTCATACCATGAGAGCTGATTATCTTTCCTGGTTTCCCTGCAATACCCCTTAATTCAACTTCCTTTCCTTCCATAGAAAATTTGATGAAAAGTTCTTGAAAATTAAAAGCTATTGTACCCAAGGATTGTAGCCATTGGACTCCTAGTACAACATCCGCACCTCCCATTGGAATGGAAAGCATTGGGCTAGTCAATACATATTCTCCCATGGATAGCTTGATATTATGGCACTTTCCAGAGCAATTTATTGTTCCTCCATTTGCAATCATCACTTGACACTCTGGTGCTGGATATAGGAAGCAATTCAATTCTTTTGCTACCCTACAATGAATAAAATTGTGGGTGCTTCCTGAATCAATCAACACTATTACCTTTTTCTTCTTGATTTGTCCTTCTATCTTGATGGTTTGAGGAGTGGTAATTCCCGCCAATGCATTACAAGATATGGTCGGATTTATTTGTTCTTCATCTAGGCTTTGTTCCTGAAGTATATCTTCTTCTTTTGACCTTTCTTGCTCCTTTTCTTCTTCCTCTTCACAATCTATGTAGAATAATTTCTTCTCAGCACACTTATGACCTTTAGTGTATTTGCTATCACAACTGTAACAAAGCCCTTTTGCTCTTTTTTCTTCCAATTGTTGTGGTGTCAACCTTATAGGTTGTGGAAGACTAGGGGCAACAACACTTCCGTCTTTATAGTTGTGAGTGGTATGCTTCCTAGTTGCCATAATTTTGCTTTCCATTTTTCTTGCTAACCTGAATGCCTTCTCTAATGAATCAGGTTCCCAAAGGCGAACATCATGTTGGATATTATCCTTTAAAGACCCTATGAACACATCAATCCTATGCTCCTCTGGAATATCTTTTACCCTTATGTTCAATTTTTGGAACTCCTCAATGTGCTCCATTACTGAACCCTTTTGTTTGAGACTTATCAATTGGCTAAAAAAAGTGTTGCTTTTTGTATCTTCATAATGTGCTATCAATTCTTCCTTAAAAATTGCCCAAGTGATAAATTGTTTACGAGAGCAAAGCCATTGATACCATACAAACTGATTTGGTTCCAAATATACAGTTGCCATACGTACCTTTTGTGCATTTTGCACATTATTGAGATCGAAGAATTGCTCCATCTGTAATATCCATGTGGCGGGATCCTTGCCATCAAACTTCCTCATATCGATTTTTGGAATATGGTGATTCTTCGATCCAACATTAGCATCTATGGAATCATGATTAACATTTCTTTTGTTCTCATCATGAGTTTCCTTTACTACCTTTTCACCATTAGTGACCCTTTCTTGTAGCAACTTCTTCAATTCTTCCATGTGTGTCTTCATATCTATCTTCAAATCTGCCATGTCTCTCTTCAAATCTGTCTTCGAATCATCCATCTTAGCTTCCATGCCCTTTATCTTAGATTCCACGCCATTTATCTTAGATTCCACGCCACTTATCTTAGCTTCTGTTAGCTTTTGTGAGCGTGACATTTGTTGCACTTGTTCTTGTAATTTTGATATATCATGTAGCATTTCTTCCTCTTCTTCATGGTCATGCTAGAGCTTTCAGGTTCCTTACTAGGTGTTTTCATTTTCTTTCCTCGGGGCATCAGTTACCGATAATAATGCTTTACTATGCCCTTTGAATTCTGTTAAACCAAGCTTACACAAAAATTTAAAAAAAAAACTACACACATTTTTTTACTTTATAGAAGCCTGATATTGAATCTGATGTATCTCTGTAATTTCGGATCATCCAATTCTGAAATTGCTCCCTGTAGTATCCTTCTACGTCCTCTTTCCAATGCCACAAGTCTGAACCAAATTGGATTCTCCAAGGAAGAGTTATGACGATTTTCCCCAGGTCACCTGTTTTGAATGTAATTCAGGAGTCTGCAAAAAGACCAACTTCCTCAGATCATATCTCCGCAAATATTGCGCGAAAAGCTCTGAAATTCGGACCCAAGGTTCGGCGTGATTTCTTCTCAAATGGTTTTTTTTTGCGACTTCTGAAACGTCACAGAAAAAAAGTTATAGCAAAAATGCCACGATGACCTGTTTGGAGCAGCGAAACCCTAGAATCCAAAGCTCTGATACCAAATGTTATGAAACTAGCTCACAAAAAGATAGAAAAGAGATATCCACGCCTTAGAATTCAGCCTCTTTGAGGGGGCAACCTCCTTTACATTACATAAATGAACAATTCTTGGATGATACAAATGAAAAAACCTCCTTTCTATATATAGGAGTCTAGGGAGTCACAATATAATCCAGCCGACCTAACAACAATAATATGAAGCCATAAAAATAACAATAGAGGGATTCTATGGGGCATAGAAATAACAATATGGGGGTAATAGGGGTACAACAATATAAATAAGGGGTATAACTACAATAGTAATGGGCTAATCACTAGTATTATAGGGACCCAACATACACTAACCCAACTATTGAAATATTTGAAGGAAAAAAGGATGATACTATAGGATTCACCGACATGAGAGTAATGGATATCCAGTATTAGCAACATCATGTTATGCTAGATATCTGTATAAATGGTGAAATGTTTTCCCTAAGAACACTTATTGACTCCAAGGCATATGTCAATATTCTAAATTCAAAAATAGTACCTACAAAGTACTGGGTAAAATCCTTTAGACAAGTGATTAGGTTAGGAAACAAATATCTACTGTATGAAGTCCCTCAGGCCTCCGTTTGCTTTAAAGGGCATTGCATCAAATTAAAATTTGTTGTTGCAGACATTCTTGTTGACTGTATTTTGGGGAATGTATTTTTAGTAGCTGTGGAGCCACATGGATTAGCCAGATTGAAAAAATGAAACGCTGGTTATTTTATATCTGTACCAAGCTCATATGGAAAATTACAAACAATCAAGTTACCCTTTGTCTCTACTCCCAAAGTGTCTACTATGGCACAAGCAATGCAGTGGATCAAAAAGGCAAAAAATAAAATTGAAGAGCTCAAGGAGCTAAAGACCACCATACAGATAGGAGACTATCTTCAAACTCCTATAATTAAACAAAGGATCTCAACTCTGAGATCACAGATAGAAAAAGAATGTTGTGTTGAAGAACCAAATGCGTTTTGGCATAGAAAACAACACTGTGTAGAATTGCCCTACAAAGATAAGAATGAAGGGAAACCCTACCAGAGCATAGCAATCCCTATGAACAAAGAATATAGAGATCTCTATCAAAACGAGATAGAAAGCCTCCTGGAAAGAAGATTGATTAGAGAATCCAACAGTCCTTGGAACTGCTATGGTTTTTATGTTAATAAACATTCAGAACAGTTAAGAGGTATCCCAAGACTGGTCATAAACTATAAAGCTCTGAATATTTTCCTCTCAGATGATACTTACCCCATTCCTCACAAAGGAAATATTTTAGCAAGAATAACAGGGTTTAAAGTATTTTCTAAATTCGATATGAAATCAGGATTTTGGCAGGTGGCAATTAATGAAGATGATAAGTTTAAGACTGCTTTTAGTGTCCCAGCAGGAAACTATGAATGGAACGTCATGCCTTTCAGACTAAAGCATGCCCCCTCCAAATTCCAGAAGGTTATGGATAGTATTTTTCAAGCCATATTTTGATTGGTTACTAGTATATATTGATGATATACTTATATTTTCTAAAAACGTCCATGATCACTTTAAACATATCCATAAATTTGTACAACTTGTCAAAACCAATGGATTGGTTCTTAGCAAGAAAAAGATTGAATTATTTCAGACAAGTATCAAGTTTCTCGTCCATCCAATTAAGAATGGGCAGATCACTCTCCAAAAACATGCTCTGGAATTTGTTAATAAATTTCCATATATTATCATTGACAAAACTCAATTACAAAGACTCTTGGGATGATTAAACTATGTAAGCAGATTTTACAAATATTGTGCCAAAGATAGATTACTACTCAACAGAAGACTGCAAAAACATCAAGAACCTTGGTCTCAGGCCCACACTGACCTATCAGAAGAATTAAAATGAAGGTAAAAACTCTTCCTATTCTTCATATCGCAGATGAATATTCTTTCAAAATTGTTGAAATAGATGCCAGCAATGAAGGGTGGGGAGGAATTTTGAAGGAAAAGAAAGAAGGAAAAGAAAAAATAGTTTAGTTTGTCTCAAGGACTTGGAGCCCACCTGAGAAAAACTATTCTACTATAGAAAAAGAGGTCAAAGCAGCATGGAACTACATTGAAATTTGATATCCATCTGATACACAAAAAGTTTCTCTTAAGAACAGATGCCTCTGCACTAAAGAAAGTCCTTAGTAAAGCTATAAAGAAATTAGGAGAAGCTAAGTTCGCAAGGTGGCAAGCTCTATTTGCAAATTTCGACTTTGAAATCGAACACATCAAAGGCGAAAAGAAATGTTTTCCTTACTTCCTAAGCAGAGGATATTTAAATCAGAAAGCCACTGCCATGGTGATAGTAACAGAATGGGACCCTTCCCAACATACAAAGACTCTGAGAAGTATTTCTGAAACACAGAACTAGGAAGAATACTGTTCCAAATGGAAACCAACATGGCAACTAAGAAACACAAAAGTGCTCGATGCAAATTTGCAACCTCATTAAGATATTCAACACTTAGTACCTGAAAGGAAAGTCTACCCCAAAGGTAGCAAATGTATACATGACATGGTGTATCAGAGGAGTATGATGGTCGCACATTTGGCTGAAGAATCCCTAAGCCAAAATTTTAGAGATATCACTGTGATCTGGACAGAAGGAAGCAACCATAGGAGAATCTTCCACAAATATCTTGCCATAAATTGGACCATATGGCTGGGATGGTATGACATGCTAGAAATGTGGCCACAGGGTAATCCAAGCATTATCTTCCCGAATACCATTTACAACTTTTCGGACTACAAAAATTTGTGGTGGGACATCATGAATGTAGATGGAAAAAACGAAACTCACTACACAAGAGTAAAATTTGGGGCCACAGGGACCACACAAAGACAACGGCAAGGTGAATGGCTTCAGTCACGAGACTCGGAGCACTTCTCCAACTTTTGGTGAGCTTTGAGCCACATCTCTTCGACTGACGAAAGATAATATTGAATCTGTTTGCGTGATTGTCAGATGTTTGTCCCCTCATTTTCCTATATAAGGAAGGAGTAAGGCTCATTCTGGGCATTCGGGGTGTGAGTGTGATTTTGGTTATGTTTTTGAGTTTTTGAATCCGAGGAGGAAGTTATTGCTTCCATATCTTTAGAGTTGGATCTGAGAAGCCTGCACGTCAAAGTGAGAGCTCTAGTGAGAACCTAAAGTCGCCAGATTCTTAGGTTTTTGAATTCTGCGTGTTTTCGTAAGAATTCAAGTTCTAAGACAGAGTCTGTGAAAGGCCAGGAAGCCTTTATATAGCTTCTTGTTTGAAAAGTCGCAACATCCGATAAATGCCTAAATGTCTATCTATGGAAAGGAGCTTCAAAATTTCTCTTTGAATTTGTAAAGAAACTTCTGCATAAATATATGAGTATCCATTTTCTGAGCATGATACATTCTTCTTGAGTACATTTTTTCATTTCTGCATGTGTTCAAATTATCTATTGAGGTAGTATTTGTGAGACAAGAGGTTCGCCAGAGGTTTGTCAAGGTCTGAGGAACACTAGTCCGTTAAAGGCAGGAAGTTGCGTGTCAGATGCTAGAGTGTGAAAGTCCAAAGGTTCGTGTACGGGTTCGTGTAAAGGTTCGTGTATTGATCACATAGAAGAGACTCAACGAGAGCAAGCTTCACATCTGAAGCCCTTGCAACAAATTGGTATTAGAGCCAGTAACATCTGGTTCATTACAGTTAGTATTCAAAATCTATAAGTCTCTAAAATGCATAATTCTAGAAGATCAGTCTCTTTCAGAGAGCTTGAAGCTGAAGAACAAGCTAAAGAAAACCCATTAAGAGATATGTTTTCTTCATCATCTAAAAGGGTTATAAATTCTGCAGAACTTGAATATTTTGAAAGTCAGTCTACACCTAAGTGGTGTCTGCCTAGTATCTCCTCGTCAGAAGTATATGCTGACTTATCTATGTTCCATCTTAAAGTTGTAACTAGAATATCTATCAAAGAAAGTATTATTCAAATACAAGAGAACTCAGATTCTGTACAAACACTTTCTCTTCTTGACACTAAGAAACTTCAGGCTAAAGCCAAAAGACTGGGAACCAAATATTTGCATCTAGGGTGCATAAGGGTAGGGATCAATCCCTTAGTCCATAGAGGACTGAATACTTTTGTTCTTGTCACAGTCAGAGATCTGACACATAACAAGTATTCAGATTCATTAATAGGAGGAATGGTTGCTCCATTATCAAATGGACCAGTATACTTTGATTGCTATCCCAACTTTTCTATATATACATTTGATGAGCACATCAAGGATATTTTACAACTACAGATTCAAACAACAGGGTTTGATATGAAGAAAAAGAGAAATAATATTGCCATTCAAACTCATGGTTGTTTTAGACACACAAATACCCTCTATCATGTAGTTATCCATGCTCCTGGCAAAGAATTCAAATCTAGTGTGTTTGTTCTAACAGATACCTAGAATCAAAAGATAGAACATCAGATTATTAAATGGGAGGACCTAAGTTACCCAGAACATTGGGTTGTTGATAACCCAAAACCTCGAACATTGAAAAAGATTATTTCTGCTGATATACAAGAAGGACCATCATCTGCTGTAGTATCCTTTCCTAGAAGATCTATAATAGATCGCAGAAGAATAAATTTAACTTGCAAAGCATCATCCATGTATATTGATCCACAAGTAGTAGATACTAGTTCTTTTACACCATCTATAAATTTCCCTCATATAGATCTATTTGAATATGCCCAAATTGTAAATTTTTCATCCCTGTAGGTAATTTTCCCAAGATACAATCAAAAGATAAATATCAGTAGCCTTGCTAATTCTATCATACATCAGAACCACCATCCAAGGACAGGAGTATCTCCTCCTACAACTTTTGTCACTCCGTGTCCAAATCCTAAGTGTTCTGAAATACCTTTCCCTCATGATATTGATCGTGTATTAATAATTCATGAGCTTCAATCTTTGGAAAATGAAGACCCCTGCCTCAAAGACATGTTTAGAAAAATGTGTCCTACTGGTATGCCTCGCTATCGTATAGGATATCTGGAACAACTTGATGAAATAATCCCTTAATCCAGATTTGACAACTTTGTGCCTTTTGATTGTAAGAAGCCGTCAAAACCAGAAATGCACAAGTTCTTTTCAGTGATGGAAGGATGTAGGAAGCATACAATTGATCGTCAATGGATGAAAAATATGCTTAATTGGGATTTATACACTCATCCACATTCTTTTTATCTGGTGGGCATGATTTGATTTCTCTTGTGCATTCAATGTCACTTTGTCCTCATGATTTCAAACTGCACTTGCGCTTGAAAATTTGAAATGAAATTATAACTTGGGTTCTTTTGGTGCTATGATTTTCTTTCTTGATATCCGAAATTACTTTTTTGATGTTTTTAGTCACTTCTTGGTAATGAATCTTTTCACACCTTATGCCAATGTGCATGCTCTAGCCCTGCTCCCATGTCGGACAATAAGATTTTGCTTTTCTATTTTATTTAAACTAGCATATATCTATTTTACGCACAGATCTAACATGAGCTCAGAGATCAATTTTCTTCATGTGAAAACTTATTTTAGAGTGCAAAAACAATGTATAATTTTACATTATTTAAATTGTATTTTTGAATACTATAGAGATTATATTACTTAAACTTATAAGTCCAAAAATTCTTTCTTGGATTTCGACAAAAAATGGTATACCCAAAAAAGGATTAAAGTGTAATGAGACCACATCAAATGTTTTAATCAATAAAACTTATTTTTTTCAATATATATATATATATATATATATATATATATATATATATAATTTTTTAAAACAATATATAAAATATTTTACATAACATGTGCACTGAGCAATTTTATCTTTTACATTAAAAAGTTTTTTTTATTAGTATATAATTCATATTAAAATATTTTGTTCATAACCCACATTGGATATTTTATTATATTAGGTCATATGGAAAACTAATTAAACATGCATCACATCTTGAGTGGGCCTAATTGTTGAGAGCATGTGTTCCCTCTTAAGATGACACATGTTCAAAACCAGAGGGGGGTAGAGTATGTATGTCTTCATAGACTTAGTAGTAAAATCGTTGCACAGAGGTGGTGAGCCTCTCGCCTCAACAAATGTGGGTCTTTTCAGGATCTTTGAATACTTTAACTAACAATGATAAGGGATAAAAACCCTCGGAAAAATCGTGGAAAAATCTCACAACATGGGCAAAGAAAAACAGTATCATAGGTAATGTTCAATTCTACTCAATGGGATTTTAAAGAAAATTAACGATTTTCCAATAGGAATTATTTCCCAAATTCAGTAGCGAGAAGATAACTCCACATCTGTTAGATTTTGGTATCCACGGTGGCCTCTAAGTTTGATGGGTACATATATAAAATTAAGCTTATGAACCGATTATGAATTGATTTTGTTATAGTAAAATTTGAGTATCTAAACTTATTGTTCAAATTGACTCACTCCTTATTACGCTCAAATATAGGGAGAGCTGCTTGGTTGGTTTAGGATTTGATTTATCAGAATCACAATAAATTAAATCTTGCTTGTTAAACGTGAAGCCGAATTAAAAAAATAAATTGGTGTTGACCTCACTGTCTTCAATCGTTCGCCGCCCACACCACCAACACCAACCTACTATGCCATCTCAGTGACTCCACTGTGCAGTCATGTATTCCACATGAAAGAATTGGAGCATTCTAGAGCTTCTTCCATCTATAAATTTGTGATCTCTCCTCTACCTCCAGTAATGAAAATCTTCTGTTTTATGTGCTTTCGGTTTTCCATTCTTGTTTGTTATATGTTGCATGTTTGTGAATTTGTGAAGTCTTGTGTTGTATGTGCTCCTCTGCGCCCATCAACTAGTATCATTGCCTTCTTGATCTTTTACTTACGCTCGATCTCCCTCTTTATCTCCTCATCGGCAGAATCCCATCCAGCAAAGTCCACCACTGGCATTGTCTACGAGTTGTTCATGATCTAAACCATTGCCATTGCACTAATAATGAAGTGGTTGCAAACCGTTGTGCAATAAAGTGGCCTTTTATAAGGTTTGTGTTGGGACTATTCTCAGTCAGCGTCTTGGACCTTTTCATTGGCCAAGGCATCGTTAGCATAGCGAGGACTCTCTCTAGTCCCTTCGATTCGGTGACTTCTTTCACACCATGCGGCATCTAATATTTGCGGCCTCTTTCAACACCCACACTCTTCAAGGAGGGTCGATATATCCTATGCATGCCACCTAATGTCACGACGTTGAAGCTCAGCGCTGCACCAACGAGCCCTTCTTTGACAAACTTCTACTATCTGCTAGAGAACTCTAGAAGGCAAAGGCAGTGACCAGTGGAATGGTATGGGATCGCGTATTTTTGTGAGTTGTGGTTGTCGTTGTTTAAACGAACAACATTAAAAACATGGGGTTGAAAGTAATGCAATTTAATTCATTAATTAATTAAAAAGAAGAGGTGCTCCTTTGTTAAGAGAGACAGATTTTTATTTTAAAAGGGAGGTGATCTTTGTTATATGATAAAAAAAATTATTAAAGGATGTGGATTTTGTCTTTTATTTCAAAAGGTACTATAATTAAAGGTTTTTTTTGTAAAACTTTATTTTGTAAGAGGAGTTTGATTTTCTAGGGCGTGAATTTTATTAACAATGGAGACAACAGTTACAAATATGGAGAAGTTGGGCGGGCTAATTTTGCCCTATGGAAATCACAGATGGAGGGCATATCGATTTTGAAGGATCAATATTTGTCGATTGAGTGGATAACAAAGAAACCCTCATTGATGATAGATGAGGAATGGAATAAGCTAGATAGAAAGGCAATTGCAACAATCAGCCAGTCTCTAGCAAAGAATGTGTATTTCAATGTGTCTAGAGAAAATACGACAAAAGGATTATGGAAGAAGCTCCATGATCTATATGAGAAGAACACAACATCAAACAAAGTGTTCTTGATGAAGAAGCTTTACCATCTCAAGATGAAGGAGGGTGCTTCAGTTGCTGAGCATCTGAATGAATTTAATATTATTACTAGTCAACTTGCCTCTGTTAAAATCATTCTAGATGATGAAATTAGAGCCATTTTGTAGCTATGAGTACTTCAGCACCTGCAGGGACCCTAAAGTTTGACAATGTCAGCAATAGTTAAATGAAAGAGGAACTGCGACACAAGTCAATTGCAGAAAACTAGGGAGGAGAAACTCTAGCTCTAGTTGATCGTGATAGAAGAATTGGTCGAGGCTAACAAGGCCGATCGAAATCAAGGAGGGGCGGGATCATCTAGTTTCATTGTGGCAAGCCCGAGCACATGAAGAAAGAATGTCAAGTTTGGAAGAAAGTACAAAAGGATCAGAGACCAGCCAGTACAAATCACAAGTCATCCAACACAAATGAAGGTGAGACTACTGATGTAGCCACATATAGTGATGTGTTGTTTACTGTTTCAGTAGAGGATGCATGTTTATATACATCTAGCAATAGCTTTGATTAGATCCTTGACTCTGGGGAATCTCACCATGTAACCCCATGCAAAAATAAATAGATTAATATTAATATTAATATTAATGTTATTAATAATATGAATGTTATTAAGTTAGTAATATGAAATGTTAATAATTATGAAAAATTATTATGATTAATAATTTTATTAATATCATTTTCTTAAACATCATTAATATTGCATTAATAATGTTATTATACAATTTATTATTAATAATATTACCAGTGCTTGAAATATTTTGATAATAATATTATTTTTAATATTAATTTGAATATTATTATAAATAATTTTTATTTCCTTTTTTAAATAAAAACCTTATATTATAAAAACTTAAAATCTTAAATTAATAAAAATCAAATATTGTAAAAAACTAATATCATAAAGCCTAAATAAATTAAAATTATGAAACACTAAAATTATAAAATTCAAAACTATTACATTTAGGAACTTGATATTTAATAGTTTCAATATTGAATTCTTTTCTATATTTAATAAAATACTTGATATTTAATAGTTTCAATATTGAATTCTTTTCTATATTTAATAACCTAATTTTATTAAAGCTCATACAATCACATTTATGAACGTGATATTTAATATTTATATAAATATGTTTTGTTTTTCTTTTTAAATATTGAATATTATCCTATTAAATTAAACTATTAATTTTAAGAATTATTTTATGATTATTATTAAATATATTTATATAACTAATGTAATAACATTAATTTTAATGATAATGATTTTATATATATATATAAAGTTAACGCTAATTATATATTATTATGTTATATAATTAGTTATCAATATTAATATGAAAAAGTAAAGTGTGAAATTTTGGCCATTTCCTCGAATTTTAATGATATTCTTTATTAACAATAAATACAATTACAATCTGATAAAAAAAAAAAGAAAACAGATTTGCTAGTAGAGATGGAACGCTGGCACAAAGAAAAAGAGCAAGTTCAATATACAGCTGAAGACCTCGAGAAGGAAAAAACTTTGTACAAGGAGCTCTATAGGCAAAATCGGGTCGAGGAAGAGGAGCAAAGAATAAGATCCCGTTGTTTATGGCTGAAGGCTGGGGACAAGAACACCTCTTTTTTCCACAATAATATCAAGACCAGAAGAGCCAGCAACCAAATAGACAAAATCGAAGTGGCAGGGAGGGAGCTGAAGGAACAAGAAGAAATAAAAAGAGCAGCCTTTAATCATTTTAAGGATCTCCTTACTGCAGACCCCCAACATCAAAACAGCGAGGCTTTCCTCAGTATTATAGAGAGCAAAATAAAAGATAACCACAACAACAAGCTTGAACAAGAGCCTTCAGAAGAAGAAATCAGAGAAGCCACCTTCAACATGCAGCAAGACAAGGCCCCTGGGCCGGATGGCTTCACGGTGGCGTTCTACAGGCAACATTGGGAAATTATAAAGAAGGACTTCGTGAGAATGATAAAAAACGCCTTCAGAAATCACAAGGTGGGGGAAAACACGAAATCCTCCCACATAGCTTTGATCCCAAAGGAAGCAAATCCAAAAACCTTTGACAGATTCCGCCCCATTTCGCTCTGCAATGTCTCATACAAGATAATCACAAAAATTCTCGCCAACAGATTAAAGAAATTCCTTCCCATCTTAATCTTTGAGAATCAGGGCGGTTTTGTTCCTAGCATGCAGATCATTGACAATGTCATTCTAGTCCAAGAAGCCATTCACAGCAGCCTCAATAGAGGAGAGCGGGGAATGATCATCAAATTGGACATGGCCAACGCCTTTGATCGGGTGGACCACTCGTTCTTAAGAGCAGTCCTTAAAAAATTTGGCTTCTCCTCCAACTTCATCAGTATCATCTTTGAGTGTATATCCAATCCTTGGACAGCACCTCTGATCAATGGTCGCCCCAGCAGTTACTTCAGAAGCTCGAGGGGACTAAGGCAGGGTTGCCCCCTCTCACCTTTCCTTTACATTCTTATGGCAGAGACTCTGAGTGTCCATCTTGAAAATATCCGCAGTAAAAAAGAAATTATGGGCATCCGCATTGAACGAGGATTAAAGGAGATTAATCACTCGCTTTTCGCGGATGACACCTTACTAATCGGGGGAGCTTCTACTCTAATGGCCAGGAGGTTCAAAAGAGTCCTGGACGCTTTCCTCATCGCTTCTGGGGGCAAACTAAACAACAGAAAATGTAAGATTTACACTTGGAATGTCTCCCTTCAGATTCAACAAAGAATTTCTCAGATCCTAGACATTCCTTTACAAAGAAACTGGAGCTCCTTCTCTTATCTGGGCCTACCTTTGGCAAAAGAACACATTAAAGCAGAAGTTTGGACAAAACTTATTGAGAAGATGCGAGGCCTCCTCCAAAGTTGGGGTGCTTCCTGGTTGAACCTTGCTGGCAGAACCATTCTCATAAAGGCTGTTCTTTCAGGCCTCCCCATTTACCAGTATGCGGTTATCATGGCTCCCGCTAGTACTCACAAGCACATTGAGCTCATTATGAGAAGTTTCCTCTGGCAAGGGGGAAAACAAGACACAAAGAAATTCAGTCTTGTCAACTGGGAACAAGTCATTCTTCCGTATGAAAAAGGTGGCTTATCCATAAAAAAACCTAGTCTCTCCAATCAGGCCCTGGGGCTTAAACTAATCTGGAAGATCCTGTCAGGAAATGGCTCGTGGTGGGTGGAGATAATAAAAAGAAAATACCTCAGTGGCCAGAATTCCAACATTCTCCAGGATCCAATTATGGACAGGCCATGTACTCCAATGTGGAGATTGATTAAAAAAGTTTTGCCTCACTTCAGAGGAAATGTCTCTAAAGTTCCAGGTAGCGGAAAGAAGGTTAAAATCTGGGTTGACAGAATAATGGGCTCCAATCAACGAAATTCGCTTCAAGAATTGCAACCTCTTCAAGCATGGATGGAGGAGCGAAACATTCACACTCTGTTTGACATATCCTCTTGGTCTCAAAACAGGTGGCTCGATTGGAAAGATCTTAATCTTCCTCCGGAGCTTCGAGACCTATGGCACAATCTGAGACTTTCTCTCTCTGGCTCTGCCCCTATTAACAAGGAAAAGGAGGACAGATACATCTGGGATACCTGTGGGGGAAGCTTCACAGTAAAAGAAGGCTATAAATCTCTGCAAAACATGACACTAATAGCAAATTGGAATCTTCATAAGGCAGCATGGAAGAATGAATGCATCCCAAAGGTGAAACACTTCAACTGGGCCCTCTTAAAAGGAAAAATTCTAACAGCCGAGAACCTGAGAAAGAGAGGTATACAAGGCCCCTCGATCTGTTGTTTTTGTCGAGCTGCAGAAGAGACAATTCAACACATTTTCCTTAATTGCCCTTTCGCCCAAAGCTGTTGGGACCAGTTAGTTAGTCCTCTGGAAATCAATAGAAGATTTGATCAGGTAAACAACCTTCAGAGAAACTGAAAAAAAAGAATATCCTTTGAACAGGAGAGGCAAGAATAACCTCATAAGAATTTGGAAATGTATCCCAGCTACGCTGTGTTGGAACATCTGGTTAGCTAGGAATAACTACGTTTTCAAAAATGGAAAGCCAACAATAGAAAGGATCATCGCCAAAACAATTGCAGGGATCTCAGAAGCTATCAGTACTAATCATATAGCTCTCCCAGATCAACAAAGTTGGACAAAGGAAGAGAAAGAATGGTATAACAGCTTCAACATTAGTCATTCACAAAGTTCCCCCCCTCAGCCTAAAGCAACGCAGAAGCACTACAATTGGAAACTTAGGGGAGATAAAGAGGAAATAAACAAATGGATTCTTGCCCAGAACCGTCCCCTTCTTCTATTTGACGGAGCTTCAAAGAGCAATCCCGGGAGAGCCGGTGCTGGGGGTATAATTAAAGATCAGAAGGGGAACCTCATATGCAGCTACGAATGGGGGCTCGGGACCGCCAGCAATAACGTTGCAGAAGCATATAGCCTGTTACTAGGTTCCTCGATTCTCCATAAGCTTGGAATGCGGAATGCCTTAATCCTTGGGGACTCGGCAATCATTATCGCAGCAATGAATTCAGGCAAAGAATTCAATAAAACAAGCCTCAACAACATCAAAGAGCGGATAATTGACAATATCAGACACTTGGGGGAAGTCACCTTTAAGCACGTGTTAAGGGAGAACAATGCAGAAGCGGATTCTCTAGTGAACAAAGCGGTCAACCGGCAGCAAGGACAGGTCAATGAGAATGGCAGAAACTATGAAAGAGCAATCCCTTAAGAATCCTACTTGTCTGACAGATTTCAGGATTAGCCTCTGCAGAATTTGTCAGTACCCCAATCCCACTGCGGGCTCTCCCTCACTAAATCCTCCCTTTTCTCACAATTTGCCGGCGTCTCCCTTACACCTTGATCTCAGAGTATCTCTCTCCCATCCTCCTCGTGACTTCCCCTTCGAATTTGCAGTTAAACGTCCTCTCCACACTCGCGAACTCTCCCTCCTAAATCCACAATCGGATCTGTTTGCAATTCCCCAAGCAAAATATCTCCTCCCCGACTGCCCCCTCTCGCTCCTTTATATCCCCCCTCCTTCCCATTCGTTTTTCACTCCTCTCTCGCATAACCAGTTTCAGTTTGGGCTAGTGGAGTTCTCATAGCAAGGAAGCTCTCTCAGCGGCAACAATCAGCCGTCCCCAGCACCCGACCTCCTTTCCAGTGTCCAGCAAGCAAGCCTCCAGAGATTTATCGGCCCTCCGGCCTTTCACTCAGCGCTCAGGTATAAATCCAGTATTCAGAAAATCGTTTTTATACTAATCAGTTTGCTCTCAGTCATGACAGAAAGACAGCAACCTGGAGCTCAGAGGGATGGAGCTAATCCGCTTGACAGAGTCCTGGGCAATGACACCTGCACCCTTTGCAGAGAGCATTGTTTCATGATTGCTCGCTTTGTGAAGCACCACAACGAACTCCGGGAGGACTTCATTGCAGACAGCCGATCCAAGCGCAAAAAGCTGGAAAAACATAAGAAGGAAATTGAGAGCCTCAAGGACAAGTGTGAACATCTAGAGGAGGCAATCAAACACATCAAAAGCATCATGGAGAGCATGCAGGCAGAGGCTTCCTCAAAAGACAGTCAACAGGAACAGCAGAAAGAAGCTCAAATGGAGGACACAGTGAACCAATTCTGGAGTTAATCTCATGAAAAGCAAAGTATGCTTAATAGATGGCCTTTTTGTAAGACAGTATAGTAGATATCTTTTTCAGTACTCCTTGTTCAAGTTAAACTCCCAGAAGTCAAGGGCTGCGCCCCTCTTTTGGACTTCTTTACTTATCTCTCTTCTAGCATCCTATGTATTTCCCCCTGCTTTCTGCAGTTTTTATAATATATGAGTAGACGACCTTGTTAAAAAAAAAAATACAATTACAATATTGTAAATATATAAAGAAAATGTAATGTACAGAAATGATATTTGATTCTCATAAATGAGGTTGAATAAAAATCGTATTAGGTACCATTTTTAATCTTAATTGTAACCGATTTCAATGATAAATTGCGTTTCAATGAGAAATTTTCAAGGTGTTTTAGATGTCCATATATTCTTAAAAATTAATTAGAGAGCTTGGAGAATGAAGCAATCCTATGAAAAAAATGATAAATATACATTGTTGTCACACACTCCCATACTAAGTAAAAAAAAATTTTAATATTACATGGCAATCTTTTACCTTAATAATAAAACATGGTGGTTACATTACTTGATATTAAACAATAAACTTATTAACACAAGCAGCGGATTTCCAATAACTATATATAATAAGGTAGCGACATAAATTAAAGTTGATACCATACATATGTGGCATGTATATAGTTGGCACGCAACACTGTTATCCAGGGTGATTGACTAAGGTTATATGATTATACATATATGCATAGCGTTTAATTACATAACCCTTTAGAAATCTCCGCCACTACGGAGCCTTCGGCTTACATACAATGCACAAAATTCAATTATCATTAAATAGCAACAGCTACCGTTCGGATTTTTCCATATCCCGAACTTACCTGCATTCAATACATTCGTCTGGCCTCTGCATTTGGTACCAACTGTTCAAACCTGCGTCGTCCATTTGGCAAGGTGGACGGTGCGATGGCACTTGGCCATGTGCTCCCGGAGCTCGAGGTGTTACAGTCTGGCTTCTCGGAGAATATTGATTTCGCGCCCATTTCCACCGGCTATCGAATGGTAAACAATGCTTATGGCAGATCAACGGAGGGAAAACATGCCACGAATCGCTCATAGGTATGGAAAGTTTATAAACCTATTCCCTTTCTTTCGGATTCTATTGTTCATTTGGTCAAGCGACGAGTTTGCTGTAGCTCTGAAACCCTGTGTAGTTCTCATGCAATTTACAGCTACTGTTAAGGCTATGAAACGATTCAGGTATGCGTTCCTTTATAATTTGCAATGCTTCAATGTTTACTAGCGGTAATATGCTAAGTTTCCTTATAACTCTAATTTGTTACAGTCCCTTTGTCTGTCACGATTTCCAGCTATTACTCAACAGTGTTAGTTTTTATTATACCACTGTTCCATACTGCATTTTATTCTCAGATTTAATTAAGTATTGATTGCTGGTTCAGGTAAGAAGCTGTCGTCGAGCATTGAGGGCAAGGGTAGCTTCCTACGTGTTGTCGACCGCCCTTAACCAGGTATGCAAATTACTGTTGTTTATTTTGCATTCTCATCACTCGAATCGAAGTCTGAATCTGGCTTCCCTTGAGCAGGGATGTCAGACATTGACTATTTCGATTCGGCTTCCGCATAAACCAGGGTTCTCTGGCAATGAAACGACCTCTAGCCTTGCTCGGGCGGGACCCCATTGTCGAGAAGCACAGCACTCTGAGCTTCGAATTGATTAGTCCAGGGATTATTTTAGCATGTTTATTTTAAGTTTAAGCCATTCGGCTCATTTTGTCTACGGACAATTATTTGTGAACGAGCTTATAGTTTGACTCTGTCATAGACCGTTTTATTACTTTCCTGTATAAATGAGGCTAACCCTTTTAAGTTCGGTTTGTTCACATACTCTTGTTTACAGTCCTCTCGGCGGATTTTATCTTCTGTCTCCTAGTTTACTATTCTGAGTTTTTCCACACAGAATGATTAATATACAGCTATCCATTTTCATTATGATATTGCGTTAATGTCACAAGACTCACTACAAATATGTTGTTGTATTACAGTTATAATACTTCTGTTATATGATGTATTCTGGTTGATTATGATACCCTGCGGCTTGTTTTCATTTCCGTTCAACTTTGGGGTTTACTTGTAAGTTGGACTGAGAATGCATATACCACAGTTATCGTGCTATTTTGGTCGCACATATTGTTTATTTGTTGGATAGTCAAAATACGTTTATTTTGAATATGCATTCTGTGCATGCAAAGTGCAGAGTTCGATTCCATAATTTATGAGGTTCTTATCGTTCTCTGGCTACGGCTATCCGGGTCCGGGGTTTGGTCTGCATTTAAGTTTTCTTTATTTTATGTGGACAACGATGTAACACATATATATGCACTCATCCTTGTTGCGGGACTTACCAGTCCGCCTTATGATTCAATGCCATGTTGTGAATGCGTATTAGGGGTTTCTACCAAGAATGCATATTCCATCTCTCTCGAATCTTGCTGTACAGAATATATATTTCGTTTGCTTGACTTGTAACTTAAACAGAGGGTCTACGGTATACCCCTTTCATATTTCTAAATGTCATTCAGATAATAAAGACTTGTTTATTCAGATTTATGTCGTATGATTATTTCTAGATAAAATGCAAGGGTTTGATGTCTGCTTCTTCTTCCAATACAAATGCGTTTCGGTCTCTGTTTATACAAATACTGTTTGATTCTCTTTTTATTTTCAGATAAGAATAATAGTCAACTAACCCCTACTGTTTCCATTTCTTCTCACAGAACAGTATAATAGTTTAGCACAGTACAATATAAAAGATAACTTCAGTAAATAAATAGTCTCACAGTAGGCCATACCTGCTATTCTGCAAACCTACTTGAGTGCTTGTCAAACCACCCGACCGTAGGAAGAGTTCCTTCTCTGATCTTCCACCCCCAAGCACTTGCAGGTCCTACTCGACCGCAATTACACTGGTCTTGCCAGTAAACACTATCTGATCCTAACCAGACGTAGCGTACACAGGAAATTCTTTCCTCTTATGCCATCTGATCCTAACCAGACATAGCATGAATGTTTTTTTCTCTTTTCTGCCATCTGATCCTAACCAGACATGGCATTTCCCCTTTTTCCTCTGGGGTCTCAACTACCTCCAGGTAGTTAGGGTTCCACTGTAACTGATTCCTCAGTTACTAACCATGATTAATCATAACTCAATTCAAAAAGTACCAACACAACTGTTTTTCATTCACATAAAATTAATAACAGGAACATATATATTTCTCAAATAAAGTTCTTGTTCAATAATTACTTTCACTATTTACTAGTATTAACTTTTCACAAGGGATGTTACAATCGTAGATTTAGTTCTTCAACTTAATTATTGTGGAAAATAAAATTATAAAAACCTTATATTATAAAAGTATAAAAACTTAATTTGATAAGAAAACAAATATTACAAAAACCTAATATTATAAAACCTAAATAAATTAAAATTATAAAAACCAAAGCTATCACATTTATAATCTTGATATTTAATAATTTAAATATTAAATTCTTTTTAATATTTAATAACCTAAAATCATAAAAGCTCATGCCCTCACATTTATGAACATGATATTTAATATTTAATAAATATTAAATATATTTTGCTTTTTTAATATGGAATATTATGATATTAAATTAAACTATTAATTTTAATAATTATCTTCTTATTTTTAAATATTTTTAATTTTAATTTGATTAATATAAATATTTAAGTTAACATTATTTTAACAATAATATTAATTATATAATATTATGTTATATAATTGGTTATCAATATTAATATAAAATAGTAAAATGTGGAATCTTAATTAATCATAAAATTATAAAAACCTTAAATTATAAAAATTTATAAACTTAAATTAATAAATAAAAATATTATAAAATCCAAATATCATAAACCTAAATAAATTAAAGTTATAAAACACTAAAATTATAAAAACCAAAACAATCACATTTATCAACTTAATATTTAACAATTTAAATATTAAATTCTTTTCAAATATTTAATAACCTAAAATGATAAAAACTCATGCTCATATTTAATATTTATATTAAATATGCTTTGTTTTTCTTTTCAAATGTAGAATATTATAATATTAAATTAAATTATTAATATTAATAATTACCTTATTATTATTATAAAATTTGTTTATATAATTAATTTAATAACATTAATCTCATATATATATATATATATATATATATATATATATATATAAACACTATTTTATCAATAATATTAATTATATAATATTATGTTATGTTATATAATTAGCTATCGCTATTAATATTAATATGAAATAGTAAAGTGTGAAATTTTGTCCATTTCCTAGAATTTTAATGATTTTATTCATCAATAATAAATTAAATTACACTATTATAAATTTATAAAACAAATGTAATGTAGAGAAATGATATTTGATTCTCATAAATGAGGTTCAATAAAAAGATTATTAGTTGACATTTTTAATCTTAATTGTAATTGGCTTCAATGATAAATTGAGTTTCAATAATGAGAAATTTTCAAGATGTTTTAGATGCCTATATATTATTAAAATTTAATTAAAAAGCTTGGAGAATAAAGCAATCCTATAAAAAAAAATGATGAATATACATTGCAAATTTAATTCTTCAACTTAATTATTGTGGAAAATAAAATTATAAAAACCTTATATTATAAAAATTTAAAAACTTAAATTGATAAAAACCAAATGTTATAAAAACTTAATATCATAAAACCTAAATAAATTAAAATTATAAAACATTAAAGTTATAAAACTGAAACTATCACATTTATCAACTTGAAATTAATAATTTAAATATTAAATTCTTTTTAATATTTAATAACCTAAAATCATAAAAATTGATGCCATCACATTTATGAACGTGATATTTAATATTTATATTAAACATATTTTGTTTTTTAATATTACATATTATGATATTAAATTAAATTATTAATATTAATAATTATTTTATTATTATTAAATATGTTTATATAATTAATTTAATAAAATTAATTTTAATGATAATAATAATAATATTAATAATAATTTTAATTTGATTAATATAAATATTTAAGTTAACACTATTTTAACAATAATATTAATTATATAATATTATGTTATATAATTAGTTATCAATATTAATATAAAATAGTAAAGTGTGAAATCTTGACCATTTCCTCTAATTTTAATGATTTTTTACCTGAAAAAAAAGAATTACAATATTGTAAATATATCACGCAAATGTAATGTAGAGAAATGATATTCTAAGCTCACAAATAGGTTAAAGAAAATAATTTTAACTATTATTTACATCAATAAAATTAAAATTACAATATGCAAATGTGATGTAGAGATGATATTCTGTTCTCACAAACAAGATTGAAGAAAAGGATTATTGGCTGCCATTTTTAATCTTTATTTTAATTGACTTCAGTCTTAAATTGAGTTTTAACACTGAGAATTTTTCAATGTGTATTAGATAGTCATATATTCTTAAAGCTTTATTAGAGAACTTGGAGAATGGGGCAATCCTCATGAAAAAATGATGAATATACATTCCATATTTAGTTTTCAATTTAATTATTGTCGTTTTAAAAAATATTGAACTTATTGAAGATAAAAAAAATATATAGATGTGATAGATACTTTTAAAGGGGAAATTTAAAAAAAAAATGTTGGAGATCAATCACATCTATCTATCATCAACAAGATCAAAAATAAAATCCTAAGGTGCTCGTTATTAACCCATGAACAAATAGCATGTAACCTCATTATGCAATGACCAATAATTATTAGTTGGGAAAACAATAATTATTAACCCATGAACAAATAGCATGTAACCTCATTATGCAATGACCAATAATTATTAGTTGGGAAAACAATAAGAAATAGGTAGATAAATAAATTCTCATTGTAAATAGAAGCTTTAAAATAAGAATAGTGTTCATGAATTCCTATCGGAAATAAGTTCATATAGCTCCCTAGTGTACAACACATTAATAATTAATTGATAATCCATAAAATTACAATAACATAAACATTCATTCAAAATAGTTGGGTCAATATCCATTCAATGCAATTGGACTGGTAGATAATGTCCATTACTTCAAAACATGTATCAACCTTACAACAAAGGAAAAAATCCATCCCTTAGTGAGTTAAGATGAGAAGATCAAAGAAATTTAAATTGCTTGAGATTTTGTTGTGCCCTTCCTCTGTGCATTGCCAATTTATTCTACATTAAAACAATATTTTTACCATGATTTAAAACAATCCAAAATCACCCCATTGTTTAATCATATCCAAAAACTTACCAGAATAATTTTATTAATATGAATTCATGCTATCATTGGCTCTCCACTACTTATAGTTAGGATTATCTTCTTGAGAACAAGAGAAAAAATAACAGTTCTTATATTAAATAAGCTTTTACATTTCCAGAAAATATATAACCACAATGCCTCTGAAACAAAGAACACCAAAATAGGAAAAGTAAATAGTTAAAGAAAAAAGAATAGAGGGCTCTAGAGCAACCTTTACATTTTCTTTAGGATCTGTTACAATGTGAAAAAAAAAAAAAGAATTAGCATTACAAGGTTTTAAGAAAAATGATAAAACACATGATATTGTAATATATAATTAAAATTCACTAATTTACTCTGTATAGTTTTGAGCAATCCAAAGAGTGAGCATTCAACACAATTGAACATGCACCATAATTTAGTGATCCATGAGATCTCTTATGCAACTGCTAACCACTAAATGGCAAGGGAATTAGTAACTCATAAGCAACCACAGAGATAATGGAGTGGTGAAGGGAATTTGTAACCCATAAGGAGCCATTGGAGTAATGGAGTGCCTAAATCACTTGGAAAATGATTGAATGGCATACTTTTGAGAATATGAATAGTTTCATATTTTTTAAATTCATTTTTTTTTTGTTAATTATGATACCTGGTAATAAATAACAGGAATAGTAAAATTTTAATCATGTTCTGTAAAAAAATAATTTAAGTATAGTTTAAACATGTGATTTAGATACCTAAAAACCATATTGTTTTCAATTTTATTCATTGATGGAGTGGTGAAGATGAAAATAAACTAGCATCTTTCAATTTAGGTCATTCAATCAAAAAAATAATTAAGAAAATGATTAAAGTAACCAATTCTTTATGCCTACATTCCTCCCTAATCATTTTATAAAATTTGAAATTTACACATATACAATCATCAAATATATATTTGATGATATAAAATTCCTCCTTACTGATCTTACACTCCACTATGACGGTACTAATCGGGGGAGCATCAATGTAGCATCTGCTCAGAACCACAAAATAAGTACACGTCATGCTGCTTTCGATGTAATTACAAGGAAATGACACGGCTGCTGTATTCTTGATCGGCCATGTTTAACCAAGCACCAAACTCGTACCCTCTGTGTCGACTTTTGCACCTCCAGCAATAATTGCACCTATATTTCCCCTTTGGATCTTTCTTTAGTTGTAGGTCATTCCAGGGTTTTAAATTGTCCACTTACTTTCCCAAAGAGTATACCTGTCGCCTCCACGACGGAGGCGAGGCAGGGGGTGTCATATGAAATGCGTGATACAGCAGAACTCCAGGAGTGCAGATATAAAAGCTCAATGATGTGGGAATGAGCCAATGGACCTTCTCTTCCTCCGTTTGCAGAAGAAACACAGCAAACAAATTTAAAATTTTCAGAAGTTTCTCCTCTGACACTCACAAGTAACAGCCAATTATCAGTTAAGCTGACGCTGACATGCCGAGTGTGTAGGATGACAAAACAATTCGCTTTCCTGAAAGCTCGACCAGAAAGAAATTGCAGGCGAGAATAAGTTTGGGAAAGTCCAGATGGTCGCAGCAGGCAGCCGACTACACCTTTTATAAGCGCCCCGAGGGGTGTGAGTTTGGTGAACAAGTGCCATACACCCAGAAACAGTTGCAACGCCAAGAAGACGTTATTCAAAATCAACTCCAAGTCCTTCGACATCCTTTCTCCACCAATGAGGAGCCGAAGCAGCAGAGTCAATTCAGCGTGTTAATCGATCTCCTCCTCCTTCGAAAGCGCAGTCTGCTAAACTTTCTTCTCCTCTGCTACTTAATAATCTCCATCCTCCTTTTTAACGAAAAGAAGGCATGTTATTCCCCTTTTTCCTGATCTTGATATACAAGCCATCCCTCACCGCTCACAAACCATCCAAGTGCTTGACATGATTGCAATGTCATTGTCATCTTTCTTTTCCTTTTCTTTTTATTTATTCTTTTCTTCAAGATGAAGGGATTCTCATGCATGTATATTACTGTTTGATGTTCATACCCTACTTTCGTTTATGTTCCGCCTTCACTTTAATAGGAAAAGAAAAAGATAAATTCCGCGTAAATTGGTTAAAGAAGATAACGCTCTTCATGTCCTGTTCAGCACCTCTCTTTTCTTTACTTTATTCTTTTATTCATCTTGTTGCAGGTCCCATGTGAGATTCTGCATGAGACAGGTTTACATATGAAGGAAGGCAGGCATTTTTAGGCATTTTTTTTTTCTTGGCATCTTCTTTTTTACCTTGACAACATATTTGACACATCGCCCAATATCTTTTAATTATTATCTTCTAGTAGTTCGAGGTGGTCCAAGATGAGGTTGTAGTTTAATTAGATTGTTTTTTTTTTCAGAAAATTATGGAAATTTAAGTTATGAGAAATTTGAGTAGGGATTTTTGTAAATTTAAGTTATAGTAGTTAATTGTCTTCAATTTTTTAATTATTTAAAACAAATATTGCCTCTACAAAAAATTTTGAAATTTTTTTACCCAAATTCCAATATTTTTAACAAATCGGATAATTCCTCCACTTACGTAAACAACTCCGAAGATGAGCAGGTTCAATGTAGATACCTTTACTTTCCTATTATCTTTTCCTTTCAGCGAATAGAAACTTCCGTTGAAAGGAGTGGATTGACGTTTCAAATAACCAATGCCAAGAGAGAGTAGATTAGTAGATGGAATGGAATGTTGGACCCAAAATTGATTTTTTTATTTCTTTGTCTAGTTAAAGATGACATAATTTGGTTAAAAAAAGGTGAAGTTGAGTTGACATATGTGTAATTACATCATTTTCATAGTGAAAGTAAAGTTGAAGAAATTTGGGAACAAGGGTCTCTACATGATTTGATAATAATGATATTGGATTTTAAATCATAAAAGGATTATTGAAGTTGAGAATCACATCATTTCAAAGTAAAAATAAAGAAATTTGGAAACAAGGTTGGCCTACTTGGCATGATAATAATGATAATGGATTTTAAATCATAAAAATATTATTTTTACACTGATGATGATAGGGTGTAATAAAGCATACTCGTATTTGAAAAAAATTGTTGTTTATCTAAATATTAATTTTGAATATAAATCTTTATCTAAATGTAATTCTGATGTGATTTACTCATTAATTTTTTTAGTTTAGAGTCATCATATGCCTTGAAAGTGATTGAATATTTAATTAAATTTATCTTTGATGGCCATTTGCCTACATCGTCCTCTTTCCGATAATAGCATTACTTACCATTGTGTTGTCATACAATATATACATATGGAGTAGTCTAACAAGGCAGAGGAATTACCTGGTTTCCATTCCCGCCCAGAAAAACGTTCGGCTCTGGCAATCGGAAATTCCTCCGCCCTCCGCCACCCTTCGCCAACTCCGCTACCATTTGCCACCCTTCCACATTAATTGCAGCTGGGATTTGCTCTGACAGATTCGGATTCGGATCTCCTGACTCACCTTGGTCACATCTCACCACGATGCTACAGGTTGTCTGCTGTTGGTGGCTGGCATTCAAATTTCTCAAAATCGCGCGCCTCAACTCCTGACGCATTTGCCATTGGAACTCAGAACTCAGACCTCTTTGCATAGTGAAAACCACGCGCCTCAACTCTCGACGCATTTGCCATCAAAACTCAGAACTCAGACCTCTTTGATAGTAAACATAGTCATTCACACTTGCCATTACAGGAGCAACCAGGAATTCCGCTATCACCAGCTGACCACCTTAAGATCTTCAGGAAGCTTTCGTCATAAACATTACAGGAACCCAAAAGAGCAAGAAAAGAAGAAGAAGAAGATAAAGTCCAATCATGTATGTGAATCCATTGTATAGTTTTAATAAATTCTATCAATGAATATCAGTGAATGTGAAATTGCAATCATCTAGTTATTGCTGAGAATACAGGGGACAGAATTGTGTTCCATAAATATGTAATTGCAATGCCACAAGTTCCCTAATCCATCACACCATTGAGAAAGGTTATGAAAATGCCAACACAATAGCAAAACAAAAGCTATGGAATGTGTTCTGTATTTGCCGATCTTATTTTTATCATGCCCAACTTAAACATATACCCTTGAATCCTCATTCTATTTTCAACTACTCATCTTATATTTACAATGTTGAGAATCTACCAAAATGCTTGTGATTTTGAATTTGAGCTCGTGAAGTTCACGGCTCATACACAAGTCCATGCTTTGCGCACCTATGACTCTTAGACACCCTTATCCTCACTAAGGGGAGGTATGCATTGTCTGCTGAAAAATTTTCAATGATCATAGTCTAGCTGCTTACAATTTTTGCTAACAGTGGCCAATATCTGTCAATATAAAGCCTTTACTGTAATTTAGTCTATCTAGCAATGCATTTTAGTTGCTTTACACTGCATTGAGTTGCGGTTTTTTTGTTTTCTTATCTACTGAAGCTGAGGCATTTTAATTTTTTATGAGCCCGTTCAGATATTTCCCCTTTTTTAATCTGCATGACTTCCTAATTTGAAGATACTAATGCTCTTAACTACTCTTATCAAAACTTGCTGCTATTTTCTACCTACTTATTTTAAGTTTTGATGTACTTTTGATATGCTAAATGTAAGTTGATACAGTTGATTTCATTTTACATGATAACTCTAATGATTGTTAACATGGCAATCTATCCCATATTCTACATTTGAGTCTTTTGATATGAAAATAGTACTTAAAGCTCATGTTTTGGGAGCCTCTGCCAAGTTCAAATGTTCTTGATTTTGGTGTTAAATGTGCTTTGTTAAGAAGGGAAATAATAGCACGTCTGTTGTCGGGTGGGTGCTCAACCAACTTATGTCTCCAAACCAAACTCTAATTCTCTTACATGTCAAGCCGCCATTCTCACCATTCCAACGCCATGTATGAATCCTTACTTATGTTTTATTGTACCTTACATGTTTGGTTTGTATGTCTGTTAGGCACAGTTCATGTTTTTGGGTTGTTTTTTCATTCGGAACCAATGCTCTAAGTCAACATCTTAGCTACTTTAACGAGACAAGGAAATATGTTATGACCCACAATTGATTTTACTCTCATTTTCCTGATATGGAATAAGTTTCCTGTGCATGCCTGTCTTCTCATCCAAGTGTTGATTGTATGTACATCAACAATTTACATCTTGGAAGTTTGTTTGCTGGTTCAGTGGTTCAATTTTTACACTCTGTCAGTGGTTTCTATTTTGTTTCCTGGATTTGTGACTAACAATAAATCACTTGAGGTAGCGATATAATAAGATTGTGTATCCACTACAGGTTTGTACAGAGGATAAAAGGTTTTATGGGTGGTTTTTTAAGAAAATTTGATTTCATATCCAAGTCTCTGAAGTAACATATTTTTGGATTTTTTATTTTATCATTTATTATTATTATTGAATAGTTCTGATTTGGCTTACATTAATTTAAATATGTGTGATGTTGTATATAGATTTAGTTATTTTTCATAAAGACCCTCAGCCAGTTCAACATATTTTCCCCACAATAAAGGAAAAGAAAAATACTCTATGTAATACTAATACCAGCTCTAACCAAATTATATGTTTTGTTTTACTCTTACACAATTATAAGAGCTCATTGAAACCCAAAAGCCTTGCTTGCCTGCTTATCGAAGCACGCAGAAAACTCCTGGGAACCTTAGTTATTAACATTGTTTGCTCAGCTTGCAAGGCGAAGACACGTTTTCCTTCAAAATAACTGCTCAAATAATTATGTTAATCAAATAATTTGAAAGGATGAGAGCAACATAAATGACCTTTTATGGTAGCTTGTCAATGAAAAAGTCAGTGGCTACAACATTTGGATGTAATTTTTTCTTGATCTTCTTTGTATTTGGGCCTTCTCCAATTTTCAGTCAGCTAATATGATTGCCTCAAGAAAATATTTTGAAAAAGCTAGATGTATGAACTAGATCTCATCATTGTTAAAATAATAAATTGATCTAGCAAAGATTTATGTCTAACAAATATTCACCCGGGACAATCAAAGTGTTATAACTAGATAGCAAACTTTCCTATACGATTCCATATAGCAAGGTGTACCCAAATTTTCATCCCAAGTTGACTGCTAAGGTCCTAAAAGGATCCTCCCTACAATACACACTAACCAAATTCTAGTGACTGCACAACACCAACTTTATGGATAAAGGAAAAACATAATTTTTTTCTAAATTTTCTTGTTTTAAGTGAATAAGCTCCTCTTCAAGATCAAAGATGCATGCACTTTTACTTGCAAGTTCTAAAACAAGGTTATCTCTCTCACCCATCATCTTAGAGTTTTCTTCTTGTAACTCTTTCAGCATCTGCTGATGGGCTTCAAGTTGTTCAGATATATCTTGATACTTTGCTTTCGGTGTTGTTTTATCCAACATCAAGCTATAATTTATTTCTTTAAGTTCTTGCACTGTGATTTCCAACCGCTGTAATTGCTCTTGACCTGTTACCAAAGCTTCTGTTATCTTCTCTTTGATTCCTCAAGTGTATTGACCCGCAGTAGAAGGTTTTGAATTTGATTTTTCAAGGATCCAACCTTAGAGTTGAGGTTTTCCTTTTCCTGTTCTAAAGATTGATTGATATTTCATACTAAGAGTGATTGATATTTCAGACCTCAAAAAAATCATAAAGGGGGTCTTATATTTATATATATGTTGGATAACTTTCTAAGCTTAAAAGTTCAGTTCTAATGTCCTTGTATATTGTTTGACCAGATCAGTTACAAATGGGCAAGCGAAGCAAATGGCACTGTATCATGGATCTTGAGGTGCAAGACCTCAAAGGCAAAATGGCATTCTCTAGTAAAGACTTGGTTTGGACGGAAATAAATAGAAAAAACAATAGTATTGATAGAGTTGTCGTAATCCCATTACGATGAGTTGCTGACTTTATCAAAGGAGAGGAAGAAAATCATATTGCTCCATGTAAATTCATACAAAAAACAAAAAAAGAACCAAAACAAAAAGCTACCGTTGCATTGCAATATGAGATGTGAGTATTTAAAAAATGTATTGTTTAGATCTTTTGAAACCACGTTTATCTTTCTTTGTATGTACTAACATTTTAAATTTTTTGTGTAATTATCATTGTTCATTTGGCCCAGAGGACAAAAGAGGAAATCCTCTAGCTAAACAAAGGACCTCATTTGTGCAGAAGAGGGGTTGTCAATGCCACTTTTTTGTGAAAGTTATGAATAAAATTCCTGATAGAGCAATACTAACTCTCAATATGTATGAACATGAAGATGGAGAAGGTTGGGCTTGTCATGGTCAATGTGACACTCCAGGTGAGACCAGGACCTTGCATAGGCCAAAGCTTTCAAGGGACATTGTTGCATATGTAGAGAGTTGTTTCTTTTTTGGAGTGTATGTTGATGTAGTGTATAGAACCCACATTAAGAAACATGTTGACATCGATGTGGCAGCTCGAGATAGAGATTTTTTCTTATGCAAGAAAGATATTGTAAATATCTATAATAGGTTGGTGAAGGGAAATTATCAACTTCACAAAAAGGATGAAATGAGTGTAAACCTTTAGTATCAAAAGAATCGGGAAGATTTTTTCTTTTACTAAAAGCCCAATGGTGTGGAGGTCCCTTTTATAATAGGGATTCAAACAAAGTGGATGTTGGAGACAATGGTTAAGCTATCAAACAATAGCTTAATAGCCATGGATTCAACTTTTAATACAAATAAATACGGGGTAATTCAGATGCCAATGATTGATTGAATATATTTATTTAAGTTGTATACATTCAGAATGATTAATAACTTGTATTTGACTTTATGTAATGTTGAATATGACAGTATCAGTTGTATACACTCGTGGCATTTGATGAACAACAAAGCGGGGTGCTAGCTGCATGGGTCATGGCATCACGAAACACATCAGATGATATTGCAATATCGCTGGAGCACGGGGGCTTCACTAGGGGAGGAATACCATACCACATGTGTTCATATTGGGGGATATTTATTGAGAAAAAAATGACATAATATAATGGGGGAGATATAGGGGGTAGAGGGTTTTTATATTAGAAGGTATAAAAAATGGAGCCTAAAGTTAATGAAAAAATATAAAGGGATATAAAAAATGTTAATGAGAAAATGGATACATACAATATCTAAAAGTAGGGGTTTTTAAATTGGGAAGGTATATTGGGTTCATATTGGTGGGGGGTTAAATAATGTGATTTTTAGAGGTATTTCCCAATATGTAGTCAAATTAAGGGTATTGTTTAATATGCCACGAACGCACGTGATATGTTAGAGGTTCATTAAGTGAAGTCCATGTGGGTTGGAGTAGCTCATTGCACAAGTGTTTCCAAACCCATCTTGATTGGAAAGTCAATGCTTTCATGGTTGATGATGCACTGGCTGAAATCAATGCCTTGAGGTAACTTTAACATTGTCATGAATTAACCAAACTTGATTTTTTTTCTAAAAATAGCACACTAAAATGCATTGAATATGGCAGGAGGATCACAGGTTGTGATGTGAACTTATGCGTTTGGCATGTATGGAGGGATTGGTTAAAAAATGTCAATCGATTGGCCACTAGTTCCATAAAAGCCAATGAGATGTTCAGTGAGTTAGGTTTCATCATGAAACACACTCTCAATTATGAAGTGAAAGATGCAATCAATCAATTTTTTATCAAATTTGCAGATGAAGAGAAGTTCTTAGACTATTTCAACAAGAATTGGGTCACTGGAGATAAGATTCGTAAGTAAACATTTTTTTCATATTATATGCATTTTTTTTTCTATAAAGGTGATATAGTGAGACTGACATGGTTCTATTTGCAATTAGGTATGTGGGTGAAAGGTTGTCGGGAGTTTCCTCATGCAAATCAGGAAACCAATAATGTTGTTGAGTCATACCATTGTTACCTAAAAACAACATTTCTATCTAATAGAAGGAAAAAATGTGCCCTAGGGATGGATTAGTTATTGCATATGCTACTAACAACAGTTGAACCTTGTTATCGGTTCAAGGAAATATTAAAAGAAGAAGGATTTCTAAACAACTACAAGAGAGAAAAGCAGCTAGAATCATCAGTGGAATGAGCAAGAAAAATTTTGGATACTGATTGTTGTCCTCATGAGAGCATAACCCGTGCTTATTGGGTGAGAAGTCAGACAGATCGAGGTAAAAAATACCTTGTCACCTGGTATCGTACGAATTTTATAACGTGTGAATGTCCATGGTCTATCCATGGAAACATTTGCAAGCATGCCATAAAGGTTAATTTCGACTCAGATAATTCAAATACATTGCTTCATCAGCATGCAGAGGATAACATATGAAATGACCCACCTGAGATCAATATAGAGCCTCAAAACCATGATGTAGATGTTGATGCTACTCTTATGGCCACAAATATTGTTGATGCAGATTTTGAGGCACTTCATTTGGCAAGGGAGGAGTTGTTTAGCTATACACATCTCATTTTAGATAACCCTCCTACTACTTTGACGAAGACAAACCAGTTGACTGGTATGCTTAAAAAAATGTTGGATGAAGCCAAAAATTTTCACGTTACTGATTTTGACTTCACACTTGGGTTGGGTTCTCTTGATCCATCTTTGAAGAGGAAGAAGAGTTTTCTTAGCCCCGCAAAGAAAAGAAGAAGTAGCATTAAAAACAATGGTTTGGAAATTGATTTAAATGTTGATCCATTAGAATATGAACCATTTGAGTTTCGATACCTCAATAAGCGAGGACATCATCGATCAAATAATGCCCTGTCTATGGTTCCAGGTTAGTTTCATGTGTTGAATAGAGTCATGGTTTTAGATTTAATTATTTAATCATCACCATTCTTTCACATGTGGTGTGTTTATTTTTTATAGCAATGCAATAATCCCAAATCATGGCGACAACCCAAGACCAAAGGGAGATGCAAGACCATCTAACCTTACCTTCCATGCCAGGTATATTTGACACTCTTTCATTGTGTGCACACATATAACTTGATGCTCTAGAAAATTTCTTTGCAATAACATATGACAGTTTGCTACGTAACTATAGAACAAATGGAGAAGCATCATCTTCTACAATCACTGATCATCCAATGGAAGGGCTTCAACTCTAGTGGGAATCAATGAGGTATGCACAAAGAATAGATAAGCTAGGTTTTCATGGCCTCGTCAGGTGGGTTTCCCTTTTTCATATGATAAGTCTATATATGTTTTCCTATTGTTATGTTGTTATGAACATACCCTTTTCATAATCTGTTCATGGTCACTGAAAAATTTATAGATCCTCTTCTACGCCTTTCTATCACTAAGGTGTAACTGTATTTTCTATATGCATGCCCAGTTGATGGTCCTTACATGATCTTCAATGCTTTTTCATGGTTTAGGTCAAAAGGGCTTTTTCACTCAAAGATTAGGATTGCCAAATGTGATCATTGTCAGTGCTTATGTTTCTTCCCATGCATTGCTCACTGAAACAAAGTTCAGTCCTCAACGTCTTTCCCCCACTAAGGTGTTAATTGTATTTCCTATGCCAAAGTCATGGGCTTTACATGCCTTTTTATGCTTGTTCATGGTTGAGGAGAAGGACCATCATATGGGTTCATTTCCCATGCTTGTATTTTTTCCCTATCCATCATGCTGGCTGTCAAATAGAATCTCTTTACTTATTTATGTTCATGCAACATGTTTGATTTTTATACTTAAACATGTAGTTTCTATGTTCTCATATCTATGTTCATGGTTCGGTGTTTATTAGATTTATAGATCTCTATATTTTACATCTTTACAAAGTTATGGTTAAATGGTCAAAGGCTAGTGAGATTTGAACCTTATCATTGCGTTTTTTTGTTGTTGGATTTTTTATTCCTTGCCTCTAGTCAGAGATCTCGTTCCTATTTTCATGACCTCATCAAGCTGATTTTGCCTTCATGGAACATTATATGATAGCGTAGAAGATTTTTATGTTATTTTGAACATGCCCTCTTCATGATTTGTTGATGTTCACTGAATGATGTTCTATCCTTTTATGCGTGCGATAATATGTGAATTGTCCTATTGCCCAAATCAATGTCAGTTGTTATCTTTAAGTTGTGTGTTCAAACAACAGTGTTTATTTTGATCTTGCGTGCTCGTGTATATATGTGTGTTGAATTTCCTAGACACATATAGTTTATGGTCTGCTAGGATAATATAGGTGTTGATTAATTTTCAAAATTTTCACGTGGACACTATTTTTTTCAGGTTAACCAGGATTTTCCATGCATTGAACCTCAATGTGGAAGACATAAATTCTTAGCCAAGCACACAATGTGGTCTTTTCCCAAGCACACAATTCTCATCCAAGCACAAAATGTGGTCTTTTGCCAAGCACACAATGTTTATCTAGGATCCTCAGAAATTTTCTAATCTAGCTGACTAAATTTTATAGTTTAGGCTTGTTGGGAGGGGTGGTAACTATTGTGGTTGGTTGGTTGGAAATTGGTCTACTATACAAATATTTTTTGTTGTAAAACACATCATTGAAGTGATGGTCATGGTTGAAGGCTTGTATTTTATCTAGTCCATGGTTTTCCAACTTCTAGTTGTACAGTAAGTGAAAAAGCTGTGATAGATTAATTTACCTTTTGTATAAGCATCATTACATGAAATGATGCTCTGGAAGCACTAGGGAAGTATTATTCAATAATGTGGCAGTTTCCACGGTCTTGAGGAAACAGTTCTAGCATTTTGTAATAAATTGAATATAATGAAATCCATTGCAGTGAATTTCTTGCTAGAAATCTGTTATATTTCCAAATTTTTTAAGTTTAGCTCCACTCCATTTTGATATCTTCCTTTTTATGTCAGTAAAGCAGATCCGTTGCAATCATTGTACTTATCATTCCAATGGTAGCCCCTTTAAATTATTAATTAACCAATTTAAGCTAATAAGGAAGATCCTTCCAAGTGTCCACTCTATTCCATCTATGTTCCTCAAACATGCCAATGAAAACACTGATTCATTCTTTGAAATCTGCTCCCTTCACCATATTTCTGCTTTTGAACCAATCTACTAAGGAAGTGATTTATGGTAAATCTTTAACATAGAATGTGGCCCATAACCATATCCATACAATGTTTGGGTCCATAAACAGATTGCAGTTTGTGTGAAGGTGCAACAACATTTAAAGAGGCAAATCAGTTAATAGGCATCTTATGGTTGTTGTATGTATTCATGCTTGTTTTAAATTAATAGTGTTTTCCAAACTTAGAAAGAAACTTATATGGTAGCTTTTATAAAATTAGAAGTGCTTTTATCGGTTCTGTTTTAGGCATAGATCTATCCTCTGCATTCCATTTTCAATGCAAAATGCAAAGCCACGACAAGCCTTCCATGAGGCTCCTACTAAGTCCTCATGGCAAAAAGGAAAGCAGCTGGGACACTTACGATAGCCAAGGGACCCTCAATTTGGATCAAGGATAGAATATAATTAGTTCTCTTCAGAAAATAAGGGAATAATCTGAGAACCTTGCCTTGACATATTTGTAACTAAGGCCATTCAAATCTTCCCTTTCCCGCACATTTCCTTCAGTTAAATATTTGTAACATTGTTTTTTTGGTATCATAACCATAAAAACAAGTTTTGATTGACTTTTCCTTTGTTTCTTCTTCCAAGATTTCCCTGATATTCATGCTCTGTGGGAGCCCCATCCATGATTCCATAGAGATGTGCTTGTGAGAGCAAATGTAATTGAATTCGTCATTTCTTTAAGGCATTGGATTTATTGTAATGCCATAAGGCAACAATTTTTTAGACTGTTTAAACGATTCATTTTGGGATCTTGCTTATATTTTGATCAACTTCCCTAGAGAGATACCAAGGATTACATAGTTTTTAGCCTTTAGGACATGTCTTTCAAGATTTGAAGCAGAGTTTTAAGCATGTAATCCTCCTCAAACAATTTTAATATTACAAAGTTTTAGTCCTTCTGAGGTTTCTGGAAGACCTGCCCAATTTTTTGCTTATTTTCTTATTTAAGTTTTTTGAATATTTCTTGTTACTTATATCATAAAACACTAGAGGCAAGAGCATTCAACTTCTAAATAAATCTTTCATTTATAAATATCCTTTCATATCTTGCAACAGTTAAACTTGCCTTGTCTTTTCTCAGGCAACAATGAATGCTTGAAATGATTATCTAGTCATATCAAGAACATTGTTATATTTGTTGAAGCTCAAGTTTTTTGTTAATTTTCTTATTTAAATTCCTTGAATATTACATCTTTACATATATCATAACACACTGGAGGCAAGATCATTTGAATTTTGAATAAATCTTTCAATTATGAATATCCTTTCATATTTTGCAACAGTTAAAGTTGCCCGATTTTTTCTTAGGCGATAATGCATGCTTGAAATGAATATCTAGTCATATCAAGAAGCTTGTTTTATTTGTTGAAGCTTGAGACAGTGTGGAGGTTTACTATTTGGTACTTTTCCATTTCATACATTGTCATGATCAACAATAATAGTGATTATCATTCACAAATATTTCATAGAGGAGATGGCACCCTCAGCACTGGTCCTTTTCGTTGTCAGCAAAAGTGATCATCAAATTGTTACTTGTGCAAACTTGAGCATTTTTATTTCTCACATTTTTTGTGTTTCACATTTCTAGTAACATAGATTTAGGGTTACCTAATTTTATGACACATAACTCTAGGATATCACAAAACTAGATAAACAAATCTAAGTTACTGGATATGAGTCTAGAAGTCTCCCAAAAGAACATAATCGTTTCAGATACTGGAGCAGAGGGAAAACACTACCAAAATGTTTCTGGGCCATTTCCTTATTTTTGAAAAGGTAATTTAAGCATCCAGAAACATCAATCCCACGTTTTGGCCCACACCTGAAACGATTCAGTATTTCTGGAAATGTTGCAGGCCCAAACAGTGACATTTCAAGCCAAATAAATTGGAAAAAAAAAACACAAAAAGTGCAAAAACAAGACCCTAAGAGCATTTACACCAACCCTAACCCAAAAAATGAGCCTCAAAACTTATTAAAAATGTCTCTTGGGCTTCCCTTAAGTGCACCAATACTGAATACTTTTTGAGCTCTTTCTCTATTTGCATTTGACCCTCTTTTTGTTATTTCATCATGAGCAGGTTAAAAATGAAGATATGGAGAATCTCTTGAGTTAACTAAAATTGCACTCCAAGGTCACATCCACTACCCATGTGGGTATTGCAAGCATATATGATACTAGCTCGTAATCCCCCATCACTAACATGTCTATCTCCATGTGTCTGTGTCTGTGTGTCTATGGTTTCCCCACCACTTTGTATTCATTTTTTTTCCAATTTGTTGTATGTTTCTCCCCATGTTTCCATATCCATTTCCATTTCAATGCAACTTAGAAACAAATAGAATTACTCAACAAGGGAGAACATAATATAAACAATAAAATCAAATAACAAAAATAACAAAAGAACATAATCGTTTCAGATACTGAAGCAGAGGGAAAACACCACCAAAACATTTCTGGGCCATTTCCTTATTTTTGAAAAGGCATTTCAGCATCCAGAAACATCAATCCCACGTTTTGGCCCCCACCTGAAACGATTCAGTATTTATGGAAATGTTGCAGGCCCAAACAGTGACATTTCAAGCCAAATAAATTGGAAAAAAAAACACAAAAAGTGAAAAAACAAGACCCTAAGAGCATCTACACCAACCCTAACCCCAAAAATGAGCCTCAAAACTTATTAAAAATGTCTCTTGGGCTTCCCTTAAGTGCACCAATACTGAATACTTTCTGAGGTCTTTCTCTATCTACATTTGACCCTCTTTTTGTTATTTCATCGTGAGCGAGTTAAATATGAAGATATGCAGAATCTCTTGTGTTAACTGAAATTGCACTTCCAAGATCATATCCACTACCCTTGTGAGTATCACAAGCATATATGACACTAGCTCGTAATCCCCCATCACTAACATGTCTATCTCCATGTGTTTGTGTTTGTGTGTCTGTGGTTTCCCCACCACTTTGTATTCATTTTTTTTCCAATTTGTTGTGTCTGTTTCTCCCCATGTTTCCATATCCATTTCCATTTCAATGTAGCTTAGAAACAAATATAATTACTCAACAAGGGAGAACAAAATATAAACAATAAAATCAAATAACAAAAATAACAAATTGGGTCCACATACATTTGAATGCTCAACACAAACATAATAGCATTATGGTCACAAACCTATACTTGCTCTTTCCTGTAAGGCAGAGGAAACAAAAGAGATTTTGTAAAAGACTAGCCCTAATGTGGTCGATCAAATTCCATTGTTTTACTTTGTCCCTATCAAGAAAATGTGGAGATACACCAGACATCATAAGTAGTAAATTTATGTGATTGATGGTGGATAATATGTGATTATAAACCCATTTTATATGAAATTGGAGTGAAAATTGTGATGAAAAGTTGTTCTTTATTCCAGTCCTTAACTCCAAACCCGGAATGCATACAAAATATTAATGAACCATTTTGTGTCTTTGATGGAAAGCTATGATTGTTTCATGGGATCTTTGCAACTTTTCTAATTGCACAAAAAACAATGCCTGAGGTCAATTTTATATTCCTTTGCCTACTATAGGACACTTTTAATTAGATTTGTACTCTGAAGAGTGGTCTACCACACAAGTTTTAGCATTACTATATTTAGGAATGAAAAAAATGGTCAACACCACAAGTTATAAAGTCCACCACTGTGTATGAATGGTGGACATCAAAATGTCACGACACTACATCCACTTTTATGTGCAACAATGGTTAGTCACTTAAAAATTCATTATCATGCTTAGGGGTTCATATGCTAGGATCCAAAATTATGCAGCACATCATTCCAAAATTCTAATCGAGGATCCAATAGAAAGAATGAAATGACCATAATTCTCCCTATATTTACATCCCTAAATAAGTCAATGGTGATTCTCCCTACATTTACATCCCTAACTTTTCCCTAGCCAAACATGATTCTACTACTACAGACAGTAGCTGCCAAATTTTAGGTGACTTCAATGTTGTCGATGATAACTATAGCTATTACTCATTCTATTTATTTCTTTTTACCCCAATGACATAGAGTGGCTAGGCCTTTTTTGAGTTACTGTGTTCTACATAGCAAGGATTTATGAAGTGAACATGGAAAGTAGATACCCTGCACTTCCCTGTTCTTTTCTTCGAGTAATATAGTTCAGTAAAGTTCTCTCTTATATTCACTTTCCTTAAATATTACATTTCTTTTTAGTCATACATAGCTTAGACATATTTCTCTTGAGAGATGCATCAAACACCCCCTGAGTAGTTGTACCTTGTATGTTGATTTGTTTTTCAGTCCCATTGACCACTTCTGCTCACTTAAGGACTTAGGCCATCAATTAAAATTTTAACTATAATTGCATATGTTGTATCTTCATTGGATCACAATGTATTCTATAAAATGCATGGCCTTGTAGGACAACAGACTACTCTATAAAATGTATGGTGGTGTAGGACCATGAATTAATTTATACATGTCTGGCATAATTATACCGAGCATCAATTCCTACAATCTAGTTGTACAATTCTATTTTTTCTGCCATTAATTAAGAGACAAACCTGTGTACCCAAGGATACCTTATCACTACTACACTTAGATTGAAACATGAAATTCCATTCAAAATTTATACACAGGTCCTAAACAGGTTGAAGTTCGAACATTTTCTTGCTTATAGAATAACTATCTATTTTGAATTCAGATTATTGTGGATGGATACATTTATTGGTTACATATTTTGACATTAGAGGGGTCAAACTCCTTTAAATCATTCTAGATTCTAGATGATCTATTTAGTTCTATGGTTAAACAAGTCCCATAGTCACACTAGTTCTTGGTGTTAATGCTCCTTTGTGGCAGGTCTAAAACTTGCAACCTCCACTTCTATCAGTTGAGCCACAATATTGTTTCAAACACAAGACTCTAACCCACAATCCACATCTACTGAAGCAACCTGCAGTTTTTTGTGGCTTCCATACTTCGGTGAATTATGGACTTCCCAACGCAATTTTAGTTTGTTGTCTTTGGTCAGAATTGAAGACTCAATCCTTTGGGCTCTCTTGCTAATTAGTATATATAAGAAATATGAATCAAGGGAACAAACAAATGTTCTTCACCTTTCTTTCCAAAAGCAACAATTTTGATAGCTATAAGAGCACAAACACTTTTAGGTGTTGTCTTAAGGGGATGTATGCAATGAAAATCGTCACTGCATAAGCATCACTTGCAAAGAAGTGGAAGGTGGATTCAATGCCATAAATGAATGGTTGCAACAATAAAATAATCATTGATGGGAAATGAATATTGTTTACAATTAGGTGTGGTGTGGTGAAGTAGGGGTTTAATTATTCATGTTCGTTAAATACTGATGTCTAGAAACACAATATCACAACAAATGTTGCAATTAGAATAATAGTAGTTGAACAACGAGCAAAAATGGCAGGAAAATACTACTTAATACATAGAGAAACTGAAAAAGATAAAGTGTCTAGATAACAATCAAGAGTACCCAATGTTTAAAATTTAAAACTAACTAAGAATAACATGAAAAAGGACATGAAAATAAATATACTTGTGTGAAAGTTAAGATGTAGCATGACTGAATTTTGAGAAGGTTTGGAGTTATCCCCATCTGCTATCAATGAAATAATCAATTTTTCTCATATGTGCATTCTCCAACCCCACTCTAATTTCCCAAAAAATGAATGGAATAGAGTTCTGCATACAGAAACTAAACATGGATGGCACCAACAACTCTCTAGGTAAGGCATGATGTTCAGCCAGCTGGAAGGATGGTAAAAACTAGTTAAAAAATAGATCTCTAGAAACCCAATTGCAACTAAAAGATGGAAGGTAGGTGGAAATCACTTTAAAATTTATATTACAGTCATGTTAGCTTTGGAAATATCAACAACTAAGATAAATATCAGTGGCCGAATAAGCATGAAAAATGAATGTTATTATTAGCAACATATAATATTTTTGTATATTGTCTTTTCACAATGGTAAGGTGGCTAGTGTCCAATTGCTCCAGAAGAAGATAAATAGAGAATAAAAAGGAAAGCTTTTTGACAGCTGACTTGATGTACCTTGTCAACTCTAGTTTGAGTGTCTACTTCCCCTTTAAAAGGATTCAGCTGCAAACCTTTTCAAAATTACTATAAGAGAAGGAATATTTCCCAATTCTATGGACTCTGCTATGACGTCTTAAACCTTATGTTGTGTACAGATTCACTTTGTCAGTATGAAGGATTTTTGTGTACATCTCTGAGAAATGCTATGTATCAAGAGGAATAGCCCTAGATTAACATGTGAATGACTAAAAAGAGTGATGCACGGCAAATTTGCATACTTCTTTTATCAATAGTAGAATAGTGTGCCTCCTATATAGTGAAGTAGGCTAATGTATATGAGGATCTCTGTTGCACAAAACTTCTAAACTGCCTACATACCACCACCCAAAACTTGTGGAAACCCAGAAACACCTCAGAAATTTCTTGGTAACGTCCAAGTTCCCATGAGGTGTATGGAACTCATAGAAAGTCTGTAAATTTTTAATCTGAAGAAAATGGGGACAAATTAACCTTTAATTCGTTGCTAAGCATACCATTCTCACTTTCTACCAAGATAATATGCTTTTATGGCATTTCATTAGAAGAAACAAAAGTTGTACAAGACATTATTTATTTAAGATTACTCATATTTCAAGGTTTATAACCTATAAATTTATATCCATATTTACTATTAGTAATCATTGCAAGCATTTGAATGACTGATTTCATTACTCAAAACATCATATGTGAAATGGTAAACCTTGTTGTCATATGCTAATCATTCGTTTACTCATCATATGTCTGGTATTACAGTTTGGAGATAAGCAAAGGCAGCAAGAGTCTGGTTTTAAGGAAGAAGCTTGTATTTGGCTGGTTTGCAACACACCTTTTGTGAAATAAAAATTTGATTTATCTTTTTTTCCAAAAAACACAGAAACGGGTGAAATGTAAGAAAGTGACCCTGAAAATATATAACTCATGTTGTCTCAATCACAAATAGGATTAATTTGTCAATGTAAGTACTATTATGATGAAGTTATCCAAATGCTATGTATCATTCAAAACATCCATAAATTTGTCTCCCATACAAAAAATCGTAATCGTTGCATGTTGGTGAAAAATAAAACATTAACAGGTTCTTCTTTAGTGAAAGAACCATGCTGTGATAGACCCAAGAAAAATGATAACAACAACCCATTCGCACACTGGGGATCTATATTGATGGTGATCCTATGTCATATTTGACATCTACATATGTGCTTAAGAATGCTCTGGACATTATATCACTAGACATATTTTCAATGTCTACAGAGCGATTGATGGTAAAATATTGAAATTGAGAACTCCAATTTATTGCTTCCTTATGAAGGAGTTTTAAATTGTCCTTCTGAACCCGATAAATGCCTTTCATCTAATTACATATCAACTCCGAGTTGGTGAAGGCTTCAATATCATTGACATCGTGTTTTTTTGCCTCTTTTATCCCTTCAACAAGGGCAATGTAATATGCCTCATTGTTTGTCATCATTCCAGGCACTTCTCTCTTTCCATGAAATAAATGATTTGTTGCCATATTGTAAAGGACAAATTTAACAACTTCTCAACCTGGATTTGGAAAGCAAGACACTTCAATTCATAAACGCCACTTTTGCGCCATTTTTTACACTTCAAAAACCTAGAAAATAAGATAACAATAAATTCATGTGAAACAAGTAGACAATGATCTATTTCTTAATACTCAACATGTTTTTCAGTCATATATAATTCAAAAAAGAAGATAATTTTTTTCACAAATTCAATGTAACACTAATTGACAAATTTTGTTGGAGTATCAGAACCAAATTGAATGCTTTTGATATTGTTAGATATAAGTATCCCTATGACTATTACAATGTCATATTTTGTAATATCCCTAACCCGGACTATTCCTCAAACCCCAGCAAAATCTCAACCAGGAAAACGCACAAGTGGTATAGTAGCCGAGAAAATCACAGAGATATAATGACAGAGATATAATAGTAGTGCAGCAACAATAATGAACATATGAAATATAAATAGATACACACGAAATGTAGTGAGAAATGCTAAGCCATTTTATTATACTGAGTAAAGGAATGAGTACAGAGGTGATAAGAAGGATGACACCTCGACTTGCACAAGGCAAGTGAAGAAATACATTCAGAATAACAAAGGAATGGCCTCACACTGATCTGTGTCCCAGCTGGTTGAAAACTGCCATGCTATTGCTACTACTGGAGATCGAATGAGGATTTGGGGCTGCTCCCCTCCTCAGAAAAGGTTGAAACTCTGTAATTGGACTCTACTCAAGAAACCCAGAAAAACCCAGAAATCTTTTCTGAAATGGCCGACCCCCGAAAATCACCCCCTTGGGGTTCTACGCAGTTCCTCAAAGACGCTAATGAAACTACTAATGAAATGCTGATGAAACTACTGTTGGAATGCCAATGGAAATACCTTGCTCGAGCAGGCACTCAAAGTCCCTCGGGGCTAAGGGTGAGATCTTCGAACGAAGACACTCAATGCACTAAACAGTGCTGCAAACTAGCTAAACAACCAGTGTGCTCTAAGTCGAAATGACTATCACAAATGCTCATAACCGAAATGATCCCAAATGAGGGGGCTCCTCTCTCCTTTATAGCCTTTGCCTCTCTCAATCCCAAGGCTCACCTCCTCCTGCGTGATTCCTCTCTTGCCACGTGTTTCTTCCCTCCTGCGCAGTCCCTCCATGTGTCTACATGGGCTCCATTTTTGCATCCCCCTTTGGCCCCCTTGCCTCTCATCTAAGTCACAACATTGTGCTACTAGGAAGTGACTTTTTATTCTAAAAGTGAGTTATGTCCCCCGTCCTCACTTTTTTTTTTATTTACAAATAACTATAGAAGGAAAAATTTGAACAAAATCGAATATTCCAATTAGCCATGGCTAATTAGGAATATTACAGTCTCCCTTGGCAAAATGTTGCTTGTCCTCAAGCAACTAAAGTGATGGATGCTACAAGATATTCTCACTCTCCCAAGTGGCATCCTCATCTGGAAAATTCTTCCACCTCACCAAGAATTCCCAGACCGTCCTGCTCCGCAGCTGCCTCTCCCTGGTATCAATGATAGCCTCTGGCTGCAATACCAAATGCCCCTCATCATCCATGGGTGGTAGCTCATCTGTCACTATCACCTGCTACACCAATGCCTTTTTCAGGCATGATACATGAAAAACGTTATGAATCTTGCTGCCTTGGGGCAGCTCCAACTCATATGCAACCTGTCCAATCCTGCTTATCACCCTGTATGGCCCATAAAAGCGGGGCTTGAGCTTCTCAGCCCCCTTTTGCTTCAGTGACGACTATCGGTATGGCTGTAATCATAGGTAGACCATGTCCCGTACCTCGAACTGTCTCTCCACCCGACCCTTGTCGGCATACAGCTTCTGCTGGTTCTGCGCTGTAGCCATGTTATCCTTGAGAGCTCGGAGGATATCCTGACTCTCTTGGATCCAAATCTTGGCTCTAGGAGCCTTGCTATCACCAAACATCACGTCAGCAAAAGATAAAGGATGATACCCATATAAGGCATAGAATGGTGACATACTAATGTACATGTGATGTGAAGTATTGTAGCAGTACTCCCCCAGATGCAGCCACTTCAGCCATGCTCGCTGCTACCCACTGACATAGTTACACAAGTATCCCTCTAGCCACTTGTTAACTATCTCTGTCTGCCCATCCGTCTGTGGGTGATAACTGGTACTCGGTGTCAACTCCGTCCCCACCAACCGGAAAAGCTCCTGCCAAAACCCGCCCATGAAACGGCTGTCCCTATCACTGACGATGGTCTTAGGAAGACCATGTAGCCTGAAAATCTCTCTGAAGAATAGCTCGACCACCTGTGCTGCTGTATAGTGTGCGGATATGGCAAAAAAAATGTGCGTACTTTGTCAGTCGATCAACGACGACAAAGATACAATCCTTGCCCTGTACCATGGGCAACCCTGTGATGAAGTCCATCGAAATACTCTCCCATTTCCCCTCCGGAATGGGAAGAGGCTGCAATAAACTCGCGGGATGGCTCATCTCTCCCTTGTTCCTCTGGCAAACATCGCACTCTCGGATGTGCTGGAGTACGTCCTCCTTGAGGCCCTTCCATGAGAACCTCTCTCTAATGGCCCTGTAGGTTTTGGTAAACCCCTAATGTTCTGCCAAAGGTGAATCATGTGATGCCTAGAGTATCTTCTTCTTGAGCTGAGACCCCTCAGTTAAGAAGATCCGGTCCCTGTAATAGATGATCTCATCGACCACCCTGTACCTGTCATCTGCCACCTGCCCATCCAGGGCCTCACATGCAAACTTGTCCTTGGAGTACTCTACTAAGAGTCGAGCCCTCCAGTCTGTATCCAAGCTCATAAGAGACAACGTGGCTGGTCTACGTGAAATGGCATCTGCTACCACGTTGTTCTTACCCTTGACATACTTAATGTCAAAGTCATATGCTTGGATCTTACTGATCCACTTCTGCTGCCTCTCATGTAGCTGCTTCTGCTCCAAAAAGTACTTGAGGCTGTTGTGATCAGTCCTCACCCTGAACCTGTTACCCACCAAATACTGCTAGTACTTAGCCAATGCATGCATGATGGCCAGCATCTCCTTGTCGTATATAGAATACAACCTCTCATGCAGAAGGAGCTTCCGGCTCTCAAAGGCTACAGGGTGACCTCCCTGCATCAATATTGTGCCAATCCCCTCTCCCAACGCATCACACTCCAAAACAAATGGCTGTGTGAAATGTGGCAATGTAAGCACTAGGCAGCTGCTCATAACCTCCTTGAGCCTATCAAAGGCTCGCTGCGCTATATCCGACCAACTGAAAGCCCCCTTCCTCGTCAAATCTGTCAGGGGTGCAGCAAGCTGTGAGAAACCTTTGACGAACTTCCGGTAGTAAGTACAAATGCCAATGAATCCTTGAAGTTCTGTCACGTTTCTCGGCTCTGGCCATTCTCTAATGGCCCTGATCTTCTCCTCGTGGACCCTCACTTTGTCCACCCCTATGATGTGTCCCAGATACAACATCTCCGTCAACCCAAACTCACACTTGGAGAGTTTGGCATAGAATTGCTGCTTCTGTAAGATACGCAATACTGTCTCAATGTGCTGGAGATGCTCCTCCCAAGTCCTGCTGTAAATGAGAATATCATCGAAGAATACCAACACAAACTTCCTCAAGTGACTACGGAAGATGTGATTCATGCAGGACTGAAATGTAGCGGGGGCATTGGTTAGCCCAAAAGGCATCACCAAGAACTCAAAGTGCCCATAGTGGCACCTGAAGGCGGTCTTGGGAATGTCTTGCTCCCTCGCGCGAATTTGATGGTACCCAGATCTCAAATCAATATTTGAGAAGTAACGTGCCCCTCTCAACTTGTCCATCAACTCATCGATCCTGGGTATGGGGTACCTGTTCTTCAGGGTATTCTTGTTCAGGGCCCTGTATTCAATGCACATCCTCAATGTACTGTCCTTCTTCACTAACACCATAGAAGAAGCAAAAGGACTCGTGCTCGGTCGGATATGCCCAAGAGCCAGCAACTCCTGGATAGCCCGCTCAATCTCATCCCAATAGGCCTTGGGGTGCCTATAGGGGGTGGTAATCACGGCCTGTATGCCCTGCTCAAGCTCAATGGTGTGCTCAAACCCCTGATCCGGTGGCTGTCCTGGTGGAATCTCCCCAAACACTATGGCATACCGATCAAGGATAGACTATATCTCTAGGTGTACCGTCTGCCCTGTAGTCCCTGCCTCTGATGCACGCAGCTCCACTGCCCACTCTATGTCTCCCTTTCGGAAGACTGCCTCCATCCGATGAGCCGAAACAGTCTGAGGCAGATATGTGTGTTGTCCCCGTATCTTCTCATGCCTCCCTGTCTTCTCATCATCCCACTCCATCTCCAAGGTCTTCCAATCTGTCGTGACCTTCCCTAGAGTGATAAGCCACTGAACACCCAGTATCATGTTGGTGTCCGGAATATCGACCACGAAAAAGTGGTCAGTCAATGTGTAGGTGCCCATCGTCATTGAAAGCTCTGGAACATAACAAGCACACGTCATGGTTTGATCTCCTGGGACCAAGACTGAAAACCCATCGAAGCTCTCTGTCTGTATACCTCTCCGATCAACCATCTAGGCATCGATGAAGTTGTGGGTCACCCCACTGTCAACCAAAACTAATACTCTCTGGCCATGTATTGTCCCTCGTACGCGTAGCATCAGATACTTGGGAACTCCTCGCAATGCTGCAAGGGCCCCTCTAGTGGGTACAAAAGATGCACCACCTGCTGCTGGCGGTGGTGGTGGCAAAGGACCCTGTACGGCATGGATATCTCCTGCCTCCACATCATCCTCGTCATCCTCCTCTCCACTTCTCTCGGAGAAGACCTCAATAAAATGTGCTTTACCAGCAGCACATCTATGTCCTAGTGCCCATGGCTCCTGACAAGTGAAGCACAATCACTTCTTCTTCAACTCCCTCCTGGCATCATCGTCAAGTTGTACTCGTCCTGGATTCCCATTTGGAGGTGGAATCCTCACATCCTTCCCCTTAGACTGGAAAGTCTGTCTCTGGGGGTAAGGCGTCCGGGTCCTGGGTAAGACATCCTTTAAGTCCCGGGTCCTGCTGATAGCGTCCTAGAGTGTGGCTGGTCTAGTGGATCGAACTAAACCCCGAAGTGGCTCTGCTAACCCTTCAACATACATATAGAGCCTCCGTGTCGTGGATAGGTCTGGCACCATCACAGAGACCCTCAAGAAATCTGCAATGTAGGTCTCTGGGCTCCCTGTCTATTTGAGCCTTGTCAGCTCAACAAAATGCTACTCTGGATCCCTCCGATCAAATTGCTCCATCAGTCTCTTGGTAAACTCGGCATATGTCGTCACTGTGGAGTGCCCTAGTGTAACCATCCCATGAAACCACCAATCCTGGGCCTCACCATCCAAATGCAATGTTGCCACCTTGATGGCCTCTGTCTCTGACATCTAGTTAAGCTGGAAATAAATGTCCAGCTTCTCCACCCAAGACTTTGTCGAACTATTTGATGAACCATCAAACGTAGGCAAGTGGAATCTAATCGCTGCATGGTGGGTGTCACCATCATGGTAATACTGGTACCCTCTGTGATGGTCGCGGGGTCTACTCTCCCGCTGGAGCTGAACAAAATCTTTGAATGAGAGGGCTTCCCTGAACTCCTGCCCATAGGCCTGGTACTCTGCAAAATAATCGCCCATAAGTCCGGACTCTGCCTCCTGCTGGGCTACGGCCCCCGTGTCAGCTCCTAAGAAAGTGGGCATGGTAGAGCGTGTAGGGGCATGTGAGGCCACCTGCTGTGCAGTATCACGTTAATTTGGCAAATGGTGGGATGCGCCCAATCCCTCACCAACCTGAAAGACCCATGGGCTCTCACACTGTCTGGCCTCTACTGCCGTGAATCTCTACCCCATCACCTAAATCTGCCTCGACAGATCCTGCACGGATTTGAGGAGCATATCCGCAAATCTCTTCCCGTCATCATCTGCCATCGAATCCTCCTGCTCTGCGTCCACCACATGCTCCTCCTGTTCTGCGTCCACTACCAGAACACAGTCTCCCTCTCCGGAAGTGTTCTCCAACCTACGCCCAGTGTCTCTGTATCTCTGACCTCTGTAACAGATATAGGGTTTTCCCCCCGGCGTCATAGATTGCTAGCTCCACAGGCTGAGCCAGATCTATGCTTTGATGCCATTGTAATATCCCTAACCTAGAATATTCCTCAAACCCCAGCAAAATGTAAACCAGGAAAACGCACAAGTGGTATAGTATCCGAGAAAATCACAGAGATATAATGACAGAGATATAATAGTAGTGCAGCAACAATAATGAACATATGAAATATAAACAGATACACACAAAATGCAACGACAAATGCTAAGCCATTTTATTATACTGAGTAAAGGAATGAGTACAGAGGTGATCATAAGGATGGCACCTCGACTTGCACAAGGCAAGTGAAGAAATACACTCAGAATAACAAAGGAATGGCCTCACACTGATCTGCGTCCCAACTACTGGAAAATTGTCGTGCCGCTATTGCTGTTGGAAATCAAAAGAGGATTTGGAGATGATCCCCTCCTCAGAAAAGGCTGAAACTCTGGAATCGGACTCTACTCAAGAAACCTAGAAAAACCCAGAAAGGTTTTCTAAAATGGCTGACCCCCGAAAATCACCCCCTTGGGGTTCTGCGCAGTTCCTCAAAGACGTTGATGAAACTGCTGCTGAAATGCTGATGAAACTACTGCTGGAATGCCAATGGAAATACCTTTCCCGAGCAGGCACTCGAAGTCCCCCAGGGCTAAGGGTGAGATCTCCGAACGGAGACACTCAATGCACTAAACAGTGCTGCAAACTAGCTAAACAACCAGCGTGTTCTAAGTCGAAATGACTATCACAAATTCTCATAACCGGAATGATCCCAAATGAGGGGGATCCTCTCTCCTTTATAGCCTTTGCCTCTCTCAATCCCAAGGCTCACCTCCTCCTGCGTGATTCCTCTCTTGCCGCGTGTTTCTTCCCTCCTGCGCAATCCCTCCATGTGTTTGCGTGGGCTCCATTTCTGCGTCCCCCTTTAGCCCCCTTAGCTCCCCTCTAAGTCACAACGTTGTGCTACTAGGAAGTGACTTTTTATTCTAAAAGTGAGTTATGTCCCCCGTCCTCACTTTTTTTTTATTTACAAATAACTATAGAAGGCAAAAATTGAACAAAATCGAATATTCCAATTAGCCATGGCTAATTAGGAATATTACATATTTCCTACTAGTAGTTATAAGGTGGAGCTAGAAATTCCATTTCAGAGCTTGCAATAATAATTTTCAAAACAATAAGATTTCTTAAGTGCATCGGTCTTAAAAGGCTCATGTGTGCTCATAAAGATAAATTAGTGCGATATATGTTGTTTGATGACGTTATGGAGTATATAGTGCAATTTGAGATAGCCTCATGACACCTTTTGATTATTTGAGTAGTTTCTCTGATTTAGAATTCTTTCTTTGCAACATTCTAACTAAAATTGAAATTAATGTTCAATCTGGTATTGTAACAAAATTAAACAGAAGATAGAATCTCAATAATGGCAAAAATAAATAGCACAAAAGGATGCAGGCTATGTGGGATGCAAGCCTTTCCTTTAAGATGTTTCTTCTTGCCTCATTCACTTTGAATATGGCGTTCCTAAAAGGAAAGATTCCTTTGACAACATGAACAGATGCAATCCAATAAATGTTGGCCATGTTTTTTTAGGGTGACCATTTGTTAAGCAAGACTAGACTTGAATGAAAGGCCTTTCTACAATGTATGTTTACATCACAACTCTACTAGTAGTTTGTCCTCAAAGATTCTTGATGCTGCCATAATATATCTGAAATTTATAGCAGGCAATCATTATGGTCACATTCCACTACCTGTGGCAAAAGAGATGTGCTAGAACAAAGAAAAGGCAATGAAATTTCATCTTTTATAGCTATTCAATATTGAACTCATCTCATTTCCTTAAGAAAGTCAAAGATGGCGCTAGATGTAGGATTTAGATCACATGCATTTTCCCTAATTACGTGGGTAAGTAAGCGGAAGGCTATTTTAAATAATGTTGACATAGCATGTACTCTCTAAAAGAATGACAATTTCGTCCCTCTAAGTAGAGTGCCAACTTTTTCGAGAAAAATGGGAGAGTCCTAAAAAAGTACATAAATTGGTCCAAGAGAGTAGCTCAAAAAAGTTTGGAAAATATTAGGAAAAAGGGAAAGGAGGGAATCACAGCCAAGTGTGAAAAATGGACCCGAATCACATAACAGATTCGCTGCAGAAACCACCATCTATAGGGTTCTGGGTAGTCAAGTTCACCTAAGCTGCTTCTGGGCAGTCAAGTTCAACACAGAATTCTTTCTTTGCAACATTCTAACTAAAATTGAAATTAATGTTCAATCTGGTATGTACTATGTTTTGAGAATTTAGAATGTTAATGATTTTTCCTAAAGCAAGGAAAACCAAGAACTTGATTTAGAATTCTTTCTTTGCAACATTCTAACTAAAATTGAAATTAATGTTCAATCTGGTATGTACTCTGTTTTGAGAATTTAGAATGTTAATGTTTTTAAGCTATGAATTTTCTTGATTTAGAATTATTTATTTGCAACATTCTAACTAAAATTGAAATTAATGTTCAATCTGGTATGTATTAGACTATTTTGAGAATTTAGAATGTTAATGTTTTTAAGCTATAAGTTTAAGCTATATGTCTCATTGCCAACTACTCTTGCAAATTTGGTCAACATTGTTGGTCTATATGTACAAAAAAACAGGTTATCTTGTGGCATTGCTAGCTTGCTTTCAAAGAGCACTGTTTGGCATCAGATAGAGACACTGAATCTGGGTTTAAATTCATTTAGTGGAGAAATTCCAAGATCTCTTTCAAATCTCTCTTGTCTAACCTACTTGGATCTTCACACTAATGAATTTACATGTACCATAGTTCTAGAGCTTGGTAGTCTTTCACAACTCATATACTTGGGCATTTATGATAATTATCTCTTAGGATCAGTCCCCGTTGAATTGTGTGATCTTATGGATCTCAACTTCTTCAATCTCTCGGATAATCTGCTGGAAGGAGCTCTTCCTGAGGGTGGTGGATGTAGTAATTTTACTACTTCTTCTTCATTTCTTAGAAACAAGGCTATATGTGGAAATCTAATGGGCCAAAAATGCAAGCTCAGTCCAAGACAACAACCTCATCTATTGAGCACTGGGGTGATTGTTGGGATCACAATAGGAAGCACCCTTTTCATGCTGGGCCTTATATTTGCTTTGGTAAAATGGAAAATGTTGAGACAAGGGGTTTTCCCTAAGGTGGATGAGAAGAGAAAATTGAATCCAGCCATTGAACCGACCCTTGTAAATGAGTGAAATATTAAATTGTTGATGTACGTACAATCAATGATTGGATGAGAAGACAGGCATGCACAAGAAACTTATTCCATATCAAGAAAATGAGAGAAAAATCAATTGTGGGTCATATCATATTTCCTTGTCTCGTCAAAGTAATTGAGATGTTGACTCAGAGCATTGGTTTCGAATGAAAAAACAACCCAAAAACATGAATTGTGCCTAGCAGACATACCAACCAAACATGTAAGGTACAGTAAAACACAAGTAAGGATTCATACATGGCGTTGGAATGGTGAGAATGGGCGGCTTGACATGTAAGAGAATCAGAGTTTGGTTTGGAGACATAAGTTGGTCCAGCACCCACCCGACAGTAGACATGCTATTATTTCCCTTCTTAACAAAGCACGTTTAACACCAAAATAAAGAACATTTGAACTTGGCAGAGGCTCCCAAAACATGAGCTTTAAGTCCTATTTTCAGATCAAAAGACTCAAATGTAGAATATGGGATAGATTTCCATGTTAGAAATCATTAGAGTTATCATGTAAAATGAAATCAACTGTATCAACTTACATTTAGCATATCAAAAGTACATCAAAACATAAAATAAGTAGGTAGAAAATAACAGCAAATTTTGATAAGAGTGTTTAAGTGCATTAGCATCTTCAAATTAGGAAGTCATGCAAATTAAAAAAGGGAAAATCTCTAAATGGGCTCATAAAAAATTAAAATGCCTCAGCTTCAGTAGATAAGAAAACAACAAAATTGGAACTCAATGCAGTGTAAAGCAACTAAAATGCATTGCTAGATAGACTAAATTACAGTAAAGGCTTTATATTGACATATATTGGCCACTGTTAGAAAAAATTGTAAGCAGCTAGACTATGATCATTGAAAATTTTTCAGCAGACAGTGTAGACCTCCCACCCCCTGGTGAGAATAAGGGTGTCTAAGAGTCACAGGTGCCCAAAGCATGGACTTGTGTATGAGCCCTGAACTTCACCAGCTCAAATTCAAAATCACAAGCATTTTGGCAGATTCTCAACATTGTAAATATAAGATGGGCAAGTGAAAACAGAGTGAGGATTCAATGGTATATGTTTAAGTTGGACATGATAAAAAAACATCGGCAAATACAGAAAACATTCCAGAGCTTTTTGATTGTTTTTGTGTTGGAATTTTCATAACCTTTCTCAATGGTGTGATGGATTGGGGAACTTGTGGCATTGCAATTAGATATTTATGGAACACAGTTATGTCCCCTGTATTCTCAGCAATAACTGTATGACTGCAATTTCACATTTATTGATCTTCATTGCCAGAATTTATTAAAAACTATATAATGGATTCACATACCTGATTGGACTTTATCTTCTTCTTATTCTTTTTTTGCTCTTTTGGGTTCCTGTAATGTTTATGACGAAAGCGTCCTAAAGATCTTAAGGTGGTCAGCTGGCGATAGCGGAATTTTTGGTTGCTCCTGTAATGGCAAGTGTGAATGACTATGTTTACTATGCAAAGAGGTATGAGTTCTGAGTTCTGATGGCAAATGCGTTAGGAGTTGAGGCACGCGGTTTTCACTATGCAAATAGGTTTGAGTTATGAGTTCTGATGGAAAATTCATCAGGAGTTGAGGCGCGTGGTTTTGAGAAATTTGAATACCGAACACCAACAGCGGACAGCCCATAGGGCCGCGACGAGATGTGACCAAGGTGAGTCAGGAGATTCGGATCCAAATCTGTCAGAGAATATCCCAACTGCAATTAATGTGGAAGGGTGGTGGATGGTAGCAGAGTTGGAAAAAGGTGGCAGAGGGCGAAGGAATTGCCGATTGCCGAAGCTAGACATTTTTCCAGGCGGGAACGGAAACCGAGAAATTCCTCTGTCTTGTTAGACTACTCCTATACATATGGTTGGTTTGTAATTATGATCGTCGGCATAATCCAATGATAAATCATGCCTCGTAATCATTGTTGTTGGCCTAGTCAAATCATGTGCACGGCAGTGAATATAATTCGGTATATTCAAAACATGTGCATGATAGTGAATATAAATCGGTAGATATGGATGTATAGTCAAATCATGTGCACAACAGAGAATATAATTCGGTACAGATCCGGCTGTAAATCATGGCAAGTTGCAACTAATATTACTCTATTGAGTTTTTAATGCACCTTTTAAGACACAACATACATAACATGGGCATGCACATTCTTCTTATTCAGCGGACCTGATTTCATTTGATTTCTCTTGTGCACTCAATGTCACTTCGTCATCAGGATTTCAAACTAAGCACTCCCGCTTGAAAATTTTGAAATGAAATTATAACTTGTGTTGTTTTGGCATTACGATTTTCTGTCTTGATTTTCTTGGTATTTGATTTCGACATTTCTTGTTATTTTCAAAGATGGCCACTTCCACTGTCTCTGTTACGTTCTTGATATTTTTCTTCACATTGGTAATGAATATTTTCGCACCTTATGCCAATGCGCATGCTTTCGCCCTTGCTCCCATGTCTTACCGTAAGATCTTGCCTTTTCATTTTATTTAAACCAGTATATATTTATCTAACTTGAGCTAGATGCAAACTTATTTTAGAATGTTTTTCATTGTTTAAACTGTATTTTTAAATGTTGTAGAGATTACATAAACTTATAAGTCCAAAAATTCTTTCTTGGAATTCTACAAAAAATGATATACCTAAAAAAATATTAAACTGTGATGAGACCACTTTAAATATTTTAACCAATAAAACCTATTTTTTTCAATAGAAAAGGTCATTCATTCTTTCATGAGCAGATTGGGAGAAGGAGAGCAAGAGAGCAATAGAGATTTCTGAGCAGGGAGGAGAAGGAGACAACAGCTTGGCACACATTCCAAGGTAGCAGTTGAACAGATTTGTATAGCTGATTCAGCACATAGTGAAAGGCAGATTTTTGCACAAAAATCGAGGAGCAGTTTGCTGATTTTTCTGCACACAAAACGGAGGCCGTACAACATTTATTGCTGTCCGGTTTGCTGTAATTTCCAGATTGCTGTGAGGCACGGGAAAGGAGATAAGTTGTAAATTTGCTTGCTGATTTTTTGCTGAATAATTCTCACTGTAAAAAGGCAATTTTCAGAAATAAAGAAGAGCTCTCAAACTGGTTTTCCCCAAGAGTTGTAGGGGGTTTTTCCAGGGTCAAGTTGACCAAAAATATCAGTGTTTTAATGTGTTTTAATGGCTGTTTTTGATTGCTGATTTTTAATTCTGCAATTTCCAGCATTCTGAAAAATTTCCAGAATTTGTGTTTTCAACAATATTTATTTTTTTCAGTCTGTTAAATGTATGGTTATGGGAATGGGCATTTAACTACATGGGAGAAATAAGGAGAAACTGAAAACCGGGGTAGGAAAACAGAAATTTCTACATGGTATCAGAGCTTGAGTGCTGAAGGGCAGTTTGGGACAGCAAAAGGAAAAATTACAGTTGCTGATTTTTCACTCAGAAAATTCCAGCAAGCTGATTTTTTTATAAACAACAGTTTTATCTTTACTACAACAGTGCTATTTTTCAGTTTTAGGACAGTAGGATGTCATTGGGATTGGGGGTGGAGGATAGGCTGGATGGGCATATAAATTACAGCGTTTGGAAGGAGAGAATGCAAAGTATCTTTGAGGAGGCAGAAGTCTGGGATATCATGGTGCATACTGCACAGAACCCTGTTGTTGTGCCCACTGATGTTACTCAGTTAGCTGAGTATAAAAAGAAGAACAATAAGGGTAAGAGGCTGATTCTAGACGGAATCAAAGACCATTGCATTCCTCATGTGAGAGGAAAGAGCAATTCCCATGAGATGTGGACAGCATTGTCCAATCTCTACCAGAGTACCAATGAGAACCGGAAGATGGTCCTGAAGGAGAAGCTGAAGAACATTAAGATGGGTAATGATAGTGCAGCTGGATATCTCACAAAGATTACCAATGTGAGAGATGAGTTGGCAGCGATTGGAGAGGCCATTCCACCCACTGAGTTGGTGCGGATTGCAGTGAATGGCCTCCCCCGTTCATGGTTGAACTTTGCTGATGGGGTTTGTGCACGTGAGACCCTTCCCACATGGGAGAGGTTTTGGGATGATTGCATTCAGACAGAGATCAGGAAAGGTCAGCTTGGGGCAGCCAAGCCAGTTGAGCAGGATGAGGATGTAGCACTGGTGGCAGGAGGCAAGAAAGGCAAAGGGAAGAAGCAGGCTTCCACAAGTAGTGGTGGCGGCAAAGGCAAAGGTAAAGGTAAACAGGGGAACACACAGAAGGACTATTCCAAGGTGAAGTGTTGGAATTGTCAAAATATGGGACACTATGCAGTTGTGTGTCCGGAGAAGAAGAAGAAGAAGGGGAAGAACCAGGATGTGGCAGCTTCAGCAGAGATTGAGGACTTTGCTGGTCGTTTTGACCGAGAGTTTGCATTCACTACGTGTGAGTCCTCTAGTGCAGGATCACCTGCCACATAGGTTCAAAGGGAGCATGCTTTTCCCTTGATTAGCGGAGCATCTACAGGTATCTGGTATGTGGACAGTGGAGCTTCACGTCACATGACAGGAGTCCGTGAGTACTTCTCAGAGCTTTCAGAGAGTGGCACTGATATTGAGGTAGTACTCGGTGATGACAGAGTTGTTAGAGCAGTCGGGGTGGGGACAGTGACATTTCAGAGGGAGTCCAAACCTCCCTTGAAGGTGTCAGAGGTTCTTTATGTGCCAGGGATGAGGAAGAACCTCATATCCGTCTCAGCTTTGGAGGACAGAGGATATGAGGTACTGTTCAGGGGAGGACAGGTGTTGATGTATCCCAGGGGCACTCTAGCTGATTCAGCTAGAGTGATAGGTGTATGCCATGCAAAGGTGTACAAGTTTGCATTTCATCCCCTTTTGGCATTGAGCAGTAGTACCGACAGCAGAGCTAGCAGTTCTGAGCTATGTGAGATTTGGCACCGCAGGATGGGACATATGTATCATGGAGCCTTGAGGACATTGCAGGAGATCACTACAGGTGTGCCAGATTTCAGTACTGATCACTTTGATACTTGCAGAGGTTGTGTGATGGGCAAGTTTGCCAAATCCCCTTTTCCCAGCAGTGACAACAGAGCGACGGGGATACTTGATTTGATTCATTCCGATGTGAGCGGTCGGATGTCTCATGTTTCCTTGAGTTTTTTTATGAGTACTATGTTTTATTCATTGATGATCACTCCAGGAGGACCTGGATTTATTTTTTGAAGACCAAGAGTGAGGTCTTCAAGCGGTTTCAGGAGTTCAGAGCTCTTGTGGAGACTCAGACAGGTCGAAAGATCAAGTCCTTGAGGTCGGACAATGGAGGAGAGTACACCCTTGGAGAGTTTGTTGACTATTGTGCGGAGGCAGGCATTAGGAGGGAGTTCACTGTTCCTTACAACCCCCAGCAGAACGGGGTTGCAGAGAGGAAGAACAGATCCATCATAGGGGCTGCCAAAGCCATGTTATATGATCAGGGGTTGCCATTGTTCTTGTGGGCAGAGGCCTGCAACACAGCTGTTTACTTGCAGAACAGGAGTCCGCATCGTGCCTTGGGGCACATGACTCCGGAGGAGGCTTTCTCTGGGAAGAAGCCTGATATTGGTCATCTTCATATCTTTGGATGCATTACATACTCCTATATACCCAAGGAGAAGAGGACCAAACTAGAGCCCACTGCAGAGAAGGGTATCTTTGTGGGCTATAGTGAGACCTCAAAGGCCTTTCGGATTTACATTCCTGCACAGAGGAGAGTTGTTGTCAGACGGGATGTGAAGTTCGAGGAGGACAGGGCCTTTAGGAGGTCACGGGAGTTAGAGTATCTGGATCAGCCAGACCCTCAGCAGCAGTTGAGTCAGTCGCAGGGATCCAGTGGGCAGGGATCAAAAGGATCAGGAGGTACATCTATGAGGATGTCAGGTCCGTCAGTGAGCAGTGGCTCATCGAGCCAGAGGGGTGGTGCTCCAGGCAGCATGCAGAGCAGTTCACAGAGCAGTTCACTAGGGAGTCCACTGATGGACAGTTCACACGGTACCTCAGCTTCTACAGGTTCAGGTGCAGGCAGGAGGACAGCAGACAGACAGTCAGGAGTTCAGGCTACTGATGATGATGAGGAGGAGGAGTTTCATTCTCCGGTGGGAGAAGTGTGCTCAGGGAAGAGGAAGCCCAAGTGGCTTCAGGACACCTTGAGAGATGCCACATCTGTTGCTGAGCCAAAGAGGCCGGTCAGAGAGAGTAGACCACCTGAGAGGTTTTGTAGCTATATGGCGATGGTTACGAGCATCCTTGACTCTGAGCCTTCTAGCTATGAGGAAGCAGCTAGCGAGCAGGTCTGGAGAGAGGCCATGCAGGAGGAGTATTCTTCTATCATGAAGGATGATGTTTGGGAGGTGGTACCGAGGCCTGAGGGCAAATCCGTGGTTACTTCCAGATGGCTTTACAAGGTAAAGCATGCTGCAGATGGCAGCATTGAGAAATTCAAAGTGAGGTTTGTGGCTAGAGGGTTCTCCCAGGTAGAGGGAGTTGATTATGAGGAGACCTTCGCTCCCGTGGCTCGATATACTTCGATCCGCTCCATTATATCGATAGCAGCAGAGATGGGTTGGAAGATCCACCAGATGGATGTGAAGACCGCATTTCTCAATGGCTTCATACAGGAGGAGGTGTACATTGAGCAGCCACAGGGCTTTGAGGTGCATGGGAAGGAGTCCCATGTGTGCAGATTGAAGAACGCCCTTTATGGCCTGAAGCAAGCTCCCAGAGCTTGGTACTCCAGGATAGATGCATACTTGCAGGGGATGGGTTTCACAAAGAGTGAGGCAGATCCGAACCTTTACTTTATTGTGATTGGTGAGGAGCCTCTCATTCTGGTGCTGTATGTGGATGACTTGATCATTACAGGTGCAGAGAGACTCATAGAGCACTGCAAGAGAGATCTTGCGGCGGAGTTTGAGATGAAGGACATCGGCTTGATGCATTACTTTTTGGGTTTGGAGGTGTGGCAGGAGGAGGGGCATTTCTTCCTGGGGCAGGGGAAGTATATTGTGGACATCCTTAGCAGATTCCACATGGAGGATTGTAGACCCATGTCGACACCGATGATCACCAACTGGAAGAAGCTTCATGCTTCAGATTCCGAGTTGGTGGATCCCACATTGTACAGGCAGCTGATTGGTTCCTTGATGTATTTGGTCAACACTAGACCAGATATCTGTTTTGCAGTCAACACGATGAGTCAGTTTATGTGTGAGCCTAGGAAGGTTCACTGGGTGGCTGCAAAACACATTTTGCGGTACTTGCAGGGGACAGTGGATTATGGTCTGGACTACAGGCAGGGAGATGGAGTGAGATTGGTAGGATACACTGATTCTGATTGGGCAGGTTGTGCTTCTGATAGGAAGAGCACTTCAGGGTGTTGTTTTGGGTTGGGTTCAGCAGTAGTGTCATGGTTCAGCCGGAAGCAGCAGTCAGTAGCACTGAGTTCAGTGGAAGCAGAGTATATGGCAGCCAGTCTAGCTAGTTGTGAGGCTATCTGGCTTCGCAAGATGTTGTTTGGCTTATTTGGTCAGCCGTTGAGACCTTCAGTGATTTACTGTGATAATCAGAGTTGCATTAAACTCACGGAGAATCCAATATTTCATGACAGGTCAAAGCATATCGGGATCAGATATCATTTCATCAGAGACTATGTTCAGAAGGGAGCTGTGAAGCTTGAGTATATTTCCACTGATGAGCAGGTTGCAGATATCCTTACCAAAGCCTTACCACGGGGCAAGCATGTCTACTTCAGAGACAAGATGGGTGTGGTGAGGAACACCTTCCTCGGTAAGAGGGAGTGTTGAAATTTGGTACCGGAGGACAGGTGGTTCCCTTAGGCTTTGATCTTTGGCCTAGGGAAAAGTGTCCAAAAGAATTTAATTTTTCTCCTAAAGTGACTTTATAATTTTATAAAGTTAAATCTAATTTAAAAGTGACTTTAAGTGATAAAGTTACTAAGTCTAATTTTAAAGTAACTTTTATAAAGTCAATGAAAAATTAGAAAGGAAAAGTGACTTTGGAAATAAATGACTAAGTGGGTCTTTATTAAAGTGGGGTGAATTAAAAAATAGAAAGTGAGATTTAAATGTGCATTTAATCTCAGCCATTGATCTAAATCTATTTCAGCCATTGGATTTAGAGATCACCCAAAAGTCACTTGGATCACCCAAAAGTCACTTGGAGTTATATTAAAGGAGGAAAATGAGGAAAAGGTCATTCATTCTTTCATGAGCAGATTGGGAGAAGGAGAGCAAGAGAGCAATAGAGATTTCTGAGCAGGGAGGAGAAGGAGACAGCAGCTTGGCACACATTCCAAGGTAGCAGTTGAACAGATTTGTACAGCTGATTCAGCACATAGTGAAAGGCAGATTTTTGCATAAAAATCGAGGAGCAGTTTGCTGATTTTTCTGCACACAAAACGGAGGCCGTACAGCATTTATTGCTGTCCTGTTTGTTGTAATTTCCAGATTGCTGTGAGGCACGGGAAAGGAGATAAGTTGTAAATTTGCTTGCTGATTTTTTGCTGAATAATTCTCACTGTAAAAAGGCAATTTTCAGAAATAAAGAAGAGCTCTCAAACTAGTTTTCCCCAAGAGTTGTAGGGGGTTTTTCCAGGGTCAAGTTGACCAAAAATATCAGTGTTTTAATGTGTTTTAATGGCTGTTTTTGATTGCTGATTTTTAATTCTGCAATTTCCAGCATTCTGAAAAATTTCCAGAATTTGTGTTTTCAGCAATATTTATTTTTTTCAGTCTGTTAAATGTATGGTTATGGGAATGGGCATTTAACTACATGGGAGAAATAAAGAGAAACTGAAAACCGGGGTGGGAAAACAGAAATTTCTACAGAAGAGGCTTCCCCAACATTGATCTGGGCGGGGAGGCAGATCACCGTCGGATATTGATTGACGTTTGTCACTTGCCGACAAACCTTTTTGTCATATTTGACCTTTGACAAAAGCATATAAACATGTTTATTTACAAAATAATTAATCACCTTTAAAAGGTAAGTAAGCACTAATTCAAAAATTAATCTAATTTGGGCACATTTAGACTAGCTTCCCTTATTTAACTATTTCAATAATTTAAATCCTAATCTAATATAACTTAGGCCAAATTTTGAGCATATTAGGCCTTTTATTTGTCCTATTCTATCCTAATTTCTAATTTTCAACCAAGATTAAACTGTTTGGTTGAACTTATTCTCTAATCTAATACAAAAATTTAAATGATCTAATCAAGATTAAATAGTTTGATCTAAATCAGAAGAAAAGGTTGTGGCATAGAAACAAGTTGCACACAAACCTTTATTTATTACAAATGAAATTTATTTCATGAAGTGGCATTTAAACAAGCACACTTATACAATTTTTTTTATTTTCTTTTGATGGGGTTTTATTTCATCTCCTTTTTATTTTCTATTTTTTCATATTTCCATTTTTTCTTTATTTTTTCATACTCTCTTTTATAAAATAAAAATGAACTTATAAAAAATAAAGCATGTTACAACAACTACCAAGAAGGATATTTTCCTAAAAGATGAACCGTCTGATGAGGAAAAAAATGGAATGTCGAGGGAAAGCTTGCCTAATACCTAGGGTGAGGTAGCCCACAATATCCTTAGGTAGATCTCTTATGAGGGAAGGTTTAGCATAGTCTATTCTTACCAGTTCAGGCTACTATATTAGCTAATATTCTAACCACACCTCCCAACCTTTGAATTAAAAAGCATGCCATTATTTCTCCCACAATCTCTGAAGTAGATGAGCACTAAAGTGGAGAGAAAACACAAGTACTTAGCCCATCATGGTCGGATTAAAATAATTTTATTTGATGTAATGAAAGGCTTATAACATCCTATTTTTGGGGCCAATTTTGTGGACATATATAGACAAGCCTTTCTAGAAGCACAAGAAGAACTCAACAAGCCTAAAAATATTACAACTAAAAAGAGGAAGGGGAGGCTAGTAGCCAGCTCCTCAAAACAAAAGAAGAAAGACACCTTTGAGGAGGAAAAAAAGAGATAGCAACCTACTTGGAAATTTTAAGTACCCCTAACAAGCCTAGAGCAAGTAAGCCTTCCCAACAAGTGGTCTATGCAAGAAGAAAAAGCACTAGATTTAGATTTAGTGGAAAGAGTTGGAATCTATAGGAAGACGTCTGTTAAAAGAGGGCATCAAGGTATCCCTCATCATTCGACCTAAAACATGAACTTAGAGTGTCTTTGGAATGGTAGAATTAGAATGATCAATTGTAACAATGTTGGTTGACTTGGAAGGTTATTGAATAAGTAGATGTCCAACTCAGGTGTAACTTCCCTTGAACAGATAACACAACCTATGATGACTTGGCAACAAGACTCAATAGAATGAATAACATAGTGTGACAATGTGGAAGGAAGATGATCATGATCCATAATGACTGGATAAATGACCAATAAGGAGGAGCATTGAGACTCATGAACTAGCTTTGAGGAAAGCGATAATTCAACTTTAAGACTGAGGCAAACAGGTGCTACATTCAAGGGTGACATAACTGATTCCTTCCATAAATAGAAATACAACTTTCCCCACTCTTATTTTTTTGGCGTAAGTCTACTTCATGGTTTAATGGGCATGAACAAGAGTTGCAAAGTAAGCTTGAAAATGTATTTTTTCATTTAGTTTTAACAATCCCAAAAAAAAGTAAAAGTATACTTGACAGTTTCTTTTTCATAATTTTTTAGGGAGTAAGAAAAAAAATAAAATAGGCTCGATGGTATCTCTTTCATAATATTTTAATGAGAATGAAAAAGAGGTAAGCTAAGGCTTGTTGGAGAGAATGAGTGGCATCATGGAATGCATCTATTTCCTAGGATGATGAAACTGACCTTTACGAGATAAAGTGCAATACAATATGGGCAAGCCAGGGCCACTCATCGCACTGTTTCTCTCCAAAAGGTAAATAAAGGTCAAAATATTAGTGGAATTGCAAAGATGATAAGTGATATGATAATGAAAAATAGTTGAGAATTAATCGTGAGTGCATTAAGAAATTTAAAGCTTCCAAATAATAATAATGTACAAATGGTGGGGACCCATGGGTTAAGGCCCAAAAATAGATGAGAAAGAGACATGAGACTCATAACAAGTCATGGAAGGTCTACAAGGGTCCCGAAACCTAAGAAATAGTGTTGCATCATGGACAACAATAGATAAATATGGTGTTATTCCTTAGTGGAGGTATCAAGTAGGAGGTGGACTGCTAATTGAAGGGAGTGAATTTCACATTCAATCGGAAGTACATATTCAAATCCACAAGCAAGTTGGAAAGGTGTAAGTCCAATGGAGGTTTTAGATGATGTTTGAGATGCCAAAGAGTGGAAAGGAGAATGATGTGCCAATAATTTTTATATTCCCCCATGGTACTTTGGATCATCTTTTTTTAGGAAATAGTTGATCACCTCAACCTTCCTATTGGCTTGGGGGTAGTAAGGTGTGGACTTTTATCGACGAAAACCCAACTTGGTTGTGAGCTCTATCATCATTAATTTTTTAAAGTGAGAGACATGGTTGGTGACAATGGATTTGGGAATGTCAAAGCATGTAATGATATGATTAAAAATGAACAATGCAATGATCACATTGTGTTAAAAAATTGAAGTCTTTAGCCCATTTGGCGAAACAATCAATGACTATAATAATGTAGTTATGACCATTGGAACATGGGAGCTTCCATGTCATGACGTTGATTCCCCATTTGGAAAAGGGGTCAAAGACGACCAATGGGTGAATGAGGCTGAGATGGGCACACATAGTTTTAGAGAATATTTGATAGGGACGATACTACTTAATGGCATTCATGCAATATTTAAAGATGGAAGGCCATAAGTAGCAAACATGAAAGATTTTTTGGGTTATGCCAAGATGAAAGAGGTGATCTTTACACATCCCCATGTGGCAGTCATTGAGTACATGTTCATCATTGGGATGGGTAAGGTAACAATGAAGGATAGAATCAACATCTCATTGGTGAATATTGTCATCTATAATAAGATAACATGTGGCATTATGGTGTAACCAGTGATGTTAATCCCAGGAGAAGTGAGGGGGGATCCATTGGGTTTGAAGGTAAATAAAAATATCACCATACCAGGGATTGAAAATTTTAATAATAAATAATGAATTTTCCATAAACATTTCAACAGTCATAGGTTTTTCATTGACTTGGAGGAAGTATGACATGAGTTGTGAAAGCAAGCGACTTCTTGGATTTTGTGGTGGTGAATTCCAAGTAAAACTCTTGGAGGATCAAGATACATTTCAAATATTTTCCTCCTAGGATTTTGGGACCAAGTAAATGATGCATTGGGTTCAAGTCAATTATGATCGTGGTTTTGAACAAAAAAATATATTGTCGAGTGCTAGACATTGTAAACAGTTGCAAGGGCCAGTTTTTTGACATTGACATAACATAGCTCGAGCCCTATGAGGCTTTTGTAGAGATAGTAAATAATGTGTTTAATTTCATCATCTTATTCTTGTACAACTACCATTCCAATGAAGGAGGTAGATCATGCTAGGTATAGTAAGAAGTCATGAGAGCAATCTAGGGAGATCATAAGGGTTGTAGATACCAAGGCATTCCTTAGTGCTTCAAACAAGAATATGGATTGGTCACCCATATAAATGGTACATATTTATTGAGAAAATTCATTAACCCTTTGGTTTTCTCAACATAATTTTCTATAAAGCAACACATAAAGTTTATCTTCCCTTGCAAACTCTACTCCTGGATAATAGTATAAGGTGGAGAAATTTGGATAATGGGTTGGTCTTTGAGGGGATAAAAAATAATGCCATACTCTGACATAATGAATCCTAAGAGGAACCTAGAGGTGACACAAAGAATTCACTTGTGAGGATTAATTTAGATATTATAAAGCCAACATTTAGTGAAGATGACCCATAAGTGTACAAGGTGGTAGTCACACATTTTGGATCAAACTATGAAATCATCTAAGTGTGCCTATAATATGTGTTTGATAGCGTGAAAGGTGTAAGATATGGTCCATTGAAAAGTGGCTCCAACATTTTTAAGGTTGAATGGAAACTTCTTGTAGGTGAACATTCTCCAAGGATAGATGAAAACAGTCTTGTGTTGGTAAATGGGTTTTATCTATATTTTATTATCAATATAGAAGCCATCCATGAAAGAGAAAATGGAATTCCTAATGCATTCATTGATAATATAATCAATAAAAGGAGTTGTAAAATTATCCTCAGGGAAACCTTGTTAAGGTCCTATTGGCGGGTCCAAGGGATCTCCCCAGTAAGAAGTCACAATTAGACCTTAGACCTTTTGGTGTAGGAGTCCCAACAGTGGGTCGTACAATAATGCCTTGATCGCGATTTCACACAGAGACAAGTAAGATGTCCCTGTTGGTAGCAAGGGTGTGACAGTTGCGACAAGACAAGGAAGGTGCATGAATGGTTCTAACACACGGAGAGTGGGGTGAGTGTGCCCCTTGGAAACCTGTGATAGCACGTGGCTTGGAAGGGAACACACGAGCGAAGATGCATCACAAACTAGAAAGAAAGTTAGCTAACATTCCAAAGTGATGGTTAAACCAATAAGCACATTTCAGTAAGATTCATACATACTTATACAATATAGTCCATACATGCATGCGTAAGAAAACAGATACATATATCATTTAGAGTAAGCAAGATAGCTGGAATACAATACAACATATGCATGAAACATGCTGGCTCTGTTATATTAAGAAGTGTAAGTTCCAGTCATACAATACATCCATGTTTGACCACTAGTTCTGACAATGGAATGTTACAGCCACAACCGCCTACTCCTCCAAAGAGATATACTAGCTCTGTGTAGTGGAGAAGGCAAGGCGCATTACAATACTGTCCAATCTCTCTCTAAGATAGTCTTATCGGAAGCTTGGCTGACCAAAAGCCAATAAAATGAGTTATGAGGGACTATTTATAGCAAAGGGCGAGGTGGCCCTTGACATTCCCCTTTGTGGCAGTTCATCTACCCTTATGACTCTTCATCTACTCTATGACTGTTACATCCAACTATCGAAACTTGAACTTACACTTGAAAAGACGTTACATTACAATGCACATGCACCCATCTGAGATAAAATGGCTTGGCCAAGCCATGCAAGACATCACTATGACTCAGACAACTATTGGAAGACCAGCTCTTCGACATCCTCACGGTGGTCGACAGTAGCAAACTAATGCCAAGATTGGTAGTTTGCGATGGTGTCCATGTACTCTAAGGTGACATCTTTTTGGAACCTGAATCTTACCTCCATAGCATCCAAGTACACTGCTCGAGCTCCTCTATCCAACTTGTCTGATAGCATGTGCATCTTTGTCTTGAGTGCGGCCAGACCAACAACATACTTGTGCATGGTGTCTGCACTAATGGACAAGTCTGGGCTGGTGGCTATGCGCATCAACTCGTTAAAGTACGAGTCAAGCTCTAGTCAGACATGTGCCTTTGTCTTCGCCTAGGTGAGAGTCCCAATAGATGGGATTGCATGTGCGCACACAACAACATCCATAATCTTGAATACACGTGCATGGGAAGCCTGTAGACTAGTGATGAGTTGCGGGAGCTCTTCATAGTTCCGGATCTAACTCTGGATGCGTGTCTTCAGCTCGATCGCTCTAGGATTCATCATCTTAGGCAAGTGAAGCAGGGCTCCCTTATATCTCATTGTCCATGTTTGCATGTAATCAATAGCAGCATGCACGTTCGACAAGATACATGCTCTTCTAGCACATTGTTGTTGCCATCCGTTGAGATGGACGACTGCCTTATGCACGGTACCAAACTTGGAATACAACGCCCGCATGACTGTGTCAAGGGACAATACTTCATCTAGTATTGCCTTCTTCAATTTTTCTCAGGTGAATGTTGTAACCAATTCTCCAACCTACTTGGCCATCTATAGCTCCTTCACCATTCGCACGTTCTCAGCTATCAGGAAGTGAACACTTGAGCTAGTGGCTTCAGCATATGCTCTGGTAGTATTGGCCAATGCCGCTGTATGTTTGCGCACGTCAGACATGATCACTCGTTCCTCGAACTACGCAGGAGATGTATGGTCATCTAGTGTCGACACTCTGCAATATTTCACAACTCTATATTGAGACTCATCGAATGAGATGTTGTGCATCTCCTCCTCCGGATTGTCTCCAAGGACTTTTGTGTCTCCTTGGTCACTTGGGACTTGCTCCTCTTCTAAACACGATGAAGTTGGTGGATCGACCTATTGGTGTCGAGGCATGAGGTCGATGTCTTTCTCTAACTCCTGTTGCTCCATATCTGTATCCATATGTTCAAGTGCTTGCTCTATCTTCGAAGCGAAGTCCTACTCTTGGGATGGTTCACCCTGTCTGCCTGATGCTAGCTGTTCTGATGAGTCCACTACCTGTATGGGCATAGTTTCATCTGTTTGTAGAAGTTGTGTCCCCTTTTATACCTATTCTTGTTGTGCTTCCTTCTCCTGTCTGTGCAGCTTCTATTCCTTCCGGAGTTTCTCCTTTAACTCATGCAACTCCTTCTCTGTTTCCTCCATTCTCCATTTCTCTCTGCCTTTGCGCGTTTCTCTTATCGCGCTATCACCTCTTTGCATCTATGGCCAAATCTAATTTCTGCACAAGTGGGTCTGCTCAGAACTTGCAACTTTTCTCTTCCTCCATGCGATCAACAATCTTCCTCTTGCCCTTGTCGTGCACTGGTATCTTCACCTTTGTTACTTTTGGTGATCTTCGGGATGCTGCTTCACGTTGCTTCACTGTCCATTCCACAATGAGGTCGACTGGTTCATTGATTATGGAGGATTTATAACAATATCTCCATGGGTCTTCCTCCGCTCAATGACATGCCTCGTGGATCCAGTTGAATTTTACTCTCGCGCAATGATCTTTCATATGTATTGTAACTTCAGAGGCCGAATGGATACTTCTTCATCTTCTCTGCTTCGACATCTGCATGCTTGAAACTCTATATCTCATATAACCCGATCCGCAATGGAAGAGTGGGCCAAGGTGCCTTCTTCTTCTGGTGCAACCTAGCTATCAATCCTGCCGAGATGTGATATGATACTTCTTGCATGATAAGCTTGTCTAAGGCAAACTTCGGTAGAACATGCGGAGGCTTCTCTACATTGTACATCCATATGAAGGTGTCGGATAGTGAGGCATACTAATCATCTATGTCAATCAGTGCCTCCATTGTTTCCTTCGACATGCAAGGTGGATCCTGTTCGAATATCATCTTGTAAATTGGGGGACAAAATGATCGGAAAACTGTGTGATGACTCTTATGAAGCTGCATTCGGACAACATCTTACAATAAGTTTTCACAACAGTCTTCGCTAGAGTCCATGCCCACTTCAAGCCTGGGAACTCCTGACGGGCACAGATTTCATCCAAGATGTAGGTGGACATGCAGAATTTTCCTTGCATACCTTTTGGTGGCTGTCGATCCCTTGTTACCTATTCCTTTAGCTGATGAGCCAACATGTTAGACCAGTTGCATGTTTTGCCTTCTCTAGCTAGTTGGTCCAACACGATCACCCAACTCTGTGGGAAGGTTTCCATGCTTTCTTGGCCATACAGTTGACATGCAAAGATGACCAAGTATTGATACACCTTCCACAGTATCTTCGTCTTGTAGACCGGGTTGGGTGTCAACCTGAATTTGGCCAGCTTCTTTACCCAGTTCTTCAAGATGTCTCTAGAATTGGCATTGCTGCGGGGTATGCTAAAGGGAGTCTCCATGATGATCGCGGGATTCGACATCTGATACATCTCATCATAATCATGTGCCCTAAAGGTATAAATATTTGTCCCGGTAACACTACTCAATGTCATCGTCTCAGGATCATTGTGCAAGATGATCTAATGTATCATGTCCGTGTAAGGGAGAACGAGATATCTGCATGCAATCTGGTACAAACCGGACTTGTGGATGTTCACATAGACTTAGCGGTCTTCGAGATCTTCCCCAAATGTGCCTGCAAATGCATCACTGACCTCTTTCCATTTCAGCTTGATGTCGTTGTCTACAATCAACTTGGTATCTTCATAGATCGACAGACTTGTAGACATTCACTCAACTGTTGCTCAAGTTTCACTTTTGTCAATGTCCTTTGATCCTGCTTTATTGGAGGCCATTGATCCTGAACTGCTAAGAGGTGGATGAACACCTGCTAGATCCAGAGAAAAAGAGACATGCATGGCAAGAAATCTATTAGCGAAAACTAAAACAAATTTGAGGAACGACATGCAATATACCTGGGGATTGACTAGAAAGGATTGCACAATTTCTCCTGGGAGGATGGGAGACTAGTTGCCAGAACTATGAAAAAGTCAGTCTGGGTTGTTTGGGGAGGCTGGCTAGCTATTGGAATTGCACAACACACAATCTAGGCTGGCCTATTGGCTACTGGAACTCCGCAATGCGCAATTTCAGTTGGCAATGGTTGCAGGCCCAGTGACTACATTGCGCAATTTTTTGGGCCAACAATCACTATCCCTCAAAATTGTGCAACACAAGACTGAAGGACAGTCACTGGGTAGAAATGCACATTTCCTGAGAGGAATATAGAGCCTTCTCTCTCTGGATTGTGCAATGATGTCTTGCTTAGGTAGAGTCTAGGCCAAGGCTACCTAGACCCGCCGTCGGGAAACTGAAAGCAAATGTGAAAGTGAATGCATGGCGATACTTAGTGTAAGCAAGAGTGAATGATTGTGCATGCAAATAGTGAATGAAAGATTCAGAAAATGGAACAACATGCATGTGGGTGAAGCGAGTCGCCGAATCGGTGACCGTTCGTGGAAAACAGTTTCATGCATGTGACAGCAGTGAGATGCTAACGAAAAATGAAATGGTGCTAGGACAAGCTAGTATCCATGTAAATGACAGCAAGAGTTCACAGAAATCAAGAAAACAACACTCACACAAGCAAAAACATGAAACACGACAGAAATGCTGCAAAAGACAAGTTAAGACAACTTACCCGTGAATAACTTAGCTGGATGTGTCGAAGACTCCTGGATGTGTTGTGGGATGTTAGAGCTCCAAGATCGATGTGAATGAGTGAGCTCTGAAGTGTCGAATAAATAATTTTGGGGCTCATGACATGCATACCACAGATCTAGGAAAAAGCGACACTTGGAGGAAAGATTCTAAAATGATCTTTGCATGCAACCTCCAACTACTAAAAATAGATCCCTAAAATATAGGGATGATTTTTGCATGTTTCCTTTTGCTATTCTGGGGAAAGGAAGGCCATGCATGCAAGTCAAGTTTCCTTGGTCCCGGGTGGAACTGGTCAACTCAACTACACATGCAACAATTTTCTTAGTTGGGAGGAAAAGATGCACATTTCTGGGAGGGAGTTGGGCTGGTTGCCCAGAGGGATTGCACAATTTCTGGGCAGAGCAGGTGACTGCTGCCTAGAATTACGCAATTTTTGGGCTGAGCAGCCCGCTGGGAGGAATTGCACAATTTTATCAATGAACAGTGACAGGTAGATTTGTGCAATTCTGGAGCCCAGTAGGTTGCTAGACAAAATTGAACAATTTCTGGAGGGAAAGCTGGTCGCCCTCCAAAATTGCACAATTTTTTGAGGGAGTTACTAAGCCTACAACTGGACCAAGTCTGGAGAAACAACTTGTGAGGGGGATGCAACAAGATCTGATGGAAAGGCTGTCATTCTGTAAGAAAATCACTGAAGCTTGTGTACTTGACAAGGCAAGAGATGTTGTTGTGAAAGGTTCATAGGGAGGCTCCAAAACAAAGCTAAGGAAAAAATTTGGAGGGTGGTTGTAGCCGCTACTCCAGCTCTCTGAATGGACCATGTTCGGGAAAAGCAAGTGTAACACCTCCGGAACTATTGTTCAGTTCTCAATTCATATTGGTTTCCACACTAGCTTGATTGTGAGATGCAGCGTCTGCCAAGCTCTTGGTTGATTGACACACACTCCAAGCCAATTCAACACAGTTGTTTTGATTGGGGTTGAGGGGTATATTGGTGCACAAGCAGTATAGTCGTCAAAGTCTTAGTTTCATCTCTGGTGTTGCTCCACTGCCAGTAGGCCTGGACAGTACCCCGACGGAGTCACACAGGAACACAAGCATCGCTCCGCTACCAACGAGCCTGTTCATTACCCTAGTGGAGTTACTTGCATCACCTCTCTGCGCAGGAAGCCTTTCTCTTCTTTCGCCTTATTCATTTTTCATTTTTCAAATTTTTCACTTTTCATTTTTTCATTTTTGTAACTATGCATAACACTTATTCATTTAAGAGGCGGAAGAGGGATCTCGACTTATTGAGAGCATAAGAGGTTGTTCCTTCAAAGAAGTAGTTTATTATATACCTCTGACGTTCTTGTTAAGTTTTTCCCCCTCACCTTACTCTACTTGACTGAGCTGACAAGGGTTAACCCAAAAACAACCGACTATAGTAGGTGATACTAGTTAGCGCGCAAGCGTTGTGTTATCACCAAGGTTCACTTTGAACCATATGTATTTTCCATCAATGTGTCATGGACTAAAAGTAACAAGTTCTTCATACAGAGGCAGGATGACAGATAACCAAGTAGTGAAAGTTGCACACGGCCTCTTGTACTTTACCTAGATTGTTTCAAGGTTCATGCATGGTTTCATGCGAAACTAACCTACGAACAAAAAACAAGCAAACAAACAACAAAGAAAAGTAGAAGCAGAAGTAAATGCAAAAGCAAAATGAGTAAGTGTTGGCATTATGACACAGGTGTTGTCCTTGATGGCAACTCACTCATATGACAAATCACAGTTCAGACTCACAGATTGAAGAAAGATAGGTATACGCAGGTTCCCCATTGACCAAGCCGCATGTACACGCGAGTTAGCAGACCAAAAGGAGCATATAGAGTACACACGCACTTTCACAGAAGGAAAGGTGCGTACATGTTGGAAAACTAAGTTTTGGTCCGTGGTATTTGGTCCATGGTATTGGTCCAAGGTATCTGGTCCTAGGTGTTGAACCCAGGTGTTTGGTCCAAGGTATTGGTCCTAAGTGGTTTTGGTCCATGGTATTAAGGCCTAAGATTATAAAAGGAGGAGAAGATCATTATGCAAATGCACTCAAGTATTGAATATCTGATGAAGAGAAAGATCTAGAATACAAGTTATTGGGTTATGGTGCATAGCTGGATCTGAATCAAGGATGAACCTTAGCGCTTGATGAAGGATAAGATCTAATGATGGGTCAATATCTTAAGGCTTGAAGTGAAGTATCTTTGTGTGGTTTTGATCTTTTATCTGAATAACTGGCGCATGTTGTAGTCTGTAAATATGATGATCTGGGTATAACTGAAGTCTGGAATTATTGTAAAGTTTAAATCATCATTTACAGATTTGTACGCAGTTTCACTTTAGAAAAGGCGTGTATACACGCTAGTTCTACATATCAAAACATCGTATACATCTTAAATTTGATTTGCAGATCTGTATGTAGGTTCGCCTTGAGAAAAAAGCATATGCACGCAGGTTCGACACATGGAAGTAGTGTATACCTCATAAAATATGTTTTAGCTACTTCTGTTTGCTATTGCAGTGTTCTGAGTTATGATTACTGTATTATGGTTACAACATTCTGAAAAGTGATTGATTGATTCAATTGTGGTTGGTGCAAAGGAGATTGGTTGATGCAGATATATTTGATGTTTGAATGATGTTATAGATGGATCCAGTTTGAAAATTTATGAAACATGGTCCCTGGAAGAAAAGAGAAGGTTGTAGCCCTCTGTAGGCCGACACCTACGTACTAGTAAACATATCAGCTAGTACAACAGCTAGGGGGTTGTAGCTCCCTTCCAGGAGAAGTTGGAGAACGAGGGAAGGTTATAGCCTTCTGCAGGTAGAAGCCTGCATACTGGTATAAGACTGTACCAATACAAAAATTGTAAAAAGAAGTTTCTTATTAAAAAGATAGAGACGATTGCAGCAGGTGGTTTTCACCCACATTGGGTTTCCACCTTATATCTTGTGTTCATGTGTGTGATTGTCTGTTCTGTTTTTACTACACCTGGTTACTGTTTATATGGTTTTGATGCACTGATTAAAGATCAACATATGATGAATTAACTGAATCATAAGTTTGTAGGATATATGCTAGTTGCCTTAAATACAGTTGTGTATACACGCAAGTTCCATTAACTGAAGTAGCGTATATGAATCTGATTATGGAAATGAAATATTATTGACTTGCTAATATTGATTCACCCCCCCTCTCAGTATTATTTCCAACAATTGGTATCAGAGCAGGTCCTTCAGAAGAAGCTTGATCGCTTGAAGGAAGATCTATCATCATGAGTAACTACGAAAGAGAGGGATCCATTAGACCACCAATCTTTGATGGGAGAAACTTCATTTATTGGAAGGTAAGAACCACAACCTATATTCAATCTCTTGGAACAGATGTCTGGGAAATCGTGGAAGGAGGATATACATTTCCATCAGCAATTCCTATAGATACGGTAGGTAAAAATCAATATGAAACCAATGCCAAGGCTATCAATACATTATTGGGGAGTCTGTCACAATCAGAATTTGTCAAAGTTATGCAGCTCAAAACTGCCAAAGAAATATGGGACAAGATTGTTCTAAGCTATGAAGGATACAATCAAGTAAAACGTGCAAAACTACAAACTCTCAGAATTCAATATGAAACTCTCAAAATGCACAATGATGAAAGTATAGCTAGTTACTTCTTACGTATAGATGAGATTGTTAATTGCATGAAGAACTTGGGTGAAGAGATAAAATGTTAGGCCCCTATACTACTAGTGTAATCCCTTATTGTTATTAGTACAACCCCCTTATTATATTGTTGTGCTCATGTAGTCCCCATATTTTTATTATTGTGCCCCATAGAAGCCCACTATTGCTATTATTGTGCCCTTACATTTTATTGTTATGTCAGCTCTGATTATATTATGACCTCTTAGACTCCTATATATAGAAAGGAGGTCTTATCATTTGTATCATCTAAGAATTGTTCATTTGTGTAACGTATAGGAGGTTTCCCCCTCGAAGAGGCTGAATTCTAAGGCATTCAACTATCTTTTCTATCTTTTTGTGAGCTGGTTTCATAACATTTGGTATCGGAGCTGTGGATTCTAGGGTTTCGCTTCTCCAAACAGGTCATTGTGGGAGTTTCGCTATAACTATTTCGCTACGAAGTTTCAGAAGATAAGAGAAAAACCCATTTGAGAGGAAATTGCTCTAAACCTTGGCTCTGAATTTCAAATCTTGTCTCACTACAGTTTCAGAGATATAGTCTGAGAAAGTTAGGGTTTTTGTAGACCCCTGAATTACATTCCAAACAGGTGACCTGGGGAAAAGCGTCATAACTTTCTCTCTGAGCATCGGATTGAAATTTCATAAGAAGTTACAGAAAGAGGATAGACTGTAGTTTCTTGCGAATATTTTTTAGATCCAAAGGTCGAAACAGTGACACGTGTCACATCGTAAAAGTTTGCTCTACTGAACTAGTCTATAATCAGGTCACTGTGGGAGATTTGGCATAACTCTTCCTTGGAGAATCCAATTTGGATCAGACTAGTGGCATTGGAAAGAGGACATAAAAGGCTACTGTAGGACGCAATTTTAGAACTGGAAGATCTGAAATTATAGAGTTACAGTCGTTTCAAGATTGAGCTCCTAAAATCAAGAAAAAGCGAGATGAAGAAGTTTGATGGCAAGGATCCGGTGAATTGGATACTACATATGGAGAAATATTTTGATCTACATGGTGTACCACTGTTACAAAAGGTATGTATTGCATCTAATTATTTAGAACCAAATCAATTTTTATGGTATAAAGGGCTTTGTTCTCGTAAACCACTTGTCACGTGGTCAATTTTCACGGAGGAAATGATAGCACATTATGAGGATACAAAGAGAAACTCCTTCTTTAGCCAATTGATAAATCTCAAACAAAAGGGTTCAATGGAAGAGCACATTGAAGACTTTCAAAAATTGAATAAAAGGGTAAATTATATTCCAGAGAAGCAAAGGATTGATGTTTTCATAGGGACTTTAAAGGATAACATTCAACATGAGGTTCGTTTTTGGAAACCTGATTCATTGGAGGAGGCATTCGAGTTGGAAAGAAAAATTGAAAGCGAAATCATGAAAACAAGGAATCCCACCATTCATGACTATAATTATGGAAGTGTTTCTTCTCCTAGCCTTCCAAAACCGACAAGGCTTACACCATAACAATTGGAAGAAAAAAGAGAAAAAGGGCTTTGTTACAATTGTGATAAAAAATGCACTAAAGGTCATAAGTGTGCTGAGAAGAAATTATTTTACATAGAGTATGAAGAGGAGGAAGAAAAGGATCAAGAAACATCAAAAGAAGAGGATATATGCCAGGACCCAACCTTAGAGAAAGAAGAAATGAATCCGACCATATCTTGTAAAGCATTGGCAAGAATTACCACTCAAACTCTCAAGATAGAAGAACATGTCAAGAAGAAAAAGGTTCAAGAAGTGAAAGATCACATCGAGAAAGAAGAAATGAATCCAACCATATCTTCTAATGCATTGGCCGGAATTACTACTCCTCAAACTATCAAGATAGAAGGACATATCAAGAAGAAAAATGCTCAAGAAGTGAAAGATCACATCAAGCATCAAGAAATGAATCCGACCATATCTTGTAAAGCAATGGAAGAAATTACCACTCCTCAAACTCTCAAGATAGAAGGAAATATCAAGAAGAAAAAGGTTCAAGCAGTGAAAGATCACATCGAGCATCAACAACAAGTTCTCCAACTTTTAAAGGATAACGCCACTTTGGTGCAGAATCGAATGAAAAAACAGGTAGATCAACATCGCAGTGAAAAATGTTTTGATGTAGGTGATTGGGTATTTTTACGGTTACATCTCAAGCAAGCTATTTATGAGAAGGAAATGTTGGCAATACTACATGCACTTAAAAAATGGTGACCTTACCCAATGGGAAGACACTTTAAGGTAAAAATGGATCATGATAGTCTTAAATACTTTTTAGAACAAATATTATCTTTAGAAGAACAAAAAATATGGGTCACAAATATGTTGGGTTATGACTTTGACATCATCTATAGAAAAGGGAAGAAAATTTTTGTTACAGATGCGCTCTCAAGAAAGGATGAGGATGTGGAAGTATTGTTTTGTGCTATTTCTATTATCCAAGCAGATTGGATAAACGAAGCAAGGGATGAATGGAAGAAGGACAAAGAAGTGTGGCCACTCATTCAAAAGTTGCAGAATATCCCAATTCAAACAATATTGCTAGAACTTGAAGAGGAAGGAAAAATCATATTGGAACCTGGAGCAGTCACAGAAACAAGAACCTGACAACTACAAAATCGATCAATTTCAGAGTATCTCATCAAGTGGAAGAACTTACCCGCTGAAGATTCCACATGGGAGGACAAGAATTTTATACATAAGCATCAAGAACTACTCAAGCGTTGAGGACAACACTTTTTGAAGGAGAGGGGCATGTTAGGCCCCTATACTACTAGTGTAACCCCTTATTGTTATTAGTACAACCCCCTTATTATATTGTTGTGCCCATGTAGTCCCCATATTGTTATTATTGTGCCCCATAGAAGCCCACTATTGCTATTATTGTGCCCTTACATTTTATTGTTATGTCAGCTTTGATTATATTATGACCTCTTAGACTCCTATATATAGAAAGGAGGTCTTATCATTTGTATCATCTAAGAATTGTTCATTTGTTTAATGTATAGGAGGTTTCCCCCTCGAAGAGGCTGAATTCTAAGGCATTCAACTATCTTTTCTATATTTTTGTGAGCTGGTTTCATAACATAAAAGGAGTTACTTTAGTTGAAAATGTTTTAAGATCCTTGTCTACTAAGTTTGAATCAAAAGTATCCACCATAGAAGAAAAGTAGGATCTTCAGACTATTACTATGACACAGCTGCACGAAATCTTAACTGCTTTTGAAGTGAGAAAAGGAGGTCCATCAGATATGAGAGAAGCCGCATTAAAAGCTTCAAGAAGAGAAGAACTCAATGAATCAGGACATATTTCAAAAGGATAGGAAGAAGCAAACTTTGTCAAGAACCTTCAACGGGGTTTCGGAAGATTCAGAGGTAAACTACCTTTCAAATGTTTTGCTTGTGGAAGAGTCGGTCATTATGCTGCCAAATGTCCTCATAAAGATAAGCTTGATAAAGGTAAGGAATTAGCAAAATGGAATAGAAAACAAAGTGTAAGTAAGAATAGCTACTATACGCATGAAGATAGCGATGGTTTATCAATTAGTGATGAAGATGAAAATAGTAATGACTATAGACTTCTGATGGCTTTTGAAGATGATGATTTCTTGGATGCTTTAGATGAAAATGACCTTTATGAAGAAATATCTAAAATCAAAATCTTTTTATAAGAAAAGAATATGATTATAGATACTCTGACATTCCAACTTGTTGAAAGAGAAAAACACAATGAAAAACTAGAATGTGAAATTGTGGGTCTAAGAAAGGATATTGAGAAAACAAAAGCTCTCAATCTTAGATTTGCTAAAGGATTAGAAACCTTAAATGAAATTATAAAAGTGTAGCGTTCTCCTCTGATAAATATAGGTCTTGGATATACTAAAGAAGCATCCCAAGCATAGAAGCCGTCAACCTCCACTAAAAGCTATCTTGATGCAGCAAAGAGCAGTGAACAGTTTGACAATCGACAACAAAGGCATAAAGCAGATCACCAAGTAAATTAGGCTCAATTTACTTCAAGGATGAACAGAAGCTACAACCAACCTCAGGTAAATCATACTCAATCTATTTCAAGAATGAATAGCAACTACAATCACCAGGTCAGTAGATTCGATAATCGCAGAAACTTCTTTAATGGCCAATGTTTTTCATGTCATAACTTTGGACACAAAGCTGCTCAATGTGTTGCTTACAAGACCATTATGAATAGAGAAGCACGAAATCAAAGGAATGTGACAGGGATCATGAAATAGACCTACAATAACTTTTCTCTTCTTGAAAATGAAATAGAATGCTCTATCTACAACAACTTCGGTCATGAAGAATCTGAATGCAGGAGTAAATTTCGACAAACATATCAGAAGGAGAAAACTTCATTAAATCCAAAAATATCGAGAAAGAAAGAACCGCAAACAGAAAGATGTGGTATAGCCTTGTATGCAAAAGGACAAGAAAATCAGTGGTACATCGACAATGGATGCTCAAAACACATGAAAGACGACAAAGAAAAACTTTAGTCATATAATGCCTTAGAAAAGGAAAAGAAGGTCTCATTTGGAAATGCCACTCCTGCTGTCATAAAAGGTAAAGGTTCTGTTCTCTTAAAAGAAAATGTTAAAGCTGGGAATGTTATGTATGTTGATGGTCTAAAGCATAACCTATTGAGTGTTAGTAAAATGTGTGATCAAGGAAATGAAGTAGTATTTCGATCAAATGGATGTGTTGTTCGTGAGATTGATATAGGTGAAACCATGATCAAAGGTATAAGAACTCCAAACAACTTATACATACTCAAGGGAGGACAACAACAGTGCTATCTAAGCAAAAATGATGAACACTGGCTATGGCACAGAAGATTGGGGCATCTAAGCTTCTCTCAAATAAAAAAAGCATGCAGATTCTAGGCTGTTCGTGATATTCCTGATATCAGCATCCCAGAAAATACAATATGCAAATCATGTCAATTTGGTAAGCAAACTAGAGCGCACTTCCCTGAAAAAGAAGGATCAGCTAGTAAGCCTCTTGAACTTGTTCATACTGATTTATGTGGACCATCAAGGAAAAATTCACCTCGTGGAGAAGAATACTTTATATTGTTCATTGATGATTTTTCCAGAATGTGTTGGATAGGACTTCTAAAGCATAAAGATGAAGCATTTGAAAAATTCAAAGCCTTCAAAGCTTTGGTTGAAAATGAATCAGATCGCAAAATCAAATGCCTCAGATCTGATTGAGGAGGGGAATTTACCTCGGATGAGTTCTTTGACTTTTGTGAAGAACATGGAATAAAAATGCAATTCTCCACTGCAAGGACTCCTCAACAAAATGGAGTGGTAGAAAGGATGAACAAAACTATTCAACAAATGGCTCGTGCTATGCTAGATGAGTCTGGAACTCCTGCAACCTTCTGGGGTGAAGCTTCATTTGCTGTCATCACTATTCTCAACCAAGCAAATGTTCGGGTAAACAACACTCAAACTCCACATGAACTTTGGTATGGTAAGACTCCTACTGTAAAATACTTCAAAGTTTTCAGAAGCAAATGTTACATCAAAAGGACTGATGAAAAACTTGGTAAGTTTGAACCTAGAGCAGATGAAGGCATTCTCCTTGGTTACTCTTCCTGAAGTAAAGGATATAAATGTTATAATAAAAGACTTGGGAAAATTATTGAAAGTATTGATGTTGTGGTTGATGAAGCATGCAAAAATCCAAAGCAAGTAAAAACCAAAGATTGTAAAGAAGATGAGGATTATCCTCCCACATCAAATCAAACCAATTCTGAAGATGAAACCAATGAAGCACTAGAAGAACAGATAACGGTAGAAGAAAAGAATCCATCTAGGTATGTTCAGAAAAATCATCTAGAGACTCAAATTTTGGGACAGAAAGAGGTAGGTGTACAGACAAGAAGAACTATTACAGAAGCTTCAAGCTATCTAGCATTGCTTTCCTCCACCGAACCTCAAAATGTAAATGAAGCATGCAAAGATGAATGTTGGGTCAAGGCCATGAATGAAGAACTTGAGAAAATTGAAATGAATAATACTTTGGAATTAGTTCCTAGACCTCATGATAAGAATATTATAGGAACTAAATGGATATTCAAAAACAAGCTGAAAGAAAATGGAGAAGTTATTAGAAACAAGGCCAGACTTGTTTGTAAAGGATATGCTCAACAAGAAGGTATAGATTTTGAAGAAACCTTTGCACCTATTGCTAGACTTCAAGCCATAAGAATGTTCCTTGCTCTTTCTAGTTTTCAGAAATTCAAAGTATACCAAATGGATGTAAAATCTGCCTTTCTTAATGGAGACTTAGAAGAAGAAGTATATATTGAGCAACCTGACGGATTCATTCTTGGAAATGATGCAAAACTTGTATGTAGACTCAGAAAGGCTCTCTATGGTCTAAAACAAGCTCCAAGGGCCTGGTATTACCATCTTGACAAATATCCTATCAACAAGGTTTTTCAAAAGGATCAGCTGATAGCAATCTATATACAAAGATTGACAATAATAAATTGCTAATACTTGTTGTGTATGTTGATGATATCATTTTTGGTAGCAATGAAGAAGTCATGAGTCAGAATTTTGCTTCGATAATGCAACAAGAATTTGAAATGTCCCTGCTTGGTGAGCTTACATATTTTCTTGGTCTACAAGTTCAACAAAATAAAGATGGTATTTTTCTGTCACAAACCAAATATCTCAAGCAGATCTTGAAAAAATACGGCATGGAAGATTCTAAACCAGTATGTACCCCAATGGTAACAGGATGCAGTCTCAGCTCAAATGATGAATCAGCAGTAGTACATCAACCAACCTACAGATCCATGATTGGCAGTCTGCTTTATCTAATAGGTACCCGACCAGACATCATGCATGCAGTGGGAATAGTTGGAAGATTCCAAGCAAATCCAAAGGAATCACACCTTCAGGCAGTCAAAAGGATTTTCAAATATCTTCAAGGAACACAGAATTTTGGTTTATGGTATCCTAGAGATACAGATCTTACACTTCATGCATATATAGATGCAGATTGGGTAGGAAGCGTTGATGATAGAAAAAGCACTAGTGGTGGTGCATTCTATATGGGTTCCAGATTAGTGTCTTGGTTTAGCAAGAAACAAAGTTCAATTGCATTATCTACAGCTGAAGCAGAATATGTGGCTGCTGCATCTTGCTGCACACAACTCCTTTGGATGATGCAAACATTGCAAGACATTCAGATCACATGTACTCCACCCATCTCCATTCTATGTGATAATACAAGTGCCATCAGTATTTCAAAGAATCCAGTCATGCATTCCAAGACCAAGCACATACCCATCAAATATCACTTTCTACGTGAACAAGTGCTTGAACAAAAGGTCAAATTGGAGTATGTTCCCTCCAAAGAACAGGTTGCTGATATATTCACCAAATCACTGCCCAGAGAGACATTTGAATATCTCAGATAGAAGCTGGGAGTAGTTGATGCATCATCCTGCTGTTAAAACTTATCTGTTTCAGAGAAAAGTGGTTATACGCGAGTTTCATGAAGCGTAGCTGCGTACATATGCCGGTTTCTGTGGATACAATCACGTATATGTTGGTTTGAAGAAAAGCAGTGGGCCAGACTCAGGATAAAAGGAGTTTGATATGGGTCTGACAATGATCATCTGGCACAAGTTCAGGGGGAGCATATACTTCTAATAATGCATTGTTGGCATTATCTTAGAAGATCTTGGTACAAATTCACAGTTGTTTTTTATTCAGGTGGAATAGGTTCAGGGGGAGATCATGGTTGCTGGTCTGGATGTTGATTGACAGATGTTGCTGATGATAGTTGCTGATGACTATCATGGTCTTGTTTCAGATATTTGGTCTCTATGTCATGTATATCTTTTAATGTCAAGGTCATGAAACGACCTATTTTGTTACCCCACTATGCATGGGATGGATGATGTAATGTTCTTGTTTTGACATGTATAAACAATTGGTATATCCCCACTTGGTTGGGTGGATGAGTCAAACTTGGTATATCCCCACTTGGTTGGGAGATGGATGTATGTATGAGTCATTGGTGATAGGAAGGTCATTTATGATGTATGTATAGAGTCATGTTCTTCTTTTAGAACATCTTTTTGTAGACCTTGCGTATATTCAGGGGGAGCATGGAGCTCAATCATCACACTTCAGCATATTAGAGAAATCCACATGAACTTAGGGGGAGCATAACCATTTGTCCTTGATGACAAAGGGGGAGAGTGACTTGGGGTTTCCATCAAGTCCAAAGGGGGAGATTGTTGGCATTATGACACAGGTGTTGTCCTTGATGGCAACTCACTCAGATGACAGATCATAGTTCAGACTCACAGATTAAAGAAAGAGAGGTATACGCAGGTTCCCCATTGACCAAGCCGCATGTACATGTGGGTTAGCAGACCAAAAGGAGCGTATAGCGTACACACACACTTTCACAGAAGGAAAGGCGCGTACATGTTGGAAAATTAAGTTTTGGTTCGTGGTATTTGGTCCATGGTATTTTGATCCATGGTATTGGTCCAAGGTATCTGGTTCGAAGTGTTGACCCCCAGGTATTTGGTCCAAGGTATTGGTCCTAAGTGGTATTGGTCCACGGTATTGAGTAAGGCCTAAGATTATAAAAGGAGGAGAAGATCATTAGGCAAATGCACTCAAGTATTGAATATTTGATGAAGAGTAAGATCTAGAATACAGGTTATTGGGTTATGGTGCATAGCTGGATCTGAATCAAGGATGAACCTTAGTGCTTGATGAAGGATAAGATCTAATGATGGGTCAAGATCTTAAGGCTTGAAGTGAAGTATCTTTGTGTGGTTTTGATCTTTTATCTGAATAACTGGCGCATGTTGTAGTCTGTAAATATGATGATCTAGGTATAACTGAAGTCTGGAATTGTTGTAAAGTTTAATCATCATTTACAGATCTGTACGCAGGTTCACTTTAGAAAAGGCACGTATACACGCTGGTTCTACATATCAAAATAGTGTATACATCTTGTTCGCCTTGAGAAAAAGCATATGCACGCAAGTTCGCCTTGAGAAAAAAGTGTATGCACGTAGGTTCGACACATGGAAGTAGCGTATACCTCATAAAATATGTTTTAGCTGCTTCTGTTTGCTGTTGCAGTGTTATGAGTTCTGGTTACTGTATTCTGGTTACAGCATTCTGAAAAGTGATTGATTGATTCAGTTGTGGTTGGTGCAAAGGAGATTGGTTGATGCAGATATATTTGATGTTTGAATGATGTTATTGATGGATCCAGTTTGAAAATTTATGAAACGTGGTCCCTGGAAGAAAATAGAAGGTTGTAGCCTTCTGTAGGCCGGCACCTACATACTAGTAAACATATCAGCTAGTACAAGAGCTAGGGGGTTGTAGCTCCCTTCCAGGAGAAGCTGGAGAATGAGAGAAGGTTGTAGCCTTTTGCAAGTAGAAGCCTGCGTACTGGTATAAGACTGTACCAGTACAAAAATTGTAAAAAGAAGTTTCTTATTAAAAAGATAGAGACGATTGCAGCAGGTGGTTTTCACCCACATTAGGTTTCCAACTTATATCTTGTGTTCATGTGTGTGATTGTCTGTTCTATTTTTACTGCACCTGGTTACTGTTTATATGGTTCTGATGCACTGATTAAAGATCAACATATGATGAATTAACTGAATCATAAGTTTGTAGGATATATGCTAGTTGCCTTAAATACAGTTGTGTATACACGCAAGTTCCATTAATTGAAGTAGCGTATATGAATCTGATTATGGAAATGAAATATTATTGACTTACTAATACTAATTCGCCCCCCCTCTCAGTATTATTTCCAACAGTAAGCAAACAATCAAGCAAACTAACAAACAAGAAAAGCAAGTAATAAAACAGGCATGCAAGCAAACAAACTGAAATAAAACACTACTCCTACTCCTAAACTAATGATGCATGGGCCTGATCACGTGAAGTGATATTTCCAATGCAGACACCGGCACATTGGTTAACCCATGTTGGTGAAGGCTTGGTCTGCGAGCAACACGGTTGTGTGAACCAGTAAACAAGAAAGATATAACAATGAAGACAAACACACTTCATGTTTCAAAGTGTCCACAGGACATAAGTGAGTGCAAGTACATGACATGTGGTCCGTGGACTTGTCATGGTGTTGTGCGACACTACGTGCAGCTTTGAAGCATACGCATACTCTTGACTATGACATGCAAGCAAACGAAAGAAACAAAGACAACTTGCGTCGTGCACATGTGCTTGCAATGTAAGATTCCTCTAATGCATGAGCAATGTGATTGTGCAGTTCGAGTGGAGGAAGCATGAATTGTGTGTGAGATTGATCTTCAATGCATACAGATGAGTGATGAGGAGCCTCAGGTGATTGAACAATTTCTTGATCGAAAGTGAAACCAACCTCAGGACAGCGAGGGCCTGACATAACCATTAGCTTGGGCTAAAGTGCCTCGATAGTCTGGGGTGTTTTGACTTCGTCATCAGATATATCATCATAAATAGGTGGCTTCGAAAAATCAACTGCGATAGAATCATGATCGTGATCAAATATGGGAGTAAATGGATCACGACAGCCACGATCAGAAAAATCAATTATTTCATCGACATCCTCATGATCTGATAAATCAAACAGAGGGGTAGATGAGAAGAAAACAAATCCATCCTTTGTGTTTCCAGAAAAGGTAGATGAAAGGTCAAGTGGATTTCAATGAATAATTTATCCTCTTTGTTGTTGGATGATGGACTGACATCTGGTGTGTCATGTGAGTGATCAACAATGGGTGCATCCATCGTTGAAGATACATATGTGAAATCATGGATGGCAGGTTCACCAAAAATGTCAGGAAAGAATGGAGGATGCTCGGACAGAAGGTAGTCATCCTTTGCCGAGTGTTGATGCTCAAGCTCCCATTCATACTCTTCATGAATGGCAATGCATGTTGGTTGTGCAACACCAACTCTGTCAGTGAATTGATCCTTGTTCACAACACGTGTAGAGTCCGAAATGGAAGAACATAAGAAAATATCATCTGGAGGATCATCAAAGTATGAAGATGGAGGTTGTGGTACAAAATGCATATGACAACTTGATGGAATCACAACAAATTCTGCGTGAAAATTAAGTGAAGTGATGTTGGGAGGATGTGACAGCTAAACAGATGTGTCAGCATGATCTCCCACATCAATCTCTAGTGGTGGAGCTATTTGATGAGGGGATGACGGGCAATCACTTATGACAGTGACCGTATCCATCTGTGATTGCATAGCTCCATCACTGAAGAATACTAAGCGAGGCTTGAGTTCAAACTTCTTCTTGGGATGGGTAGATTTCTTAAGACAATACTTGAATCTATCCCAAAGATAGAAAAATTTCATTTGGCTCTTCGGAGCTTGAAACTGCAAATCACAGAAGCGCTGCCAAAAATCCATAGGTGATTCATGCGGAGCCTTCCGTTGTTGTAGTAGTTTTTGGTCAAGATGTTCTGGATCAAAATGATAGAAAGTGTCTTCAATGAGATCACATAAGTGCTCAAGTGAGTGCACACTGTCAGCCAGTAGGCTGCACAACCATCGATGTGGATATTTGTGAAGTATGTATGCAAGCAGAAAATAGGCCTGTTTGTCAGAACATTCATCATCCTCGTGAAGCAAGGCAAGGAAGTCATATAAGAACTCAGGCCAGGCCGATTTTCCTTCACCATCATATGTGAATGTAGACAAGAGATCGAAAAACTCCCTCATGATGGTAATAGATTCGACATGCGAAAAACATCGTGGAGGGAGGAGAGTGCAAGACTCCATGATAGATATGAAAAGGTTCAAAACAGGATGAGAGGACACAGTTTGTCATCTGGCCCTCCTTCTAGCGCCAGAATGTTGACGGTGCTGGACCCACCAACATGTCAGGGGATCTCCCTGGTAAGAAGTCCCAATTAGACCTCAGACCGTTTGGTGTAGAAGTCCCAGTAGCGGGTCGTACGGTAATGCCTTGACTGCGATTTTGCACAGAGGCAAGTAAGATGCCCCTGTTGGTAGCAAGGGTGTGACAGTTGCGGCAAGACAAGGAATGTGCATGAACGGTTATAACAAACGGAGAGTGCGGTGAGTGCGCCCCTTGGAAACCTGTGATAGCACACAGCTTGGAAGGGAACACACGAGCGAAGATGGATCACAAACTAGAAATAAAGTTAGCTAACAATCCAAAGTGATGGTTAAACCAATCAACACATTTTATTAAGATTCATACATACTTATACATAATAGTCCATACATGCATGCGTAAGCAAACAGATACATATATCATTTAGAGTAAACAAGATAGTTGGAATACAATAAAACATATGCATGAAACATGTTGGATTTGTTATATTAAGAAGTGTAAGTTCTAGTCATACAATACATCCATGTCTGACCACTAGTTCCAACAGCGGAACGTTATAGCCACAACCGTCTGCTCCTCCAAAGAGATATACTAGCTATGTGCAGTGGAGAAGCCAAGGTGCGTTACAATACTGTCCAAGCTCTCTCTAAGATAGTCTTATTGGAAGCTTGGCTGACCAAAATCCAATACAATGAGTTATGAGGGACTATTTATAGCAAAGGGTGGGGTGGCCCTTGACATTCCCCTTTGTGGAAGTTCATCTACCCTCATGACTCTTCATCGAATCTATGACTGTTACATCCAACTATCGACACTTGAACTTACACTTGACAAGACATTACATTACAATGCACATGTACCCATGTGAGATAAAATGGCTTGAGCAAGCCATGAAAGACATCACTATGACTCGAACAACTGTTGGAAGACCAACTCTTTGACATCCTCATGGTGGTTGACAGTAGCAAACTGATGCCAAGATCGGTAGTCCACGATGGTGTCCGTGTACTCTAAGGTGACATATTTTTGGAACCTGACTCTTTCCTCCATATAATCTAGGTACACTGCTCGGGCTCCTCTGTCCAACTCGTTTGATAGCATGTGCATCTTTGTCTTGAGTGCGACCAGACCAGCAACATACTTGTGCATGGTGTGTGCACTAATGGACAAGTCTGGGTTGGTGGCTATGCACATCAACTCGTCAAAGTACGAGTCAAGCTCTAGTCGGACCTATGCCTTTGTCTTCGCCTGGGTGAGATTTCCAATATATGGGATCGAATGTGAACGCATAACAACATCCATACTCTTGAATACACGTGCATGGGAAGCATGTAGACTAGTGATGAGCTGCGGGAGCTCTTCATAGTTCCGGATCTGACTCTGGATGCGTGCCTTCAGCTTGACTGCTCTGGGCTTCATCATCTTAGGCAAGTGAAGTGGGGCTCCCTTGTATCTCATCATCCATGTTTGCATGTAATCAATAGTAGCATGCACGTTCAACAAGATACATGCTCTTCTAGCACATCACTACTGCCATCCGTTGAGATGGACGACTGCCTTATGCACGGTACCAAACTTGGAATACAACGCCCGCATGACTGTGTCAAGGGACAATACTTCATCTAGTATTGCCTTCTTCAATTCTACTTGGGTGGATGCTATAACCAATTCTCCTCCCTGCTTGGCTGTTTGTAGCTCCTTCACTATTCACTCATTCTCGGCTATCAGGAAGCAAACACTTGAGCTAGTGGCTTCGGCATATGCCCTGGTAGCATCAACCAATGCTGCTAGATGTTTGCACATGTCATACACGATCACTCGTTCCTCGAACTGTGTAGGAGATGTATGGTCATCCGGAGTTGACACTCTATGAGATTACACAACTCTATGTTGAGACTCGTCAAATGAGATGTAATGCATCTCCTCCTCTGGATTGTCTCCAAGGATTTCTATGTCTCCTTGGTCACTTGGGACTTACTCCTCTTCTGGACACGGTGAAGCTGGTGGGTTGACCTCTTGGTGATGAGGCATGAGGTCGATGTCTTTCTCTAACTCCTGTTGCTCCATATCCGTATCCATATGTTCAAGTGATTTCTCTATATCCCAAGCGAAGTCCTGCTCCTGCGATGGTTCACCTTGTCTGCCTGATGCCAGCTGTTCTGATGAGTCCACTACCTGTACGGGCGCAGTTTCATCTATCTGTACAAGTTGTGCCCCCTGTTGTACCTGTTCCTGTTGTGCTTCCTTCTCCTGTCTGCGTAAATCCTGTTCCTTCTAGAGTTGTTGGGTAGCGGAGGTCCCGTGTAACAGTTTTGGGTCTGATAGCCTAGAAACTAGGATAAAAATATTGTAAACCTCCGAAATATGCGGAGCACAAAGTGTAAAAGGTCGAGTCAAAGGGTTGTCCGCCCGAAAAATAATATAAAATAATAGGAAGTAAGTTGGTCCACGGACCATAGGAAGGTATAAATAGAGCGCAGCTCTATGGGGGAAAGACAGTTCTTTTGGGTATGATCTTGGATCTAAATTGTAATGGGTTGTTGAGGAAAGCAGTCTGAAGCATCTGTAAGTCTGAGTCGAGGGTTTGGGGTAGTGGATAGAGGCTTTACAGCTGTGTGCGCAGAGGCCTGGAAGAGTCTGTAGCTATGTGCACGGACCCCTGCAGCTGAGTGCGCAGGGCGGATCTGGATGTATTGGTGATAAGTGGAAATAAAGATAAGTTCCTTCTGAGAATTCTGTGTCAAATCTGAATTATCGCGAATCTGGCATTTTGTATGATTAATAAGACTATTTTGATCTATGCGCATATGATTTCTTATTGAATACTTGTGAATCTGGGTTTAATCTTAATATGCGAACTAAATAAATCTGATAAATGTTTGCTTAAAGACCCTCCTAAAGTAGATCCGATTTGAAATACTTCATCCAATAGATTATATTTGTAGACTGCGCACTAATAGACAGTAAGAGGTGTTCAGGATCAGCGCGAATACAGCACAGCATGAAGCTGCAGAATGGGGTGCGAAACCTCCAAACCACATCTTGACATCCCCAGGGTGCGGAAACCTAGTTCCAGCACCCTCCCCTGCTACCTTAGGTGAGACCTCAGTCCGCGCTTCACAGGCTATTGCTGAAAGGGCTGGTAGCTGCGGGATTTTCTTGGCTAAATACCTCTTCCGAACCTGGGTCAGGCCCATATAAGCCAACAAATGGTTTCGTTGCTAGGACCGGGATCTACTTAAGGGGTGTCTGGTGTGAAACGCGGGGACTCTATAGAGAAGAACGTTGAAGGATCGAAGGGATCAGGAACGGTAGTAGATCAAGGGTAACTATGGTGAGCACGATTCAGTTACCGGTATTCAAAGGAGTAGGAGGCGAAGACCCAGAAAAATTCTGGTTTGTGCTAACATCAGTATGGAACGCACAGCAAATTGCAGATGATAATATCAGAAAGGCTACCTTAGTCAGTGCACTGCAGGACTGAGCATTGACATGGTACATAAAGTACTCAAGCAAGCACCCAATTGAGGGGACATCAGAAATTTAGACCAAATTGAAGAAGGATTTTAGCCGACCGAAGTCAGAAACACAGTGGATTATAGGGTTCAAAGAGATCGCGATGATGCCTAGAGAAACCCCGTGGGATTTGGACCAAAGACTGAAAAGTACTATTTGCGAGGCTAACATGACATTGACGGATGCGCAACACTGTGCTTGGTTTATGGCATCCTTAACACCACATCTAAGGGCAGCTCTATCACAACAGAAGATCTCAACCCAGGCCGAAGCGCTAGAGACAGCGATGAGGTTACACGAAACTCTATTGCAAGACCTGGGGTTGGGAGTTCAGCAAATCCAAGCACAGATCCAAGATTTGTGTTTGGAAATGAAGAAGCTAAAACAAGAACATATACCGTGAGCAGAAGTTCGGGAGGAAGTATGGTGTATAAAGTGCAGAAGCCAGGGACACGATAAAGATCACTGCCCGGTCTTAGTAAATTTTGTGGCAATAGGGGGACCAACGCTATTGCAACCAAAGGCACAGATAGGACTAAGCACCACAGACTTGCTCTGGTGCGCAATCTGTTAGGTGGGAGGAAAGCACAACATTGATAACTACCATCTATTACCAAAATACAACCAGACCCCCAACAGCTATTTTGCAACTTTTGCAGGTCGGTGGGCCACGAGGAAAGAGACTGTCGTAGCTACCAATTGTTAATGGACCAATCACTTGCTTATAGAATGCAGACTGAGGCGCGAGGTCAGGATCCAGTCGCGGCGATCGCGCGTGGTGGGTTCTAGGGCCGTGGACGAGGATGAGGCGGAATGGGGCCAGGAAGGGGTCGCGGGCAGCTAATCTTCTACAATTGCAGAGGACTAGGACATTACGCATGGGAGTGTACCAACCCAACTAGAATTTCGTGCAGTTATTGTGAGCAATTCGATCATGAGCTAATAGATTGTCCTACAATGATAGCATAGATCCATGAAAAAGGGGCAGTGAAACCAACAATGACCCAGAATGTGTAGATGATGAGGTCCAAACCCCGCGAGGAAGATCCCAAGGTCAACATGGTGCTGAGGAGTGGCACGGCCATAGGAGGGGATGGAAGGAACTTAGGGGGCGGTAAGGAGACATATCTGGAAGCTCGAGAGAGCTTCGCAGAGGTCTCTACCCCAGGTAGTAGGGATCAGCCTGAGTCGGACAAGGATCCCTCGATGATAACTACCTTTTTAGAGACATGTATAAAATTGCTTTGTGACAACAGGGCGGTTAAAGGCTTACAGGAGTTGATAAATAGATGTGCAAGATGGAGTGAACCTCGCGTCGTTCAAAAGTTGGGAAGACATGCGTCATGAACCAGAAGGGAAATGCGGTTAACAGCGCAGATCGGCGATTACGAGATGGAGTAGGTCATTTTGGATCTGGGCTCAGATGCCAATGTACTGTCGAAACAGACTTGGGAGCACATGGGTAAGCCTACACTACAATGGTCCCCTATCCAATTATGGATGGCCAATCAGTAGAAGGTGCTGCCCATGGGAAGGCTACAAGGAGTTACGGTAGACCTTGACGGTGCAAGTACCCGAACGGACTTTGAAGTCATTGAGCTCATGGATGAAAGTACACCCTATCCTGCGTTGTTAGGAATAGATTGGGCCACCGACATGAACAGGGTTATTAATCTAAAGAAGTAGACAATGATATTTGAAACAAAGTTGCTTCGCATAGTCATTCCGCTAGATCCGGCTGAAGGACCACGCTACATTGAATTTGTGCGCGGCAGAGAACGCGACAATGACGTAGATTAGAGCTACAGAATGTCTGCCCAAGAGTGAGGATGGATCAAGACAATGGAGGATAGAAGAATATCACAGTGTGATGGAGAACCCTGCACTTTTGATTCAGATGAGGAAGAAGAGCGGTGGCACAACAGGTTGAACAGAGTAACCACGCTACACTGCAACATGGTGAATAAATCGTTGTACTGCGTAAGGGTCTAGGATCACGAATTGCCGAAGTATGATGGGTTGACAATAATAGATGAATTCCTGACCAAGTTTGAAATCGCAGTGCCAAAGCACCAACTGTTTGATGCGATGAGATGGGCACTGTGCGCGACGCCTGCGTGATGGTGGGGCACACATGAACAGACGTTCAAAGATTGGCGCGCTTGTAGGCGCATGATGAAGATTAGATTTTGGAAGCCGGAACTACGCATAATGGAGAAATACAATGGATGTGATGACCCGCGCATGCACCTTACCAGATGGATCAACGCCTACGGAGAGGAACCTCAGCCAGAATGGGTACACTTATTTTATCACACCCTGAACGTCATTCCCAGAAACTGGTATATTGAAGTGGAGCTCCGGCACGATACAGGCGAGTGGGATATCTTGCACGCAGGGTTTTTGTTGACATTCCTCTTTGAAGATCAATGGATGGACCTCATGGACGAAGCATTACAGCTGGTAAAGGCCGCTATATTCAAGACACCGCTAGAGCCAAAGGAAGCTGTGCAGTCCGACTGGTCGCAGCAGCTGAGCTAGGCCCTTGAATGCTGTAATGTCCAGGTAGAAGATGATGAGGATGATCCACGAAATGTCAATATTCCGGAATCAGAGGGGAACCGAGAGGTGCACGAACCCGAAATTGAAGATCCAGATATCATGGCGCCATTGAAAACAAAACAAGTCAATATCGGAACCGAAGAAGAGCTGAAGTATGCAACGCTTGGGGACTACTGGGACGATGCCACAGTGGAGAAGGTCATCGAATTGCTTCGGGAATATTGAGATTTATTCCCAACAAAGATCACGGAGCTAAAAGGGATCCTAGGAGACTTGGGAATGATGAAGATAACATTGAAGCTAGATGCGAAACCGGTGAAGCAGCGACCCTACCGATTGAATCCAAAATATAAAGCAAAGGTCCGTGAAGAATTGGACAAGATGCTGGCAGCAGGAATCATTGAACCAGTCGAGGAGTCCGACTAGGTAAGTCTGATGGTTGTGTAGGAGAAGAAACAGAAGGGCGAGATTCGCATCTACGTGGATCTCAGGAAGCTCAATGATGCCTACGTCAACGATCCATTTCCAACACTGTTTACAGATGAGGTGCTGGAAAATGTGGGGGGCTAGGAAGCCTACTCCTTCACAGATGGGTTCTCGGGATACCAACAGATCAAGTTCGCACCAGAGGACAGGATTAAGACAACATTCGCCACTGAATGGGGTTGCTTTCAGTACACAGTGATGCCCTTCAGACTGAAGAATGTGCCGGCAATATTTTCATGAATAGTAGTCGCAACATTCAAAGAATTTATCCACAAGTTCTTAGAAGTCTATCTTGATGACTGGACTGTGTTTGGACTAGTTAAGAAGCACGTAGCGAGCTTACGGTTGATGCTGGATACTTGCCGCCAACATCAGATTGCGTTAAACTTGAAGAAGTGTACTTTCCTTGTCCCATTCAGGAACCTGCTGGGCCATGTGGTCTGTAAGCAAGGCCTGATGGTGGATCCGACAAAGATCGTCGTCATACTCAATCTACAAGCGCTGCGAAGTGTCAAGCAATTATGCGCCACACTAGGACACATGGGCTACTATCGAAAGTTCATCAAAAGCTATGCTCAGATCACGGCTCCGATGGAATAGTTGCTAAAGAAGGACACTACTTATTGCTGGAATGAGGAATGTAACAAAAGTTTGGAAACGCTTAAGGAAAAGATGGCATCAGCCCCTATATTGGTCTTTCCGAAATGGGACGTTGAATTTCATGTGCATGTCGACGCGTCATGTGTCACATTGGGGGTGGTACTTACTCAACCAGGAGCGGAGGGAATTGACCACCCGATTGCATTCGCAAGTCGACGGTTGTCAAAAGCTGAGAAGAATTACTCCACTACTGAGCGCGAGGGATTAGCGATGGTATACGCACTTCAAAAATTCTGCCACTATCTGCTTGGAGGTCACTTTAAGATGTATATTGATCACTCGGTGTTAAAATACCTAGTGAATAAGCCTGTGTTGGGGGGCGTATCTGTAGATGGTTTCTGTTATTCTAGGAGTATGACTTTGAGGTCGTCGTCAAACCGGGACGTCTAAATGTAGGCCTAGATCACCTGTCCTGAATTGAGACCAGTGAAGAACCCACAAATCTAGAGGACGGACTCCCGGATGCTTAACTATATGCAGTGCGCGTAGAGGATGGCCACTTTGAAGATATAATCCATTTCTTAACTACAGGAACCGCGCCGCAGGGATACTCCGTTTAGCAGAAGAAGGAATTGGTGATACACGCAACAGACTTCACCGTGATTGCAGGACACCTCTACAAAATGGGCAACGACGAAATATTGCGTCGATATGTCCCAGAGTTCGAGCGAGGACAGATCCTGGCCGAAGCACATGGGGGGGTTGCTGGTGGACATTATGTGGGTCGCGCCACAGCTCAGAAGATCCTTCACGTAGGATTATGGTGGCCTACTCTGCATCAAGATTCAAAAGCATACTGCCGAGCCTGCGACGTATGTCAACGGATGGGGAAACCATCGCAGAGAGATGAAATGCTGCTCTAGCCACAGATGATGCTACAGCCCTCGAGAAGTGGGCAATCGACTTCGTAGGACCTATCGAGTCATGAGGGAAAATGGGCGCGTGCTATATCATCACCGTGACAGATTATTTGACCTGATGGGCCGAGGCACAGTTGGTTAAGGATTGCACGGCTGCAACAGTTGCGAAGTTTTTGTTCGAGAACGTACTAAAAAGGTTTGGATGTCCCAAAATTCTCATGCGCGATTGGGGAACACATTTTCTGAATGAAACAATCAGTGCACTCACTGAGGAATTCAAGATATATCACCAACAGAGTACGCTGTGCCACCCGCAAGGGAATGGGACTGTTGAGGCATTCAACAAAATCTTAGAGACCACGTTAACCAAGGTATGTAATGTGCGATGAAATGACTGGGACTTGCACATCCATGCTGTGTTATGGGCATACCGAACCACGTGCAAGAAGTTGATGGGCCAGACACCTTTTCGGTTAGTCTATGGCAAGGAGGCCGTTATGCCTATGGAATATATTGTGCCTAGTCTGCAGATAGCAGCAATCACAGGTATGGCAGACCGCGGGGCTTTGGAGGAAAGGCTCGTGCAGCTCGAAGAACTGGAGGAGGAATGGTTTTTGGCTGGATTCCATCAGCAAGTATAGAAACAACGCGAAAAAGCGTGGCATGATCGCCATATCAAGGTGCGCACTTTCAAGGAGAATGATCTAGTATTTCTATACGACAGTAAATTCGAGAAATTCCCTGGAAAACTCTGAATGCATTGGTTGGGACCCTATATCATCAAAGAAGTTACCGATGGGGGCATGGTTTAGCTTGCCAAACTCAATGGGGACCCCTTCCCGGGCCGAGTGAATGGCAGTCACCTGAAGCTCTATACGGGTAGGTTGGCCGCTTGACTAACCATTCGAGGGACAGTCTCACCGCTCCAGCCAGTTGAAAGAGAGCGTGGGACAGTAAAGCAGTCTGGGAGAAAGAGGCGCGAATGCCAGGATACACATCGATCTAGCCCATCATCAAGATCACGGTCGCGCGGTCGGAAGTACACCGCTGCGTTGCTCCGAGAAAAGGTGACCATTCATGTCACTATTCATGACAAGATGTCTACATTATGGCGAAAGGGAGTGGGTGGTGGGAAATTAAGAGAAGGAATACGAGCCAGATATGGCACGAGCTACCACAGAATTTACACAGGGATGCTGGAACAGGCGGGACTCAGGGAATTTGAAATTCGAATCACTTATAAATCGCCAAGGGGCATCCACCGGGCGACCTACACTTCTGCAAAGCATATGCTGAGAATTGATATGGAGTTATTTATTATCTCTACACAAGGAGTAAACCCGAGGGTGGTGATATGGCCAATGGAGCAGCAGGACTATCTTAGGAGCATGGTGTTGACAGCCACGGGCGTTCCGTAGCCTGCAGCCTCAACAGTAGGGGAGGTACCGGAAAGGGGAGACATGAAGCAGAATTGGTCCAGATGCTGTCGCCCCGCCTGCCGGTAGGTCGGCGAACTAATACAGTTCAGCGAAAGAAGGGAAAAATAGAGACCACGGGTAGGAACGAAGTTACTAAGGTGTCTCTGAAAGACCTTAAGGAGTGGGATCTCACGGAAATCAGCAAAAGTCTTACAAAATTGCAACACAAGCTACAACAGACAGTGCGAAGAGTAGATATGAAGGTTGGAAGTGGCTGCGGTGGTACAAGGAGGTCCCGTATGCGGCTCCCCCACTTAAGCTAAAATCCTATGAGGGGATGCTCTATGTTAACCGAGCAGAGCTGAATGAGAATCATTGGTCGCAAGAAGTGGTAAAAACACTGAAGCAGGAGCCGGACGAAGCGTTGTAGGAGACAACGAAGAAGCAGTAGGACGACGAGCGTCACTCAGAGGGAGGTGAACTGCGAATCCATGGCAGCGCGTCTCGCCGCACCAACGAGTGACTCGGGACAAGTCACAATGATTGTGTTGGGGGACTGTTGGGTAGCGGAGGTCTCGTGTAACATTTTTGGGTCTGATAGCTTAGAAACTAGGATAAAAATATTGTAAACCTCCAAAATATGCGGAGCGCGAAGTGTAAAAGGTCAAGTCAAAGGGTTGTCCGCCCGAAAAATAATATAAAATAATAGGAAGTAAGTCGGTCCGTGGACCATAGGAAGGTATAAATAGAGCGTAGCTCTATGGGGGAAAGATAGTTATTTTGGGTATGATCTTGGATCTAAATTGTAATGGGTTGTTGAGGAAAGCAGTTTGAAGCATTTGTAAGTTTGAGTTGAGGGTTTGGGGTAGTGGATAGAGGCTCTGCAACTATGTTCACAGAGGCCTGGAAGAGTACGCAGCTGTGTGCGTGGACCCCTGCAGCTAAGTGCGCAGGGCAGATTTGGATGTACTGGTGATAAGTGGAAATAAAGATAAGTTCCTTCTGAGAATTCTGTGTCAAATCTAAATTATCACGAATCTGGCATTTTGTATGATTAATAAGATTGTTTTGATCTATGTGCATATGATTGCTTATTGAATACTTGTGAATCTGGGTTTAATCTTAATACACGAACTTAATAAATCTGATAAATGTTTGCTTAAAGACCCTCCTAAAGTAGATCTGATTTGCAATACTTCATCCAATAGATTAGATCTGTAGACTGCACGCTAATAGACAGTAAGAGGTGTTCGGGATCAGCGCAAATACAGTGCAGCATGAAGTTGCAGAATGGGCACAAAACCTCCAAACCACATCTTTACATCCCCAGGGTGTGGAAACCTGGTTCCAACACCCTCCCCCGCTACCTTGGGTGAGACCTCATTCCACGCTTCACGGGCTGTTTCCGAAAGGGCCGGTAGCTGCGGGATTTGCTTGGCTAAATACCTCTTCCGAACCTCGGTCAAGCCCATATAAGCCAGCAAGAGTTGCTCCTTTAACTCATGCAACTTCTTCTCTATTTCCTCCATTCTTCTTTTCTCTTTGCCTTTGCGTGTTTCTCTTGTTGCACTATTGCCTCTTCGCCTCTATGGCCAAAGCTGCTTTCTGCACAAGTGGGTCTGCTCGGAACTTGCAGCTTTGCTCTTCCTCCATGCGATTGATGATCTTCCTCTTGCCCTTGTCGCTCACTGGTATCTTCACCTCTGTTGTTGCTACTACTTCTGATGCTCTCTAGGATGTTGCTTCACATTGATTCACTATCCATTCCATAGTGAGGTCAATCAGTTCATTGAGTCTGGAGGAGTTGTAACAATATCTCCATGGGTCTTCCTCTGCCCAATGACATGCCCTGTGGATCCAGTGGAATTGTACTCTCACGCAGTGATATTTCACAAGACAATGCAGGTCATACAGATTGTAACTTCAGAGGTCGAATGAATACTTCTTCATCTGCTTTGCTTTGACATCCGCATGATTGAAACTTCGTATCTCATATAACCCGATCCAAAATGAAAGAGTGGGCCAAGGTTCCTTCTTCTTCCGGTGCAGCCTAACTGTTAGTCCTGCCGAGATGTGATATGATACTTCCTGCATGAAAAGATTTTCCAAGGCAAACTTCAGTAGAAGATGCGGAGGCTTCTCCCCCATGTACATCCATATGAAGGTGCCAGATAGTGAGGCATACCAATCAACTATGTCAATCAGTGCCTCCATTGTTGTCTTCAACATGTAGGGTGGATCCTGTTTGAATATCATCTTGTAACTGGGGTGAAAAAATGATCGGACAACTGTGTGATAACTCCTCTGAAGCTACATTCAGACAACATCTTACAATAAGTGTTCATAGTAGTCTCCGTTGGTGTCCATGCCCACTTCAAGCCCGGGAACTCCTGACGGGCATAGATTGCATCCAAGATGTAGGCGGACATGTAGATTTCTTCTTGCATACCTTTGGGTAGCTGTCGAGCCCTTGTTACCTGTTCCTTCAGCTGATGAGCCAACATGTCGGACCAGTTGCATGCTTTTCCTTCTCTGGCTAGTTGGTCCAATGCGATCACCCAACTCTGTGGGAAGGTTTCCGTGCTTTCTTTGCCATACAGTTGACATGCAAAGATGACCAAGTATTGATATGCCTTCCATAGTATCTTCGTGTTGTAGACTTGGTTGGGTGTAATCTTGAATTTGGCCAGCTCCTTTACCCAGTTCTTCAAGATGTCTCTGGAATTGGCATTGCTGCTAGGTATGCTGAAGGCAGTCCCCATGATGATCACAGGCTTTGACATCTGACACATCTCATCATAATCATGTGCCCTAAAGGTAGCAATCTCTGTCCCGCTGACACTGCTCAATGTCATCTTCTCAGGATCAGTGTGTGAGACGATCCAATGTATCATGTCTGTGCAAGGGAGCACGGGATATCTGCATGCAATCCAGTACAAGCCAGACTTTTGGATGTTCACATAGACTTGGCGGTCTTTGAGGTCTTCCCCAAATGTGCCTGTAAATGCATCATTGACTTATTTCCGTTTCAACTTGATGTCATTGTCTACAATCATCTTGGTATCTTCATAGATCAGCAGACTTGTAGACACTCACTCAATTGCTACTCCAGTTGCACTTCCGTCAGTGTCCTTTGATCCTGCTCTCTTGGAGGCCATTGATCCTGAACTGCTAAGAGGCAGACGAACACCTACTAGATCTGGAGACAAAGTGACATGCATGGCAAGAAATCTGTCAGTGAAAACTAAAGCAAATTTGAGGAATGACATGCAACATACCTGGGGATTGACTAGCAAGGATTACGAAATTTGTTTTGGGAGGCTGGGAGGCTGGCTGCCAGAACTACACAAAAGGCAGTCTAGGTTGTCTGGGGAGGCTAGTTGGTTGCTAGAATTGCGCAATCCAGGCTGGTCTACTAGCTGATGGAACTGCGCAATGTATAATTTCAGCTGGCAGTGGTTGTAGGCCCAGTGACTGCATGCGCAATTATCTAGGCCAGTAGTCACTGTCCCTCAGGATTACGCAATGCAAGACTGGAGGATAGTCACTGGGCAGAAATGCACATTTCCTGAGGGGAAGACAAAGCCTTCCCTTTCAGGATTTCGCAACGCTGTCTTGGTGAGGCAGAGTCTGGGCCAAGGTTGCCCAGACCCGCTGATGAGCAACTAAAAGAAATTGTGAAAGTGAATGCAGGGCGATACTTAGTGTAAGCAGGAGTGAATGATTGTGCATGCAAAAAGTGAATGAAAGATTTAGAAAATGGAACAACATGCATGTGGGTGAAGTAAGGCGCCAAATCAGCGACTGTTCATGCAAAACAGTTTCATGCATGTGACAGCAGTGAGATGCTAATGAAAACTGAGATGGTGCTAGTACAAGCTAGTATGCATGTAAACAACAACAAGCATTCACAGAAATCAAGAAAAAAACACTCACACAAGTGAAAACACGAAAAGCGACAAAATTCCTGCAAAAGACAAGTTAAGACAACTTACCCGTGAATAGCTGAGATGGATGTGTCGAAGACTCCTGGATTTGTTGTGGGATGTTAGAGCTCCAAGATCATTGTGAATGAGTGAGCTATGAAGCATTGAATAAATAAGTTTGAGGCTCATGACACACATGCCAAAAATCTAGGAAAAAACGACACTTGAAGGAAAGATTCTAAAATGATCTTTGCATGTGACCTCCAGCTGCTAAAAATAGCTCCCTAAAATCTAGGGATGTTTTGCATGTGGCCTTTTGCTATTTTAGGGAAAAGCATGCCATGCATGCAAGTCAAGTTCCCTTTGGCCCGAGTGGAATCGGTCAACTTAACTGCACATGCAACAGTCTGCTCAGCTGGGAGGAAAAAATGCGCATTTCTGGGAGGGAGCTGGGCTGGCTACCTAGAGGGATTGCGCAATTTTTAGGCAGAGAAGTTGACTATTGCCCAGAATTGCGCAATTTATGGACTGAGCAGTCCTGCTGGGAGGAATTACACAATTTTCTCAGTGAATAGTGACAGGAAGATTTGCACAATTCTGGATCCCAGTAGGCTGCCAGACATAATTGTGCAATTTCTGGAGGGAAGGCTGGTTTCCCTCCAGAATTGCGCAATTTCTTGAGGGAGCTGCTCAGCCTGCAGCTGGACCAAGTCTAGAGAAATAGCCTGTGAGGGGGATGCAACAAGCTTTGATGGACAGGCTGTCATTCTGCAAGAAAATCACTGAAGCTTGTGTACTTGACAAGGCAAGACATGTTGTTGTGAAAGGTTGGTAGGGAGGCTCCAAAACGAAGCTAAGGAAAAATTTTGGAGGGTGGTTGTAGCCGCTACAATAGGTCCCTATAATCAACACATATGCAGATGGTGTTTTTCTTGTTGGTGATGGAAACAATGTTGGAAACCCATTTTGTGCGATGCACCAGGTAGATGAACTCAAGGAGAAGGAACTCTTATCACTCCAAGAAACTCTCCTAGGTTGTAGATCGGAGATGCCTGGTAACATATAATCTTCAATATTGTTCTCTGAACTATTGGAATAAATGATGGTTTGGATCAAGCCAGATAACCATTTCAACTATGTTTTTACTCAAGACATGCATGAACACCCTCAGCTTACAAGGCTTTAGACCACTAATGCTCAATAGTTTGTAGATTCAATGAATGGATGGAGAATACTGACCATACTGGTAGATGCATACATAAACATAAATGAATGGCTAGCTACAGGTAGCAAAAGAGAATACTGACTGTACTGGTAGATGCATATATGACCACATATGAATGGCTAGCTATAGGCAGTAAAGAAGCTTGCAAATCTAATTCATCAATGCAGAGATAAGATGACAATTATATGGCATTAGAAACAAAAGAAACATGAACAACCTGTTCAAGTGCAAGCTTAGAACAGAAGAGAAAATGAACATTGAACATATAACAGCAAAAGAAGCTTGTATTGCTAATGAATGAAGATGAGAAGCTTGAGTAGCAAAGTCTCATTAGTCTCCAGAAGTTGAACTTGTATTACATCTTACTTTCAGCTATTTATAGCCTGTTTACAATGCTCCTGAGCTCTAAGAGGCTCAGAGTCTTAATCTGTCTGATCTGTCTTGTTAACTGATTGATTCCCTCAATAGGAAAGCATGGCTCGGAGGTTTTCTCCTTTTGACAGAGGAATAACCACCTTTAGGTAGTTTGATGCACTGTCTGGGAGCTCTCTCATGCCAGAGATGCCCCATGATGCTTGTTTTGATGAGATGCGTTGTGGTCTTTGATATTTCTGTTTGTTTTGGACAGCTGCGCTATCTGCTCCATGATCTCTGTTGTCTTCGGCTGAGTTGTGTTGTTGATGCGCTGTGTTGCTCCATGATATTTCTGTTTCGGGCTAGCTTGGTTGTCTGCTACATGACTGCTTTGTCGGTTTGGGATGAGCTGCGCGTGCTGTGGCCCTTTCAATTCCCCTTCTGGCCTTTGTTATTTCCTTTCCAATCTCTGTCTCCCATTGAATATTTAGAACTACTGTTTTTCTGTTAAACAGAGAAAAATGTTGCATATAGAAAAAAACCTGCCTATTTCTGCTTTTCCGGACTTTTAAAGTCCTCAAGTATGGTTTATTCATCTCTCGGGTCTGCCCTTGTCGCCATCGCAAGTCGCATTTGGCCCGTTCCCTTTGTATTTCGTTAAACACGAAAATACACGAAATACATTGAAAAATGGCTTTTGCGGACTTCAAATTTTATATATTTTTGTTTTGAATCCCATCAGGTCCGGGCTTTATTGCTATCACAAGTCACAAAAAGGCCTGTCCGCAGTCTTCCCTTTGTATTTTTGAAATATGTGAAAAACATTGAAATACATTAAAAATGGGCTTTGGCGGACCTGAGATATTATGAAATATCATATATATGATTGTCGGGTCTGGCTATCGGGTCGCCCATATGTATATGCAAAGGCCCCGCCCCATGGTCAGTGCCGATAGTGATCCTGTGATGTAACGTGGGCCGTCGATCTGCGCGCGCAATCGACGGTCCACGTTTAATCGCCGATCGCAATCGCTCATTCCCCCTGGTCTGTGCTAATAACCGCCGACTCACCTTCGCCGATTGCGACCCGCTGATCCGATCATCGACGATCGCTGATCGACAGTGTCCAGCGCCAATTGCCACTGCCCGCCTGTGCTGATCAGATCTGCCGATGCGATCCGCTACTTAGATCTGGGCCGTTGATCGGCCAAATCTAACGGCTGCTGTGCCTTCTCAGTTTTAAGCCTGCGATAATGGTTTTTTGACTGTTTTAATGTGTTTTTTGCCTCCCGATAGTGCATTTCTGCCCTTCCAAGGGCTCTCCTCCCTCACTTGTTTCGATCTTTGGATGATCTTAAGCACTTTTGAAGACTTAGGGAGTGCTTTGGAGCATATTTGGATCCATTTGCATGATTTTAAGCAAACTTTGGAGACTTTGGGAGTGTTTTGGGTCCATTTTTGGGCCAAACGCCTCCAAGGCAAACACTGGCTCCTTCTAGGGATGAAATCCTCCCTATGAGGCTTCAAGAACTACAGATCAATGCCTTTCCTATAAACAACAAGATCAAATATTCCTCCTAGTGTTGCATTGGGCATGGAGTCTATTTAGCATGAAATAAAACTTGAAAACAACATATTTGCAATACTAAGGCTTAAAAGCCTTAACAGAAATAAAGTTCTAAGAAAAGCCCATTGATTTGGCCATAAAAAACATCTCATCCTTCCTTTGATGCATCCATTTTGAGAAAATAGTCACCAAACTGAAAATTGACCCTTTTTACCTTTCTATCAAAGGTTTCTTTCTCTTGGTCAATGTGTATATCAACAAAATCATCAAAGACTTGCAAAAGCCTATTGATTTGATCACCTACTTCAAAAACTTTCCAGCATTTGGTATTATCAGGTAGAGATGCTCTATATTTCCCCTGCTCTTTGTATGCTTTCAGCCTTGGATGTTTTGTTTGGAAGGTTTTGTACACTTTTGAATGATAAGGTCTGCTTTATACTCTGCTGTGTCATTTGTGACCTGAAAAGTTAATATGAAAGATGAATCAATGCATTCTTGTGTGGGGGACACTACACCTGTTCCTGCAGCTTCCTTAGAGCAAGCCCCATCAAAGAACATGTCCCAAATCTATGGGGCTTCTTCCTCTGTGATCTGGCAAACTAGTTTTTTAAACTGCGTAGACGCCAACTGATAAGGCTTGGTAATGTCAAGATCAAGCTTATCCATGACATCCTTGGGCATTGGATTATGGTTGGCTCCAGTGTCTAGAAGGAAATTATGAAGGATTTTATCATGAATAGTCAGAGAAACATAGAATGATGGGGAGCTGTCTTCACAATTTCCAATCATTGGGCTGAGAATAACAGTTGGTTGGTCATCTTGCAGATTTACATAGTCAGTGGAAGCTTGGATGGCATTACAAACTCTCATATCTTCATGTTTATGATTCGTAAAATTATCGTGGATATTCCATTCGACAGTTCGTCACAATAGATCTGATAATAATATATTAAAATACTGAACTTTTACACTATTACACTTCTATTAAAACTTCTAGATCTGTAAATTTATTGTAATTAGTGCATGCATGCGAATGGAAATTATGCAGAAAAGTAGAGAAAGACAAAATAAGCTCACACACACATAAGACACAAGATATGCTCTCTGTGAAACCCTTTCGGGAGAAAAACCCAACTGGAAGGTGAGGTTGCTTCGCTCTCTTTCTCTATCTGGAAATATGGATGCATGTACAAAGACGTAATGTATGTGGTCCATGGGCTGCTACAGTGTACAGATCCTCTCTCTGTGCTCTACCTCCTGTCTCTCTTGGCTATCTTTGCTCATCTATGGAACAAAATTCTCTCGAAGGAATGGAATGTCTCTTCCTCCTAGTGACACGATTATAACACATCTTGGTAGCCTACTAGTGGTTAATTTTGATTACAACAACTCCTAACTAGAGTTACAATATAAACTCTTCTAGAGTTTTTTACATCAAAAACTCATGGCTAGCCCCTTTTCCATGAATAATGGGGGCTGACACGACATCCTCCTAAACTATAGGTGTGAAAACAAGAAGGTCATCTTCTAAGTGGCATAACTTTTGCATACAGACTCTCATTGATGCACTTCTTATGTCGTTGGAAATATCTTTGTGTGTAGAATAGCATTAAAATTTGTTATGCCAAAGCAGAAAATTTTTACCCCCCAAAAAACATTGTTTGATGCCTCAAAACGCTTTCGGAAGGTTTCAGACCCTGTTTCACCAAACTGGGTCACACCAGTAAAAACAGTCCCATGAGCTCATTCCTCCACTTTTTCCACTCTGAATGCATCGATATGCATGAAAAGTAATATAATGATCCAATCCAGATCACATCTCCCCATTTTGGGGGGATTTTGGTCCCTAAAAGATTTTACTAAATGAGGTGGGGAAATTTTTCCTCCACCTTCTCTCTGGCATACCATTTCCGTTTGCCTGGAAGTTATCCCTTCAATCCAATCTTCCAAAGCTCATGTTTCCCCTATATCGTAGTTTCGGACATCTTCTACAAAATTGTATCTTCTATTGACTCTATCTGAAAGCTTGATGCAGGTGGCTCCAGACACATGCAGAAGTCTAAGAGGACGCAAAAGGGTCAAATTTCAAAGTGGTCATATCACTCCCAAACTAGCACTAGATTGAAGTGCTCATCGCCCTGATTCTAATGGTCTGAATGACACTCAAATCTGAGCTCGTATGAGGGAGAAAGAACTAGTCAAAGTTTTGGTCAAAGTTGGGCCGTGGGCCAGGTTTAAGTGTCCTACAATTTGATCGAGCACGGGGCATGAAACCTAGTTCCCGATAGTGGGTGAATTTGTTGGGTCTTTAATTTGTTGAATATCCCCTATATGAGACAAAATCGAAAAAAAATCTATTATGGTATAAAATAAAAATAAATATTAATTTGGGTGGTGGGCCATAACCCCTGCCACCCCCGTTGGACCCAACACTATATTATAAAAAAATTCAATTAAATATGGTTGATAGGTCATGAACCCCATCAGCCCCCAACCAACCCTCATAACAAAACTATATCATATATTAACATGGAGTGGGTAGGCTACCTTCGTTGGACCCAGCCACACCCCAACCCTCCAACCCTTCAATTACCTCTGCATACGATATATGTATTAATAAAACACATTTATTGTGAGGCCGGTGGGTATCGAACCTGCGCCGGCCATGTGGGTTGGCCTGCCACCATGCAGTAGCCCCATTTTAATACAACAACAAACATGTAAACGGTCCTCACACAACATCAACGACCCATTTAATACAACACCTAAACGCAACCAAAAAAACGTGCCAAACTTAACCGCATGTTGTTTAAACAAAATGCGTTGTGTGTATTTTTGGGAGAGGTGGGATTTGATCCCCCAACCTCTCCGCCTCCAGTATTTTGCCTAACCGCCATGCCATGGGTGGCGGCTTTGTAAAGTCTGCCACCCCACCACCATATAAACCTTCTTTTTAGTGCGACGGGGGTAGAGGTGGCAGAATGGAGAGCAGCAGAACCATGAGCGATGACACAGATGCAGAGGAGAACGTGGCATGGAAATCGAGACAAATTTTTTTTAATTAATTTTTGCAGGTGGAACCATGAGCTTGGAAAAGAGCAGGCGGAACCCTGATTGAGCCAAATTTTCAAGAGGGTGAAATTTTGCCAGTGTCCAAATTGGACAAAATTTATGTCGATCCTACACCTCTCAGCGACACGAACCTGATGGCACAGACAAAATTTTGATCTGAGTAGCAGATATTCAGATGACCCGGAGGAGGGAATCTTTGAGGAATCTAGGGGGAATCTAAAAGATTCCTTTAGCCCCAGATTTTCACTTTGTCAGAATTTAGAAATTTGACAGTCGATTTTACACTATTCAACGCCACAAATCTGATGGTGCAATCAGATTTTCCATTTGATCATTCTATTTTTCGGCCACTTTTCAAAGTGGAGTGTAGGTGTTAGCATTTGATGTGCGAGCAGTCATTTCCATGAGATTCGACGCCATGAGATTAATAGTGCAACCAGATCCAACAGTTTATCATCCTCTTCTTCAGATAACTCCTTGATGTGAGGTATATGTAGTGTGATCACGTACTTCTTTGTCTCTTTTCTTGAGATGCATTGTGTTGTATAGATCCATGTTTGATGTTGATGTGGGATCTTGTTTTGTTCTTGATGTGAGATGTACTTATTGTCATGTTTTGATTTAGATCCCTTTGTCGTCATGTTGATGTGACACTCATGTGTCACCATGTATGTTTTCATTGAGATCTCTTTGATTCCATGTTGGCGAGATGCTCGTTAGTAACATACGTGAAATCATGTCACGCTGATAGGAGTCCTTTTTTTTAATGAGAGTGCCTGCAACAGAACATCTCTTAGAGCCACTCCTGCATGAGGGCACATTCCTTGTATGATAGATAAAACACATGCATGTACATCACCACTCTTTTCAGCACTTAATGCAGCGGCCTACACCATCTTCACACTGGGGCCCAGAGACGTAGTCCCTACTGGACGAACTCCATTATCAATGTCTTGTGTCTTATGTTGTTGATTCTTTTCATGTTCCTTCTTCTTTACAGCATGAGTTTATGTTCATTTATGCTATTTTAAATGCAATTCTAATCACATCACAAAAGCAAAAGATATTGGTTAAATCCAAGAGTTGAGTCAACTCGGATCAACGCTTGGTGCCAAATCTTCCACAAAAGGTAGGACTTGTTCCTCTTCCTGATCTAGCATAGAAGGCTCATAGAGTTTAAAATTATCTACATTTACGACTAAGTAAATGTGCATATATGGTGGTAAACTAAGTCAATATTCATTATCACCCACCTTTTCTAATATCTCAAAGGGACCATACCTCAGAGCCTTGATTTTCTTACCAGGCCCCTATAGCCTCTCCTTATTCAACTGTAGCCATACTCTGTCTCCCACCTTGAATGATTTTTTGTTCTGTGTTAATCATGCCTGGCCTTATACTTCTCCTGTAACTTATGCAATGTTTCCTGTACCTGTAGATGGATCTGCCTGATCTTCTCTATAATTATTTCAGCCCTCAAAGCATCTCCTATAAGATGTTCCCTCACTCCTCCTTGCTGCCCATATGCAATATTCAAAGGTGAAGGTGGAAAATATCCAAAAGAAGTCTCAAATGGGGACTTTTTTGTAGAAGTGTGGACTGCTCTGTTGTAAGAATGTTGTATATATACCATATTTTCATCCCAGGTATTCAAATGCTTTTGGTTGTATCCCCTCAGAAGTTGTACCAAAGTTTGTTGACTATTTCTATCTTCCCATCTGTCTGTGGATGGAATGTTATATATCTCTTCTAATTTGTGTCCATCTTCTTCCACAATGTAGTTCAGAACGCACTGAGAAATCTTGTATCCCTATCTGAAATGATGCTTCTTGGTATCCTACACCCAGACCTGCTCAAAGAATAGGTTTGTTGTTTCTTGTCCGCTGATGGTATTTTTACAGAGCATCAGAATGCACATCTTGTTGAACCTATCAACTACCACAAATAGGTAGTCATGTCTCTTCCTGGTTGTCGGTAAACCTCCCACAAAGTCCATGGAAATTCTTTCCCAAGGATGAGCAGGTACATGTAAGGGATGATATAGACCCTGTTTCTTGTTACTAGGCTTGTTGGTACAACAAATCATGCATCCTCTTATGAACCTAGCTACCTGCACCATTACACATACCTCTGTAAGTTAGACACGGTTTTCCCTACACAAAAGTTTCCTACAACCTTAGAGGTGTGAGCGTCTCTAATTAGTTGTAATCACTCACCTTTAGGAACACATAGCTTATCCAGTCTATAGAGTAACCCATCATGAAGATGGTAGTCAACGTTGTTGTCTCCATTGTGCACATGACTTTGACTCTGCAACTGTTGATACACCTTCATGAAGTGTTCATCCTCTAAATATGCCTCTTTGTATGCATCATGGGTGAATGGCTCCATGTGCATAAGAGTCTCGAAAGTTGTGATCTTTTATGTGGGTAGCCTTGACAGCATGTTGGCCAGCTTGTTTGTGATTCCCTTCTTATATTTTATCACCAAATGAAATTGTTATAAAAACTCCATCCACTTATAATGTCTGTTCTGTTATAGCTTACTCTGGGCCTACAAATACTGTAACGACTGGTGATCTGTGTCGATTACTGTCTCCTTTCCCATAATATAGTGCTTCCACTTCTTCACAACTTCCACCATGGCATAGATCTCCTTGTCGTAGGTAGGGTAGTTAAGAACTGCCCCATGAAATACTTCATAATGGTAGCATACATGCCTTCCTCCCTGCATCAAGACAACTCCCATAACATACCCACTCGCATCTATCTCCACTTCAAAGGGTCACTGCAATTTTGGTAATGCCAGAACTGGTGCTTGAATTATCTTCTTCTTTAGCTCCTCAAATGCCTTCTTTTAACCTTTTCCCCATTGCAAACTCTTTCCACTTGTTGTTATGGCATGGAGCGATGTTGCTATCGCTGAAAATGAGGCTATGAATTTCCTCAAGTACTGTGTTGCCCCAATGAAACCCTTGACCTTAGAAACATTAGTAGGCACTGACCATTTCATGAAGGCCACCATCTTGGAAGGATCTATCTTTAGTTCTCCTCAACTGATCACATACCCCAGATACGCCAAAGACTATTGTGCAAACTCGCACTTCTTGAGATTTGCTAACAGTTGGTGTTTCTTGAATGTTTCCAGCACCTGTGTTAGGTGTGAAATATGCTCTTCCCAGGTAGAAATATATACCAGTATATAATCCAAATATACAATAACAAATGAATCTATAAAAGGGCGTGTATATCATTCATTAATCTCATAAATGTAGCTAGTGCATTACAGAGGCCAAATGGCATAACTAACCACTCATACAAACATTACCTGGTTTTGAAGGTGGTTTTCCATGTATCTTCTTCTTTGACTCAAACCTTGTGACATCCAAACTTCAAGTCCATCTTGTTGAAGTGCTTTTCTTGTTGTAACTGATCTAGCAGATCGTCTATCCTAGGAAAGGGGTATCTATTCTTCAACATGATTTTTTTCAATGCCCTGTAATCTATACACATCTTACAAGTCCCATCCTTCTTTGGCACCATGATGATGGGTGACCCACATGGTGATGTACTCGGTCGAATGAAACTTCGTTCCAACAAATTTTTGCAACTGTTTCTTCACTTCACTTGCTTCTATAACAGATTGCTTGTATAACCCAATATTTGGCAATAGGGAGTCTGGCAATAGTTAGATCTCATGTTCCACTTCTCTCTTAGGTGTTAACCCTTTGGTCTCTTGAAACACGTGTATGCCTGTAACAACTCCTCCAATTATTGTTTTTGTTTCTTAGTACACCCCTCCATTGATGCCTTACCTCTTATTGACTCTTCTTAAGACTGAATTTCTCTTAAAAACAATAAAACATACTTATTGCTGGAATTGATCAATTTCTTGGCTTGGTTGGCACTTACTAGTGAAATTTTCAACTTTCCTTTGTGTGCATTGATGATGAACGATTTTCCATCCTTGATGAGTCGGTACTGATTGAATCTCCCCATGGATATTGCATCTCACATGTATATGTATGGACTCCCAAATACGACTCCGCGTACATCAAGGGGAACCACATCTAGATCTACTTCATCAATAAAATCAACACTGATAGAAAATCTAATTTTACATTATTTTGTTACCTTCAACTCTGCATCCTTATTTACCCGTCCCAGTGGATATCGATTTGGATGATCACAAACTTCTAGTCCCAACTTATTGACTAGCTTTGTTACAATGAGATTCACTTGCAATCCTGAGTCAAACAGAGCATCAATATTTGTCTTCTTGACCTGTATCTTTATATGGAAGAGTTTGGTCATTTCTTTCTCTTCATGTTGTTGAAGGCTACTCAGATTCACCTCCTTTTTCACTAATATACATACGATATTCTCATCCATGTTCGATTTGATTTCAACTTGGTTGCTCAAATCTGCAACTATGAGATTCTCTTCTTGTTATCTTTCTTCTTGTTCTTTGGGTTTAGCTCTGGATGCAACTTCCAGCACTTCTCCTCTGTATGGTCATCAATGTTGCAATGGTTTTTGGGATATTTTCACTAGTGCGTTGTGGTTACCGTATTTTTATCTTTTCCCCCTTTTTGCTTCTTCTTCCCCTCCTTAGAAGATTCCTATTTCTCCTTTTGCTTCAATCCACTTGATTGCGCTCTTTTCAAGCCTATGTTCTCCAAGTATTGTGCCTATACACAAGCCTCGTCCACTAATTTGGGCTTGAATAACATCACTTTTCCACGTAGATGGCGGTGGAGACCCCCCAAATGCTTAAGGAGTACATCTAGGTTCTTTGTAGAGATGCCCAACATTATAACCATCTTTCTAAATTCCATGGTGTACTCCAAACTTTGGCTCAACGTTTTCCTGAAGTAATGCCACCGTATCCACTGGTCCTCCACGTACCCAATGGGATAAAAATATGACTTAATGAGGGTTTTGAAATACTCCCACTTAGTCATTGAAGGTTCTCCCTCCAACCTCAAGGTATCCATGTGGCTTTCCCACCAAGTGAGTGCATGGGCCTCCAATTTCAACCACACAAATGAGATCTTTTGTGCTTCCTCAATCTGATGGACACTGAAATAAATTTCTAGTTGCTGCAACCAATGGTTCAGCTTCAGAGCATCGATATCGCCATGGTATAACTTGATATCAACTTTTTATTCCATTTTAAATAGGAAGTGATTTACGGTACTCAAACTAGGTTGATCTTTTCTAGTTTCTTTTCTTCGACTATTGTTTCGTTTCTCCTCGATCTTCTGATCCTCGTTCTGATTTATCCTTTGCATTTGAACCCCCTTCTTCTCTAAATATCCCTAGATTTCTATTCAAGGCTGCCATGAGGAGGTTTAGTTTGTGTTTGATTTCTATGACTTGTTGTTCCAATCGCGTGAACCTCGCCTCTGTAGGATCACGAGGATCATTTACAAATTCGTCAACCATGATTAGGGTTTTACGATTTTCGGCCCCACCGACCTAGATCCTTGAAATATCCACAAAATACCCAAAGAAACTTGCTCTGATACCAAATGATCCATAAAAATTCCATGGATATTCCATTGGATAGTTCATCACGACAGATATGATACTAATATATTAAAATATAAAAATTTTACACTATTACAATTTTGTTAAAACTTCTAGATTTGTAAATTTAATTGTAATCAGTGCATGCATGCGAATGGAAATTATGAAGAAAAATAGATAACAATAAAATAAGTGCGCACAAACATAAGACATAAGATATGATCTCTGGGAAACCCTTTCGGGAGAAAAACCCAGCTGGAAGGTGAGGCTACTTCACTCTCTTTCTCTATCTAGAAATATGGTTGCAGGTACAAAGAAGTAATGCCTATGGCCCATGGTCTACTACAATGCACAAATCCTCTCTATGTTCTCTACCTCCTATCTCTCTTGGATACCTTTTCTCATTTATGGAACAAAATGCTTTCGAAATAATGGGATGCCTCTTCCTCCTAGTGGCTCGGTTATAACACAACGCGATAGCCTACTAGTGGTTAAGTTTGACTACATAAACTGTTAACTAGAGTTACAATATAGAATCTTATAGAGTCTTTTACATCAAAAACATGTGTGTAGCCCCCTTTCCATGAATAATGGCAGCTGGCGTGGCATCCTCCCAAACTATAGGTGTGAAAACATGAAGGTCAACTTCTGTGTGGCATAACTTTTGCATACATACACCAATTGACGCACTTTTTATGTTGTTGGAAATATATATGTGTGTATAATATCATGAAAAAGTGCTACACTAAAGCGAAAATTTTTTACCCCCAGTAAAATTCGTTTGATGCCTTAAAACATTCTCAAAGATTTCAAACCCCATTTCACCAAACTGGGTCCTGTCGGTAAGAACTATCCCATGAGATGATTCCTCAACTTTTTCCACTCTGAATGCATAGATATGGATGAAAAAAATATAATGATCCAATACATATCATTTTATATGTAGATATATATAATTTTTATGTGGCCAAAAGCTACCTTTTTGTGCTACTAGTTTGATTCCCCTAATCACAAACTAGTAAAAGATCTATGTGCTGGTTTGAGGCCTTGTTCATAGCACTTGAGACCAAGAAGGTTAATTTAAGCATAAGGGCTCATTTTTCCTCCCTTGACCATGGTATAGGGCTTCAGACCCATTCTTGTCATGAAAAACTTGCTAATGGTACCTATATTCATAATTGGAGATCAATGATTACATATAAAAGTATTACACAGTTATGTAATGACAAATTCATAATTCTTAATCCAAATAAGATTCATATATCACTTAAGGATCTCATTTTCATTCCTTGACTATGGTTAAGGTCTCAAGACCCAACTATAGTGCAAAAAACCTTGTAATGTCACCAAATTCCAAATGATAAATTAAATATCCCTTAAAGAGTATTTGTGTGGTGGTTTAAGGCCTTATTCATAATGTTTGAGATTGACAATATTTTTTTAGGGTATAAGTCCCTTGTTTTCCTCTCTCAACTATGGTAAGGACCCCAAGACTATTTTGGGTGTGAAAACCTAATAATAGCAATTTTAATGGTAGTTTAAGGACTCCTTTATAATGATTGAGCTTGAGAAGCTTAGTTAGGGTCCAAGGCCCTTTTTCTCCTCCCCCAATCATGGTTTAGGCCCTAACAACCATTTTTTGTGTACAATGGCACTGATGCACATGGTTAAGGATGAGTTGTTAAGATTTATTGAATTTTCTAGAAAATTCAATAAAGAACATAATATTTTGTTGGGTCATACCTACTACAATGATATAAAATTCCATTAAAAAAAATATTAAGGTACTGTGTTTAACAAAAAATAACTAGGACCATATGTAATCCCAATGACCTTAAAATCATTAAAAATTAGACACCAATTACCTAGTTGAATATTTTCCCCTACAAATGTTGTTTAAGGCCCTTGACATGTTGATAAAGTAACTCTTATAGAATATTCCCTAGGCAAGAATTATTGGACAAGTATCACTTTGAAAACTCTCATTGACAGTTTACACAATATGAAGGTAAAATTTCAACTTGTGTCGCTTATAGAGTACTTTAAATGCTTGAAGATGATTAAATCTCATATCAGTTGGTAATACCAAGCTCTTAAGTCTAGTTTATGTTTGAATGGTCACTCCTTATAGTGGTCCCATATTCCACTACATGAATGAAAAATTTCAACCAACTCAACATGGTTCTTGTCCTTGAGATATCGTAGAAAAATCACCAACCATATCAAGAACATATTTGTTTCCTAGAGTTGACATTGAATACCTTTCATGGAACTGAAATTCAACTAGCCAATATTCTAGAAAATTTGTTGTCATTGGATCAAATTAAATAAATTAGTATTCTCTCTTCTCATAAAGCTAGGCCTACAATCTTCAAAAGCCTTGTAGAATGATTGAAAACGAAACAAGGTTAATGACTTTGTGAAGTACATAATACATTGATGGTTATAGATACTTATATCATATGCTTATCTTATATGGTTAGTTGAATAATCTTTGGTGGCTCAAATCTAAGCGAATGACTAGGGTCATTTGGGTATAATGTTTACAAACCTAGCCCGAAAGGCCTTTATATGTTGCCTCTCATTCTTGGGGGTTTGAGTCTTAGGAATAAGTTTATTAACCTTAGCATCCTTTTGCATCACCACGTTATGGCAAGAAGAAAAATCCCAAACACATTGCTAAGTCTACTTAGTGTTTTGTTACTATAAATTACATGGACAACTACTCCCTTCTCCATATCCTAAAAATTTGCACAATCTTTTTTTTCTTTGTAAATAAGCAATGGAACTTCTATTCATCATTCAAAACAAAATTACATACATTTTTTTTTGTAGCTATTCTACTAGTATGGAAACCAAACTAGCTGTAATATAGCCATATTCTCATCATCCTCTTGCGTATTACATTACACATGTTTTTATTCCTAGACCAACTTTTACAAAATTTATATCCAAAAGGGTAACTCTAGATTTGTCCATGACTTCTAATATCTATTTTTTGCTAGCCCAATGACTTGACCCTAACATACTTCAGACACTTAAAAGGACTAAACATAACATGACTATATAAGACTTCAAGAAACCATACCAAAAATCATAACAAAGGCATATAGATTCAGTTAAGTTAACAGGGTTGTCACCCACGGGGGTGGGTCTGCTTGCTCATGAGGGTCCTAGTAGATGCCTTGACATGATGTATCTCCTCTCATGTTGCGCACACAGACATGATGAACAATAGCCAGTTGGTCCTCCCCATTGTCGGGAAGAATGCCCAAGTGATGGACATAATGCAAGAAAGTGTCAATTTTTTTCGCCAGAGAATCAATTTTCTCCTTCTTACGACATTCGATGTCGACCAGAGTATGCAGGTGGGTCTCTAGCCTCTTTACTCTCCACTGGAGGATATCAAACTACCTCGGCTGAGCAACCTGATAGTTAGTTTCCGCAATGATTTTTCCCATCATCATTTATATATGCCATGCAGTGTCCATTGTTTTATGATACAAGGTTTCTCAAGTTCGAGTAATGCCTATGACTATCACCCAATCAATAAACCTTCCTACCCTGTTTCATGCTCCATTGAGTAATTGTTCCTCTCAACAATAGAAAGATAGTTTGCTTTTTGAGGAATCACATAATGTAATGGATGATAAACCAGGAAGAAGGGTAATAAATAGCATCCTACGCCCAAAGTACAGAGTCCCCACTATGTTGTAACTTACTTATTTCAGCCATTATTTCCATATCGAGGTGTGATAACTCGCAGAAGTTCATCTGTGCACACTACGTCCTCCCCCGAGTCTGCTTTAGCCCATATCTGTTCTTTATTTCATGATTTGACATGGGGATTAGCTCCAAGCATCTAATTCTTGGTCTATAATCACTACTATTCTTGGAGATAGGGAAATTATTAACTAGTAGTGTACCCTCCTCTGTCCCACCTCACCTTCCTTTAATCTACACGTACTGCCTTTCTGGATAATTCCAACACCACTTTGTTGTAATGGTCATCCCTTGCATTGGTTACGAGGCGGTCATGTCATCTGGTTCCCAATAATCATTAAATTCTTCTTGGGGTTTGGTCCCCTTGGGGTGCATACCCTGCTCTTTGGTGTCCGTCCATGTCCAATCACATCCCTTCATATCCAACTCGGTTATGTTGGCATAGTCGTCCTTGAGCTATCATGATCTGACCTCCTCCCATTCATAAATGCCTTGTTCCACCAATGCCTTCGCCTCTTCATTCACCAGCCTGCCAGCCAGTTTATTGGCGGATCGTCGAATGAGGTGAAACTCCAGGTTACGCATGTGATCCAAGTGTCCGTGGATCCTCTGTATGATCTAGCTCAGGCGCCAGTGCTTTGTCACTGTTGGGGCACTTAGTTGTTCCTAAAAGACCATCTGACCTCTACACATTAAATCATCAACCCTGAGTTTCGTATGTTTATTTCAAGGTTATCCACACAGTTTGTGCAAGAGGCAGTGCTAATATTATCTAATCTGCATGATCCTAATGAAAAGTAAGGACATGTGAATAAAAGGAACAACTCAGACTTACTGAAAGAAACAAATCACTCTCAACTTCTATATTTCAAGCTTAAACAATAAAGACTACTAAAAGAATCAAAGCATTAAGTCTCCTACCAAAAACAGTGAAGTAATCCAACTAAATACAAAGTTGTTTCCTAGGAAACTACATCTGCAAGAAAGGAACAACACTATGACTAGAAATGAATCTGCCGAAAATAATATCAAATCTTTAAAATTAACAACTCTACATTAATCACAGGAAACAACAAGGAAAGATAACACTCGAAGAATCAATTGCAGTAAATCTAACTCTATGATATTCCACTGTGGCTACTGCAAAAACTCATACTATAACAAAAAATCTGATAATCGACAAAATAATTGAATAATTGTAGAACAAGTATTGGAAGTAAAATACAAATTTAATAATACAAGAAAAGACAGTAGTAGTTCTCTGGGTGTGTACTGTTCTCTTTGGTGTCCGTCCACGTATATTTCCCCTTTGGATCTTTAGTTGTATGTCATTCGTAGGTTTTAAATTTTCCACCCACTTACCCAAAGAGTATTCGTACGTAAAAAAGTAGTAGGCTTTGTTTACTGGTTCCTTTTATAATTTATTTACATATATTATTAGTTTATAAAGTACTACTGTAAATTAAGGATGATTTTTCATGTTAAACCAGTGATGATGAAAATTTGGAAAAATAGGAATTTATGGATTTGCAAAATGATTGAAATATGCACGTAATAAATGTATAAAATTTAAATATATTTGTATATTATATTATATTATATTATATTATATTATATAAAAAATAATAGATTTATATGAAAATAGTTTTAAATATGAGATGGAAAGTTATGTTGTCTATGTGTCTAGGGTTTTAGTTTTAGCTGTCCACACTTTTTCTTCCAACTACATTTCTATAGCGGAGGGGCGACATGCCTTTTATACAAAGATTTAGCTGCTTTCGAAGCCAATTAGGCCACCTTATGCAAATTCAACAATTTTTCAGCTCACACACCACATCCAAAGGAAAAACCATCTAATACAACCAACAATGAAGCTACTCGCTACCTATGCTACTCCAACAACGAACAATCCGAAAGCTAATGGTTCATGCCTTCCTCAAACAATCAAAGCTCCCATCAGAAAAAATAGGGGCGAAAATTGAAAATATGAGAGAGAATGCAGTAATATACAAATTTATAAGTCTCTATCCCTAAAAAAAACCTTACTCGGTTGGATTTGGAAGAACTTGACACTTAAAGTAGATCTTGGCCTCAGTTTACAATCCTGGCCTCAGTTTACAATCCAAGGGTTTCTTCACAGCCATATTCAACAATATAGAGAATAGAGACTGCATATTTTGGGGAGGACTATATTTCATGAATTTGGTTGGCTTATTCATGGAGCCATGGGTTTAGAGATTCTACCCTGATTTTCAACGGCGCAAATCTAGATCCATATTTATTTTTTCCCTCGAGAGTTTTGGGATACTAAAATCTTAGAAAGCATTGGCAATTTCATAGGGAATTTGTTATGATCTTGGATAGTACAAAGAAAGGTCGATACACTTCCTATGCCCACCTTTGTGCTTATCTAGACATATCCAAGCCCCTCCTAGCAAGCATTTAGCTGAGCAAATAATATGAATATGGGAACAACCAATAGATTATGAGAAAATCCCCTTTAGATTCCAAAAATGTCATGAATACTACCATATATTCTGAGAATTCCCAGCAAACCAAGTCCAACAAAATGCATAAGTAAGTTTGTCCTCAAATCAAGATGGGTTTACCAAGGTCACCAATAAAAGGAAGATAGGCAAAAAAGGAACTAAGAAACCAACATATGAAAATGCAGTAGCCCATAACTGGTACATGATCCTCTAGTAGCTGGAGGAAAACAAGACAACTACTGAAGGAGAAAAGCCCAAAATGGAAGAGATTGGGAAAACTAGTCAGCAACCACCCCAGCTAACAAAATATGTGCATGCTCAACTAACTGAAAAAGATTACAAGGAGGATCTAAAGATGGAGGATAACACCCAAGATTTTTCTAATGTTGAAGATTTTGAGGCAATGGACCTGCAAAACATTGATCTTCCAATCAATTGTAGAAGAATGGAGAAACAAAGACCCAACAACCATTCCTGAGGAGCAAGTTCAAATGACCACCAAAGCATGCATCCGAAATCAAGATCTAATTTTTCATCAAACTCATGAACCAAGTAATACGCATAACCATAACTATTATTTTTCCTATCTATAGGACCTAGGGGATTACTTAGTGAATATTGGTAGAGTGTCACCAATGGATGCAATCTTTCAACGCTCCTCTCAACATCATTAATGAAAGTATGGAACATTAGGGGTCTTAATGGAAAATCCAAGAAAAGACTCCTAAAAAACAAAATCCACCAAGAACACCCTAACATCATGATGATTCAGGAAATAAAATGATTTTCTGAGTCTTTGAATAACATTTTAAAGAATGTCTGGAGAAACTGTGACTATCTAGCCTAGGATGCCCAAGGAGCATCAGGAGGTATTGTTATCACATGGAACCTTTCTTGAATCACTCTCTAGGATTCGTTTTCTCTACCCAGAATCCTAATTGCTAACTTTTAGCCCATTGGTTCAGCTAATTCGAGTTTAATAGCCAATATTTATGGCCCTACTATTACCATTGACAAAATTCTTCCTTCAAAACCTCCAAAGAGACTCAAAGCTTATAGGGGAAAACTTTTGGACTATACGCAAGGATTTTAACATGATAAAAAATATCATTGAAAAGAAAGATGGGATTTGTATATGCAATGGAAAAATCTCCCTTTGTGGAATTTATCAATAATAACATAGTTATCGATCAAACGAGAACTATTACCTCAAAACGATATGTCTAGCCCAAAAACAAAAACAAAAAGCCATGAAAAAACAACTCAAAAATGAAAATTGTGTATCCAAGAACAATGTTTTTTTTTAGGGTAAATTTCCAACATTTTTTATAAATAGAAGTAAAAACCATTTTTTTTTTTTGCAAAATGGATGAAACAAACACCCTCAAAACAATAAGTGTTAATGCTGGAACAAAAAAAAAACAGGACTTTGAAAAAACGTAAAATTCCAACAATTCTCGGACATGATGTTAGAGATAAAGTATCATGTCTCAAAGCCTTATAATTCCAACAATTTCCATCCATGTTGTTAAAGATAAATATCTTGACTCTAAAAAACCCTAAAATTGTAATTGTTTTCAACAATATCATTAAAAATAAAATATCATAACTCAGAAAAGACCTCAATATTTTGACAAATTTTCAACCACGGAATTAATAAACTTAAGTTTTTAACATATTTCAACATGAAATTATGGACAAATTATATGACTAAAACAATTTTTAAAAATGAACAAGAAACTGAAAGATTCATTATTCGAAGAGTAATTTATATTTTAAAGGCTAAAACTATAGCTCTTTTCAAACCTTAGCCTAAGGCAACTTATCATATTGCAACAAAAACCTAAAAATCGACCATAAAAAAGAAGTGTCCCCTTTTAATGAGGCATTAAAATTTCAACATTTTTAAACCTAACAAAGTTACCAATCAAAATGAGAACTATAACCTCAAAACAAGAACTCTAACCAAAAAACCCCAAAAAAATATGAAAAAACAACCTAAAAGTAAAAAGTGTTGATCATAAGCTTCTTCTTTTTTCGAGGTAAATTTTCAACATTTTTTAAAAATGAAGTAAAATCCCTTTTTTTGTGTAAAAAATGCCCTGAAAATGAAAAGTGTTGATGCTGGAATAATGTCTTTCTTTTCGGGGTAAATTGTCAACATTTTTTAATAATGACGTTAAAGATAAAATATCATGACTCTGAAAAACCTTAAAATTCCTACTATAAGCATGACATTAAAGATAAAATATCACGTCTCCTTAAAATTCCAACGATTTTTAGGCATAGTATTAAAGATAAAATATCAGGTCTCTGAAAAACCTTAAAATTCGAACAATTTTCAGCCATGGTGTTAATATTATTTTAAAAAATTATTACCATTTAATTTATATTAATTTATTTTTGTTTTAAGTTTATCATATTAATAACAATTTATTAAATATAATGTCTTTTTTTATATAATGTATTGAAGTCACTGGATAAGAAACACTTCAGTCATGATGAATGAACAACTTTACAAAACAAAGGAATTTATATGTGATTTTGGAATTTTGGATACTCTCTGTATTAAAACATTTGTTTTTATGGAAATTTCCGTAAATACTTTATTTTTAAATAATTTTAAGATTTTGAAATTTACAAATTGTTTTTTAAAAACTATATTTCATTATTTAGAAATATATGTATTTTAATTTTATTTTCATATATGATAATAATAATATATTTCTTTTAAATTTAATAAATGGAAACTAGTAAACATATTAAAGATTATGCAAAAAAAAAATGCCATTTCCAAAATCCTATCGATCACTAATGAAGTACACCATCAACAAAAAATTGTTCTCCTAGACTTATTACTTCTACATATATATATATATATATATATATATATATATATATTTTGACATATATATTCATTCAAATGTATTGAAAATATGAAAACAATGAAAAAAAACTAAAACAAACAACACACAAAATTTTAAAAAATATATAAAAACATAAAAAATAAAACATAACCCAAAAAAATAATATGTGTGTGTGTGTAATAAAAAAAATTAAGATTAAAAAGCAAGGAAAATATTTAAAAAAAAATATAGTTTAAGAAAAGAATTTAAACATTTGACCCAAAAAAAGATAAATATTTCATAAAAAACATAATTTAAGAAAAGGATCTAAACATTTGACCCAAAAAATAAACATAAAAAAGAAATTAATTATTGACAAGATATATTAAAAAAAACCATTAAAATAAAATAAAATAAAAAATACACAAAAAAACACATTTAAAAAAATTAAACTTATAAAAAGAACATTGAAAACAAAAAACATGACAAAAAAAACCCCATATAATATATATATATATATATATATATATATATACACATACATAACAAAATTAACTGGTAAAAATAAAAAATTTAAACAGAAAATAAACAAATAAAACAAAAATAAAAAATACCAAAAAATAAATTAAAAAAAACACATATTTTAAAGAAATAAAGATAACAAAAAAGAAAAAAGAAAAAATAAAGGCCTCAGTAGTGGCTAACCAAGACCTCCCAAGTATGAGAGGATAACCACTAAGCTTGGCCTTACGCTGGAGAACTAGGAAGTCTGCAGGGTACTCCCAGGTGTCAATGGAGACCATCACATCCTCAACAATCCTCCAGGGCCTATTGTGGAACAGTCTACAAGTTGCAAGACTATTGTGGTCTTTCTTAATCCACCCTGGAGATTGAGCTTGAGCATGGTGTCCTTAGTCATTACATTAATTCCAGCCCCAAGATCAATCAAAGTGTGTGGGACAATGGTGTCATTGATGTGCACATCTACTACAGGGCTTCCAGGGTCCAAATAATTTGTGCAAATTACTTGCCCCACCATTAAGTCAGACAGTTTTCCAATGAAATTAGTGGTAGGGGTGTCTCTTTTTCACCTCCCTGGATGTTTGAAACAATTCTCTTTAATCAATTTGTTTTAAATAGGTACATCCTTGATGACTTGGAGAAACGGAATTTTGACACATAGATTTTTCAATTCACCCAGAAGTTCATTCTCTTCTGGAGTAGGCTGGACTGGATGAGTTAATCCTTTAGGAAAGGTTGACGGATTCACTCTAGGCATGCTTTCCTCTCTCTCCTCCTCGCTCTCCCTAGGTGGAGATGGAGGTTGGTTGTCTAGGAGTATTCTACCAGACCTTAGGTCGATTTCCTGAATCTCCACAACATAAGCAGGATAGGATGTCTCTCCATTGTATACTTGTTGTGCCTGTCTGTTGTTCGGGTTCAAATTTGTTTGGGCAGTGATCTAAGGCTATTTAGGTGGAGCAGGGTTTAAAAGTTGTGGTTGAGTAGGAGGTGAAGGTAATAAAGTTGGAGCATTGTTGTATGGGGGCCTCCACCCTTAGGGTGGTGCATTCCACTGAGGCTGTGGTAGAGTATATGGCTGAAATGACTGGCTGGTCGGCTGGGAATGGTACTGAGGTGCAAAAGACCAAGGAGGGGGTGTAGACCAGGAGGGATGAGCAGGGGGGCCCCAAGAGGGAATGGATGTGTTCTAGTTAGGGTTGTAATATGCATGGGATGACCCTTGCATGCCCTGCTGGTATGGCCGAGGCCCATGGGGTCTCCTTTGATTTATGTAGCAGAGTTGTTCAGTCACCCCTTCAATTCCCTGATACACAACTTTTAGTCCAGGTAAAGAAGGGCACTTCTCTGTGGAGTGGTTTTCTTCACAGACAGAGTAGATTTTGATTGGGTTTAATGGAAATTCATTCCTAGTGTGCCTCCTTGTGCATCTAGGGCAAAAGATGGCTAATGCTCTCGTGGATTCCTCCTGCTTTCTCTTGATGTGCATAGTGTCCATCTGTAGGGCAACGGTTTGTAGCATTTCACTCTTGAAATTTTCCAGCATATTTCCAATTTCACCTTTTATGGATGTGTTGGAAGAGGATGAGTTGGCCTTTGGTTGACTACCCCTACCCTTTTTCCTAATTGCCCTATAATGGTTCCTAAAGACAATATTGATATCTTCATAGGGTAGCTGGTAGATGTCCGCTCCTGCTAGCAGGTTTAAGGTATCCAAAAGATCTTCCCTTACCCCTCAGAGCAGGACTAGCTTCAGTGACTCAGGATCAAGTGTGCACCTGACCCTTTTGTAGCTAAGCTGGAATCTTTCTTCATAATCCTCTAGGGATTCATCATGCCCCAAGGTCATCCTAAAAAATTCCTCTTTGGTGTCTTTGGACCTACAGTAGTCTCGATACTTGTTGTTGAAAGCTTGCTGCATCTGAGCCGAGGTTGTGATGCTATCCCTAGGTAAACCCATGAACTAGTGCAAAGCTACATCCTTGAGAGTGGATGGGAATAATTTCAACTTCTTCTAATCAGTGTTGTAATCATAAGTTCTGCATATGACAACGAACTCAAACAAGAAAGTATCTGGATCTTCTGAGGTCAGGCCATGGAAATGAGGAGGAAGAGCATAGAGGTTTATGTCTTTAATCTTGGTATCCCCATTAGTTTCTCTGATGGGAAAGGAACCCTTAATTCTTTCTCTATCTCCTCTGTCATTTCTATTTCCAGTCATTAGGTCAGTTGGAATGGGTTCTCCTTCTTCTTCTTCCCCCGTAGGCTCTTCAAATATCTTTGGTTGTTGACCTAAGGGGTCCTCCAATTCACAGCTACCGAAGAAGAGGGAAGGTTGGCTGTTTAAAGTGGTGGGGGTATTTGGTAGAATTTTTCCTAAGTTATCACTATTCCTATGAGGCATGAAAGAAGTGTTTTTTTTTTGTTTTGTGTTTTTTTCAAGCTTTGAGACTAATTGCAAAATTGAAATAACAACCTGAATGGAAACTAAATGTTGAATGAAATCTCACTTGCAGAATGGGAAAGAAAGCAAACCAACTTACAATTACTTTTGCAGAAATGAAGCTAATAGCAGAATGTCGAAGATAAGAAATGGAAGAAAGAAAGCATAAATCACATCTTACTTAGACACCTATTGCAGCAAGAATATTGCAACTCCTAGGGCTACCGACATTACTTTATCAACCTGGGGTTTGTACAAACTTGGAGGTGACAGTGTTGTATGCACAAGTAGATGCAATGGGTCCACTCTTTGTCACTGCTAACTATGTTTTCTCAAACTAGCCTTCTATTGATTTAGAAGAATCTTGATTACCAATGAGGAAAGGGGAAATTTGCACTAATTGAAATCTTATCTAATGTAGTAAGGAAAGACTGAAATCAAATGCTTAAACATGCCACTCATCTGACTAATTGCTAAGAAGCTTTGCTTCAAAAGAATGCTAAGTTAACATGTGTGTAATCCTACTGTCCTAGGCATGCAATCTGAAATAACCAAACACTCTACTGTTGTGCATGTAAATGAACACAATAACTCTTTTTTCCTTTTTGTCTTTTTTTGTGTGAAAAATATGAATGCTAAATCCTCTTGGTGATGTGGCAGGTGGGTTAGAGATGGTGGTGAAAGGTCAGATGGCTTGGGAGGCAAGTAGGGGTCTTCTCCTATCTTCCTAGATGTTTTTTCCACAATTCGGCCTCAAAATAGGCCACTACAGGTCGTCCTACAGGATGTCCTAATGCTCCTACAAGATCCCCTGTATTCCTACAGGATCCGACCGAGAGCAATAAGAGTGATTTGGAAGGTGGTGTAGGGCTTAGGGAAGGTGAATGGTGGGAGAAATAAGGCAAGGGAGTGGCTAGGACTTCTTCAGAGCTCAAAACAGAGTTTGTAAGATGGTTGGATTTGCTCAACAAACCTAGAAAGTTGTTCTTATGGAATGATGAATTGGTTGAGGGACTTAGTGGCTTTTGGTGTTCATGGATGGATGAGGTTAGGCTGGGGTTGCTGGTCATGAGATCTCCCTGCACTATTGAAACTCCCGCATTGCATCAATCATTGGCATTTATCCATGAATCATGTCAAATAAGAAAGATTTTCAATCAACTTAAGAAAACAAAATTTCATTATCTAGTTGCCTAGTTCATGCATGGAAATACTTGTAGAGTAATGTGAAACACTATGAGATCTAATACAAGGTTGAAGATATCAGAAATGACAATTGAATCCTATTCTTGAAACTGACAAGATGTTGGCCTAAGTAGCAGAAAACCCGAAATTCCATAAGAAATATGAATTCTGTCTTTTTGGGGTTGCATAGGAGTTCTTTCCTCAAACCATGGTCCCTAAAGGGAGGAGTGAGGCCAAACCTACCTACTATCAGCTTTTTGGTATTCCTTTATCTTTCTAAGCTACTGCTAAAGTAATGCACAAATGGAAGCAAACTAATCAAATTCACAACTACTTGCAATGAAATAATGCTAAAACCAATTCAACCATTAATCTATGAAATCAACTAAGCATACAAGTACAAGAAGAGGAGCCTTTGTTGCTAGGGTTGGGCCCTAACCCAAGAGATTCAGCCCTCTGAGTCAACTTAGTGCTGGATCAAGGAAATGCTCATTCTCATTATCATATCAGAAAAATTACATAACAATGTCTTCCACAAGTCTTGAACTCAAAAATGCTTAGTGCTCTTACATAAAAAATCTGAATCCTAATGAGGCTCTAGGCCTCCTTATTTATACAACTGAAGTCTCCAATGACTTCCTTAAATATAGGGAGGCTTGGCTCCCAAACTCAAGATGAACTGGCTCTTAACTGTCACTAGCTCGGTTGCCTTTTGATCTTCATGACTCGACTGCTTGCAACTCTGAGCTAGTGTGATTTGATGGAGGAATATTCGAATGAGTGAGGATTAAATGAGGAGGATCTATCTCCTACAATCTCTCCTCCTTGTCTCATTCGAGTTTCTACCCTTAATTAGCCAAAATTGTCATGATTTGTTCTCAAAATCCTACAATCAATGCACATTAGACCACTAGACATAACATCTTACTTTTACTCATCTCATTAAGCAAAATATGATTAAAATATGTAAGGAATTATGAGAAGAGTTGATTTTAATAAGCTTGGAGGTGTATTAAGGTCCATATAGTTACCCAATGATGAGACTCATCAACTACAGCTTCTTGTGAAGGTGTCACTGGGTATCAAATCTGATGATGGTAATGAGATGAGCTTCAGCCGTTTAATGCTTCTTCAAACCCGTGGTCGATGCATTCCCCATGGTCACCTCGATCGCCTATCATGGAGGGGTGAAAGAGGAGGAAAGGAAAAGGTAGGCAGAGGATTCTCAAGGAGGCTTATGTGAGATTTACCAAGGTAAATCAGAGTGGGGATGGGGATGGAAGAGATTTTGATCTCTTTATGACATATGTGAATGAGGCTAGGAAGAAAGGAAGGGTTCTAGAGCATTCCTTATCCCACTCAAGGTGCACCAAGTCGTTATCCACTGCAGATGAGGATTTTCCACTGGGATGAGGAGCCTTGAAAATCGAATGCGAGGATTTTTTCTCATCAAAACTGGAAAAGGGCATACCTACTTGTCACGAGGAGGTCAAGAGTTTGGTTCCTGAGAAGCCTAGGGTGAGAAAATGGTGGAGTTTGAAGGACCTTTTGTTTAGGAGTGCTAGTGAGGGATAGGCCCAGGGAAAGGATAGGCTCTGGGGTCTGTCTATTGCCCCTGTGAAGCAATCCGAGAAGCGTGGGAGTGTTGAGAAATATAAGCAGTTGAAACCCACTAAGAAAAGTTCAAATTCAGGGACAAAGCACTAGAAGGATTTAAACATTTTCAATGTTAAATCAATTTCAAGTAAGAGGCAGGAGGATCGAAGAATTGTACTATGAATCCTCAATCTGGGGGAAGTTTTACCAAGTCTGTTAGGAAGATGCCAATTTCACTTCACGAGCTCCATTATACTGCCAATAGGGCACAATATGAGGAGCTGAAGAAAAAGGCCTTTTTTCCTTATAGATAGTGTTTTCTTGGGTGTTTGGGCTTCACTTATAAAGGTTATACTTCCATGAATGGATTGACTAGGATCTTGAACACTGTTTCTTAATGAGTTCTCCCCAAAACGTGGATATGGAGCATGGCACAATGTCCATTCTCAGTAATGAATGGTTTGTGCCTAGTTTATTTTGTAATTTCGAGATTGAAAATTTGTTTCTAAGCCTTTTTATGATTTCATATAAGTGCAATCCATTCAGGGCAAGTGGATTTTTATTTCTTAAAAATTTGGCAATTGGGCCACATAGAATAAAGTAACATTCGACCTGCAATAGTCATTTCAGATGCTTCTACTAGATATACAATGTATGGAGCTTGGTTAAAATGAGGAATACTAAAGATCCTGCTACTAGAGCAGTGGGGAAGTTGTCAAAATCTATCATTTTTAAGCAATTCAGAGGTAATGATGTGTAGTGTGTTGAAAGATAAAACTTTTGAAGGAAATATGGGAGAGAAATCAAAGCTACTGATTGGTAGCATGAGATTTCCATTCATTAGAGAAACTCTGGAAACTATTTCTCCATTCAAGACCTCTGATGGTGGTCACTTCCTTCAAAAAAAAAAATTCTAAGGTATCAAATTTAGTTCTTCGTAGTTCTGCATTGTTGCACCCATATTAGTTTTTTTTGTTTTTCAATTTATTTATTCATGCTGCTATGCATTTGAGATATAATGAAAAGATTTCTTGGGTATTGAATTAATGAACATGTATGGAAACATATTCAAAATCCACATATTTGGGAAGCCTACCATCATAACGGCTAGTGTAGAAACAAACCAATTTGTTTTCCAAAACGAAGGTCGGTTGTTCAAGAGTGCTTATTTGTATCTTCATATTCTTGATGGGTTTACTTGTATCTTCATGGGTGGGAGCTTCTGTCCTCTGGGTTGGAGAATGGTTCATAAAGAAAATGCCTCTTGTCAAACATATCTACTCAGTCTCGAAGCAAATAAGTGCTACCATTTCTCTAGATATTCCTGAGATTAGACATCATATATTGGGATTTTTAAAAACATGTTATTGGCATGTTAAATTGTATAAATCCCTTTTATTAGCTACATGTGCATGTCTTCGTTTGACTTTGAGAATCATAAGCATGATTTGGTATTTTTCATTTATTTTAGGCTTTAGCACATTTACATTTTAGAAACATGTTTTATTGTATAATCAAATATCAGGTCTGGAAAATACCAGATCACTAACACTAAGGAAATAACTTTTTCCTCTAATTTATAGTTAGATTTCAAGAGAGTATGCATTCATGTTTTCAATATTGGTGATATTATTTTCTTATACCTATTTGATATTGCAAAAAATATCTCTAATGAAGCTTTTCCATTTATTGAGATATAATGGATTCCTAGCTTTCCAGTCAATAAGATATGAATTGGTCAAATACAATAAATTTGTGGATACATGTATTATTAATTGAAGAGTTGAAGTTATGATTGTGGATAAGGTGGTAATTTTTTATTGTTTTGTTAGAAAGTGTTTTTAAAGCTTATACATGGCTTATTCTTTTCATACCAGAACACAAGGGCCTTTAAAGAGGTTGCAATTATTCATCATCCACATGTAGGGGAATATTCCTTTGGTTTTATTACATCATCACTTTTCCTTTAGGTTGTTTCTTATGCTTTAGATATCCTTGAAGATGCTTTAGATATCCTTGAAGTTGAGTTAATACTGAAGAATTCCACATGAATGTTGAAATTGAGTGGCAGATGGAAATGTTTCTTGCATATCTGCAAATTGATATCTATTTGCAGATTATCATTATTGTCATAAATAAAACTCCATGTTTATTGGTAAACATGCAATGTCTTTTGACATGCTATAGTTTAAATAAATATTATTTCAATTTGTATGGAAGGTAGTTCTTACTTTTCTCCCATTTTCATATGCAGGTTGAGAGTGGAGATGAAGAACTCTGCAGTGTCTATGTTCCCATGAATCATCTATATATTGGTGACATTTTCCTTGTTAACTCTAAATATATTATTCGACCAAACTTATTTGTTTGTGAAAGCATAGGTTGGTAGTCATGCATTTTTATTTCATTACTGTTATTATTTATGGTGTATATGTTTCCATGATATATTTCATTCTTTTTGGGATTTTGTTTCATAGATCTAGGGATGATACTTTACCCTCTTCTTTTCACTTTCCAAAACATGTTCTTTCCATTCTATTTTACGCTATAGTTTGCAATAAAATTAGCTATCCATCCTTACTTCCTTGGAGGTGTGTGTTGTGGCTTCATATCCCAACTTCATTAGAGACTATGATATCCCCAACTTTGATTTTTTTTATTTAGCATGATTAACTAAGTTTATTGGCGAAGTGATACGCATAGCAAAAATTTGTAATTTGAGCATTGAAGACATTTTTGGTACATGGGACTTAGGAAAACTAGATTTTTTGGAAAGGAGGTTGAAATATTTAGATGAGGGACCCACAAGGAAAGGTGAGGCACCAATTATAAATAGAGGGTTGAAGGTAGCATTGGGCACCTTTTGATAATTTTACATTTACACATTGTTGCTCTAGTTGTTCAGCTGAGTCACAAGTGTTGTTTAGCACCAGAGGTTTCCAAGGGGAAATATCACCCTCTTCTTCGGTGGACCACGAGTGCCACCCTAGGGAGGTATTGTCACGACTTTGTGGAGACTTGGGGGACCAGTCTCAGGTGGTACGACTTGCCATAGCTTCAGTTTGAACACATAAGAAGAACCACACAGTTCTTAGGTGAAGTGGGGCACTGAAATTAGAGGCTATACCATTACTGGGCAATTCCTTGTCCAAATTGCAGGTGAAGGAAGAGAATTTATGGGAGTTGAGAGTGCCCTTCTCATTAAGACAGATTTCTTTGGTTGGGCCTGCATAGACTTGTCCCAGGACTGCGCAATCATTGGTGGAGTTGATTGTGGGGAGGCTTGAGAGAAGGATTTAGGAGCTGAGCTTCTGGGATTTCATTTGGAGGGCCATTGGAGGAGGATTGTTGTATTTTGGAGAGCAGAGATTGATAGGAGCAACCACAGTAACAAAATTCGAATTTGGTGGAGGGCCAAGCTGTGAAGGGTAAAATTTTGAAGTTTAGAACCAAGGGAAACCCTTTCAGGTTTATTATGGGTTTTTGACAAGGATCCCACATCTAAAATTGTAGAATTTTATGGGCAGATTTGAGGGGTTAAACAGAGGTCCCAACTCAGCTAGAAGTAAGAGGAGCTAGGGGAAATTTGGGCCAATATTCCGAGGTCAACATTTGCCAATTCCTTCGTGGTTTTTGTGGGTTTTTGGTGGATAGCTCGGGTTAATTTCTTGAAATTTTCCAAGCACCAGAGGAGGCCCTAACAATAGTTCTTCACAGCCAAGAGCATATTTCTTGACAGTTTTAGTGCCGAGCCAAGAGAGAGTCGCATAATATTTGGGAGGGACTTCTTATTATTCATTTGGGCTTAGCTAGCTTGCCTTGAGCAAGCCCAGGTGCACTCTTTCTAGCACCTCATTGTACCCTCTTCATATTATAATAAAATGGCTCAGCAAAGCAGTTTTTGGTGCAATTTCATGGACTGATTCATGTGTTTGATTTTCATGGTTTTTATGTCTATGTTTGCTTTGTTATTTACTATAAATATTCCCTAGGAATATTACATACCTACATTGTGACTTCATATATTGTACATTTGTTGTAGTGGAAAGTAATCATAGGAGGAAGGAGAAAGTTATTAATGTGGAATGGAATCCCAACATAGGGATACTGCATTGTACTAGTAAGCCTTGCAATTCTCATGAGCATCACATAGATAACAAACATAAGTCAAAGAGGGCCCATAAGGCATGACACCAAAACCACTTAGTGATGTTAATGGTAGAGTGAAGGAGGATGCTATAACAATGGGGACCTACACTCCAAAGGAATGGAATCCCAACATGGGAATGTGCCACTTTGGTAATGAGACTTGAAACTATTACAAACCCCACATATATAGTCATTTTTTCGAATTAAAATCTCATGGGAAATCCAAGGGATGCTTCCCCACATTTGTGGATGATATCCCTTGTAAACCTGTTGACATAGACTTGTTTGTTTAACCTAGGGGGATTTGGTTTGGAGCTTTAGAAGCAAATGAGAAACTGTTGGAATGGCCCATTTTAGGAATTTTGAGCATTTTCAAGGGAGTAGAGGCATAGTGCTTTCTCTTTCTTTGTCTTTTCAGAATCATGTGATTGCTTGTGGTTTGGATTTAGTAGGCATGTGTGTTTGGTTCATGTTCTTGATTTAGGACCACGAGATACACTTTTTTGTTTTGTATGCCCCTATCCTTAGCTTTGAGCAAGAATAGTTGTGGAATTGGATGGCCTCTTCTTTGTTGACAACTTAATGCATCTTTAGGGGGGACCTGACCATGTTTGAGTGTGAAGGAGACAAGTGTGGAGGTGGGGTTTTATATATGGACTTTATATATTGTACATATGTAGCAGTGGTATCCCTTTGTCTATATTTTCTCTTTTTTCTTTGACAAATAGTGTGGGTGTTGCCCAAGATGCTTATTGCATGATAATCCTTTGCAAGGTCACTATTGGGGACAATGATATGTTGGTTCATTTTATTATGAGATATGATTTATGTGCTTCCTTTAATTCTATGCAAAATGGAAAGTCCTCAAGATTGGATGGTTTTCCTTATGAAGTCTCTAAGTTCACGTGGGACTTTATTGGGGATCATATTTGTTGTTTAGATGTAGATTTTTTTTTTCTAGGTTCCTCTTTGAGTCCCTCAAGTCTCAATTATGGCTTGATGAAGCCTATTCCTAAGAATGCAATGAGAGACTCTATAGGTGGTTGGTAGCTTATTACTTTTCTTACCATTTCTTACAAATTTGTGGCAAAGGATTTTTCTTTGAGGATCTGGTGAGTTTCCAATGGAGTGGGCCAGAGAGATAGGGAAACAATGCCTTAATTTGAAGATTGACTTTGAAAATCCTATGATCAAGTTGGTTGTTCTTTCATCTTTAAGATACATTGATGTGCTTAGGTTATGATTCACAGTGTGTGGGTATAATGAGTGATATTTCACCAATTCCTTGGCCTTCGTTTTGTCATAAAGCCTTATCCTTATGGATAGTGTTAAATTAGTTGATTCAATAGGGACATCCTTTAGTGCCTTATGAATGAGGTAAAATTCTTCCCCACATAAAACTTCAATTCGTTAACAAGAAACACGAAATTGAGGAAAGAATAACTAGTGATAAAATTAAAAACATATGTTTTTAAGTCATGAAGAATTTATTATATGGAAAATAAGAAATGAATCTCCACAGTTAAAAGGCAGCATAGTTTTCCTTGAGGCTAACAAGCATGTTTCCACGTGATCTACACTAGCTATAAAAATAAACACTTGACAATATATGAGTGTTTATAGCATCAATCATTGTGCTTTTCGAGGTACTGCATGTGTACATGTACTTGATCAAAGAACACAAAAATTGGGTGTGAGCCTTTGAAGTCATGTAGGCTCGGGAATCATTCTAAGCACAAGATTATATTTAGTAGGGACGTTCTATTTGACAAATCTTGAAAAGGTGATTCATATTAATATATTTTGATATGAAAGAGTTTACAATGATCCAAGTTTCTGTAGTTGAGATAGCACAATGCTTCAGATTACAATGCATTCTATATTCCAATAAATTAAGGAATGAAGAGGACTCACTTTTCTATTTCGCCAAATAGAAAAGTTAGAAGGCATAATATCTTTGGCCTTTATTGCAGGAAGGCCTCACATTTCATATAATGATATTGTTCTGAGTGACGCCCCAATACATTTCCTTAGTATATCATGATTCATTACTAATTACAACTACCTGAGTATATAATTAACACATAAATGTCCATTACCAATCTTTAAATATAAAATTAAATTAAATGCATGGTTTAAAATTAGCTTCATCATGCAGAAAAAATAAAATGTGTGAATAGGCATCCTACCAAGGCATTTGATATCGCTCTGGTTGTGCAACATTTTTTGTGAAAATCATATTTCACCTTTAAAGAAAAATGTAGAATCTAGATCCTTGTGGTGTTTGATAATTTGATTCAATATTATCAAGTAGAAAGCTTTTGGCATTTATTCACATGGTGGAAAACATTTTTAATAGTATGGTATGCAATCGACATTTTCAGGTTGTGATTCCTAGATATTTCTCTCCTCACCATATTTTAAGGTGATATCTGGGGATATTTACTAGAAATTGGTAGTAATACCAATGATTTTAAAGAAATGGAGAATGTATTCAACTTTCATGACATTCTAGGTGGCCAAAATTCAACTGTCTATGGACTCTTTGCCATTAAATTGGCAAAGAAATTAGCACAGTTCTCTTATCTAAAAATCTCAGCAAGCCTAAAGACCATAAAGTAGATATGGAAGTTAATCCTAGGACTGAAGGGTGATACTGGCTAAATTGAATGGTGGAAAGATTCTTGTTAGCTCTGCTATATAACGCTGATTTTTCAAAGTCAGAGATGAGCCTAACCTGCTTGGGTGTGCTAAAAGGAAAGCTTATAATCGTCACTTTCTCCTGTTCCTCTACCCAACCTATTTTCCTCCATCTCCGTTCCTCTATTTTCTTCCTAAAAACCCATAAAACAACCCCTGCTAACTTTAACCCCAAGCACAAAGCCCAAACTTTCATAAAACCCTCGCATACGCCCTCGCACGCTTGCTAAAAACTTTCATCGTCTTCTTGCCGTTGATTTCCTCCTGTAGATCCAATGGCTCCCGTCATGCCCGATAAAGCAACTTGCACAACCATAGCCCCACCGTCAGATCATCCTCGCCGAGATCTGAGAGCGGTTTTTCTCTCTCATCCACCGCTACGTGTCGATCGCTGAGTGGCATCGCTCGGTCTTATCCTTTTAGCGCCTTGTGCCCGAAAGTGGTGTGATCAATACCATTACCGCCCAACCAAATCCGCCCGCTCGTTAAACTCCCATGTAATTTCGCCTCCCAATCATCGTTCGATCTGGCCGCCTAAGATCTAACGGCCCTAATTCACCCCGCTCACACCTCAACTGACAGACTCTATCGAGCCATCTCTGTCGTCGATTCTCCCAATCTGATGGTCATCGTTCCCTCTCATCTCAACCGTCCGTTCACCCATGCACTCGACGTCCTCTGACCACTCTGTTTGCCCAAAGGAAGAAGGTGACCAGCTTGCCATTACCAGTCATAGTAAATCCTCAACAACCATATTCAACAGAGGGCATGGCCGAGTGAGGAAAGGACAGAGCACGACCAAGTAACTACATTTATCAATTATGGAACTTCACTGTTACGAACACTCCAACTGCCTAAGAGGACAACACAACATCTGAACAGATCGGATTCACTCCCTGAAGTAAGAAAGCATGTTCAGAGACTCCATTAGACAGTTAAATGCAGTTGGTGGTCAATTATGACCCCTCTATACCTAATCGGCCCAAGTGCCTTGTAATGTAAGTCTATAAATACCCAGAAACAAGATGTAATCAGGGTTGATAGTTGGTGGTTGGCATTCTGATGTAAGGTTCAACTTCTAGAGACTGTAGATATTTTGTCACTTGCAGCATCTCGTCTTCATTTTCAGCTAATACAAGTTTTTTTTGTTGTTAACTGCTCACTGTCCATTTTCTTCTGATTCTAAGCTTGTGCTTGACATGCTGTATTCTTGATCTTTCGAGGTTTAGCACTGGATAGTTGTCATCCTATCTCTGTGTTAGATTGTTGAATGTATCACTGAATAGGTTACTCAGGTTCTTTCTATGTGATGCAAGAGAGCTGTCATCCTGTCTATGCATAGTAGAATAGATTTACAAGTTTCTTTACTAGTTGTAGCCGGCCATCACATGGTCTTGTGCATCTGCTGGTGTGGTTAGTATTCTCCATATTCACCTATTACCTAAACTATGAGAATTTGGTGGTCTAAAGCCTTGTAGTCTGAGGGTGTTCATGCATGTCAGAGTGAAACAAAGTAGAAGTGGTTATCTTCCTTGAACAAACATCAATCCTTCCATTAAACCTGCAACCGCAAGTTGAATTTATATGTTACCAGGCGTCTCCGAGCTACAACCTAGGAGAGTTTCTTGGAATCCTAACATAATTGGCGCCATTGCCGGGAAGAGGAGATTGAAGCTCAGCTTCCCTGGGAGAATGACACAGATCCAGCTTTGATGATAGACAAAGTTTGGACACATATTTGGTTGTAATCATCTATCTGGTGACTCTACTGGAGGACCAACCTTTGGCAACTCCACATTATAGTTCTGGCTCAGTTTGTGAGGCATACTCAGAGAAATCCTCAGAAATCACTAGCTGACCCAATGCCTAACCTTGAGAAGATTGTCAAGCAAAGCAAGATTTCAAGAAAAGGAGCATCAGGATCGGGTAAGCCTAAACAATTTTATGTATCTCTACAAGAGAGGCTTGTAACTGAACATGTATAGTTGAAAATATAGAGCCTAGCACTATCAATGAAGAAATATTCCCAGAGATTAATAAAGCTCCTTGTTCAATAAGTTCCCCTTTGGATCTCAGTCCAAAGAACACCTCCCCTAAAGTACATCAGTTTCCTTCAGCCCTGTCATTCATTTCTTAGCCTTCTGTCATCCAAATGACCAGTACCCTTTCATCCATCCCAGTCATGCCAGGCCAACAAGCACATACCAAAATGGAAAGAATCATAGCTGCTAGGTATGGAACCCTGGTCCTGCCTGTTCCTTTGAATTCCATGCCCGCAGGAGAATATCAGAAATATATGCCTAAGTTCACTGGTACAGAGGGAGTAATAGCTAAAGAACACCTTGAGTCTTTTTATAGCTATGCTGATAACCTAGATATCGGTGAGGATGATGTGTGAATGAGAGTGTTTGTCTAAAGCCTTGATGGAGAGGCTAGAAAGTGGTTCAGAGAGCTGACCCCTAGGTCTATAGCAGATATTGAAGCATTAGATGATGTGTTTTTAAAGCATTGGGGAGATAAGAAAGACCTGCTATATTACCATACTGAGTTTGGTAACCTCAAGAGGGAAAATGGGGAATCATTATCTGATTTTAATAAAAGGTTCAATTGTATGTATAGCAAGATACTAGCTGAAGTAAAGCCTACCCCCACCTCTGCCAAACTTACCTATGCCAATGCTTTTGACTCTGATTTATGCCTGCTATTAAGAGAAAGAAGATGTGCCACTCTAGTTGAAATGCAAGATGCAGCCCTAGAGGTGGAATCCAATATCATGGTTGCAGAGAAACTCAAAGGCCATGCTAATAGAAGGAGGCAGAGAGGTGAGGCTTCTTCTTCCTCTGTTTCATCTTCAGAACCCAAATTAGATAAAATGACTAAAATGATTGAGTCATTGGTCACTGAAATATCCAAACTGAAGGTTGAGTAGAACTCTGGGAAAGCAAGGCTACCTAATGCATTTGCTCCTAGAACTCCAAATCCATTCACAAGAGCAAATGAACAATTGCAGATCATTCAAAAGGGCAAAGAAGCCAGTGAAGAACAAAGGGTTAAGGCTCCTTTCCAGAACATAGTCATGGAAGAGAAGCAGCTAGACGAAGAGGATGAGATTCATTGCATGGAAGACAAGGGCAATGCTACCTTTTTGACATTGGCTGCCTATGAGGAATCATTACTTCAGGACCAGACCAGCCAAGAGTGGGACAAAGAAGTTGTTCTACAGACTGAAGACCAGTAAAGATATAACCTGAGGTCAAAAGCAAGTAATGTCAAAGAGAATCCTGCCTCAAGAGCTGTTGTCCCCACAGAGCAGCAGATCAACAAACAGAAAAGACCAGTAGCTGATCCAGTCATCCTGAAAGCACCAGCTTAAGAGGTAAGAGGCCTTGACAAGTCCCCATCCCCTTTCAGTTTTGAATCAGAGGTCCAGAAACTTAAAATATCTATGCCTCTAATTAAACTTGTAAAGAGTGAGGTTTTTAGAAAACCTATCCTAGATGCCCTTGAGCTGAAAGCCACACAAGCCTCCACTAACTATGTCAATTTACAAGATGATAAACCTACAGTTGTGCTTAGCCCAATGACTGAACCTGCTGATGATAGTTCTCCATCATTTTATGTCTCCTTGACCATTCATGACAAAATCCTCCACAACTGTCTGCTGGACACTGGGGCCAGCCATAATCTAATGCCCAAAGCTGTCATGGAAGAGTTAGGCCTTGACATTACCTGACCCTATCATGATTTATTCTCCTTTGATTCAAGGAAGGTGAAATGTCTGGGGTTGATCAAAGATTTGGCTATCACCCTAAATCAGCTGCCCATGAAGAGCATGATGATGGATATTGCGGTAGCAGACGTCCCTCCTAAGTTTGGCATGCTGCTGTCCAGAGGATGGATTAAGAGACTGGGTGAGAAATTACAAAATGACTTATCTTACGCCAGTGTCCCAGTTTTTGGAGGAGAAAACAGAAGGTTATACAGAGAAGCCCAGCTGGCCTACATCATCAGTGATGAGAAGAATCCCACTAATCATCCTATTTACGCTATGGACACTGACATTGGGGCATGTATTCTCCAAATTGAAGAATCTCATAGGGCCTCGATGCAGATCAAGAAACCAGTAGGCCACGCCATGAAAGAGGAAGGAACACAAGTTTGGGATAAGTTCTTTGATGGAGCATGTTCAATAGAAACTGCAAGAGTTGGAGTGGTGCTGGTGTCTGCAAAACAAGAAAGCACACATCTATCTTTCAAGCTGACTTTCAGGTCACCAAAAATATAGTAGAGTATGAGGCTCTGATATTGGGCTTGAATGCTGCCAAAGACAGAGGAATTAGAGACATAAAGGTGTTTGGAGATGTTGATCTCATCATTTACCAAGTGAACAAAACATTCCAAGCAAGGCACCCAAGGTTGAAAGCATACAGAGATGAGGTATGGAGACTCAAAGATTCTTTTGATAGTTTTTGTATCTCATATATCCCTAGAGTCAAAAATCAGCTTGTTGATTCCCTTGCTATGTCTGCTAGCATGTTCATCCCTCCCATGCCCCCTAAATTGGTTTATGGAATCCAGATGAGATATATACCATCCTTGCCTGATAATGTCCAACATTGGAAAGTCTTTGAGGATGATGATGAAGTAAATAGGTTTCTGCAAGTCATTGATGAATTCTCTGAAATGCAAATAGATCAAGAGAATGAAACCCTTGAGGAATGCCCCCAACCAGGGAAAATTTTAAGAACCCCCCCTAAATTTACATGTATAATAAATGGGTGAATCTCCATGGTATATAGGAAAAATGGAAGGCGATTTTATCAATAATATGATATGTATATATAATTTTTTGGCAAATCTCTCACCAGGCATGGCGAATATTTTACTCAATTATAAAATCTTGTGTTTATTGAATACACAAATGAAATCATTGCATTTCTTTGAAATATCTTTTGAAATCAAAATTACCGAAATTACATATCGATAACCTAGTGGGTGTAGGATAAAATTCACCCGTGCCATTCACAGAAAGCATGAGAAAAAACCTAATACTATATATAAAAACCAAGAAAAAATCAAATTCATCACTTCTAGGGACCTCATAACCACCCTGCCAATACACAAGTATGTTCCTGTTTGCAATTAGAAAAATTACCCAAATTACAATCTGTTTACTCCAGCATATGTTGGAAAGTTATAGAAGGATGACTAGTGCAATCAATCCATTCCTTTTAGCCCTGGATTTGTTTCAGTTTAAAACAGAAGTATACAAATATACTTGTCCAATGTCTATGCTTTAACCATTAACCTTAAGATGTTTTTACAATATAATTTCCTAAGTCTATTTAATATCTTCATTATCATAAAAACCAACCTATATCCATCTTAACTCCACATCTACCACTCTTAGGGGGATGAAATCTATTTATCCCTCTGAGCACTTGGTAGACCCAGAATTAAGATGGATCTAAGATGATAGAATTTCCCCTTTAAATAGTCTATGCTCACATGAATACCATGGTATTACCATGGGTCAATACCATGGGTTATCATAAACCTGGAGCTTAAAAATTACTATTTGTAATTTATAAAAATTAATAAAATTAATAGTTGATTTTTATTTTATTTTTTATTTTAACCAAGCTAAAATGTTTAACATACATTAAATTACAACATCCATTTTTACTCTTGATCGGATCAAATATTTTTTCACTCTATGCTAGTTTGCATATCACGATATTTGATACCTCTCGGGGGTTAGTAGATCCAGAGTAAAGATGGATCTATGCTGGTTTAATTCCCCCATTTAAATAGGCTACATTCCAGGTGAATACCATGTGCCATTTTGGTGAATACCATGGGTCAATACCATGTGCCATTTTTATTTTTATTAATACTAGGGTTAATAATGTTTTTTTGCATGGTATTAATAACAATAGTCCATGGTATTTGTCCCATAGTATTTTGCCCATAGGTTTCACCTAAATATAACACATTTTTTGAGTGTTCGTAAATATAAGGTGACTTATGGAGTAAATATAAAAAAATGTTTTATTTGTTTACCATACCTCTCGTTTATTTATATTTTTATTAATTTACCATACCTCTTTTACAAATATGGTATTTGGCCCATAGGATTCACTTAAATAAAACCTCTTTCTTGAGCCTTCATAAATAGAATGAGGGTTATGGACTAAATACAAAAAGAGGTTTTATTTATTTACCATGCGTCTAGTTTGTTTATATTTTTATTTATTTACCATACCTTTTGAGTAAGTATAAAAAGACGTTTTATTTATTTACCATACCTCCACTTTACTTATATTTTTATTTGTTTACACCCTTGCATGTATATAAGGTGACTTATGGAGTAAATATAAAAAATGTTTGATTTATTTACCATACCTCTCATTTATTTATATTTTTATTAATTTACCATACCTCTTTTATAAATATGGTATGTGGGCCTTTGACCCATAGGATTCACTTAAATAAAACCTATTCTTGAAAATGGGCGAATGGAAGGTTGTAACTCCTAATTTCAAGGGCTAAATTTACCTTTTTTACCCTCTCCCTTAAAATAAAGTGGGCTATTTGAGGTGATTTGTAAAAATGTACTATGATACAAAATATTCGCCCACTAAAAATTTAAAACCCCTTAATTTCGCCAAAGGGCGAACATTCGCCCCTAAAATTTTCTATGCCCCCAGCCCCAGCTAAAGAATAGAATTGGCCGAGACAACATTGTTCAATTGCCTAGCAATCATATACCTAGAGGGTTAGTGCCTCTAGAGAAGCCGTTTGACCAAAATTATGTGCCTTATATGGCTGCCCAAAAAGAAGATCAGTTTGCAGTCCATAGGCATAACATAGGGAGTCCAGATCATCCAAAGTATATAAATTTGTCCACCCATTTGTCCACTGCCCAAAGTTCTGAATATTGCACATTGATGAAATAGTTTGCTGATGTCTTTGCCTGAGAATATAGTGACCTTAAAACTTATGACAAAAAGCTCATCCAACATAAGATCCCCTTGGAGAAAGACACCATCCCTTTCAAACAGAAGTTGAGACCCATTAATCCATTGCTCCTCCCACTGATTGAAAAAGAAATCAAGAAGTTGCTGGCTACCAAAATAATAGTCCCTTTGAGGTATTCAAAGTGGGTAGCCAACTTGGTAGTGGTGAGGAAGAAGAGTGGAGAAATCAGGCTGTGTGTTGATTTTAGGAACCTGAACAAATGCTCTAAGAAATATAATTATCCTCTGCCCAAGATGGAGCATTTGTTGCAGAAAGTCTCAGGAGCCAAAGTAATGTCTTTCTTGGATGGATTTTCAGGGTATAACCAAGTTGCTGTGCATCCAGATGACCAAGAAAAGACTGCATTCACCACTCCTTGGGGCACCTTCATGTACTCTAAGATTCCTTTTGGGCTGATGAATGTTGGAGCCACCTTTCAGAGAGCTATCGATATAGCATTTGTAGGAGAGAAGGATAATTTTGTCCTTATCTACCTGGATGACATAACAGTATACTCCAGCAGCCATCAAGATCATTTGCAGCATCTGAAGAAGGTGTTTCTAAAGTGCAAAAGGTTTGGGATATCAGTCAATCCCAAGAAATCACAATTTGCTTTAGAAGAGGGCAAGCTATTAGGACACATTGTCTCTGTTGCAGGGGTCAAAATTGACCCAGAAAGAGTAAAAGCAATACAGACTTTGTCTGTCCCAAGATCAAAAAAGGATAGCCAATCCTTTCTGGGAAAAATAAACTTTGTGAGGAGGTTTATTCCTAATTTTGGAGAATTAGTAAAACACATCATCTCCAAGTTAAAAAGGGGATCTGAGGTCAAATGGATTAATGCAGCAAGAAAATCTTTTGAAGCCATCAAGAGAACTATTATGGAAGCTCCCACTTTAATCAGCCCAGACTATAGCATGGAGTTCCATATCTTTTCATTTGCCTCAGGTGATACCCTTGCAGCAGTCTTATTGCAAAAAGATGATGAGGGTTCAAAACATCCAGTGGCATCCTTCAGCAAAACATTAAGGGATGTTGAACTAAGGTATGATCTCATAGAAAAGCAGGCCTATGCTCTTATCAAATCCCTAAAAGCTTTCAGAATATACATTCTGCACTCCAAGGTAACCACATATGTGCCCTCTGATTCAGTAAAGGATGTCCTAACACAGCCAGATGTTGATGGAAGAAGGGCCAAATGGATAGCAAAGCTTATTGAATTCAACATAGAATTAAAGCCCACTAAGCTTGTCAGAGGGCAAGGCCTTGCCAAGATAATGGCTGAAGAAAATTGCAGGATGCTGGACATGAATTTGATAAGCACAAATTCAGGTGGCAGATAGGCAGAGAAAGAAACAATTGAACCAGGGCATGACCAGTCATTGCCTGAAAATCTAGCTTCTTGTGAATGGTATTCTGAAATATCTCAATTTTTGCTGAAGCTAGAAGTCCCTCCAGGCCTGATTTCAAGCCAAATCAGAACTATCAAGCTCAGAGCAGCCAAGTTCTGCATCCATGAAAACTTGTTGTACTGGAGGGATCCATCTAGAATCCTTCTAAGGTGTCTGGAAAAAGAACAATCCATGGAGGTCATGTATCAGTTTCATTCCAGCACATGTGGAGGACATCACTATTGGAAAAACACAGCCCACAAAATCCTCAGAGCTGGGTATTACTGGCCCACCTTATTTTCTGATGTCTTTTCATTTGTAAAATCTTGTGACAGGTGACAGAGGTTTGAAGGAAAACAACAGTTGAAGTATTTGCCTTTGAAGCCAATACATGCCAGTGGCCCTTTCCAACAATGGGGTTTGGATTTCATAGGAGAAATTAATCCACATTCCAATGGCCAGCATAGATGGATCCTAGTAGCCATTGACTACTTCACTAAGTGGATTGAGGCCATCCCTACCAGGAAAGCTGATCACCATGTGGTCATGAAGTTCTTGACAGAAAATATTTTCACCACGTTTGGCTATCCACACAAGTTGGTTACAGGCAATGTAGCAGCCTTCAGGGCAAAAGACTTGGTGGACATGTGTGACTCAATGGGCATTAAGCTTGTTCATTCCACCTCATATTACCCCCAAGGTAATGGTCTAGCAGAATCTTCCAACAAGAGCCTAATAAGGATAATCAAGAAGCTACTAGAAGACAACAAAAGGAACTAGGATTCCAAGCTGAAGTATGCATTGCGGGCTGACAGGGTCACCACCAAGAAATCCATAGGGAATTCTCCATTCAAGCTGGTTTATGGCACCAAGGTTGTATTCCCAATTCAGTTGACCCTCCCTATGGCAAAATTCTTGCAGGAAGAGCAGAATGAGGAAGATGACATGGCAAGGAGGATCAGTGATTTGGCAGAAGTGCATCAAATCAAAGACCAATTGGTTGAAAAGTCTGTGGCACATCAGAAGAGAATCAAGGAAGCCTTTGACAGAAAGGCAAATGTAGATAGTTTTCAAGTTAGAGACTTGGTTCTTAAATGGGATGTGTTATCACCCCAAGAAACTCTCTTAGGTTGTATCTCGGAGATGCTCGAGAACATTACAAACTCAACAAAATGTTGGAAATGGATGAATGGAGTGAATGATGCTTGTCCAAGCCAGATAACCACTTCTACTATGCTTAACTCCAAACATGGGTGAACACCCCCAGACTACAAGGCTTTAGACCACCAATTACTCATAGTTTGAGGATTAGGTGAACATGGAGAATACTGACCACACCAGCAAATGCACAGGACCCTGTGATGGCCGGCTGCAACCAGTAAAGAGGTCTGCAAATCTATTTCCTAATGCACAGACAAGATGACAGCTCTCTAGAACTAAGTAAACAGAAACCTGCATAACACATTCAATGATACATACTAGACTTCAACACAGAGGTGGGATGACAACCTCTCAAATGCTAAATATCAAGAGCACATGAACAAATGCATAACAGGCACAGCCTAGAACAGAGAAGAAGTGGAAAGTGAGCAATTAACAGTAAAAGAAGCTTGTATTAGTTGAAAATGAAGACCAGACGCTACAAGTATCAAAGTAGTTACAGTCTCCATAAGTTGAACCTTACATCAAAACAACAACCATCCACACCGATTACATCTGTTTTCTGGGTATATATAGAGTTTCTTTACAAAAATGCTCTGCTATTCTATGCGTGGAGGGGTCATAATGGACCACCAACCGCTTTAACTGTCTAATATGGGTCTCTGCTACAATCTACTGCTTTAGTGAACAAAATTGATCTTCTCGAATGCTCTGCTGTACTTCTTGAGCAGGTGGAGTGTAATATGGATGAAATTCCATAACTGATAAATGCGCTGATCTGCTCGAGGCACGTCCTCTTCCCCTCGGCCATACTGTTTCTTGAATGCAGCTGTTGAAGATGAAATACTCCGGGCACTGGTAGATGAACGCCTTCGTCCTTCAGGAGCATAGAACAATCAAAGGTGGCATACTGCACGGCGGGTGGAAGATCTGGTCAGAAGAGCAGGATTGGCCGTCGGATGAAACAGATGGATGACAGATATGACTCAGCGGGAGGAAACAGGCAGAAGCGGGAATAGACAAACATGAGCCATCAGATCGCGGGTGGACAGATCCGACGGCCATCGGGGGAATAAGATACACAGGAGATAACGAGCGAGGACAGGCGAGTGGGCGGGGGATAGATATCGGCCGTTGGATCACACAGATGGATGGCGGAGAAGTAATCACAATATCGCATCGACAGAATTCAAGGGGGGAGCCTTTATACACAGATGGGTGTGGTTGCAATTAGCGATATGAGCGTGGGCCGTTGGATCTTGTTGGGACTGATCGGACGGCGGAAGAGTGATCGCAATATCACATCGGCGGAAGTCAGGGCATAGCCTTTATACATGGATGCGATTTGCCAATAGCGATATGGAAGCCCGGACCCGACCACACCATTGTAACATGATTTAACAGCAATATCGCACCCGATAGGGGCAATCGGCAATCGGCCATTGGCGATGTTATGGAAATGACTTAAACAAGACCTCCTGACAACTGTGATTGCGATTGTGATTAGAAATGAAAGCGCCAAGTTATATGGTCGAGTCTTATGGAAGGCTTGAACTTCGCACTTAGGACTGGGGCTAAAAAGGGACTTTGTCGGATTTCGGAGGGTTTATGAAGGCGTGCGAGTATATGAGCGCAGGTTATTTGTGGTTTTAACTTTAGCACTTGGGTCTTAAGGATGAAGGTTTGCATATGATGTCTGATAGCAAGCCCTGGGAAATGGAGGTGGAAGGAGGATGGAAGAGGTGGAGGGGAAGGTGAAAGTGATTGGTATGAGCTTCCTTTGGGCAAAAATGAGAACCACACCCACTTCTGTGCTCTGAACATTCGCAACATGTAGCAGAGCTAACACTGGCTCCTTTTGGGGATGAGATCCTCCCTGTGAGGTCTCAAGAATTGTAGACCAATGCCTTCATACAAAACAAGCTTAAAAACATTGCCTAGTATTCCATTGGGCATGGAGTCTAATTAAGTCTATGCTAAAACCTGTAAAAGAACATGCTTACAATCATTAAGGCTCGAAAACCTTAAACAACATAAATCTTCAAAAACTGGCCATCTACTGGACCATCAAAACTGTTTCTCCTCCTCTCGGTTGGCCTATCAGCCGGTTCATCAAAGATCTGCAAAATTGGATTTATTTGATCCTCTACCTCAAAGAGTTTAGGGCATTTGACCTTATTAGGTAGAGATGGTTTGTATTTCACCCCCTCTCTGTATGCTCTCATCCTTGGATGTTCTTCATGGGAGCCTTTGTACACCTGCTGAATAACAATGGTTGCTGTGTACTTGTCTGTGTCATCTGTGGCCTGCACAATTAATATAAATGGTGAACCAATGTATTCTTGTGTGTGAGACACAAAGAATTCATTTGCTCCTGCATCTTTCTTAGAGCAGTCCGCATCCAAGGAGGAGTCCCAAAACTGTGCATCTTCTTCCTCTGTGATCTGGCAAACTGCCCTTTCAGGCTGTGTGGAGGCCAACTAGGCAGGCTTTGGAATATCAAGACTGAGATGATCAGTATCAGCCTTGGGCATCGAGCTATGGCCTAACTCAGTGTTCAGGCAGTAACCATGAGGGATTGTCTCTTGAATGGACATAGAAGAAAAAGATGATGGGGAGCTTTCTTCTCCCTTTTTGATCACTGGACTGGGGATAATAGCAAGTTGGCCAGTTTGCAAATTTGCATAGTCATTGGAAGCTGGGCTGGCTTCGGGCTCAGACTCTTTGAGGACGGTGGGACTTGCTACTGGTTGCTTCTGCTAATGAGCTTGTTGTTCTGCAGGTACAACAAAATCATGAGCAGTGCCTTTAGATAATGACTCTTCATAGGCAGCTCTGGTTAAGAAAGGGGCACTGCCCTTATCTTCCAAACCATGGACCTCATCCTCTTCTTCAAAACGCTCTTCCTCCATGACTATACTCTGAAAAAGGGTCTTCACCCTTTGATCTTCGTTTGCATCTTTATTTCTCTGCAAAATCTACAGCTGCTCCTGTGTTCCTCTATGTAGATTTGGATTTGGAAGAGAAAAGGCATTAGGAGCTCCTGCTTCTTCAGAATGCTGCTCAACTCTTAATCTGGAAACTCTAGAGGCTAATGACTCTATCATCCTGGCCAATTTATCGATCTTAGGATCTGAGGATGATGAGAGCTCACCCCTCTGTCTTCTCCTATCAGCATCACCTCCGAGCCTCTCTGCAGCTATGATGTTTGATTCTACTTCAAAGGCTGCATCTTGCATATCAACCAAAGAAGCACATCTTCTTTCTCTTAACAGCAAACAGAACTGAGAATCGAAGGCATTGGCATAAGTAAGCATAGCAGAAGTAGGGGTAGGTTTCACTTCAGCTGGTATTCTGTTGTACATATGGTTGAATCTGATGTTGAAATCAGACAGCAGCTCACCATTCTCCCTCTGCAAGTTCCCAAATTTAGTATGATAGTAGAGTAGATCTTTCTTATCCCCCCAGTGCTTTAGGAACACATCATCTAAGGCCTCAATGTCTGCTATAGACCTAGGGGTTAATTCTTTGAACCATTTTCTAGCTTCTCCATCTAGGCTTTGGACAAAAACCCTCATCCACACATCATCTTCATTGATATCCAGGTTATCAGCATAGCTATAAAAGGACTCAAGGTGCTCTTCAGCTGATACTCCCTTTGTACCAGTAAACTTAGGCATGTATTCCCGATAATCTCCTGCGGGCATGGCATTTAAAGGGACAGGCAAGACCAAAGGTTCGTACCTAGCAGCAACGATTCTTTCTATCTTTGTGGGAGCTTGCTGGCCTGCCATGACTGAGGTGGGTGGAAGGATACTAGTAGATTGAGTAGTATGGATCAATGAAATGGATAACAGAGATAGAGGAATATGATGGACAGCATGGGATGCTTTCTTTGGACTGAAATCTGAAAGGGAAATGAATGAACAAGAGCTTTATGAATCTCTGAAGGTGATTTCTTCACTAGCATAGATACATGGGACTTTTTAGGCTTACCTGATCCTGATGCTCCTTTCTGCAACATTTTCTTCTGCTTAATGATCCTTTCTGTAAACAGAAACCTGCATAACACATTCAATGATACATACTAGACTTCAACACAGAGGTGGGATGACAACCCCTCAAATGCTAAATATCAAGAGCACATGAACAAATGCATAACAGGCACAGCCTAGAACAAAGAAGAAGTGGAAAGTGAGCAATTAACAGCAAAAGAAGCTTGTATTATTTGAAAATGAAGACCAAATGCTCCAAGTATCAAAGTAGTTACAGTCTCCAGAAGTTGAACCTTACATCAAAACAACAACCATCCACACCGATTACATCTGTTTTCTGGGTATATATAGAGTTTCTTTACAAAAATGCTCTGCTATTCTATGCGTGGAGGGGTCATAATGGACCACCAACTGCTTCAACTGTCTAATATGGGTCTCTGCTACAATTTGCTGCTTCAGTGAACAAATGTGATCTTCTCGGATGCTTTGCTGTACTTCTCGAGCAGGTGGAGTGTAATATGGATGGAATTCCATAACTGATAAATGCGTTGATCTGCTCGAGGCGCATCCTCTTTCCCTCGGCCATATTGTTTCTTCAATGCAGCTGCTAAAGATGAATTACTCTGGGCAATGGTAGATGAATGCCTTCGTCCTTCAGGAGCATAGAACAATCAAAGGTGGCGTACTGCACAGCGGGTGGAAGATCTGGTCAGAAGAGCACGATTGGTCATCGGATGAAACAAATGGATGACAGATATGATGCAGTAGGAACAGACAAACATGAGCCATCAGATCACGAGCAGACAGATTCGACGGCCATCAGGGGAATAAGATACACGGGAGATAACGAGTGGGGATGGGTGAGTGGGCGGAGGATAGATATCGGTCGTTGGATCGCACAGATGGACGATGGAGAAGAGATCACAATATCGCATTGGCAGAAGTCAAGGGGGGAGCCTTTATACACACATGGGTGTGGTTGCGATCAGCGATATGAGCGTGGGTCGTTGGATCTTGTTGGGACTGATCAGACGGCAGAAGAGTGATCGCAATATCGCATCATCGGAAGTCAGGGGCGTAGCCTTTATACATGGATGCTATTTGCCGATAGCGATATGGAAGCCCAGACCCAACCACACCATTGTAACATGATTTAACAGCAATATCGCATCCGATAGGGGCAATTGGCAATCGGCCATCGGCGATGTTATGGACATGGCTTAAACAAGACCTCCTAACAGCTGCGATTGCGATTGTGATTAGAAATGAAAGCACCAAGTTATATGGTCGGGTCTTATGGAAGGCTTGAACTTCGCGCCTAGGACTGGGGCTAAAAAGGGACTTTGTCGGATTTCGAAGGGTTTATGAAGGCGTGCGAGTATATGAGCGCAGGTTATTTGTGGTTTTAACTTTAGCACTTGGGGCTTAAGGATGAAGGTTTGCATATGATTTCTGATAGAAAGCCCCGGGAAATGGAGGTGGAAGGAGGATGTAAGAGGTGGAGGGGAAGGTGAAAGTGATCGGTATGAGCTTCCTTTGGGAAAAAACGAGAACCACGCCCACTTCTGTCCTCTGAACATCCACAACATGTAGTAGAGCTAACAGGATGCACTGAAGGAAAAGAAAGGAAATCATGGGAAGTTCAATGCTCTGTGGACTGGACCTTTTATCATTTCTCAGATTCAGAGGAATAATACTTTCATGCTACAAAGTATGGAAGAAGAAACAATTTTTGATGGCCCAGTTAATGGACGGTTTTTGAAAATTTATGTTGTTTAAGGTCTTGAGGCCTTAATGTTGTAAATATGTTATTTTTACCAGGTTTTAGTGTAGGCTGAATTAGACTCCATGCCCAATGGAACACTAGGGAATGTTGCTGATATTGTTTTTTGTAGGAAAGGCTGTGGTCTACAGTTCTTGAGACCTCACAGGGAGGATCTCATCCCCAGAAGGAGCCAGTGTTAGCTCTGCTATATAACGCTAATTTTTCAAAGTCAGAGACGAGCCTGGCCTGCTTGGGTGTGTTGGAAATAATACTGAGAGGGGGGGTGAATCAGTATTATTAATTTCTTTTCAATAAACTATCCAGATTTATGCTTTAAATTATTCTTCCGAAATTGATAATTAACTTGTATGTCAGTACCATATAATGATGGACAAGAGAAAAAAAAACAGATTGTCACACAATGGAACACCAGATATAAGGTGGAAACCCAATGTGGGTGAAAACCACCTGCTGCAATATGTCTCTATCTTCTTTCAAATAGAATTTCTTTTACAATGAATTTGTACTGGTGCAGTCCTTTACCAGTACGCAGGCTGCAACCTGCAGAGAGCTACAACCCTCTCTCGTTTTCCAGTCTCTCTTGGAAGGGAGCTACAACCCCCTACTTCGTTCAAGGACCACGTTTCATTAATTTTCAGACTGGATCCAAGAAGATCAAATGGTCATCAAGTATAAACAAATCTTCAGAATTACCCAAGCATCAGATCAATATATATTTTCTTTATACAGCAGATCTTTCAAAATCACCCAAGCGCCAACCCAAGCATTAGATCAAAATATAAATAGATACTCAATATGGTCACCCATTAAACAGAGGTTGTTTATGCCGAAATCAGAACACAATGCAGAGGATATACATATAACAGTGCACCCGGAGGCTAGACACAAGACAAACCCAATATGCGCACCCAGAACCTTTTAGCGAACAACAGAGGAGGCTATATCAGAGTTAAGGAATGACTGCTGCTTAAAAGAAACCCTGCGGTTGGCTGCTCTTATGCTACTTACTGAACTGCAATACACCCGAAGCAATGCGATTTCTCTCCAAGAAATGTCTGAACTTCAAGCCTGCGATCCTTTGCTCTGTTCTGCGCGCATTCTCCTTAATTTAGATTCAGTAAAATGCTCCTTAACCGATCACAAGAATGCCAATCAACTCTCCCTTAAGATCTTCAATTCACAATCGATACCTTGCCAAAGGATCTCTTTTCTTCTTATATAGTCATGCTTTTGATAAAACCATGAGTCGAAACCAGAGGATCCGAAATCATGTGGCGCAACTGTTTTGACCGATCTCTTAAGAAAAAGGCTTAAGCGGGAAAACGATGAAAACAGTCCAAACAAAAAAAGGCGGACTTTAAACTGAATGAACCCAAAATAATACTATATCGGGTCCGCTTCTCATTGCTACCAGCGCATGCCCATATCATGGCTTATTCCCGACGTCCGATTCGATGGATCGGATGCGACATGCCCATTAACCAGCCTTTATATATATATCGGGTCTGCTCTTTTCATCGCTATTGACAATTTGAAGTGGAAGGCTTTTATAAGCTGTGTGATTACCGCGGATGCGATGTTATTATAAAATCCCTTTAAAGTTCCCATCGGGTCCGCCACTTCTTATCGCAATCGGAGGATTGGGGTGGACAGCCCTATATGCATTGCGACATACTGCGGATGCGATATTATTATAAACCACATTTGAAATGCCATCGGATCCATATGTTATCGCAATCGATTACCGTGGATGCGATGTTAATATATGCTGCCTTTAATGCTTCCATCGGGTCCGCCACCTCTTATCGCAATCGGAGGATTGGGGTGGGCAACCCTTTGTGCATTGCGATATACTACGGATGCGAACTTATTATAAACCAAAAGTGATATGTCGTCGGGTCCAATACAATCGGAGGTTTCATACATACCCGAACCACCGATGCACATATATGCCGAAATACATGTATTAACAAATATAACTATGTTTATCCGCCGAAATGGGGAAATGCATACATGCTATTATAATACTTATATATATGGGTTTTAAGCGCCCAAACATCTCCCGATAGAATTAAAGCATATATCCAAGGCTTATATAGGCTTGATTCCTCCCGATAAGCTCTTTATATATGAGAATGTGCCTCTATTGCTCCGATAAGCTCCCAATGGCTCCATGGCTCCCAATCACTACTTCTTTGGCATATATAAGTGAGATGTTCGTCTATGAGAGGGTTTCCATCAAGTTCAACACATGTCCATAATGCCATAATGCCAATAATCTCCCCCTTTGGACTTGATGGCAACAACACCAAAATCACTCTCCCCCTTTGACATCAAGGGCAAAGGGCGGATCAAGACATACTCCTCCTGACTATATCTCCCCCTGAGAATCTGCTCCTCCTGATTATGAACCGGATCATAAAAGCAATATCAACTTCAGATTTTTCAGGTAACCATTCCACTCCACAGTTATTCTGGCTACTGGCTTCTTATAATACAGAGACCGCCCTGTTTTCCCTTCTGCTCGTGCCGCTAATCAAACTCGGCACCTTTTAAAAAAAAGAACTTACTGAGGACCGCCCTCCACTATGGTGCAATGCCAACAATGGATTAGATATGCTCCCCCTGAGCCTTGTACGCGTATACCCCATAAGAACCTCGCGTACAAGCACCAATCTGAGAATTAACAACAGGATGATGCGTCGACAACCCCCAGCTTTTGCCTGAGGTATTCAAAAGTCTCCCTGGGCAATGGTTTGGTAAATATATCAGCCACTTGTTCCTTAGAAGAAACATATTCCAACTTGAACTTTTGTTCAAGCACTTGTTCCCTGAGAAAATGATACTTGATCGGTATGTGCTTGGTTTTTGAATGCATGACTGGGTTCTTTGAAATGCTGGTTGCACTTGTATTATCACATAAGATGGAGTAGGAGGAGTACAAGTGATTTGAAAATCCTGCAAGGTCTACATCATCCAAAGAAGTTGAGTGCAACAAGATGCAGCAGCCACATATTCTGCTTCAGCTGTAGATAAGGCAATTGAACTCTATTTTTTGTTGAACCATGATACTAATCTGGAACCCATAAAGAAAGCACCACCACTTGTGCTTTTCCTGTCATCCACACTTCCGGCCCAATCTACATCTGTGTAAGCATGGAGTGTGAGATCTGTGTTTCTAGGATACCATAAGCCATAGTTTTGAGTACCTTGAAGATATTTGAAGATTCTCTTAACTGCCTGAAGATGAGTTTCCTTAGGATTGGCCTGAAATCTTCCAACTATTCCCACTGCATGCATGATGTCTGGTCGGGTACCTGTCAAATAAAGTAGACTTCCAATCATAGATCTGTAGGTTGGTTGATGAACTGCTACTGATTCATCATTCGCACTAAGACTGCATCCTGTAACCATGGGGGTACATACTGGTTTTGAATCTTCCATGCCATACTTCTTCAAAATCTGCTTGAGGTACTTGGTTTGAGACAAGAAGATACCGTCTTCATTTTGTTGGATTTGCAATCCAAGAAAGTATGTCAGTTCTCCTAGCAGGGACATTTCGAATTCTTTCTGCATTACCAAGGCAAAGCTTTGACTCATAGCTTCTTCATTGCTACCAAAGATAATATCATCTACATACACAACAAGTATTAGCACCTTGTCATTTTCAATTTTTATATAAAGATTGCTATCTGCTGATCCTTTTGAAAAACCTTGTTAATGAAGATATTTGTCCAAACGGTAGTACCACGCCCTTGGAGCCTGTTTAAGACCATAGAGAGGCTTTTTCAATCTACATACAAGATTTGGATCATTCCCAAGAATGAAACCATCTGGCTGCTCAATGTATACTTCTTCTTCTAAGTCTCCATTCAGAAAAACTGATTTCACATCCATTTGAAATACTTTGAACTTTTGAAAGCTTGAGAGAGCAAGGAACATTCGGATGGCCTCAAGTCTTGCAACAGGAGCAAAAGTTTCTTCAAAATCTATTTCTTCTTGTTGGGCATACCCTTTGCACACCAGTCTTGCCTTGTTTCTAATTACCTCTCCATTTTCGTTCAACTTATTTTTGAAAATCCATTTTGTTCCTATGACATTCTTATCCTTTGGTCTAGGAACCAACTCCCAAGTGTTGTTCTTTTCGATCTGTTCAAGTTCTTCATCCATTGCCTTGACCCAACATTCATCCTTGCATGCCTCTTTTACGTTTTGTGGTTCAGTGGAGGAGAGTAATGCCAAATAGCTTGAAGCTTCTGCAGTTGATCTTCTTGTTTGTACGCCTGCCTCTTTTTGTCCCAAAATTTGAGATTCTGGATGATTCTTCTATACATACCTAGATGGAGTCTTCTCGTCTATCATTATCTGTTCTTCGGGTGCCTCTTGAGGTTCTTTTTCTTCATCATTGGTCTGATTTGGAGGGTAGTCTTCATCTTCTTCGATATTTTCATACCTTACTTGCCTAGGAATGTATCCCTTTTCATCAACCACTACATCAATGCTGTCAACAATTCTTCCAAGTCTCTTATTGTAACACTTATATGCTTTGATGTGAGGAGAATAACCAAGGATAAAGCCTTCATCTGCTCTAGGCTCAAGTTTTCCAAGCTATTCATCAGTATTCTTAATATAGCATTTGCTCCCAAAAATTTTGAAGTGCTTTACGGAAGGAGTCTCACCATACCAGAGCTCATGCGGAGTTTGAGTGCTATTCACTCGGACATTTGTTTTGTTGAGAATAACAACCGTAGCAAATGCAGCTTCTCCCCAGAAGGTTGTGGGAGTTCCAGACTCATCAAGCATAGCACGAGCCATTTGTTGGATTGTTCTGTTCATCCTTTCCACAACTCCATTCTGCTGAGGAGTCCTAGCTGTAGAGAATTCCCTTCTTATTCCATGTTCTTCACAGAAATCGAAAAATTCATTTGAGGTAAATTCCCCACCTCTGTCAGACCTGAGGCACTTAATTTTGTAATCTGATTCATTTTCAACCAAGGCTTTGAAAGACTTGAACTTTTCGAATGCTTCATCTTTGTGCTTCATAAGTCCTAACCAAACCATCCTAGAGAAGTCATCAATGAATAATATAAAATATTCTTCTCCTCGAGGTGACCTTGTCCTAAATGGACCACATACATCTGTATGTACCAGCTCAAGAGGCCTGCTAGCTGATCCTTCCTTTTCAGGAAAGTTAGTTCTGGTTTGCTTACCAAACTGACATGATTTGCACATTGTGTTGTCTGGAATTTTGATGTCTGGAAGACCACGGACTGCCTGGTATTTGCATGCTTTCCTTATTTGTGAAAAGCTTAGGTGCCCCAACCTCCGGTGCCATAACCAATGTTCATCGTCCTTGCTCAAATAGCATTGTTGTTGTCCTTCTTCAAATATGTATAAATTATTTGGAGTTCTTCTGCCTTTGATCACTGTTTTTCCTGTATCGAGATCACGAACACTACATCCATTTGATCGAAATATTACCTCTGTTCCTTGATCGCACATCTGACTGACACTCAGTAGATTATGCTTCAAGCCATCAACATACAAAACATTTCCAGCCTTGACCTTTTCTTTCAACTGAGCAGTGCCTTTTCCTTTTATGGCCGCAGGAGTATCATTTCCAAAAGAAACCTTCTTTCCCTTTTCTAGAGTAGTATATGATTCAAGTTTTTCTTTATCACCTGTCATGTGCTTCGAACATCCGCTGTCGATAAACCATAAATTTTCCTGTCCTTCTGCATAAAAAGCTATTCCACATCTTTCTGGTTGTGATTCCTTCATTCTCCATGTTCTGGCATTCGGGCTTTGTTCCTTCTGAGTTGTCTTTCGAAACCTGCTCCTGCATTCAGATTCTTCATGACCGAAGTTATTACAAATAGAACATTCAATTTCACTTTCAAGGGCGGAAAAAATGTTATAGGTCCTTTTCTTGATTCCAGACATACTTCTTTGTTTTTGAGCTTCTCTAGTCATGATTGTCTTATAGGAAACATATTGAGCTGCTTTGTGACCAAAGTTATGGCAAGAGAAACATTGCCCATTGAAGAAACTTCTGCGATTATCAAATCTATCATCCAACCGATTGTAGTTTCTACCAACATCCATTCTTGAGGCAAATTGGGAAGATTTTACCTGTGGCTGGTTGTAGCTTCTGTTTGTAGCTTGCCTCCGATCTTCTTGATAGTTTTTGTTTGTTCTTGAGATAAACTGTCCCTGATTTACTTGATGATTTCTATTAGGCCTTTGCTCGCTCCTTCTTGCTGCATCAAGATAACTTTTGGAGGTGGATGCTTGAGATTCTTCTCCATTATATCCCAGACCTGTCTTGATTAATGGAGAACGCTGCACATTGATGATCTCATCCAGAGTTTCAGATCCTTTAACAAATTTAAGATTAAGAGCTTTTGTCTTCTCAATCTCTTTTCTCAGACCAACAATTTCACATTCCAATTTTTCAAGATGTTTTTCTCTTTCAGCTAGTTGACATTGCAGAGATTCAATAATCACATTTTTCTCTTCTAAGCAAATTTTGAGATTAGTCATTTCTTCATAAAAACCTTCTTCATCTATAGCATCCATGTAGTCATCATCCTCAAAAGCCATTAAGAGTTTATAGTCATTACCTCGTTCATCTTCGTCACTATTTGAGAGTCCATCACTATCTTCATGAGTGTAATAGCTTTTCCTGTTAGCATTTTGTTTCTTGTTCCATCTAATAGGTTCCTTTCCCTTGTCATTCTTTTCTTTATGAGGACATTTGGCAGCATAGTGACCCACTCTTCCACATGCAAAGCATTTGAAAGGTAACTTACCTTGGAATCGCCCAGCACCCCGTTGGAGATTTTTGACAAAATTTGATTCTTCTTCTTCTTCTGACACGTGTCCTGATTCATAGTATTCTCCTTTGCCTGAAGCCTTGAAGGCAGCTTCTCTCCTGTCTGATGGACCTCCTTTCCTCATTTCATAAGCAGTAAGAATTCCGTGCAGCTGTGACATTTTAAGACTTTGTAGATTCTCCTTTTCTTCTATTGCAGAAACTTTAGATTCAAACCTCGGTGACAAAGATCTTAGAACTTTTTCAACCACAACAGCTTCTTTTATTTCTTCTCCCAAGTTTTTCATACAATTAACAATCTCATCTACACGAAGAAAATAGTTAGCCACACTTTCATCATTATACATCTTGAGATTTTCATACTGAATCCTGAGGGTTTGAAGTTTTGCTCGTTTTACCTGATCATCTCCTTCATAGCTTAGGACAATCTTGTCCCATATTTCTTTTGCTGATTTTAACTGCATAACTTTCACGAATTCTGATTGAGATAGACATCCTAGAAGAGTATTGACTGCCTTTGCATTTGTTTCATATTTCTTCTTCTCAGCTGGATCTGTAGGAGTAGCTGATGGAAAAGTATACCCTGTTTCTATGATGTCCCAGACTTCTGTTCCCAGAGATTGAAGATAGGCAGTAACTCGTACCTTCCAATATACGAAGTTTGTCCCATCAAAAATTGGTGGCTTGATTGATGCTTCCCTCTCGTAGTTGCTCATGATGAACGATCTCCTTCAAGCGACCAAGCTTCTTCAGAAGGACCTGCTCTGATACCAATTGTTGGAAATAATACTGAGAGGGGGGGTGAATCAGTGTTATTAATTTCTTTTCAATAAACTATCCAGATTTATGCTTTAGATTATTCTTCCGAAATTGATAATTAACTTGTATGTCAGTACCATATAATGATGGAAAAGAGCAAAAAAAACAGATTTTCACACAATGGAACACCAGATATAAGGTGGAAACCCAATGTGGGTGAAAACCACCTGCTGCAATATGTCTCTATCTTCTTTCAAATAGAATTTCTTTTACAATGAAATTGTAATGGTGCAGTCCTTTACCAGTATGCAGGCTGCAACCTGCAGAGAGCTACAACCCTCTCTCGTTTTCCAGTCTCTCCTGGAAGGGAGCTACAACCCCCTACTTCGTTCAAGGACCACGTTTCATTAATTTTCAGACTGGATCCAAGAAGATCAAATGGTCATCAAGTATAAACAAATCTTCAGAATTACCCAAGCATCAGATCAATATATATTTTCTTTATACAGTAGATCTTTCAAAATCACCCAAGCGCCAACCCAAGCATTAGATCAAAATATAAATAGATACTCGATCTGGTCACCCATTAAACAGAGGTTGTTTATGCCGAAATCAGAACACAATGCAGAGGATATACATATAACAGTGCACCCGGAGGCTAGACACAAGACAAACCCAATATGCGCACCCAAAACCCTTTAGCGAACAACAGAGGAGGCTATATCAGAGTTAAGGAATGACTATTGCTTAAAAGAAACCCTGCGGTTGACTGCTCTTATGCTACTTACTGAACTGCAATACACCCGAAGCAATGCAATTTCTCTCCAAGAAATATCTGAACTTCAAGCCTGCGATCCTTTCCTCTGTTCTGCGCGCATTCTCCTTAATTTAGATTCAGTAAAATGCTCCTTAACCGATCACAAGAATGCCTATAAAATCTCCCTTAAGATCTTCAATTCATAATCGATACCTTGCCAAAGGATCTCTTTTCTTCTTATATAGTCATGGTTTTGATAAAACCATGAGTCGAAACCAGAGGATCCGAAATCCTGTGGCGCAACTATTTTGACCGATCTCTTAAGAAAAAGGCTTAAGTAGGAAAACGATGAAAACGGTCCAAACAACAAAAGGCGGACTTTAAACTGAATGAACCCAAAATAATACCATATCGGGTCTGCTTCTCATCGCTACCAGCACATGCACATTTCATGGCCTATTCCCGACGTCCGATCCGATGGATCGGATGCGGCATGCCCATTAACCAGCCTTTATATATATATCGAGTCCGCTCTTTTCATCGTTATCGGCAATTTGAAGTGGAAGGCTTTTATAAGCTGTGCAATTACCGCGGATGCGATGTTATTATAAAATCCCTTTAAAGTTCCCATCGGGTCCGCCACTTCTTATCGCAATCGGAGGATTGGGGTGGACGGCCCTATATGCATTGCGACATACTGCGGATGCGATATTATTATAAACCACATTTGAAATGCCATCGGATCCTTATGTTATCGCAATCGATTACTGCGGATGCGATGTTAATATATGCTGCCTTTAATGCTTCCATCGGGTCCGCCACCTCTTATTGCAATCAGAGGATTGGGGTGGGCAACCCTTTATGCATTGCGATATACTGCGGATGCAAAATTATTATAAACCAAAAGCGATATGCCATCGGGTCCAATACAATCGGAGGTTTCATACATACCCGAACCACCGATGCGCATATATGCCGAAATACATGTATTAACACATATAACTGTGTTTATCCGCCGAAAGGGGGAAATGCATACATGCTATTGTAATACATATATATATGGGTTTTAAGCGCCCAAACACCTCCGGATAGAATTAAAGCATACATCCAAGGCTTATATAGGCGCGATTCCTCCCGATAAGCTCTTTATATATGAGAATGCACCTCTATTGCTCCGATAAGCTCCCAATGGCTCCATGGCTCCCAATAACTGCTTCTTTGGCATATATAAGTGAGATGTTCATCTATGAGAGGGTTGCCATCAAGTTCAACACATGTCCATAATGCCATAATGCCAACATGGTGTGCTAAAAAGAAAGCTTATAATGGTCACTTTCTCTTGTTCCTCTACCCCACCTATTTTCCTCCATCTCCATTCCTCTATTTTCTTCCTAAAAACCCACAAAACAACCCCTGCTAACTTTAGCCCCAAGCGCAAAGCCCAAACCTTCATAAAAACCTCCCATACGCCCTTGCGCGCTTACTAAAACATTTCATCCTCTTCCCCCCGTTGATTTCCTCCCGCAGATCCAACAACTCTCATCGCGCCTGATAAAGCAACCTGCACGACCATAGCCCCACCGTCAGATCATCGCTGCCAAGATCTGATGGCCTTCGCACTTATCGTGCCCATGATTTGATCGAACGTTAGCACTCGATGAGAGCGGTTTTTCTCTCTCATCTGCCGCTACGTGTCGATCGCTGAGTGGCATCGCTTGGTCTTGTCCGTTTACTGCCTTGTGCCCGAAAGCGGTGCGATCAATACCATTACCGCCCAACCAAATCCACCCACCCGTTAAACTCCCACGTAATTTTGCCTCCCGATCACCATTCGATCTGCCCGCCTAAGATCTAACGGCCCTAATTCGCCCCACTCACACCTTGACCGATAGACTCTGTTGAGCCATCTCTGCCGTCGATTCTCCCGATCCGACGGTCATCCTTCCCTCGCATCTCAACCGTCCATTCACCCGTTCACTCCACGTCCTCTAACCACTCTGTTGGCCCAAAGGAAGAAGGTGACCAGCTTGCCAGTACCAGTCACAGTAAATCGTCAACAACCATATTCAACAGAGGGCATGGTGGAGGGAGGAAAGGACAGAGCATGACCATGTAACTGCATTTATCAGTTATGGAACTTCACCGGTACGAACACTCCAGTTGCCTAAGAGGACAACACAACACCTGAACAGATCGTATTCACTCCCTGAAGCAAGCAAGCATGTTCAAAGACTCCATCAGAAAGTTAAATGTAGTTGGTGGTCAATTATTACCCCTCCATACCTAATCGGCTCAAGTGCCTTGTAATGTAAGTCTATAAATACCCAGAAACAAGATGTAATCAGGGTTGATAGTTGGTGGTTGGCATTCTGATGTAAGGTTCAACTTCTGGAGACTGTAGATATTTTGTCACTTGCAGCGTCTCGTCTTCATTTTCAGCTAATACAAGCTTCTTTTGCTGTTAACTGCTCACTGTCCATTTTCTTCTGATTCTAATCTTGTGGTTGACATGCTGTATTCTTGATCTTTCAAGGTTTAGCATTGGATAGCTGTCATCTTATCTCTGTGTTAGATTTTTGAATGTATCACTGAATAGGTTACTCAGGTTCTTTCTATCTGATGCAAGAGAGTTGTCATCCTGTCTGTGCATTAGTAGAATAGATTTACAAGTTTCTTTACTAGTTGTAGCCGGCCATCACATGGTCTTGTGCATCTGCTGGTGTGGTTAATATTCTCCATATTCACCTATTATCTAAACTGTGAGCATTTGGTGGTCTAAAACCTTGTGTTTTGAGGGTGTTCACGCATGTCTGGAGTGAAACAAAGTAGAAGTGGTTATCTAGCTTGAACAAGCATCAGTCCTTCCATTAAACTTGCAACCGCAAGTTGAATTTATATGTTACCAGGCATCTCCGAGCTACAACCTAGGAGAGTTTCTTGGAATCCTAACAATACTATTAACAGAATTTCCTCCTTTGTTTATGGATATGTAGAAAAAAATACAAATGATGGGAACCACTCCCCCCAGTTGGGAAACCCATTCCCCTGGTTCTCTCATTACTGGGTGTGATAAAATAGAAGAGAAACATTCTAGATAGTCCACAAACACTATCAGGAATGTTGAGAATGTTCCTGATGTTGCTTCCCTAACCCCCTGACATTCTGGGAGTTGCTCCTGTAGATTTCTCAGTTGTTGAGAGTTTAGAATGTTCTCAACCTGTGAAGGAGCATCCAGACTCTCCTTGACGGTAAAATAGTGCCCAGAAGCTCCCCACATGCATGGGCTCGGGAATCACCTATACTTTCTTTCCATACTACCTCAGTATTGGATGCTTAGCTTGACATTGTTTTTTCACCTGATTGATTACTAGCTCGGAATCACCCACAATCTTCAACATTTTCATTCCTATCTTCCTAACAGTCTTAAGACCCAACACCATGGCTTCATACTTAGCCACATTGTTGGTACATTAAAACTCCAATCTGAAGGAAAAAGGATGATGAGTACCCACAGGAGAAACCAGAAAAACACCTACCCCAAAAACATTTTTAGAAGAAGCTAGATCAAAACTAATATTCCATAGACTAGCAAGCTTAGGCCTCTCATCCTTGTTCATCAAACCCTTAGAAATTTCCACAGGCTCAACATTAAGACTCATTAAATATTCACCCATCTCATTAGTTGTATACATGAGAGAATTTGTGTAATTGGTAGGGTTCCCTCTATAATCTAAAGGTTCTCCTTCTGAACATAGGGACCGTGGCATATTACAAGTCAAACTCAATGTTTTCCTCCAAAGGAGTACCCTAGCTACGTGACATCAACAAACCATAAGTAGGATGGACATTTACGATCACTGATTCACTACATCCATCATCACATGCTTTCATGGCATCTGTACTAGCTTAACCACTAGATATTTAATCATTCCAATGTAGGGCACCTTTCTAGAAATAAGGAAATCCTTCTTAAGTAGTCCCCCTAGTATAGTTACTTGCTTCATCTTTCACTAGATTATTTGTGAGTTCAACATGCTAGATTAGTTGATCCAAAATTGTCAGCTAGAGTTTCTTGAAGACTCTAGGGTAGAATGTTGAGGAGTTACTTGTGAAACATCTAGGACAGATGTTATCTATAAGGGAGTGTACATGCTAAAACTTAAGACCCTGTAATCAGCATTATTCTCTAGGTTGAAGATAGTGAATTAGTAGATGTTGCTATAGTAAGTGCTAGGAATAATTATGAAATAGGAAACATGATAGTTGAAGCTATGAGTAAAGTTGGAAGGAAAGGTGTTGTGATACTTGAAGCGGGGAAAAGTGCAGAAAAAAATATGTATGTCATTGAGGGAATGAAATTTGATCGTGGATATATTTATCTATACTTTGTGACAGATAGAGAGAAAATGTCCGGGGAGTATGAAAATTGCAAGGTAATTGATGTGAATTGAAAGCTTCTTGCCTTTTTTTGTTGTGCTGCTATTTGTTAGTGCTCCTTGTAATGAAAAGAGAATGGATAGAAATCATGTGTAACATTTTTAGAATAAACTCTCATCTAAGTTGTGGAATTGTTTCCCAATTACCTTCATCTATCATATATTCATGGCACATCCTCCTGGTTCAATTTGGGTTGGTGTTGGTTTTGTACGGAATTTTAAAATTTGTGCCTTATGAACCTTCTGTTATTTCTCGAATCTGTACAATATTGGATTTAGAATACTGATCAGAAAGAAATATGACCACTACTAAGCATGGGAAGAGGGTTTCTAAATTTCTATTTATTTGCGCTTGATTTTTAAAATTCATTGATCAGGAATTTGGAAATGAACTTGCATCTTTATATTTTCTTATAATTTGAAGCTATTATTGGTTGAAAAAAATATCACAACTGCAAGAGACTTGATCATAATATTGGAAGAGGCCATCCATGGGGGGTATCCTATCTCGATCATTGCTGAGGACATTGAACAAGAAGCCTTGGCTACTCTTGTTGTGAACAAGATTTATGGTGCATTGAAGGTTGGTACTTTGAAAGGTCCTAGATTTGGAGAGCAAAAAAGCCAATATTTGGATGACATTGCTATATTAATTGGAGGTATTTTTCAAGTTTAGCTACATCAATGACTTGCATGCACTAAGAGCTTAAGTACAAAGATCGGTGTGTATATAAGTAGTCTTATATCATTTGTCGTCGAAACAATCTTTATTTGGTAATGGGTTTGCTCTACAAGTTCAAATTTTCATGTTAATAGGATAAATTCTCACTGAGTGAGAGGTATTGAGAATAAAATCTCTCCATTGTGTTTATAGTCATGGGTTTCTAATATCTTATGTAGATATTGTCTTTTTTATTCTTTCTCCCTGCGGGCACTGTTATAAAGGATGAAGTTGGATTTTCCCTTGGATAAAGTTGGAAGTAAGGTTCTGGGTACTGCTGCCAAGGTGGTACTTACCAAGGATTCAACAATGATAGTTGGTGATGGGAGCACTCAGGAAGTTGTTAATAAAAGAGTGTCTCAAATTAGAAGCTTGATTGAGGTGTGCTATTTCTCTATAACTTAAAAATAGGTTGCTTTATCCAAATGGAGGCTTGAAGTTATTGTCTTGTTTTCTCTGTATAGCCACCATATATTGTAAAGTGGCCATCACCTTGTGGGGAGGGATCTCCTCATTAATATCATTCATGATGATGGTATTAATCTCAAATTTGACTTGTGATTTGTCAAGACAGGAGTGTAGAAAGCAACAATTTTGATGCATGATTTATACTTTGAATATATGTGCCTCTGAAGGAACATGCAACAATAATTACAAAAATTAAATTTAAATAACTTAAGGTTGCTTTAATATCAGAATATGTTTGACTTGATAGTTAACTTCCGTATCAACCTATTTTATCAAAGGTTTTCACCAATGATACCATTCTCACTTTCTTTGCAGGTTGCAAAACAAGACTACAAAAAAAAATTGAATGAAAGAATTACCAAGATTTTTGGTGGAGTTGTTGTTATCCAGGTAAAGTTTGGCATGGTTGAATTAATGGTAGCTATTTGTAACAATTCCCTGTTATTAGCATTATAGCAATCTGAATCTAGTTGATGGATGTTGGTGACTGCATTTCAATGTATATTTGTTTAAAGTAAGAATGGAGGGTATATGATAGTGTTCATAATTGTTGATAGGTGGGAGCACAAACAGAGACATAGTTGAAGGAAAAGAATTTAAGAGTGGAAGATGCCTTCAATGCAAAAAAGGTATGCATGCAGAACATTATGCATAATCAATTACAGAATCTGATTCATATTTGCAAAAACATGTTGTGATCTAAAATAAAGGTGAATAATGAATGTTAATTGAATCATGTCATGCATGGAGTTGCTATTATATCAGAGGGGTATAGGAAATAAGTGCTTGCAGCTTGGACTTATTTGGAGTGAGGATTTCAACTGTTGCTGTGTGGGATTGGTGTTTGTAACAGTTTCAAGCTAAGCATCATGTCCAACAAAATAAGGATCTAATTTTCTAGTAATTAAGAGTGGTTGGGAGGATGTATTATGTTTCATGTTAGTTTTCCTGGTTAAGCACAATGTTTTTCTTTGGAATATATCTTATATTCCTATTTATGGTAAAAATATGGTGGAGAGAGGGTTGATTGCCCAAGAATGAGAGAGCGCTTGGTTTGATTGATTTGGCTACTTGGAACTTGGAAGTGTATCCTTGCTGTGAAATTGTTTGGAGGGGAATTCCCTTGTAGGGGCTATTACAACATCGATTTTCTCTAGTGTAGCATGTTGGCAACATTTTGCTCATCTTTTTTCTTCCCACCTGTTCCAAATCTCTTGTTTTTTATCTTCAAAAGTGTTTGGATGATATCAACTTGTTTAGATGGAACATGGATGTGAGTAGAGAAGGTTGTGATTTGGTGAGATGCCTTATTTCGAGTTGGAGGACAAGGTAGTTGTATCTCTTTTGCACTCATCATAGAAGTAGACAGAGCATTTAGTGGTTTGATTGTCTCTTGAGTATAAATTGAGGGAAGGATAATAAAAATAGCTTAAAGATGTTAAGTATAGATGAAACATTATGTAATGTACCCTAGTTTTGGTAGAAAGATCATTGTTTTGGTTTGCATCCTCATGTGATAGCAACCTTCATTCTCTACCCATTCTCTATATTTGACTCCCTATTATCTTTTCTCTATGCTCCTCCTTTATCTAATCTCTATATATTTCTAGAACTTGGAGGCCATTTTCTAACTATTGTTGGGTGGTTTGTTGGGAAGTTAGGGCCAATGCAATATTTCATTTTCTTTTTCTTAATTTTATTATCAAATCCAATTACAGTTCAATTAATGGGTGGCTTGAATTTCTTGATTGGCCATTTGAGTCTATGTATCATTCGTTTTGAGGATGTGATTGGCCTCCCAATTGTCAAATGACTTGAACAATATCTTTCTCTCTACTCACATTTATTTCAATTTGGATACTAGAAGCTTGAGAGAAACTAGTGAGATGGGAGATTATAATTTGAGGAGTCCCCAACATTGCAATGTTTTTTGAAGTAATATTGCTTAATAATGGCACTCCTTTTAGAAGAGCTGATGATTTTTCCATATTATTGTTTGTTTCACTAATATTCCATGAATATTTCAACAATGTTTGTTCCTTTGCAATATATATGACTCTTTGCAAGCTTGAGAGGCCCTAGTTACCTTTCGAGGCCAATGAATGATAATGCATACATCCTTTGACTATAGATCCACTTGTTAATATCACTACTTTACAGGTTATTTTGGGAGTATTGGTTCTCTTGAATTGTTCTTGATTTATGATGCTTTGCTTTTGGGATAATGGTTTAACATTCCAAGCCTGATATCCACCTTTTTATCGCTTTGAGTTAGATCTTCGTTACAAATTTTATCGTGTAATTTGTACTGATAGCTTATGTTGTAAAATTAATAGTATATTTTAATATGCTTTTTGATGAGACTTCAAATGTTACAGATACTTTTAACAAAGTTGAACCCTAGGGGTACTTAGGAAGGTTTTCCATTGTCTCCTTGGAAACTCTTCCACTTTAGGCCAATGCTTTTCTTACTTTGAATTATTATGTGAAATGGGAATTTTATATCAATGTCCAGATGGACTATGTTTGATCTATTTTTGTACAGATACTTCATTGTAAATGGGTTGAAATTCAGGTTGCAATTATTATGTAAAATGGGCAATTTAAATCAATATCTTGGGTGATTAGGAAAATTTCATTCACTTGCAACATATAGTATGTTAACAATATGGAAACAAGGTTGTTAGCGGGTTTTGTGGATGATTAATATTATTGGTTCTTTCATGCTCAGATTCATTCTTGTGCTATGTTGTGGCCACAACCACCACCCTATTAAAACATGCTCTGGTAGCAAATTTGAATGGGTCCCCTAGAAGTTTGATCTTTCACTTCTCCGAATGATCTATTTTTATCTCAAGGATTTTAACTTTGTGCCAAGTCAAATCTTCAACTCTTAATGGTCAAGACCCCCCTTGAATAAATCGTTGCAGCATGATTCATTTATAACCCAGTCTAGCCCTTCATTCATATCCTTCACCGGGACTCTTTCACTCCTCACAAACCTTCATGGTGCCCTATGCCCACACATATAACCACCCTCATTCTTTACCCCTCAAAACCTTCCATTGCATCTTTATTCCTATTATAACTCTTTTATAATAGAAATTCTTTGCAAAGCACAAATGACTTAACATCTCCGCACATCCTCGTTGCATTCCTTTATTGTATATCACAAATTGCAATTTCACTTTGTTAAGACCCAAAGCCCAAGCTTCAATGTTCTATGATTGGGACTCGATAGGATTATCAAGCATAATACATATATTTCGGGTTTGCTTTCTCTATCGCATATCGCAATCTGCAAGATTCAAAGCTTATACATAAGGTCGATGTGATACAACGGACCCGACGGGACTATCAAGTATAACACATACAATTTCGGGTCCACTTCCCCAATCACATATCGCAATCGGCGGAGCCCAAGGCCTATACATAAGGTGTGATCCGATAGGGTGGACCCATCGATAATTATGAACCCGGGGGCATAATATTTGAAGTCCAGTCTTATGGTCCAGCCGCAAGTTTTCTCGTGTTTTCCCATGTATTCCGATAAATGTTATGGTCCAGGTTTTTAAAGGCAAATCCCATATACCGGACCTCCGGGACTATTAAACGCGGCATATATATTTTTCGGCTCTGGCCTATTGCTAATCGCAATCAGCAATCGGCAAAAGTGAAGCCTATGCGATATGCGAAGGGGCGATGAACAGACCCGGCGATAATTATACGCCCGGGTGCATAATCTTTGAAGTCGGGCCTTATGGTCCAGCCGCGGGTTTTCCCATGGTTTCCCGTGTATTTCGATAAAGCGTCGGAGTTCGGGTTTTCAAAGGAAATCCCATATGGCATACCCGCCGACATTATTAACTGCGACACATATATATTTCGGGTCCGGCCTATCACAAATCGCAGTCGGCAGTGCCTAAGGCTTATACATAAGGCAGAATGCGATGGCGGACCCAACGATGATTATAGATCTGTGGGTATAGCATTTGAAGTCTGGCCTTATGGTCCGGCTGCGGGTTTTCCCGTGTTTTCCTGTGTATTTAATAAAATGTTGTGGTCCAAGTTTTCAAAGGAAAATCCAATAGGGGTGATGTTGCATGTGATTGCCCATTGCGATGTGTGATTGCGACTCGATCGCAGCACAACCTTGGCTGAACCAGGGGCTAATTCTTTCACACTCGCTCCTTTTGATTTCATTACGCCTTATCATTTTATAAAGTTTTAATGATGGCAAGAGTTGTTCTTAGGCGTTTCTACCATATGTTTCATAATCATAAAGCTAATGTTAATTATCTCTGCAGGCGAGGAGTAAAAGATGCATGAGCGGATCCGAAGAGTTCATATATGTGGGTGTGTTCTGTTTAAAGATCCAACCTTAGGCATTCTTGATCAGGTTTCCACGCATTGCCTGTGTATTCTGAAAATGAAGTTGTCCCGGGTTTCATCATGAAGAGATGACACGCAGTCATTCTCCTTTTCATCGGCATCTATTCATCTCCACAGGAAATGAAGCTCTCCAAGAGCTATGCCCTTTACGTGTTAGTGGTTACACCGACTGTTCCACATCTGTATATTCTGATTTGTATATTGAAAAGAAAAGGGGAGGTGAAAAGTGAAGAGAAGACGGCGAGTCATTTCCTTCTGCATAAGTATTACCTCCGGAGATGAGAGGAGGACTTTTTTTTGGCCAAAACAGCTTTTGATTTATTGTGCTAATAAAGAATACTGTTTGGATCAGAAGGACCTTTTTTCAGATTCATTTTCTCCTTTTTTCATGTGTTTGGAATCAGGGTGTTGTTGTTGGCATAAATATAAATGTGTTTTGTTTTGTGCATATTGATAATGATACAGCTTATGACTAGCCCTGGTTATTTGAATGTATCTTTATCATAGTTAACTCATGAGAAGTCCCTGATTTGAAACTATATTAGACATCAGTTGCAAGTTTTATTCATATGGAAAGAAATGTGTATTCCTGTATGAGTAATCAGATTGCAATTAAGGTTTAATACAACCTTGTTCAACTGTGAACCAGTAATTGATTCATTTGGATGTGGAATCTATATATGATGTCTAATCTCTTTTGTTATGCTCCAGCAGGATAGATTAGAATAGTTAGGATTAGCATAAGTAGTCAGAATTGGTGTATATAGGATTTGATACATATAGGTTAGATGTTTCTTTTGTTGATTTAATTGAAGTCTTCCTCCAAGAAGTAATCTTTCAACACCTTTAACAGTTTACGGGACCCTTTAAACCCGTTGGAACTAGCCATTCCAAATGAAATTAGATCTAATTGGGGCCTGCGATCAGGTTAGTTCCCCTTGTTGGCACAACGGATATTAGCAGTGTCAACAAATTGGCGCTAGAAGGAGGGCCTGAACTGCCGTCCACAGCTTTTCAAGATTTCATCTATAAATTCCACGCATGGATTCAAAAAGATTAATGTATGGATCGTAAAGGTCGAAAAGATCATTCCGCCCATTTGGAAGAGCCTCATTTCGAAGAAACAAAGATCCCTCTCAGTCCCATGTCTGGGTCACCCAAAGAAGAGAGACTGTGGGAGTATCCTGTCACTCAGGAACAACCAGTCAGAGTGCTTACTCATGCATACGCTCACTCCCTATCTCAACTTCCCATATTTCATTCTTTACCTCTGACAGCTAAAAGAAAGCCAAGGATCCTTCCCATAAGCGAAGAGACATCTGCAGCCCCTTCTCTTGAAGATATTGTGCTAGACTCTTTGCAAAGTATCGACACTCCTTGGGAAGAAATTCCTGAGGATTCCCCCTCTGAAGGTAATCCCTGGTTCGATTTGGGAAATCCTAACAAAGAACACCTCGAAGAAACCTTCAACCAGAACCTCCCTATCCATAATATGGCTAACGTTCCCCCTCCAGGTGGGAATCTACCTTTACCGCCCCCTCCAGGTGGGAATCTACTCCCACCTCCTCTAAGAAAACTCCCTCCCTGGCTTGCACAGGATGCCGTAGCAATACCTGGACATCAGCATGCCTTACCCAAGAATGTAGAAAGGGTATTGCCTAAATTCAACCCTAAGCGGGGAGACACTGTTGATAACCATATTCACTCTTTCTTCCTAGTCATGCGCATGTTGGGGGTAGCCGATGAGGATGTGGTATGTCGCTTGTTCCCTTTTACTCTGATTGGTACGACTTCCACATGGTACTTTAGCTTGAGAATAGGATCGATCACCTCATGGGGTGCCTTTCAACAGGCCTTCTTAGACAAGTTTGGCAATGACAAAACACCTGCGGCCTTAGTTTTAGAACTATCCCATTTAAAAATGGAAGCCAAAGAAAAGGTCAAGGATTTTAACATCCGGTTCAACACTTTGTTCAACAAAATCCCGGCTAACGCTAGACCTACTGATGAGGTGCTCATGGAATTCTACATCACTGCTCTCCCTGTCCCTATTGCGATGTGGGTCAAGAGAAGTAACGCACAAACCTTACAAGGTGCTATCAATGAAGCAATAAAAGTCGAGAATGAAATGATCAGTCTCACAACATGTCATCATATGACCGAAGGAAAGAAAGCCTCTCAGTCATCCAAGAAGAATAATGGGAGTGATAACAAAGTGGCTAAGGGCAAAGAAAGGGACACCATAGATGTGGAAGGTTTGCATCGGATCATTAAGAAATTGACAAACACAGTCATCGATATGAAAAGGAATTTTGGAGAGAGTACTAGTGGGAATGGAGGAGTTTATAACAATAGAAAATCTTTCAAACCTTTCTATCGTAAGAAGACAAAAGGTGGTCATGGTCAACTTGCGCTACCTTCTCCACCTACCTACTCCACCCAATGAAGGGAATTTAAATATGGAAGAGCTGGCTCTTATGAGATCACTCCTTAACAAAGAAGAACCTATAATGGACCTAGAGCCAGAATAAGAAAATGAGGAAAAATACCAAGTAGAAGAGCCCTTGGACGAAGAATCTCAAATCAATGTACTGTGGGATTTCTACACAAATGAGAACGATGATGACGAAGAAGATAGTACGGCAGAAATCCACACACGAAGTAAAGGGCCACTTGCGGGCGTAACGAAGCCCGTAGACTAGACAAAGAAAGCTGTTCGCCCTTTGAAGGCATCCGCTCCCAAAGTTCCTGTTGAAAAGGGTAGACCTAGTGGTGAGTCCAAGAATACTCCAGTTGCAAACTATCCAGAGAAAGAGAATACATCTCCGACTACAACAAAGGCAACTCAAAATGGTAAACTACCACCTAAGAACGGAAAAACCGGTATGTTTTCTCTGCCCTACCCTGTTTATAACATTGATTACAATATTGTGGATGATCTTAAGAAATCTCAAGCTAATATCACATACTTTGATTTGTTAAAACTAACACAACAAAGAGATCTACTCTTGAAAGCTATGAATGAGCGGAATTGCAAATCTCCCACCATTCTGAATAGCCAACCCAAGAAGTCGGCCTCCAGACCTGTTAGTACCCCCAGTACAACCCAAAATCCATCAGCCATGGAAGCCACTCTGTCAAAAATAAATCAAACACCCCAAGATGTCAGTGCAACCATGATAAGAAGGAAATCAAAATGCATGACCCCACCTTTCCTTATCACATTTGAAATCTTCAACATGAACGTATACAATTTCTTGGTAGATTCTAGTGCCTCATCCACTGTTATGCCTTACGTTGTTGCTAAAATACTTCATGCAATAGCAGAGAAAACTGGAACTCGAATTATGCAACTGGACAGAACGAATGTAAAAGTAATTGGAGAAATGAAAGATGTGTTGATTTGGATGGCTATTAAACCACAGTAAACACAAGTCATTGACATAGTGGTAGTCGACATACCCGAGGCTTATGGAATGTCGCTTAGTAGGGACTGGTTAGCAAAACTGAATGGATATTTCTCAACTGATTGGTCCCATCTCTTGTTGCCTCAGAAGGGAAAAGGTGATATGCTTATAGTTGACCGAGAAAGATACATGCAGTATGTGGTGATAGAACTAAACGTCCCCAATGAACCTGTAATGTTCACCAACTCTATCCTTGGGAATTATAGTTTCGACGTTTGTGCCATCGAAACCTGTTTCGAAGAATTCCATGCATAAACAACTGAAGAAACTGTGACAAACACACAGTTGGAAGCTATCCCTCGTAATCCAACTAATGAATTATCCTGTATTATAGTAGATTATAGGACTAATTTCGTAGAAAGTAGTTCTATTGATGTAACATTAGATTCTATATTTTGGACACTCTATTTTGATGGCTCTAACTACTTTGAAGGTGTAGGTGATGGGAGCATTCTCATTGACCCGCAAGGGAACCAACATCTGATGGCTAGACAGTTGGAGTTTGTGTGCACCAAAAACATGGCAGAATATGAAGGCTTACTACAGGGCCTAAAGAAAGCCATTGATATGAAGGCAAAAAATCTTAAAGTTTTTGGTGACCCACAAATAATTGTGGACCGGGTAAGGAAAAGGATACACTGCAATTCGCCACACCTGGTAAGGTACAAACATGAGGTATGGAGCTTAATTGACAATTTTGATTCTTTCAATATTGCATACATACCTCGAGGGAAAAACTGAGATGCTGATCTGATGGCTGGTATGGCTACAAAACTTTTTCTTGATCTTAGACTAAACAAGAATAAATATTATGTTGAATTAATTTTTAGACCATCCGTGCCTGATAACATCTCAAATTGGCAAGTGTTCAAAGATGACGAGCAAATCCTTGAGTTCTTGCACTGCGAGAAGGCATTCAAGAATGCAGCCATTGATGAAAAAGAGCATGAAAGGCTTATGAATGAGAGGGAAGATGAGGAAAAAGATCAGTCCAATATAATTCCCAAGTCAGTTGTCAAGATGGAGCACTTGTATGACCTGCATGATAAATTCAAGAAGCCGACTAACTGCAAAATGTATAGCTCATCCATGAAGTATGAGTCGGTCAACCTTGGAACCAAAGAAGACCCAAAAACTGTTAATTTGGGCTTGGGGTGCTCTCCACAAGAAAAGGCTACATTTGTTAAGTTGTTTAAAGAGTACAAGGACGTCTTTGCATGGACATATGGCGACTTAAAAACCTTTGATGCCAGCATTATGCAGCATGTAAAAGGAGGCCAAGCCCTACCAACAAAAGGTTCGTAAGATGCATCCAAGCCTAGAACCGTTGGTGAAGAAAGAATTAAACAAAATGTTGGATGCTAAAATCATTTTTCCGGTCAGACACACCCACTGGGTAGCCAATCTCATGCCAGTAAGAAAGAAAAATGGAGACATCAGGCTATGTATCGATTTCAGAAACCTAAACAAAGCATCACAGAAAGATAACTATCTTGTCCCTTCTATGGAACACATTCTTCAGTGCATTTCTGGGTCTAAAATGTTGTCCCTATTAGATGGGTTTTCAGGATATAATCAAGTGTTGGTATCTAATGGGGATCAGCTTAAGACAACCTTCAACACTAAATGGGACAAGTTGAATGAGCCAAAAGGTAAACACACGAAATTCCAACACTTATGGCTGGGCTCGTTCCAAGTTGAAGAAAAAATTGGGCAGGGAACTTACAGATTGAAAACTTTACAGGGAGAAACTGAAAAACTCCCTATTAATGGCCAACATCTTAAGAGATACTTCCAGTAGCCACCACATGGTGGTTACCTCCTAAGTAGGTTAGAATTCATTTTGCTTTTAGCTTAATTATATTTTTGTCCCTTCCGTTCTTGATTATTTCCGCAAAGTTTATTTTCCTTCTGTTTTGAATTTCAGTCCTTTTCAGCCAACTGATTTTGATCCACCAGTCTCGTTTTCACATTTTATAACTCTCTTCAGATTGCCCTCATTCCTCACCTTCAGATTTCCCCCCCCCTCATTAACCTGCTGATGAGTTTGTTGATCCTAAATCCATCGTTACCTTGCAAATCAAACAAACTTTCAATGAGCCCATGAGAACTCGAAAATCAGCGATGGAATTCAAATCGAAGCCACTCATTGGCATCTGTTGGGAACTAGGTAGGATCTATTGATGACCTGGATACCTGGAGCATGTAGGGGCATATTTATAAAACGAAAAATGTGTAACCACAGCTGGACTGGCACGGCAGAACGCTGCATTTTAAAATCCCTCCCAGACCTAGCCTATACTTGCCTATGAGGTTTGCAGTTATTCTCCATTGGTTCCATCCACCACACTAAAATTTTCAATATCTGTCATCTACAAGTAAACTTCCTTTCATGGGCTAAGCTCACTGTCATATACCCTGTGGAAAATTCAACTGTGCTCTAGTCCTTGTGCCTGAAATTGGAAGGACTTATTTAAAAAAAAATGAAATGTCGAGTCCTTATGCCAATCTGGAAGGACAGGTTGTTTGGGAAGCTGATTGGAGTAGGGACTGTTGCTGGTCTCGGAGTACCGGTTGACACAACAAGCCCAACCTTGCTTAAGCAGTTTAAAAATATGGCATGATCCATGACTACACCCCATTCAATCATACGAAAATATAGCACTGAAATTCTTACATAAAGTGCAAATAAACATATATACATCAAGTTTTATGAGCGATAAAGAGCTGAGGTACACACCTAAATAGGTATTGACAGACCAGTGATGGCCCCGAAAGGATTTTGGAAAGTAGAAAATAGGTAAAGGAGGGTCAATAAATCCCATAATACTACCATTGGAGAATGCCTATCAAAACCCTATCAGTAAGTATAAGCTATTCTTGTTTATCCCGCTTAAAGCAATTAATGTTGAAGTGGAACCCATACCTATCCATCTATATAGTTTTCATTTCAATTTTATCTTAACACCATGATGTTCTATTGATCCAAGGTTTATTTGGAAACAAAGATAATTGGTTCGCCTAGCAGTTCGCCATTTGTTGTGGCCACAACCACCACCCTATTAAAACATGCTCTGTTAGCAAATTTGAATTGGTCCCCTAGAAGTTTGATCTTTCACTTCTCTGAATGATCTGTTTTCATCTCAAGGGTTTTAACTCTATGCCGAGTTAAATCTTCAACTCTTAATGGTCAAGACCACCTTGAACAAATCGCTATAACATGATTCATTTATAACCCAGTCTAGCCCTTCATTCCTATCCTTCACCGGGACTCTTTCAATCCTCACAAAACTTCATGCTTCCCTATGCCCACACATATAACCAGCCTCATTCTTTACCCCTCAAAACCTTCCATCGCATCTTTATTCCTATTATAACTCTTTTATAATAGAAATTCTTTGCAAAGCACGCATGAGTTAACATCTCCACACATCCTCGTTGCATTCCTTTATTGTATATTGCAAATCGAAATTTCACGTTGCTAAGACCCAAAGCCCAAGCTTCAATGTTCCGTGATTGGCAGACCTGATAGGATTATCAAGCATAATACATATATTTCAGATCCACTTCCCCTATCACATATCGCAATCAGCGGGATTCAAAGCTTATACATAAGGCCGATGCGATACAGCGGACCCAATGGGACTATCAAGTATAACACATACGATTTCGGGCCTGCTTCCCCAATCGCATATCGTAATCGGCAGAAGGCCTATACATAAGGCGCGATGCGATATGGCATACCGCCGATAATTATGAACCCGGGTGCATAATATTTGAAGTCCAGCCACGGGTTTTCCTGTGTTTTCCCATGTATTCCGATAAATGTTATGGTCCAGGTTTTTAAAGGAAAATCCCATATACTGGACCCGCTGGGACTATTAAACACAGCATATATATTTTTCAGGTCTGACCTATCACTAATCGCAATCGGCAGTCAGTGAAAGTGAAGCCTATGCGATATACGAAGGGGCGATGAGCGGACCCGGCGATAATTATACTCTCGGGTGCATAATATTTGAAGTTCGGCCTTATGGTCCGGCCACAGGTTTTCCCATGATTTCCCATGTATTTCGATAAAATGTTATGGTCTGGGTTTTCAAAGGAAAATCTGATAGGGGTGATGTTGCATGTGATTGCCCGTTGCGATGTGCGATTGTGACTCGATCGCAGCACAACCTTGGTTGAACCAGGGGCCGATTATTTCACACTCACTCCTTTTGATTTCATTACGCCTTATCATTTTATAAAGTTTTAATGATGGCAAGATTTGTTCTTAGTCGTTTCTACCATATGTTTCATAATCATAAAGCTAATGTTAATTATCTCTGCAGGTGAGGAGTAAAAGATACATGAGCGGATCCGAAGAGTTCATATATGTGGGTGTGTTATGTTTAAAGATCCGGCCTTAGGCGTTCTCAGTCAGGTTTCCACGCGTTGCCTGTGTATTCCGAAAATGAAGTTGTCCTGGGTTTCATCATGAAGAGATGACACACAGTCATTCTCCTTTTCATCGGCATCTATTCATCTCCCCAGGAAATGAAGCGCTCCAGGAGCTATGCCCTTTACGTGTCAGCGATTACACAGACTATTCCACGTCTGTATATTCTGATTTGTATATTGAAAAGAAAAGGGGAGGTGAAAAGTGAAGGGAAGACGGAGGGTCATTTCCTTCTACATAAGTATTACCTCCGGAGATGAGAGGAGGACTTTTTTGGGCATAACAACTTTTGATTTATTGTGATAATAAAGAAGATTGTTTGGGTCAGAAGGAGCCTTTTTTCATATTCATTTTCTCTTTTTTTCATGCGTTTGGAATCAGGGTGTTGTTGTTGGCATAAATATAAATGTGTTTTGTTTTGTGCATATTGATAATGATACAGCTTATGACTAGCCTTGGTTATTTGAATGCAATTCTTTATCATAGTTAACTCATGAGTAGTCCCTGATTTGAAACTATATTAGATATCAGTTGCAAGTTTTATTCGTATGGAAAGGAATGTGTAGTCCTGTATGAGTAATCAGATTGCAATTAAGGTTTAATACAACCTTGTTCAACTGTGAACTAGTAATTGATTCATTTGGACTTGTAATCTATATAAGATGTCTATTCTCTTTTGTTATGCTCCTGCAGGATAGATTAGAATAGTTAGGATTAGCATAAGTAGTCAGAATTGGTGTAGATAGGATTTGATACATATAGGTTAGCTGTTTCTTTTGTTGATTTAATTGAAGTCTTCCTCCAAGAAGCAATCTTTCAACACCTTTAACAGTTTACGAGACCCTTTAAACCCGTTGGAACTAGCCATTCCAAACGAAAGCAGATCTAATTGGGGCTTGCGATCGGGTTAGTTCCCCTTGTTGGCACAACGGATATTAGCAGTGTCAACACGCTGATAATATGGCATTGTAGCAATACATTGAATGGACTCCACAAGCTATGTGGGTCATATTGAATGGACTCCATGAGATGTGTGGATCATGTTGCAGGGTGTGACAGTCAGGTAAATCCCTTGAGTTATTTTAGTAAGTTAAAAATATGGTCTGAATGATTATAGTTTTCATAAAGATTATAGATCATGTGTCAAACATTTTTTTTTTTTAAATCAATGGCTATAAATGTAATTTTAAGGATTTCCATAACTCTTCACATAAATATTTAAAGTGTGCTCGCTCAATGGAAGAGTGTCTGCCTTACATGCAAGAGGTTGGTGGTTCGATTCCACTATGCACTAACATGAATTGATCAATGATTTTGTAGTTTATTTTTAATCAAATTTTTTTTATATTGATTTATTTCAATGGTGAGATATTTCTCGATTCATTGTTTTATATTGTCTCTAGAGAGACAAAAGTGATATTTAGATAATTTTTTTATAGTTAATATAAAAACATATTGTCTCTAATCCGAGTGTTGTCTCTAGAGAGACAAAAATTAAATTGTCTCGAGAGAGACAAAAATTAAATTGTCTCCTAAGAGACAATAATGCTTGTGTTATATATTGTCTTTATAGAGACAACTTTTCAAGACAATAATCTTTAAGACAATATTTTTTAAGACAAAAATTTTTGAGACATCCGCTTAAAGACAATATTTAAGACAATTAATAATTTTTTTTTGTCTCAAGTTAAGACAATTTACCTAAAAAATGTCTCAAATATTGTCTTAAAACCCCCCTTAAATTGTCTCAAATTGTCTTAAATATTTTTTATAGCCTCTGAAACATCCTAGCAAACCTATGTAGGCATCATCCAAACCTATACCTCTTCTTGCACCTCCTGCATCTTCTTGCACTACAACTGCTAGCCAGTAAGAAATCCATGTAGGCATACAACCAATCCATAGAGACATATTGTGATGATATCATAATGTAGGTTGACATCAAGGACAACACATGAGCCATAATGCCAACATTATTCTACCTTTCAATGGTTCAAATCATTTTCCCATAGAACTCTCTAAGGACTGGATTGGTAGTCCTAGGAACAAGCTCCTCAAATATGGGGCTTTTTTGTGTACAACATCCTTATTTTCTCTCTAATGTGGAAAAATGGTGGAAAAAATTAGATCATTTTCATGGCACCGTTATGTATCACTTCTAGTAGTGTTTAAAATATCTCAAAATGAAAATCAAGAACTGAAATATTGAATATTTTGGTAACATCCACAAAGAAAACCTAAAATTATAACAAGAGATGGTCACCATCCAACAAGCAATAATATCAAATGACAAATATGTGGAATTGGAAAATCAAGAAGCAGTTACTCATCTCCAACTAGAGACAAAAATCATGAGTACAATGGCTTAAGGAGGGAGAAAAAAACACTAAATTATTCCATAGATCCATGATCAACCACAGGAAAAGTAATAGAATATCAAGCATCAAAACACCCAATCACCAAAAAGTGGAAAGCCATGATGCAATAGCCCAGGAACTCATGAATCATTTCCAAGCCACACTCACCAAAACGGTTCTAAACATAAGGCATGATATTAGGAAAATAACAAAGCACATTCCCAAACTTTGTAATAAGGGAACAAAATGATCTTCTTTTGAAGGAAATTACCATGCGGGAAGTGGAAGCATCTATTATGGAATTGACTAAATGAAAGTCCCCAAGTCCCAATGGCTTTACCACCTATTTCTACCTGGCTTGCTGGAAAAATCACGAGTATGATGTTTAGTATGTAGTAGAAGACTCTTGACACTCCTCCTCTGTTTAAGCAGCCCTTGATGATACATTTATATCTCTTATTCCTAAAAAAATCTTGTGTTGATTCTCCTTTAGATTCCAGGCTTATTCCATTATGTAATTTTATCAATAAAATCATCTCCAAAACTATTGCAAAATGACTAAAACCCATTCTCCTCTCAAAACTAGTTATGTAGAACGATAAAAACTTATGGAGAGTATAATAAGAGCCCATAAGCACATTCACTCACTTAATTCCAATAAGAATGCATGTATTCTCATAAAACTTAGTATGTCAAAAGCATTGGTCAAATTGAGCTAGCAAGTTATTCTTCACACGCTCACTGCTTTCGGGTTTGTAGAAAGATGGATTCATTTGGTTCTTTCCCTCATTTCCAAAACTTTCTTCTCCATCCTAGTTAATGGGTCTCCCTCTTCAACTTTTGTCCAATCAAGAAGTATTAGATAGGAAGACACCATTTCCCCTTACATATTTCTCCTCGTGGCTAAAGGACTATGTAAATCTATCAACTCAGCCCTATAGTTTAGTTAGCTAAAAGGTTTTCCTCTTGGATCCCATGATCTCTCTTCTTCGTACTAGCAGTTTGTGGAAAATACTCTTCTCTTTGGAATCCTCACTATCAAAGAAGCCACTACCCTTAAAAACATCCTTCAATACTTCTCTAATGCTTTAGGAACCTCCATTAACATGGAAAAATCTCAAATCCTCTTTCTTAATACCCTCTAGCAAGGAAAATTTTAGGGGCTAATATTCGCAAGTGGCCTAATTTTCCATGTTTTTTTTTTTTAAGATTCACCAATTTCCATTTTTTCTAGATACGATTCGCCAAAAATTTATAGTACAAAATTATCTTACCTTAAAAATCGCCAAAATTTTATATAAACTAATATAAAATAATTAGAAATATAAATATTTTTACAAAAATATTACCAAAGATTTTATAATTTACATATTAGGGACTTGTAAGATTCGCTAAGATTTATAAAATTTAAGATAAACTTCCATCCTTAAAATTTTCCCTGCCCGCTAGTTGTCCAAATTCACATATCTTGTTTGCTTGGTTTTCACAAGAGCTCTCTTCCATCCAAATACCTGGGATCCCATTTAACTAGAAATCCTCTTTGAAAAAAGGTATGGGAAACATTCTTCTTAAATTTGAAGCCAAAAATTATTGTTGGACTTTCATATCACTCAATCTAGCTAGATTCTTGATCTTGCTCTGATCTATCGGTCAATCCATTTCCACCTATCTTCTCTCAACAATGGCAACTCCCAAAGTCATCCTAAACAATATGAGAAATATTCAATGCATCTTTATCTAGGGGGGTACCAAAAGCGACTGAAAATGGGCTCTAGTTCCATGGAACACAATCTATTGTCCAAAAAAAGGAGGCCTTTGTAGGTTTTAACCCCGTACAGAAATTACCTTCAAATAGATTCTTAAAACAGAACAATATACAATGGAAAGAACACAATATACATAGAGATTTTCTCCTGGAACCCAAAGTGAGAAAACTCATTTGATTTTTCATTATATTCACTTTAATGTTATAATACATTATATACATGTCGAAGAATTCATAAATACCAATCCATTAACCTTGAATTAGAACACACGTAGTTCCTTTAACCAAGTATACAAAATACCATGGGAAAAAACCATCATGCCCAAAACCATGCATATAAAGCATGTGCAAAACCATGATTAGGACTACCCACCATCCTTGGGTCTCGGTATAAAAAGAAAAGAAAAGAAAAGAATCTCGGTGCACTGTCACCACCCCAGCGACCCCCTCGTTACGCATGAGGCTAGTTGTGGAAAGAATATAACACATACCCAACAGCCTTGGTCTCTACAATCTAGATATATTCAAGAAAACCTTAAGTTTTAAAACCTAGTGGAGATGGATAAAAAAGCCAAAGGCTTTATGGAGCAAAATGTTGAAATGTAAGTATGTCCCCAATACCCAAGAATGTTAACACATCAGAATGATAGGAAACATTAGGAGTTCTCATATTTGGAATGTTGTGTGGAGCAACAAACATCTTATATAGGAGCATAGTTTTAGGGAAATTAGAAATGAGAAAAGTGAATTGTTTTCGGATGAATCATGGTATCAGTGGAAAAAGTTAGCTCAAAAGGAAAAACTCCACCCAATCAAGGACTCCCTTATCTCTAGGGGCCAAATCTTCATTGCACATTACTGGGAATCATCCCCTTGCTCTTTGCAATGGTACAATTGGAACTCATGTGAGGAATGGATTGAGCCTCCCTCCCAAAATGAAAGCACGATTATCTGTAGAAATTGCAAGAAATTTGCTACTACTAATAAAATTGAACTGAAATCAAGAGATACAAAATTTCTTCTACAATCCACAGAATAGAAAATGTCAAGATAGAAACACATACAATGACATGCATCCATCAAAACCCAAGGAACACAATGATTTTACAGGGGAATACAACTAGGAAAAACCCATTCGCTTCTTTTCATTAATCAAATGAGAATGAGACACTATAAACTTGTTCTCTTGTTAACTATCCTACTCTGGCCAACACTTAGCTAATTCAAGCCTCCAACTTCCTCCTATTTCCTTGAGAAGTTCAGGAGAAATTGAGCTCCTAAATAATAGGTGAATTCCCTATTTCCTTGCACAAATCCCAAGGAATTAATCACCTTCTTAATTTTCAAGCCTGTACACTCAACTAGTATACTCATAAATATTCATGGAACAAGTTATCAAAAAGCCATTATTCAACATGATATTTTCAAAGACCAACAACAATGTTAAATGGAATCAAAGGGAAGAAAATTATGCAACAACTAGCCATCAAGTATTAATAATGAAATGAATTGAGTTTGTATGGATGGATCGCAATCAACGGAAAGAAGAATGTAGGAATATAAGAAAATCCTATTATTTGGTTTCATTGCATGTATCATTCTTAATTGTAAACCTTTAAGGAAAATAATTTTGGAGGGTACTATGTTATGACCTCAAAGGGGGCATATATTGGATTAAATGTATATGATATGACTCGAGGGGGAGTATATATGGGGTCAAATGTGCATGTAATATGTAAATGTATATGTAATAGAGCTAGTTTATCAATGAAGGGGCCATTTGTGCAATGTGTGAATAGGTATATAGAGACAATGTAGTCATTATTGAAGACAAGGGATTTAAATGTATGATTGTATTTGAATATTTGGAGGAGGTACTCCTATTATTTAAGAATTTATTGTGTAGCGTATCTATCTTATCTATGCTAGATTTGTGCCCCATGCTCACATTTGTGTACATGGTGTGTACTTTTTGGTTTTTATGTATTTGGATCATAGTATTCAACATTGAAAAGTCTCCATATGATCTAGGGATATCATCTATAAATAAATTTTATAGGGCAAGAAAGAAAATATATTTACCCATTTTGCACATATTCAATGGGTAACATACTAGTGAAAGTACTCCTTGATATATCTATGCTATTGAAATCAACAAACTACCAAGGCTTTGGGTTAATGGGCCAATGAAATCAATCATTATATAGGGATAAATATAACAAATACTAAAACTCAACAAACTTGTTGGGTACTTGTATTGAAATGTTGTTTTCATGGAGGTGAAGAGATACTCAATTATTTAAGCTTGAAAGATCATAAAGTGTCCCATTTAATGAGTTCTTAGAGGTATAAAAATACCTCAAGGACATCCCATTTTGAACCCTTGTAGGGATCTCTCATATAAGATAATTATCATAGAGTTCCAATTGATACAACTTCATAAGCCTTGTAATTTCTTTTAGTACAGTTCCTATTAAATAATTAAAAGTGATCTCTAGGTTTCCAAGCTCTATTAGATTGATGACATAAGGCATAATTATAAGAGATCTAAAATTTTAGAGCTTGAATTTATTTAATGTTTCACAAAAATAAAATTAACAACGTAAATATAACTTTTACGGAAAAATAACAACCATAACTGCAAATATAATTTGTGAAAAGTTTCTAATTGAGAACTACGTTCTACAATTCCAATTCATACAAGGGTGGAAATCCATTTTTGACATAAGAGAGTATGGACTCACTAAATCCGCGAACTGACGCTTTATTGTTTGGACCACAAGATTTGAGTGACCCACAACCATTGTCTGGTGCTGTCTAATCATATGGTAAATTGTGGCTTACTTAAATCTAATGATATAAAAAAGTTAAAATTCTCATCTAAAATGATTTAAGTTCATCATTTGAATTCCATATAATTATAAGTATTTGAGCTCATGAGAAGAAGCATTTGGAATTTTTAACGATTTGGGTTGATCAAAGGAAAGCATTTTCTTTTTCTTCTTCAACAAGGAAACCTTTTTAATTTTCTTAAAATCATGAAAGGATTAGTGAAGTTGAGAATCACATCATTTCAAAGTAAAAGTAAAGGTAAAGAAATTTGGGAACAAGGTTGGCCTACTTGGCATGGTAATAATGATAATGGATTTTAAATCATAAAAAGATTATTCTTATAGTGATGATGAAAAGCATATTCGCATTTAAAAAAAATTGTTGTTCATCTAAATATTAATTTTGAATACAAATCTTTATCTGAATGTAATTCGTCCACTTTAACAAAGTGTTTTTATTCTGATGTGATTTACTCATTAATTTCTTTAGTTTAGAGTCATCATATGCCTTGAAAGTGTTTGAATATTTAAATTTATCTTTCAGATGGACGTTTCTTTGCGTCATTCTTTTGGTTTCGAATAATAACATTATTTACGAAAACTAATATTTACCAGTTTATCTAGTTATAAATATACAGGGCAATATATGCCCACCATAGGATTGAAGCAGGTACATTATACTTCTCCGCGTATTAATCGCTAGATAGACTAGTAAATATGTCTTGCCAACCAATATTTACAAGTATATTGAGTCTTTAATGCACCCTTTAAGACACAACGTACATAACATGGGCATCCACATTCTATTTATTTGATTTCTCTTGTGCATTCAATGTCACTCTGTCCTCAGGATTTCAAATTGAGCACGTTCGCTTGAAAATTTTGAAATGAAATTATAACTTGCGCTCTTTTGGCGGTACGATTTTCTTTCTTGATTTTCTTGGTATCCAACATCGACATTTCTTATTATTTTCAGAGATGGCCACTTCCACCGTCTTCTTTATGTTCCTGATCTTTTTCGTCACCTTATTGGTAATGAATCTTTTCGCACCTTATGCCAATGCATAGGCTCTTGCCCCTGCTCTTATGTCCGACAATAAGATCTTGTCTTTCCATTTTTTTAAATCAACATATATCCATCTTAAGCACAGATCTATCCATTTTAAGCATGGATTTAACATGAGTCCAGAGATCAATTTTCTTCACATGCAGACTTATTTTAGAGTGCAAAAACAATGTGTAATTTTTCATTGTTTAAATTGTATTTTTGAATACTATAGAGATTACATTACTTAAACTTATAGTCAAAAAAATTCTTTATTGGATTTCGACAAAAAAATGGTATACCTAAAAAAGGATTACACTGTAATGAGACCACTTCAAATGTTTAAAAAAAAAAAAAAAACTTATTTTTTTCAATAGATTTATATGATATATACATAGTTTTTTTAAACAATATATAAAATATTTTACTTAACATGTGCATTGAGCCATTTTGTGAGCGCACATTAAAATGTTTTTTTTATTAATATATTTTTAAGTATACATGAATATTAATTCATATTAAAATATTTTGTTCATAACCCACATTGGATATTTTATTATATTAGGTGATATGGACAACTAATTAAACATGCATTACATATTATTTTTCCTTTTTTATTATAGAAAGCATTTCTTTTATATTTAGAGAATATTTTATTTTTATATTAATAGGGATTACATAGCATAGATCCATCTTAAGCACGGATCATGAACCCAGAGAGATAAATTTTCTTCAAATGCAAAATTATTTTAGAGTGCAAAAACAATGTGTTCTAGAGATTACATTACTTAAACTTATAAGTTCAAAAATTCTTTATTGGATTTCGACAAACAATGGTATATCTAAAAAAGGATTAAATTGTAATGAGACCACTTCAAATGTTTTAGCCAATAAAATTTATTTTTTTCAATAGATTTATATGATATATACATAATCTTTAAAACAACATATAAAATATTTTACATAACATGTGCACTGATATATTTTTAAGTATAAGTCAATTAATTCATATGAAAATATTTTGTTCATAACCCACATTGGATATTTTATTATATTAGGTCATATGGACAACTAATTAAACATGCATTACATATTATTATTTTTTTATTATTATAGAAGGCATTTCTTTTATATTTAGAGAATATTTTATTTTTATATTAATAGGCACGGACATACTTACACATCGCCTTCACACTGGGCTGCATAGATCCACCTTCACACTGGCCTGTAAAACTAGCATAGATCCATCTTAACCACGGATCTAACATGAGCCCAGAGAGATCAATTTTCTTCAAATGCGAACTTATTTTAGAGTGCAAAAACAATGTGAAATTTTTCATTGTTTAAATTGTATTTTTGAATGCTATAGAGATTACATTACTTAAACTTATAAGTTCAAAAATTATTTATTGGATTTCAACAAAAAAAATGGTATACCTAAAAAATGATTAAACTGTAATGAGACCACTTCAAATGTTTTAACCAATAAAACTTATTTTTTTCAACAGAGATTTATATGATATATATATAATTTTTTAAAACAATATATAAAATATTTTACGTAACATGTGCACTGAGCCATTTTATCAACACACGTCAAAATATTTTTTTTATTAATATATTTTTAAGTATACATCAATATTAATTCATATTAAAATATTTTGTTCAGAGCCCACACTGGATATTTTATTATATTAGGTCATATGGAAAACTAATTAAACATGCATTACAACTTGAGTGGGCTTAATGGTTAAGAGCATGTGTTTCCTCTTAAGAGGTCACAGGTTCAAAACCAGAGGGGGGTAGAGTATGTATGCCTTTGTAGACTTAGCAGTAAAATCGTTGTGTGGAGGTGGGTCCCTTGTCCCACAAACAAGGGGGTCTCATACACCAATTTGATGTCTAGCTTGGTCATGACCTTAAATTGGATAATAATTATTTTTTCTTTTTTTATTATAGCAGACATTTCTTTTATTTTTATATTAATAGGGACATGTTTGATCTAAAAATCACCCTATGAGTGATCTCAGTTAAAGATTTATTAAATGAAGGTATTACAGACTCGTGTGCTGGTGTGTGTCGATGTTATTTTAGGCAACGGATTGATCAGATTGCAAAACACACAGACACTTGAATGGAAAACAACAGAGAAACACAGTAAGCAAATGCAAGAACACAACAAATTAATAAGGAGTTCACCCTATCCTCCAAGGCTATGTCTTCGGTCCAACTTTCAATGGTGGCCTTATTTTATTGTGTCTTAAAGCAGAGAATTACAATGAAGGAGCTCAATACGAGTCTCCTGAAATAGAATTGCTTGGCAAGGTGGTTCTTGGATTCCCCAAGCCACTAAAGTACATAGACTCTTTTCCTTACCAGCTTTTGACCTTTCTGGTCTTTAATGGAAGGAGCCCAATGTGGTGCTCAATCCTGACAAATCCTCTCAGGGATGGCTTGAACCTCTCAAGCTCTCTAGTGCTCGATGCTGCCTACGGTCAGCTCGGCCCTATATCTTTCTGCCTTTTGCTTCATTGTCTTTTCTTCGTTTTCTCTATCCTCTTCCTTTTCTTCTCCGTCTTCGGTCTTCTGTGTCTTCTGCTTTGTCTGTTCATGGCTTTAAAGCCAATCAATCTCATGGCTGTTCGATTCCTCTTCCCCCCCGTCGGATCGCCTGCTGCAGCTTCGTTTGGAGTTCCCTGTCTCAGTGTCATCATCAGGCTCACAGGGAGTGGCCACTTGTCCTCCTGCAGTTGCGCCAGCTTTGTTCCTCGTTGGTTCAATTCTTCGGTTACATCGGGAAATGACTCATCCACCACCTCCGCATCAAATCGAACCTCAAATTCTTATAGATCCTGGCTTAATCCCCTATCAATTCTGGTTTTCCCATTAGGCGCGATCTCAGCCGCTAGATCTGGAGCCCCTAGATCTGACGCCATTCACTCATTTCGCGCGGTTGACTTGCTCGACCATTAGCGCGCGATGAGCGGCGGTTTTCTCTCTCCTCCGCTTGCCACGCGTCGGGCGTTGAGTGGAATCGCTCCGTTTTCACCCAATCTGCTTACCGCCCAAGGGTGCCCCCAATCAATACAACCGGTTTTTGGAGCGCGGGTCCCGCTTTTGCCTTTAGCCTTTTTCCCCATGGTTTTCCCGACTCTCATGCGACCAAGCGCTTGGGGCCTCTCCTTCTTGAGGGGTTTTTCCCAGTGATGCGTGCTAAAAAACTGCCTCCTTTTCCCGATCCGAGCTTCCTAGGGGCTAGTTTCGCCTCCTGTGCAGTCTCCATGGGCCTCGGTCAGCGCGCTTTGACTGAGGTCCTCGTCGTTCCACGCTGGCTGCCAACTACCACTATTTAGAGGTGTTTCTGATCGCTCTATGCTCTTTGAATTCGAAGTTTTGTCCTGATTTGATACAGTCATGGTTCTCTGATTTTTCTTCATGGATCCAATTCGGATCAATGTTTCAACTCCAAGTTGAGCCCGGTCATACTTACACATCGCCCTCACATTGGGTTGTAGAATGAGCCTCTCGGCTCAACAAATATGGGTCTTTTCAGGATCTTTGAATACTTTAACTCACAATGATAAGGGAAAACAACCCTTGGAAAAATCGTGGGAAAATCTCGCAACATGGGCAAAGAAAAACAATATCACAGGTAATGTTTGATTCTACTCAATGGGATTTTAAAGAAAATTAACGATTTTCCAGTAGGAATTGTTTCCCAAATTTAGTAGCGAAAAGATAACTCCGCACCTGTTAGATTTAGGAATCCACAGTGGCCTGTAAGTTTGATTGGTACATGTGTAAAATTAAACTTATGAACCGATTATGAACCAATTTTGTTATAGTAAAATTTGAGTATCTAAAATTATTGTTCAATTATTGACTCACTCCTTATTACAATCAAATAAAGGGAGAGCTACTTGGTTGGTTTAGGATTTGATTTATCATAATCACAATAAATTAAATCTTGTTTGTTAAACGTGAAGTTGAATTAAAAAAAATCGGTGCTAACCTCACCGTCCTCAGTCGTCTGCCACCCACGCCAACCTCCTACACCATCCCAGTGACTCCATTATGTAGTCATGTATTCCACATGATAGAATTAGAGAATTCTAGAGCTTCTTCCATCTATAAATTTGTAATCTCTCCTCTACTTGAGCAATGCAAGCCAAGGCAAGGCTCTCTAGTAATGAAAATCTTTTGTTTTCAGTGCTTTCGGATTTCCATTCTTGTTTGTGATCTATTGTGTGTCTCTGAATTTGTGAAGTCTTATGTTGTTTGTGCTCCTTTGTGCCCGTCAACTGGTATCAGAGCCTTCTTGCTCTTTTACTTACGCCTGATATGCCTCTTGATGTCCTCATTGGCAGAATCCCATCCGGCAACATCCACCACTAGCATTGTCTATGAGTTGTTCATTATCTAAACCAGTGCCATCGCATGGATAATGAAGTGGCTGCAAACCATTGTGCAATAAAGCGGAATTTTATAGGTTTTTGTTGGGACTGTTCTCAGTCAGCGTCTTGGACTTTTTCTTATGCCAAGGCATTGTTAGCATAGCAAGGACTCTCTCTAGTCCCTTCAATTTGGTGACTTCTTTCACACCCTACGACCTCTAGTACTTGCAGCCTCTTGCGACACCCATGCTCTTCAGGTAGGGTCAATATATCCTATGCATGCCACCTGATGTCATGACATTGAAGCTCAACGTTGTACCAACGAGCCCTTCTTTGGCAAAGTCCCACTATCTGCTGGAGAAGTCTAGAAGGTGAAGGTGATGACTAGTGGAATGGTATGTGATCGTGTATGTTTGTGAGTTGTGGTTGTGGTTGTTTAAACGAACAACATTAAAAACATGGGATTGGAAGTAATGAATTTTAATTCATTAATTAATTAAAAAGAAGAGGTGTTCCTTTGTTAAAAGAGAGGTGTGAAAAAAGGGAGGTGCTCCTTTGTTAAGAGAGATGTATTTTTATTTTAAAAGGGAGGTGATATTTGTTATATGATAAAAAAATTATTAAAGGAGGTGGATTTTGTCTTTTCTTTTAAAAGGTGCAATAAATAAAGGTTTTTTTGTAAAGTTTTACTTTGTAAGAGGAGTGTGATTTTCTAGGGTATGAATTTTATTGACAATGGAGACATCAGTTACAGATATGGAGAAGTTGAGCAGGGCTAATTTTACCCTATGGAAATCACAGATGGAGGATATAATGATTTTGAAGGATCAATATTTTTCGATTAAGGCTGTAATAAAGAAACCCTCATCGATGACAGATAAGGAATGGAATAATCTATATAGAAAGGAGATTACAACAATCCGCCAGTATCTAGCAGAGAATGTATATTTCAATGTGTCTGGAGAAAATACGACAAAAGGATTATGGAAGAAGCTCCATGATCTATATGAACAGAACACAGCATCAAACAAAATGTTCTTGATGAAGAAGCTTTCAATCTCAAGATGAAGGAGGGTGCTTCAGTTGTTGAACATTTGAATGAATTTAATATTATTACTAGTCAACTTGCCTCTGTTAAAATCATTCTAAATGATGAAATTAGAGCGATTTTGTTAATGTGTTCTATGCCATACAACTGGGAAAATTGAATTGTAGCTATGATTACTTCGGCACCTATAGGGACCCTAAAGTTTGATGATGTCAACAACATTTTAATGAATAAGGAACTGAGACGCAAGTCAATTAAAGAAACTAGGGAGGAGAAGCTCTAGCTCTAGTTGATCATGGTAGGAGAATTAATTGAGGCCGACAAGGGCGATCAAGATCGAGAGGCCGATCGAAATCAAGGAGGGGAAGGATCATCTTCTTTCATTGTGGCAAGCTTGGGCACATGAAGAAAGAATGTCAAGTCTGGAAAAAAGGACAAAAGGATCAAAGACCAGCTAGTACAAATCACGAGTCATCCAACACAAATGAAGGCGAGACTACTGATGTAGCCATAGATGGAGATGTGTTATTTACTGTTTCAGTAGAGGATGCATTTTTATATACATATAGCATTATCTTTTATTGGATCCTTGACTCTAGGGCATCTCACCATGTAACCCCATGCAAAGATAATTTGTTTGCGTATAATCCTGGTGATTATGGTAGAGTGCATTAGGGGAATAATCATTTTTGCAGTGTTGATGGAGTGGGAGATGTCCAGATCAAGATGAAGGATGGACAAGATATATTTTTGAAACAAGTCAAGCATGTACTGGGAATGTGCATGAGTTTGATCTCTATGGGACGGTTGGATAATAAAGGCTATTCCACAAGCTATAGAAAAGGAGGCTGGAAAATTAGCAAAGGATCATTAGTCGTGGCTAGAGGACCCAAGACATGAACATTATATACATTGAAGGAAATCATAGGAAAATCATATTTGGTTGTTGTCACAAAAGAAGGAAATTCAGCAGATCTGTGGGATAAGCACTTGGGTCACATGAGCAAGAAGGGCTTAAAAATCCTTGTTGGTAAAAAATTATTTCCAGGTTCGAAATCCTACAATCTTGATCTTGGTGAGAATTTCATATATGGTAGACAAAGAAGGGTTTCATTCCTTGGAGGTTACCATGACAGAAAGAAAAAAAAGTTAGAATTGATACACTCATATGTGTTTGGTCCTGTTAACATCAAGTCATTAGGAGGAGAATCATATTTTGTAACAATTATAGATGATGCATCCAGGAAGGTTTGGGCCTACACTATGAAAATTAAAAGTGAAGTATTTGAAATATTTCAAAAATTCCATGTTGTTGTTGAAAGAGAAACTAACAAGTTGCTCAAGTGCTTGAGAACAAATAATGGTGGAGAATATTTCTCAAATGCATTCAAGGAATATTCTAATAGGTTTGGCATAAAGCATGAGAAAATTGTGCCTAGTACTCCTCAAAATAATGGTGTCGTAGAAAGGATGAATTGCACCATTATGGAAAAGGTGAGGAGTATGTTGTCCAATTCTCGTTTGGATAATAATTTTTGGGCTTAAACTGTAAGGACAACTTGGTATCTTATAAATCGATCTCCAAGTATAGCCTTGGATGGCGACAACCCTGAAGAATTTTGGATTGGTAAGAAGTTGAATTATTCTCGTTTGAAAATTTTTGGATGTGAAGCATTTGTACGTCTTCCAAAAGAAAATAGAACTAAGCTAGATGATAAATCTATGAAATGCATTTTTCTGGGATACGCGGGTGAAGGATTTTGTTATTGTCTATGGGATCCAGTCAAACATAAAATTATTAGAAGTAGGGATGTTATATTTAATGATTCAGAAATGTTTAAGAGGACTCTAGGTGAGGTGGAGGTCACGAAAGTTATTTATAGGTTTCAAGAGCAGTAGGAAGACATCCCACCAATGCAAGAAAATGAACAGCAAATACTGAAGTGGGAAGGACAACAAGTGGAAAATGATATACATCAATAAGAAAGTCTTGCAAGAACCTTTACAGGAGATTTTACCTGATAATGCACCACCATAGTTGGTTCACATATCTTCTAGCCCTCAGAAGCATTCACAAAGGTATCCTCCTTCAAACTATATACTATTGACTGATGAAGGTGAGCTTAATTGTTTTCAAGAGGCTTGTAAAGTTGAGCACATTAAAGAATGGAAGAAAGTGATGGAGGAAGAAATGAACTCTTTGTTGGAAAATAAAACTTGGGAGTTTGTAAAGCTCCCAAAAGGTAGAAAGGCTCTACAAAACAAATGGGTTTACAAGATTAAGCACGAAGGTGATGAAAAGAAGGAGAGGTATAAAGAAAGATTGGTGGTGAAAGGATTTGCCCAAAAGGAAGGTATTGAATTCACTGAAATTTTCTCACATGTTGTTAAGATGTCATCCATTAAAGTCATTCTTGGTCTTGTTGTTGCTTTAGACTTAGAATGTGAACAGTTAGATGTAAAAACTACTTTCCTTCATGGAGAATTGGAGGAAGAAAATTATATGGAGCAGCCAGAAGGCTTCATAGAAAAAGGAAAAGAAGACCTTGTTTGCAGGTTGAAGAAGCCTTTATGGGTTGAAACAAGCACCTCGAAATTGGTACAAGAAATTTGATTCATTCATGTTGGAACATGGTTTTCACAGGTTGGAAGTTTACCATTGTGTCTATATTAAGAGTTATGATTAAGGAAAGGATATCATATTATTGTTATATGTCGATGACATGTTGATTGTTGGGCATGATAAGAATATGATCAATAGGTTGAAGAAATATTTGGGCAACAAATTTGCAATGAAGGATTTGGGTCCAACACAACAGATATTGGGCATGAGGATCATGCGTGACAGGAAAAACAAAAGGTCGTGGTTGTCACAAGAAAAATATATCAAGAAGGTGCTTGATAGGTTTAATATGAAGGATTACAAGCCATTTGGTACACCCCTTGCAACTCACTTCAAGCTGAGTACTAAGTTATGTCCTAGTGATGACAAGGAGAAGGAAGAGATGAGCAAGATTCCTTATGCTTCAGTAGTTGGCAACTTGATGTATGCCACGGTATGTACATGACTAGACATTGCATATTCAGTGGGAGTAGTGAGCAGGTTCCTTGCCAAACCAGGAAAACAACATTGGCAAGAAGTAAAATGGATTTTGAGGTATCTCAAGGGTACTAGTCATTATTTTTTATGTTTGGGTCATAATGGTACTGTGCTTGAAGGATTCACAGATTCATATACGGCTGGAGATATCGACACAAGAAATTCCACTACATGTTATTTGTGCACATTTTCAGGTGTAGCAGTATCTTGGGTGTCAAGGATACAAAGAATAGTAGCTCTCTCTACAATAGAGGTAGAGTACATAGTTGCAAAGAGGCTTGTAAAGAGATGTTGCGGATGCAACGTTTCCTAAGAGAGATAGGTATAAAGAAGGATAAGTATGTGACATATTTTGATAGTCAAAGTGTCATTCACTTGGCGAAACACCTATCATTTCACTCAAAAACGAAGCACATTAACTTAAGGTACCATTGGATCCGGCATGTGTTGGAGGAATGAAAACTATCCTTGGAAAATATCCATATGGATAAGAACCCCATTGATATGCTCACAAAGATTCTACCAAGAAATAAACATGTAGAGGCATGGTAGGACTGGGTGTGACTTGATTCAGGATTCTTCATTTGGCTTCAAGTGGGAGAATGTTAAACGTGAAGTCGAATTAAAAAAAAAAAAAAAAAAAATGGCGCCGACCTCACCGTCCTCAATCATCTGCCAGCCACGCCGCCAACGCCAACCTACTACGCCTTCCTAGTGACTCCACTCTGTAGTCATGTATTCCACATGACATAATTGGAGAATTCTGGAGCTTCTTCCATCTATAAATTTGTAATCTCTCCTCTACCTTAGCAATGCAAGCCAAGGCAAGGCCCTCCAATAATGAAAAGCTTGTGTTTTCTGTTTTTTTGGTTTTCCATTCTTGTTTGTGATCTTCTTCGTGTCTCTAAATTTGTGAAGTATTGTGTTGTCTGTGCTCCTCTGCGCCAGGGAAAAATTTAAGAAACCCCCCAAATTTATATGTATAATAAATGGGTGAATCCCCATGGTATATAGAAAAATGTATAGGTTATTTTTTCATTGACATAATAGACATATATATATATTTTGGCGAATCTTTCACTGAAATATAAAATTTTGTTAAATCTTGGAAAAATTTTCACTAGGTTATATGGTATTGAAAATTCTTGGCTAATCTTCTAAAAAATAGAAAACATTGTAAAATATTGGTGATTTCTTAATAATGTATAATATATATATATATATATATATATATATATATAATAAGAAAATTATTTAGTTAAATTATAATATCCTAATTTTCCATGTTTTGGAAAAGAAAATCATGAGTAATGTTGCTCTAGGTTCTTATTATACACTATTGCAAATCTTTTTGCACGCTTTTATCATGTTTTACCAAAAAAGTCTTATCACATCCCAAGGGGAAACTAGATGGAATGGCACCCCCAAAGGCATGTGATGTTGAACTAAAGAAATTATTTTGCTCAAACTTGTTCTTGATGCATCTAGATAACTCAATCATATTTAATGTAATTCATATTCTGTAGGCTTCACATGAAAATAAGGTCTATGAATAGCTATATCAAAATCATGAATATTTACATCAAATTCTTTTTTTTTCTCATACATCACTTTTCTAAAAGGTAGATACTTCTCCAATTCCTCGAGTTCAAATAAACCAACAACTTTAAAATATGGTGCTTCCTCATCATATGTAGGTTTTTCACCTAATTTTTGGATCATAACTATTGTAGTAGTTGTTGCACTTTATTCTACAGTTGACAACTCTAATAATGTTGAATTGGTAAACAATTATTTGAAATCGCACAAAATGAAAAATGAAAATGAATGGAAGATAAATATGTATTGAAACTTAATTTCCTACATGATGAAAAAAGAAAGAAGGTAATAACACAAACTCATTAAAAGACTACAGTTGGTGAGTTAAAAATATAACACAAATATAAACAATAGTCTCTACATGTTCATTACTTGGAAAAATATGTCACAAAACAATCATCATCAAGGGATTTTTCACTTCAAGAATGGTAGTGCACTAAACAGTCTATCGTTCTCATCTAATAACATGTGATGTTTTTTTTTGTATTGGAATAAAAGTATAATTGCATTTATATATGAATTTCAGTCTCATGATAATAGGACTCCTATAATGAAATCATAGGATCCTAGTGCATAGAGCATTTTTCTCTTCAATTAACTAAGCAGATCTCATTTTCTTTTCTTAACAAGCAATAAGTATTTTCAAACAAAATATAAAATAAACATAGTAGATTCTAAAAGGCGAATATTCTTTTGTGACACCACAAAGTGAAAGGAAAAAAAAAATTCCTTAAATAATCAAATATATAAAGAAAACAATTTATCTTTTATCGCTCAAATTTCTCGTAATGTCTACATTATTCTTTATATGATTTAAAGATCTTTTCCATTCCTTGGAACCCATTTTCTTCTTTCATGGTTAACTCCTTTCCATTACCTTTATATTCTCTTTTCATTACTAAACTCACTTCATATTTTATTTCTTTCTTTTTCCTTGATGATGGGTGGAGTGTTTACTCAAATATTGACACACAGTTTATTCCAAAAAAAATATCAACAATGGCTGAAAATGTTGATGTTGAAGTGGCTTATGATATAAAACCTTGTGAAAATGATAAAGATTATAGGATTCTTGTCAATAGGTTGATTAAGGGATCATGTGAGTTTCCACGAGACATCAACTGATCAAGTAACGTCAAGAATGCTGAAGGAAACTATCTAAGTATGAAAATTAATCATGCCAACATATGACTTGAAATTATTGGAGTAAGGATTCCTTTAGGCATACTTTATATATTCATTTATTTGTTTATGATGGAATGCATGTATGATAATGACACCCAGGTGGGATATAATGAAGGAAGAAGCTTTTCGGTTTGGCAAGATTCAACCATGAATTAGTATCTCATGATTGAGTCACATGACAATGAATGAATGGGTAACATAATCATGTTATGAATTTGTATAACACATGAAAGTGAATGCCAATAGAGATAATGTGTGAGACCATATTTTTGATGGATATGGAAGGATATAATACTGCAAAAGTTTCCAATTGTCTCCTTTCTTATATTGGTGTTGTAGACTTTAACCTTCTTGCAAATAGTGAGGAGAACCTATAGAGGAGAGGGTTCATAAGGTAATATAGAGTAGAGAAGGGAATTTCCTTGTAGTATTCCTAAGGTATAGATGGGAGGTGACTAGATGATGTGTTGAGGTGTTGGCTAGACCTTCCAACTGATGATGGTGGAATACATGGTATAGAAATGTAGTATTTTGATATCAAGTGACAAATATAGATTGAGTAGATGTGATCATGAGTATTGGAACATTGTTTATTGGAATAAATATTTATTTTCATCTTGTAATGGTAGGTAAGTTAAGTAACCCATGTACATTGAATCATAGTTCCATTTCATTGAGTATGATTAACAACTAAAAATGATTGAATTATTAGTTTGTTAATATTATTCTGAGAACACCTCATGGATGGTAGTAAATATTGAAAGAAAGGATTATATGTATAGATACTCACTTTTATTTGGTTGATTGAAAAGTTTAGGTTGTATGTAGAATGGTATCAAATATGAAAATGAGTGTAATTTTGTAAGAAATATTAGGTGCTACAACACACAAGAGCCAAACACTATGAGAAGGAATCTCATACTTATGAAATATGATATTCTTTATGAATTAGACTTGGAATTTATAAGTTTTATTATTATGAATATATCTATGGTAATTGTATGTGTATGATACATGGTAGATGATGGTTATTGAATATGGAAACCCTCGAAGAAAGGCCATTGTTAGGATAAAGGAACCCTGTGATTGCCACATGTTATATACTACTAATGGATGTTTAGTAGTAAGTTAGTGCTCTCCTTACACGAGAAATCCATGACAAGATGAATCACTTAAGGGATTGTTTAGTAGAGAAGGGGACATCTAAGCCTAGAGGGTGAGTGTATCAAGGAGGAGGAAACTTAAAATTTCATGTGGGATGGTGGATAGAATCTTGTGGGTGAGTTAGAAAGGATAATGAAATTAATTATTTCCTATGGAAGCCATTATATGGGATATATGCATATCCATATAGATAAGTGTTAAATAAAAAATACATACATATATTTGAATAGATGCTTACATCATGGAATTGAGAAATCTTGTGCATAAGATAAGTGTTTCTTGATAATTGCTATAATATGTATGCTTACTTGATTACTAATGTAGGCATATGTTGGAATGTTGAAGTTTGGTGGTATATCAAGAGAGTGAATAGGATGGCGCTACAAATACAACTGAAGAATGGGGAAAAGAAGTGTTGTTAATGAGAAGAGAATACTTATGATTGTGTTATCCGAAGGGGATATGATAAAATGTCCTAGTATTGAATCCAATTGATTAACTATACTTAATTATGATTAAATGTTCAATTTTGTTTAGCATGTATATTTTAATTACCATGCTTTATTTACACCATGAGGAAGAAATTTTATGGTACATTGAATAATGTAAGTATTATCTTTCTTGAATTTAATAAAATAATAGAGCTACCTGAGATAGGAGCACATAAAAAAGGGGTTATGATAGCAGGAGATGGGAAAGGTGAGAGGGTACTAGTGGGTTCTACATGTTGAATAATCCTTAGTTTTCCATTTTTCCAAATTATACTTTATTTCCTTCATCACCATGTTCCTTACTAAAAATATATAAACCTTAACTACCAGTCATGGAATGCATGTGGTGGTTCTGGAGATGTACACCTTCCACAATTACGAAATCAAGGCGATAAGTACCTTCATCATGGGAATTGTGAGAGGAATTAGAGGAAATTTCAGCCTAAAAGTGCCCATGAGATTTTCATGTAATTTCCATCTCATAATATGTAAACCAATCAAAATCCTTTAAATTTGAAAAGAGGTACATGTAAATATTTTGGAGGGAAAAGAAAAAAAAACCCACTTTTTTAATTGTATTTTTGGCTTATTTCCTTATAAGTTTACTCAAATTTCAAGTGTAGACACTCGTTGGATGTGGAATTAAATTTTGCATCCAACGAGTACCCATTATGCATAATTTTGAGAAGAGGGACATTGATTAAAATTGCAAATGCATTAAAAAAACATGTTTAACATGATTTTTTAATGTATCGACAATTTTTATTAATGTGGGTCTTCTCAAAAGTATGCATAATGGATACTCGTTGGATGCGGAATTTAATTCCTCATCCAATGAGTGTATACACTTGAAATTTGAGTGAAAAAAATATAAGGATATAATAAAAAAATACAATTAAAAATATAGTTTTCTTATTTTCCCTCCAAAATTCTTAACTCTTATTTTATTATTTTAACTATTATTTTTCCTTAGGAGGCCACTTTTAGGCTGAATTTTCCTCTAATGAGTGATAAAACCTAGATTTTCTCACATTTTCTTTGAAAAAAATCATGTCCCCATAATAAGGGGGTAAATGAGTTCTCATGGGGTGTTGGGAACGAGGTGATTTTTTGATTGATTGATCCATGTGGTTGACGGGGAGGGAACAAAATCACGATTGGATGTAGGAAATTGATTGTAGAGAGGCAATGATTCATGTAGTCTTAGGGGCATGTATGTGAATAGTTGTAGGGAAGAAGGAATGATTCATTATTGATCATTATTGGACTAAGACAAGCAACATAGTACAATACAATGATCACCTAAATGACATAATTAATTTTGGTTCTAAGGTGAATAGTGGAGGCCATTTCACATTCACATGAATGGTGTGTGACCATTATGAACTCATGCAAAGAATATTGAAGAGAGATGCATGGGGCTAGACACAATAGAGAAGGAAAATCATATGGAAGAGAAGTAGGTTATAAGAGAGAAAGAAATAGAGGGAGAGGTAAATTCATTCTCTCTTGGTTGATGCTAACATCCATGAAAGTAGTTTTAGAGGTATTGATTCATACTAGGAGGTTGATCAAGGAATGATAGAGACCATTTTGAATTCATGTGATGAGAACTACATAAATATGTATAGATTATGAAAATAGATAAGGAAGAGATTCAAATGGTTAGAAGCTAATTCCTTGGAAAATAAGTGAATTCTAGAGAGGGAGAACATAGAGAGATTAAAAAATTAGGTTGGAAAGGGATCTAGGAAAGATATCAAGCTATGTGATGGAGAAGCCATGGATAGAATCTAAGGAGGAAAGCATAGTGTGGGTTGAACGACCAAGCAAGGAAGCCTTTAAAACTTGAAAAAGGTCAAGAACTAAGTAAATGTTGTTGGAGTTAATGGATAGTATCTAGACCCTCTATGCACACATAGAGGGAGAGCTCAGAGACTTTTGAGGGAATATTGAGTAGATAAGGAAGGTATTCTCCTTTTTCTATGTAAGGAAAGCAATGTGTCACCAAAATAGTTGTGTTGTTCCAAGAAAAAAAAATTAGTGGTGAGACAATGGGATAGGTAATTTTTTGTCCTAAGATAGAATGATTTCCATAAAAATGTTCTAATTTTCCTTAGTGGTATCATAGCCTCAATTGGGGTGGCCTAGTATAAAAATAATAAGTGCAATAGAGTGTATGGTTGGGTGGAACATTTGTCTACCTAAGTTAATGTTGGCCTTCAACTTTCAAATAGATAATTTTTTCCTTTAGTTTGTTTATTCAATTGATTAATACAATGCACTTTGCTGGAGTATTTTAGTATTTGAATGTTGAATATTGCTATAGGTTTACTATTTCTTCATAATGGGAAATCAATGTTATAAGTGCCAATGTAATTCTTATAAATGGAATTTTATATGATGGTACAATATTTTTACTAAGTATCATTATCTGTATTTATTTTTGGATGTGAGTGTGCCAGTAAACATCCATAACATTATAGCTTTTGATGAACATGCTATGTGAATCGATATTATGGTTATAGGATACCATTAGGGAATAACGAACTGTGGATGGAACATATGCTTTCTTTGCTAATGTTATGCATGAAACTAAAGGTATATATTCTGCCTAGTCTACTTAATCATACTCATTTACCTTGTAATATTTTTTTATTAAAATAAGAACTCACTTGTAATGCACCAAACTAGAGGTAAAACAAATATAGACCATTTTCAAAAAAAAAAAAAAAAAATTATTAAAATTAATAACAAAAATTTAGATATAAAATATAATTGTGTAAGGGAAAATTCCAAAAGACATAGTTCCTCTATACCCCAGGGTTTTGAAAACCAGGTTATCCACGAAGATTTTGCTTTCTCCAAGTGCTTCTTGAGCATTTTAGATAAAAATTTGTATGCACAATGCCTCAAATTCTTATTGAGAGGGATCACGGTGATTTTTTTGTTTGCATGTATGTTTTCATCCGTGGGATATGAGGATCAACTCTTTAATTAGGAACTTAACTACATTACTTGGAACTAACAACAAATTTGTGCACACATGATCAAATCAGTGTACACATACATGTTTGTATTGGTTTAGATTGGATTTCAATCTTGGAGAGAGAGTATATAGGATTTTTTCGGGGGAGCAAGACAATCTTGTAGCTCCAAGGAAAACCTCTTTTACAGTGAAAATTTTGACTAAAAAAATTGCAGACAACAGATCTAGAAACCTAATAGATTTGTAATGAGGCAGGGGACGACAAAGCCAGCAGAATAGAGTTGACCAACCAACCTCGATGCCTGCAAGCCAGCGGCGTGGGAGGAGATCTATGAGGACTGCAGTCCAGGAAGCAGCTAGAGCCTACCGAGAGGGGACGGATGAGGACATCCGCCAACTAATCCAAGAAATGGAAGAGAATGTTATGGAAGAGCAGTCAGATCCTGAGATAGAGGAATGGGCAGACATCATCCATGACCCAGGCAACACCAGAGGGCGTATGACGCTCTATAGGCAAGCCCTTCATGTTTATTGGGTGTTAAAACGGCTTCTGGCGAAGGCTCTTGAGCAGGTAGCAGGAGAAGTGGCAGAAATGGCACAAGGAATGCCAAATCTCAAGAAGGAAATGAAAAATTTGCAGGTCATCTTGATAATGCAAGACAACAAGCTAGAAGAGATCCAACAGAGGTTGATCCAGATGACTCCTGCACCCAAGGACCCCGTGGAAGCTTCTGAAAATGTTGATTTGGTCAATGATGACCGGAAGGAATAACCCTTCACTGTTTACTTTGTTTTTTTGCGGATAGCTCCTTTTTCAGACTTTCCATGTTAATTTTTAGACTGTTAAGTGTTTTTAACTGCATAGTGCATATAGCTTGGATGGAAAGATTGGTTAAATTTTGTTACTGGATGGCTTATATCAAACTCAGATGGCCAACAGACTTGGTTTCCCTTTTGGGCAAGTTGAGGCCATCAAAACGTTGTATTTGGTTTAATTGGCTTTTATGAATAGAAAAGGAAGGTACTACCAATGCTTACAAAAAAAAAAAAAAAAAAAAAAAAACAACCTAATAGATTTGTAATATATATATCTATACACACACACACACACGAGCTATAATTTTTCATTATTGAAATTATATTTTTGAATGTAAAAAATGAGTTCAATGTCTTCAAAAATTACTTGAGAACTTGGATTGTGTAAATTACATAGCTTAAACTAGAAATTCTAACAGATCTTTGCTTGATTTCAAACAAAATTGACCAAAAAATATCCTTAAAAAAGGGCCACAATCAGACTACTTAAAATGTTTTAGCCATAAAAAATATTTTTTTTCAATTGCTTTATATAATGAATATATAGTTTTCTTTTAATCATATATAATATATACACATTTAAATATTTTTCTTGAAATATTTTATCTATGGAATATATTTTCCACATTAAAATGAGTTTACTGTTATTAATATATTTTTGAATACATTTCAATATTAATTAGCCCTCCATATTAAAATATTTTATTTATTAGTCACATTGAATATTTTATTATTAATTATATATTTATAAATGTTGCATTTTAATTTAATAATTAAATAAAATACACATTTCCCGGAACATTTTTACTTTTAATTACTCCTCTTACAACATTGAAATATTTTATTATGATCAACATTAAAATAATTAGTCATTTACGCTCTCTCCATATACATATGTGATGGGCCTCTAAATTAGACATAAATTAAGGCCCATGCCTCTAAATTAAACATAAATTAAGGCCCATCTAACCATCCTTCAGCACATTAAACCTCTATTTTTGCATTAGATAATGTATTTTTAACTTTAATATATTCATTAGGAAGGTTTATGAATAATTGCATATTTGTATCTAATATTATTTATTTTTGTGCAATATTATGAGAATATTGGGCAGATTATGAAGCTTTGGAGGAGGAGATAATTTAGGGACTTGCTCCCTACTATAGGAGGATCAATATTAAATAATAAATCAACAAGATATTATGGAATTATGGCACATATTGTGGAACTCCAATGATTGAGAAAATTTAGGAATGTGTTCTCTGTCATTTAATGCAGATTCGTAGTATTGGGAACCAGATCCACTAATCAAGGGATTTTTGTGGGGAAAGCTTTCTCCTTTCATGGGGAATGATTCCTAATCATTTTGTATAAGTACCAAGTCGAATTTACCTCTAGGGGTGGATTTTTTTTATTAATCTTTTTGTGGAGAGAACTCGTATTTTTGCAGCTCCATTGTATTTTCTTGCAGGGATGTAATTGTATTGATGAAAATAATGAAGATTGGTGTCATGTTCAGCTTCTAATTCTTGTTCTCCTCCATAGGTCTCTGAGTTTCCTTGGGCTTGGCCATCCCAGGAGCCTCAGAGCCCTTTTATATCATTTTTTTTTATTCTTTTCACTTCTTATTCACATGCATCTCTTGTTATTGTTTCTTTCTATTTCTGCATTTAGTATTAATGATTTCTTGTTGTAGGATTGGGTTAAATGGTTAATGTAAGTTCTTTTGCAGGGTCACAAGCATCATTTCATCCTTGGAAAATATTTGGAAGGTCATAGTAATCATTGAGATGCTTGGATTAGTTTGCTTATTCCCAAATCTAGATTTCTGGAACTCTTTTGTGGCAAATAGCTGCAAATTTCTGCTATTTTTTAGAGCATGCTAATGAGCTTCAATCAAGTTGATTCCACTTGCATTAGATCACAAAAACATTCTAGTTAATAACAAAATTCACCCCATTGCATTTTCACTTGATTAGGTTAGGCATTTGATATATTTACTAGCTTACTAGTTCTCGAATTTCTGGATTTTCGACTAGTAATTTTTCGTTATTTAATAAATCTTTACCATGTATAGATGAATTTGTGGATAGATGCAGAAAATAATGTGTTGTTGCGGGAGCTTCTACATTACAAGGAGACCTCATCTCGTTCGCCTCATCTAAGCCTCATCCACCCATGTCGCCAAAATCCACTAAAATCTCAATCCGAATTTTTATTTTATAAGCAAAAATTGTCATTTCCATTGAGCAAATCCACCCATCTTGAAGCCCTTGCTTGAGTTCTGGGTAGTGTCCACCACCTCCATGCCTTATTCTTCCATTATCCACCTTTCACAGGCTCCATTCCACCTTCTAGACCACTTCCTAAGCTTTCGGCTTGTTCTTGTAATAAAACACGGGATCATGTAGGAACTAGTACATCTTGTATACATCTTGTAGGAAATCCTGTAGCGGCCTGTTTTGAGCTCGAATTGAGAAAAATCATCTTTGAAGCTGGGATTAGGCCTCTACTTTACCTCCATGCCATCACAACCATTGTACCCCTCTTCCTCCACACCTGTCTCCCCTACCAAAGAACAAGGAAAGATTAGCATTTGCATTTATAAAATGAAAAGATAAAGAAAAATAGTTCTTTTTATTTATTAATTAGCACATGCATGCATTAGTTAATACTCCCTAGATCAAATTCCATGCTTAGTTAGTTTAAATCATCACATGTGATAAATAGGATTGAGTTAGGTTTCTTTTACATTTATTTCATGATATTTATGCAATTAGAATATGTTTCTTTCCTTGTACTTTATTTCTTGCAATTGGTTAGGGTTTCCATTTCGAGTAGTTCATTTTCTGCAATTAGTTTAGGATTTGATTTCAGTACATGCACTCCATTACATCATGACAACAAAGGAAGGACACATTGTATGCTACACATATAGTGCCAATACCTCTTAAGTTTGTACGAACCCCAAGTTGATAATTAAAGTTGGTAGCCTTGGGAGTTGCAACATTCTTATTGCAATACCGAGGCTCATCACTTGTTGGCATCATTGTTGGGAAGGTGTCAAAGTATGCATTGTTTTCTTCCCTAGTTGATTCATTTCTTTTTACTTTTTCAAAAAAAAAAAATTGCATTAGGCATTTTTCATTTCAAAAATAGAAAAGTGCATTGCATTAGTGTTTTCATTCAATCCTAAAAACAAAAAAATCTCCAACACCAGCCCACCCCCCCATTTCATCACGTGGTTCAGTAAGAGCCACATCACCATTCACTTTTGTAGGTAGAAGAAGAAGATGGCAAAGAATGTAGAAGAAATGGATGGAGATGATGACAATGAGGAAGATCCTCTCAGATTCCCCATTCAAGATATTGATGGTAGTGTGCACATGAAGAACATCCCTCCATCTTTTCTTCCAAAATTTCATGGTCTAAGGTCAGAGGATCCGGAAACCTTTCTCTTTGAATTTGAAATTGTTTGTAGATCTTATGGTTACTTATTAAAATCTCAAACATTGAGATTGTTTCCAGCAACATTGAAGGATAGAGCTCTTAAATGGTTGATGAGTTTAGGAACTTATTCAATAAGATCATGAAATGATATGCAAAAGATATTTCTAGAAAAATATAAATATCGTGATCTTAAAAACAAAATCTTTAGAATGAATCAAAGAGAAGATGAGAGTCTAGAGGATCTAATAGAGAGGTTTATGTATAATGTTAAGAGGGAAAAACTACATCATTTAGGATCCGACACACTAAAAACCCTCTTACTTAGAACAATTAGGGATGAGTGGATTGATCTCCTTGATCTCATGAGTGGAGGTGATGTATACCAACTATCATTTGAAGAAATTTGTGAAACATGCAAACACATATCAAGAGGAAGGGAAAGAATAAGTAAATCAACATCAAGATCAGTAAGTCAAGCTAAACTTGGAAATTTTCTTGATAACTTTAAAAAATAAATTCTTAGCAATCTAAGTGAACAAGTAGAAATGTTAAGAATTCAAAATGAGAAAAAAGAAGATGTTGATATTTGTGTCATCCATGCAGAATCACATGATGTTAAATATTTCCCCTCATTACCAAGGTTGAAGGAATTTTACCAAGAGGACAATGGAGCAAGTCAATTTCCAATGCAGCTATGTTATGTATCTCCAAGAGGACCATGGCATCCTATTCAACCTAGTATGATGCAAGAACCTAATTCACAATTTCAAGCTTATGCACATCGATCTCAAAGTAATTGGAACACAACATTTCCTTGGCAACATTGGCCATCTCAACCCCAAAACCAATCTTGGCAACAAGGTTGGCAAAGAACTTATGAGAGTCATCCACAATATCCTCAATATTTTCCTCAATATCCTCCATACCCAACTCCATGTTATCCCTACCATTCACCTCCACCACAACCACAACCCCAACCACATCCATCTCAAATATCCACTCCCACTCAACTACATGTACCACCATTTCCAAACCCACACAATGAAGTAGCTCAGCCCACTTACAATGTTGAGGTACAACACTTCCAAATATCTCCTTTCGATCTCAATGTTATTCATCTCAGCTCAGGAAGAATATTCAAAAAAGAGATTCTCTTGATGCCATTGAAGGGCAACATGCAGAAAAAGAATATTCAAAAGAGAAGATCAAAGAATCATGGGCTGCACTTGATGAATAGAAGACAACAAAATCAGAGATTGAGACATCTCCCTCATGGTTACCATCAAATCCTCCATGTGTTCAAGAGAACAATTAGAAAAAAGAGGAAGATTTGAAGTTCATGGAAGAAGAAGACATCCAAGATGATCCAAATCAGCAAGTGGACCAGGGGCATCACAACTATATTGAAATATGGTTCCAGGCAGTCATTAAGTTGTAACAACACTCTCTTCTTCAATTGTGCTTGATCCTTTCAAAGTCAAATCATTTGGTCTCTAAAATCCAGGTACATGTCAAATCATATATTGCAAGCCTACACATCAGTTTATCTTTCATCTTGATGTGCACATGGCTCCATTGGAAGTATTCTTATACTTGAAAGTAATTTTTTTTTCAAGTAGGGTAGGGTAGAAAAAAAAATGAAAAATAAGAGGAAAAAAATAAAATCTCAGGTGAAAACCTCTTTTGAGGCGCCTGAGATTGGATCATTGATTGAAAACCTCCATGAGGCAGTCAATGGGTTGGGAAAAAGAGAGAAAAGAGAGAAAAGAACACGGCATCAAACAAAGTGTTCTTGATGAAGAAGATTTACAATCTCAAGATGAAGGAGGGTGCTTCAGTTGCTGAGCATTTGAATGAATTTAATATTATTACTAGTCAACTTGCCTCTATTAAAATCATTCTAGATGATGAAATTAGAACCATTTTGTTAATGTGTTTTATGCCATACATCTGGAAAAATTTAATTGTAGCTATGAGTACTTCAGCACCTGCAGGGACCCTGAAGTTTGATGATGTCGACAATTGTTTAATGAATGAGGAAATGCGACGCAAGTCAATTGCAGAAAACCAGGGAGGAGAAGCTCTAGCTCTAGCTGATCGTGGTAGGAGAATTGATTGAGGCCGACAAGGGCGATCAAGATCGAGAGGCCGATCGAAATCAAGGAGGGGTAGGATCATCTGCTTTCATTGTGGCAAGCTCGGGAACATGAAGAAGGAATGTTGAGTCTGGAAGAAAGGAAAAAAGGATCAAAGACCAGCCAATACAAATCACAAGTGATCCAACACAAATGAAGGTGAGACTACTTATGTAGCCACAAATGGTGATGTGTTGTTTAAAGTTTCAATAGAGGATTCATGTTTATATACATCTAGCAGTAGCTTTGATTGGATCCTTGACTCTAGGGCATCTCACCATGTAACCCCATGCAAAGATAATTTTGTTGCATATAATCCTGGTGATTATGGTAGAGTGCATTTGGGGAATAATAATTTTTGCATTATTGTTGGAGTGGGAGATGTCCAGATCAAGATGAAGGATGGACAAGATATATTGTTGAAACAGGTCAAGCATGTACCAGAAATGCGCATGAGTTTGATCTCTATGGGACGGTTGGATGATGAAGGCTATTCCACAAGCTTTGGAAAAGGAGGCTGGAAAATTAACAAAGGATCATTGGTCATGGCTAGAGGACCCAAGACATGAACATTATATACATTGAAGGCAATGATAAGAAAATCAGATTTGGTTTTTGTCACAAAAGAAGGAAATTCAGCAGATCTGTGGCATAAGTGCTTGGGTCACATGAGCGAGAAGGGCTTAAAAATCCTTGTTGGTAAAAATTTATTTTCAGGTTTGAAATCCTACAATCTTGATCTTTGTGAGCATTGTATATATGGTAGACAAAGAAGGGTTTCATTCCTTAGAGGTTGCCATGAAAAAAAGAAAAATGTGTTAGAATTGATACACTCAGATGTGTTTGGTCCTGTTAACATCAAGTCATTAGGAGGATAATCATATTTTGTAACAATTATAGATGATGCATCCAGGAAGGTTTGGGCCTACCCTATGAAAACTAAAAGTGTAGTATTTGAAATATTTCAAAAATTCCATGTTGTTGTTGAAAGAGAAACTAACAAGTTTCTCAAGTGCGTGAGAACAGATAATGGTGGAGAATATTTCTCAAATGCATTCAAGTAATATTGTAACAGGTTTCGCATAAAGCATGAGAAGATTGTGCCTAGTACTCCTCAACAGAATGGTGTCGCAGAAAGGATGAATCACACCATTATGGAAAAGGTGAGAAGTATGTTGTCCAATTATGGTTTGGAGAAGCATTTTTGGGCAGAAGTTGTAAGGACAACTTGTTATCTTATAAATCGATCTCCAAGTACAACCTTGGATGGCAGCATCCCTAAAGAAGTTTGGACTGGTAAGAAGTTGAATTATTCTCATTTGAAAATCTTTGGATGTGAAGCATTTGTACATATTCTAAAAGAAAATAGAACTAAGCTAGATGATAAATCTATGAAATGCATTTTTCTGGGATATGCGGATGAAGAATTTGGTTATTGTCTATGGGATCTAGTCAAACATAAAATTATTAGAAGTAGGGATGTTATATTTAATGAGTCAAAAATGTTTAAGAGGACTCTAGGTGAAGTGGAGGTCAAGAAAGTTATTGATAGGTTTGAAGAGAAATAGGAAGACATCCCACCAATGCAAGAAAATGAACAACAAATCCTAGATCGGGAAGGACAGCAAGTGGAAAATGATGAACACCAGTAAGAAGGAATCTTGCAGGAACCTTTACAGGAGATTCAACCTGATAATGCACCACCATAGTTGGTTCACATATCTTCTAGGCCTCATAAGAATTCACAAAGGTATCCTCCTTCAAACTATATACTATTGACTGATGAAGGTGAGCCTAATTGTTTTCAAGAGGCTTGTAAAGTTGAGCACAGTAAAGAATGGAAGAAAGAGATGGAGGATGAAATGAACTCTTTGTTGGAAAATAAAACTTGGGAGTTGGTGAAGCTCCCAAAAGGTAGAAAGGCTCTACAAAACAAATGGGTTTACAGGATTAAGCACAAAGGTGATGAAAAGAAGGAGAGGTATAAAGCAATGTTGGTGGTGAAAGGATTTGCCCAAAAGGAAGGTATTGAATTCACTGAAATTTTCTCACATGTTGTTAATATGTCATCCATTAGAGTCATTATTGCTCTTGTTGTTGCTTTAGACTTAGAATGTGAATAGTTAAATGTAATAACTATTTTCCTTCATGGAGAATTGGAGGAAGAAAATTATATGGAGCAGCCAAAAGGCTTCATAGAAAAAGGCAAAGAAGACCTTGTTTGCAGGTTGAAGAAGCCTCTATGGGTTGAAACAAGCACCTCGACAATGGTACAAGAAATTTGATTCATTCATGTTGGAACATGGTTTTCACAGGTTGGAAGCTGACCATTGTGTCTATATTAAGAGGTATGATCAAGGAAAGTATATCATATTATTTTTATATGTGGATGACATGTTGATTGTTGGGCATGATAAAAATATGATCAATAGGTTGAAGAAAAATTTGGGCAGCAAATGTGCAATGAAGGATTTGGGTCCAGCACAACAGATATTGGGCATGAGGATCATGCGTGACAGGAAAAACAAAAGGTTGTGGTTGTCACAAGAAAAATATATCAAGAATGTGCTTGAAAGGTTTAATATGAAGGATTCCAAGCCATTTTGTACACCCCATGCAACTCACTTCAAGCTGAGTACTAAGTTATGTCCTAGTGATGACAAGGAGAAGGAAGAGATGAGCAAGATTCCTTATGCTTCAGTAGTTGGCAACTTGATGTATGCCACGGTATGTACACGACCATACATTGCATATTCGGTGGGAGTAGTGAGTAGGTTCCTTGCTGATCGAGGAAAACAACATTGACAAGAAGTAGAATGAATTTTGAGGTATCTCAAGGGTACTAGTCATTATTGTTTATGTTTTGGTCATAATGAGACTGTGCTTGAAGGATTTACAAATGCAGATATGGCTGGAGATATCGACACCAGAAAGTCCACTACAGGTTATTTGTGCACATTTGCAGGTGCAACAGTATCTTGGGTGTCAAGGCTACAAAGAATAGTAGCTCTCTCTACAACAGAGGCAAAGTACATAGCTGACACAGAAGCTTGTAAAGATATGTTTTGGATGCAACGATTCCTAGGAGAGATAGGTATAAAGCAGGACAAGTATGTTATATATTGTGATAGTCAAAGTGCCATTCACTTGGCAAAAAACCCAGCATTTCACTAAAAAATGAAGCACATTGACTTAAGGTACAATTGGATCCGGCATGTGTTGGAGGAAGGATGATTATCATTGGAAAATATCCATACAGATAAGAACTCTGCTGATATGCTCACAAATATTCTACCAAGAAATAAGCATGACATATGTAGAGGCATGGTAGGACTCGTTGTGACTTGATCTAGGATTTTGCATTCAGCATCAAGTGGGAGAATGTTAAACATGAAGTATAATTAAAAGAAATAATCACATCGACCTCACCGTCCTTAGTCATCCGTCGCCCATGTCACCGACGCCAACCTACTACGCGTCCCAGTGACTCCACTGTGCATTCATGTATTCCACATGACAGAATTGGAGAATTATAGAGCTTCTTCCATCTATAAATGTTTGATCTCTCTTCTACCTGAGTAATCCAAGCCAAGGAAAGGCCCTCCAGTAATGAAAAGCTTGTGTTTTCTGTGTTTTCAGTTTTCCATTCTTGTTTTTGATCTGATGCGTGTCTCTGAATTTGTGAAGTCTTGTGTTGTCTGTGCTCCTCTGCGCCCATCATTATTGCCCTCTTTTATTTTTAAATTACATCAAAACAGAAAATTTTCCCCTCAATGGCAAAATTTATGTTGAGCGCGGTTTTATTATGCAGAGCCAAATGAGATAAATGTACAGTCCCCTTCCTCGCTTCTCACAATTTTCTATGCAGGGAAAGTGAATGTTTACAATGTGCCGATAGATAAGGTAGTGTAGCAGTCTTGCACAAGAAGGATTTTTTGCTCATCTTGTGGATTTTATTATATTTCATTGAAGTCCTTGCAATATCAAATTTGCAGATATTTTTTTGGTAATTTGCATTGAGATGTTTTTTGTTTTGCGGTGGCATTGCAGGCAAAGACCATAAATAAATGGGACTCCCTCATCGTTTGCATTGACGCCCTCTACACCTTCAAATGCCATCCCTCTGTCCTCATCACTTGTAGCGAGTGGCAGTAGAACCCAAATTAATTTGACAATAAAAAGTGGTAAGAGGAACTGTAACTAAATAGTAAAAGCCAATCTAAATACGAATGTTTTCCAATTAATGAAAAATGTAAATTCGACAGCAGTTTGCAATTCTTGTTGCAATGGCACTTCCAACAACTCCAAAATTTTCTATTTAGTGATTTTTAGAGAAGAGAAATGAGAGGTTCCATGAAGGAATGGCTCCTTAATCTCCCCGCTGCAAAATTGATTCATGTTTAAACTCCATGTCACCATATAAAAAATATCAAATTCCTTCTGTCTTGCAAATTCTTTTTATTTTATTAAAAAGAACCCTTCACCTTAATTGGTGGGTTATTGGCGGAAGTTTTAAAATGACAAGTTTTGATGTTGGAAATTGTAATATGAAATTACTTTTATTTGATTGTTGAAGCGGACATTTCACTTATTTGAATGAATAAGGAAAGAATTGAAAGAAAGCATTCTTTGATTGGGAAAAAAGTCTTTGTTCGCTGCATAATATTCGATAAATAATCTAATAACCGAAAACGAATTTAAAAATTTTCTTTATTTTAAATTTTTCCATGTTCTAATCTTGTACTTAATCCATAGTATTAAATATTTGACAAACCATCTATAATTTTTTTAAATTTAATTAAAAATTATAAAATCTCATTATTAAAGTGATGAATTTTTTTAGCGGAGATGGTAATTCTATAGCCTAGGGGAGGTGTAAGTTTGTCAGTTCATCTGTGCCCCTTTAAAATAAAAACAAAAATTAAAAATTATGTTCTAAATAGAAAAATAAGGTCGGCTAAAAAAAATGTGTGAATTAGATGTTTAAATCTTATACTTTTCAAAAATATTTTAACAAAAGATTTAAATAAACTATTTGAAGATTTATGTTAACTAATTTATGTTGATATTTTTTTTCCCGTGGAAAAAGTCATAATTTCCATTAATAAAGATGAAAATTACATTATGTATATGCATAAGCATTACTTTGATCTAGCACTGCCTGTCCAACCAAAAATGAAAGAAAACTGTGCATTCCTCCTCGCAGGGAGTACATGTAGTTCAAAAACACTTATAACTTAAAAGTTTTTGTCCTCTTCTCAGAGGGTAAAGAGTAACCGATGACTATTTACATAAATATAAAAAAGATAACAAAAAAAATATATGTTTATCATCAAAAACTGAGCTAAAACTGTTTCATTTCCGTGCTGCTCTTATAGTGCTTCAAGGTCTACAAATGGCCTGTGATAATGCTGATACACGACCCCGTCCAAGTCTTCACAGATCATCCAAGAGTTGTTGTCCCTGATTGCTGCTTCTTTGGATAGGAAGTCAGCAGAGGTGTTCCACTCCCTGTAAATGTGATGACAAGTGAATGAGTCAAAAATCAAAACAAGTCTATGAATCTCATCCAGTATATGCCTCAAAGTGTAAGCAAAACATGTATATTTTTTGTTGATCCAGTTTATAACCAGCTTTGAGTCACCAAAAAGTTGCAGGTTTGAGCAATGTTTTTGTAAAGCAAAAAGGATAATGTTTTTTGCAGTAATCAGCTCGGCATAGTTGTTGGTTCCCTGGCCTAATCCCATTTGAATTTTGAAAAAATGGGTTTTGGATAAGTATAGAATCGCTCCCCCGCCACAGCCTGTCTCCTGAGCTGAACCATCGAAATAAGCCCAAGGGATTGATTTGTTGATGACCTTTGTCTCAACATTCCTTGTCTGGTTTTTTTGGGACTCTTCGGGGATCATATGATAATCTGCTATGATTCTATTATGAATGGAGGGCCAGTGTGGAACCTTCTGCATGAAAATAATCTCATTCCTGGCTATCCAAATCTCCCAGCAGATTAGCAGAGGTAGGTTCCTTTCCTTTCCAAATGTATCCCTCCACCAAGAGGTCCACGCCTCCTTTACTGTTATCTCGTGCCAGCTGGGCCTAATGGAGAGTGTTGTCCGGATACCATTCCAAAGATCCTGTGCCAAAGGACAACCCAGGAAGAGGTGTTCTGTGTCCTCGTTGCTGCTTCTGTAGAGGTGGCACCAGAACGGTCCAGCGAAAGATCGCTTCATCAGATTTGCCCCTATAGGGACCTTGTTATTTAAGATGGACCATATGAGCAGCTTTGTTCTGGGGGCAACTTTGAGTTTCCAGAGAAGGTTCCATCTTATCTCAGAGTCTGGTGGCTTGAAAGGTTCCATTAGTACCAGGTATCCAATCTTAGGTGCATAGTAACCATGTTTTGCAAAAGCCCATATGAGCTCATCTTCCCCTTCCATGATCCTGATGTGAGCCTCTGTTAGCGCTGTAATGTAGAGGCTCCAAACTTGCTGCCACTGAATGGGAATATTTAGGGCTGCTCCCGATTTCCAGGCCTGCTGTGCTAATGAGGATCGCTCGTTGTCTGCAATTTGACTGAGATGAGAAATCCCCTGTTCTGCTAGATGGAGTCTCAGGTCCTCGGGGAGTTTGTGAGCGTTGCCACACCCCACCCATGGGTCCACTCCTAGATGCACATTTGAGCCTGAGCGAATTCTCCAAGTCAAACCATTCCTTATCAGGTCCTTTGCTTTGTTTACTGCTTTCCAGATGTTGGAGATGTTCCCGTATGTTCGATGATCATGTCGAATCCAATCCAGAGGGTTTATGGGGGTTATATATTTTGAAGTTACAACCTTCATCCAAAGGCTGTCGTTGTTGAGGAGCTGCCAACCCAGTTTTGCCGCTAGCACTTTTGAGAAAAAATCCAGTCGCTTAATCCCCCACCCCCCCCCCCCCCCAACGTTTAGGCAGCGCCAGAGTCTCCCATCTTGTCCAAGAAAAGATTCTACCTGTCTGGTTCCCCTTCCATAAAAATCTGCAGCATATTTTCTGAAGCCTATCCAGGATGCCTCTAGGGATCCATGCTAGGGTCATCTAGTAGACAGGGGTTGCTTCTAGAACCGCTTTAATCAGGATTAGTCTACCGGCTTTGGATAAGTATTTATGGTACCATATATTCAAGCGCTTTTCCACCTTTGTGATAAGCCAAATCCAATCTACAATTTTGTAGCCAAATGGCTTCAGACGGTATCCCAAGTATCTCAGGCCTTCTTCAAACGGATAGGTGACAAAGGGGAATCTCCTGAGCGCGAACAACAACTTGTTTTGAGCACAACCAAGTGCAGACAAGGTTGATTTAGATTCATTTAAAACCATTCCTGTGGCCTTTTGAAAGACCCCCATGACTTGGTGGAGAGCTGTGAGGTCACTTAGACTGCCATCAAGAAATATGAGGACGTCATCCACAAAAAATAGATGAGTCAAGGAAAGGGAATCAGTAACTTTGATACCCTTTAAGCGCCCATTCCTATGCTCTTCATGGATAAATCTGCTGAGGCCCTCCATGACCAGGAGGAACAAAAGTGGAGACAGGGGACATCCTTGTCTGAGTCCCCTTTCTGCATGAAAAAGAGGGGAAGCCGAGCCATTTATTAACACACAGAAGGGAACATCGGTTATGCAGCTCATGATCCATTTGATAAAAGGATAGGGGAAGCCAATATGGGTGAGGAGCATGCGGAGGTATAGCCAGTTGACTCTGTCAAAAGCTTTAGAGAGGTCAATCTTCAGGATCATGCCCTTTGTTTTCTAGTACTGGACTGAATGGAGGAGTTCCTAAGCCGTCCCAATGGCCTCATGGATTTGTCTATTGTGCAAGAAGGCAAATTTCTCTTGGGAGATGTGGAGCGAGAGGACAAGCTTTAAGCGATTAGCAATGATTTTGGCTATAATTTTGTAAATGCAGTTGCAGAGGGATATGGGTCTGAAGCCATCAAAAGAGGAGGGTTTGTCAGATTTTGGTATGAGGGTGATGAAAGTGGCTTTCAAGCTGCCCGGGATCCTTCCTCTCTTTCTACTTTCCTCGATGATTTGCAGGAGGTCCGCCCCCAGTACCTCAAAAAATGTCACATAGAATTCTACGGTCCAGCCATCCGGTCCCGGGCTCTTTTCTTTCTTCAACATTTTTAAAGTATCTTCCAGCTCTCTCATAGATACTTCTCCCTCTAGCTCCTGTTCCATCTCCTGCTCAACAAACCTTGGGAAAAGCTGCACGGTTTTCATCACTTCGGCCAGGGAGGCATGAGGAGGTGCTTTATAAATATTGTGAAAATGTGAGCAAGCTAAGGTAGCCAACTCTCTGAAGGATTTAACCGACCTACCCTCTGAATCCTTAAGTTCCCAGATAGTATTTATGGCCTTTCTACCATTTGCATGTTTATGGAAGAATTTAGTATTATCGTCCCCCTCCTTCAGCCAGATAGCCCTACTACAGAGCCTCTCTGTTTGAAAGAACTTGGGTTCTCTTTTGAAGCGCAACAGTATAGGCCTCTTTCTATTCTTGGGTCCTCATGACACCTCCTGTGTCCTCCTCAAACAAAAGTATGGCCCTCTTTGCCTCCTGGAGGGATAAGTCGTCTGCCTCCTTTTTCTTCCGAGCCCAAGACTTAGATAGGCTCTTTAGTTCCTTCATATTGAGGAGGAAATTCTAAGTTATGTCCCCCAATGCACCAGGAGGGTGTGCCTTCCAGAAGTCTGTCACAAGCTTGATATATTCCAGATCTTGCAGCCAGGTAGAATTGAACTTATAAGGGGCCTTTGGCTTGCTAATGACATCCTGAATCTCTAGGTATATAGGGCGGTGGTCCGACAGCCCACCCGAGCTTACCCATTGTCTAATACAGTGTCCTCCATTGATTAGGCCTTCTTTAGTAAGAAAGTGATCAAGTCTTCTAGCCAAACTTGCTTCCCCCACTCTGTTATTCCTCCAGGTAGGTTGCTTTTTTGTTGAAGGGACATCGACGAGACTGTGGGACTCCAAGAGGTTCTCAAAAAGACCTGTCAAAGCATCCACCTGGGCATGATTGCCCCAGGATTCTGAGTATCCCAGAGAGAAATTGAGATCTCCCCCTATGATAACATTGTCTTGGAGTAGTAGAGACGAGTTGAGGAGAGGTCTCCAAAAAGCCATCTTGTCTTGACAGGGTCCATACACATTGAGGATCCGGAATTCCGATTCTAGGGTTGGGGAGTATATGTCTGCACCCAGAAAGCCTCGGCCTCCCCATACGCTCAAAGTTTTAATAGATCTGTTACAAATGCCCAGGGATAAACCCCCTGATCTACCCGAGGCATCGAGAGAGTGAAAAGACCATCCTGGGAGCCAAGAAGCAAGAAGGGAGGATACAACAGAAGCAGAGCCAAGGGTTTCTTGAAGGAAAATGATGTCGACCTGCTCAGAGGCAAATAAGCGCTTGAGGGCTAGTTTTTTGTCCGGGCTAGCCATCCCACGACAATTAAAAGAGAGGAGCTTCATGGAGGGAAGGGGGGGGGGGGGGGGGGGGCAACGAGGGGCTTGCTCTGCTCTAAGAGCCCAGTTTAAAGTTTTCTGCAACCTCCTCCCCAGCCTGATGCATGGCTTTGGAGAGGTGGGAGGGTCGCCCTCTGGACTTGGGAGGGGGGGTGGAGGCAATGACCTCAAAGCCTATAGAGTCTAACCCTTGAGAGCGCATCCGGGAGTGGAGGGGGTAACAGGGTTTGGGATACTCAGGGTCCAGGAAAGGGGAAAGGGATGCCTCCGAGAGAGAAGGCTGAGGGAAGGAGAACAGGGGGGGGAGGGGCAATAGTGCATTGCTGGACCATGGGGTTCAGATGGGAAGGTCCAGGGGGGGGAAGAGGGGGTGCGCACAATGGAGGATCCGGGGGAACATTTGAACAAAAATGCCTAGAAAGAGAAGGCATAACAGAAGTAACAATGGTAGAAATAACAGAGGAGAGGGGGAGAGAAGGAGGAGAGGGGGAGAGAAGACATACCCGTGGTGTGAGCATCCCCTATGGCCGCCCATGCTCTGGTTAGAGGCAGAGAGGGAGGCTGGAGAGGAGCCTTCCCACGCTTCTTCCTATAGTCTTTCTCGTGATCCTTGTCTGCATCGGTCAGTTCTGGAGGGCACGAAGCTTCCTTGTCGATAGCAGATGGAGGTTCCTCCCATGGAGAACGGTTTTCTTGCATGTTCTCCACCGGTAGTTGCACTCGCTTGTTAACCAGAGGGAAATCTTTGTACACGTGCCCCACTTTATGGCAGCGTCGACATCTGTAAGGGATGCCCTCGTAATCCAGAGGCTGCTTCCGTGTGAAAGACCTCCATTGTATCGTTAAATATTCTTGCAGACCCCCTCGAGTGTCCATATGAACCAGTATCCTCGCAAATGCCATCTTTCCTGTGGACAGATATGACTTGTCTGATTCCATATATGTGCCGATGGAATTCCCTATTCGTCTGAAAATGTCCTCCGACCAAAAATGCAGGGGGAGGCCAGGAAGTCTTACCCAAATCGGCCCGACTCCGAGTTGCTCCGTGTCCGGATCGAAAAGGGGGGACCATCTCTTCAGCAGGACCGGGGCATGTTCAAAATGCCAATACGATGAGAGTACCCAATTCGTGAGGTCAGGCCTGGAGAATCTGAGAGCAAACCAGCCCTTTACGAATGTTTGCACAGTAGGCAGCTCCGCCAAGTGGTTCCCCCAGACCTCCGAAACCCAAGATTTCAGTCGAGCCATTGTGTAGTTGCGTCCCCTTATTCTGTCGACCAGTACCCTATCAGCAAAATCCATGGTCTCTCCCAGCCGAATGTCTTCCTCCAATCTGAGGAATGAGTCCACCTCCTTTGTTCTGAAGCACCGCATCTTCTTTGTTGTCCTCTCCTCAACTGCAGGGTTCCCACGACCTTCTGAGGAGTGCTCCTGGATGGGGGGATTCACTGGGGGAGGGGTTGAAGCAGTGGGGAGACTTTCCGCGAGGGGGGGGATACTAGTGAAACTGCCAGAGGGGGGGGGGAAGTGCACGGCGGGGTCAGAGGAGTCGAGGAAGTTGGAGGGGCATGGGGGGAGGGAGGGTTTACGGAAAAACCAGGGTGAGAAAACTGTCCAGGGGCCAGGGAGGGAGGGTTAGGGTTAAGGCAACCTGTAGCAAACCCTAAGGTCGCCGGGGACGGCGGGGGAGTTGAGAGCGACGGCCAGGCAGGAGGGTCATCCGGCAAGACGAGTTGGTGGTCCAGTGGTCCAGAGAGCGCAGGGAGTCCAGAAATTGTCTCGTGCAAATCCTCGCCAAATGAAATGGTCCCCAACTTAGCAGGTCGCGAGGTAGTCCAGATGGTGTCCTCCACTATTTCCTCTTCCGAATAATCCACCATATCTAGGTCCATTGTTATCCGGGTAAAAACCAACGCCAGCTACCTTGGTAACCGCCAGAGGGAGGAGCAGCAAAGTGACAGAAACCGGCAAGAGAGGCCAGAGGTCAAACAACGATGCCGAAGAGCGGGAACGGGCGATCAGGTAAAAGAAAATGGAGTAAAAACCCCAAAACCACCCATAGTAAAAAGTAAGAGGTCTGCACGTGCGATGATGGGGACGTGTGCAGTGCTGGTACAAACAACTGCACCCTTCTGCTGCGTCCACGAAGCAGCTAGCCATGATCGCCTGCTACCCTAGCCCGGACCTCCATTTCCCGCTCTTATCAATTTATGTTGATATTAATTTCATATATATATATATATATATATAATTAAAAAAATTATTTGGTCTTATATATATTCTATTTAGCATTCAAAAATACAATTTAAACAATGAAAAATAACACATTATATAGTTTGCACATGAAGAAATTTGATCCCTCTCGGCTCATGTTAGATTCATACTTAAGATGGATCTATGTTGGTCTAGCCAAAATTCATTAATTATCTCATGGGAAAGGGATGTATACGTTTTCTCCGTAGAATGTAAATGTTTCTTGTAAATGGTAGTTAATTATATCCATCTTAATCACAGATCTAACATGAGCCCAGAGAGATCAATTTTCTTCAGATGCAAACTTATTTTAGAGTGCAAAAACAATGTGTAATTTTTCATTGTTTTAATTGTATTTTTGAATACTATAGAGATTACATTACTTAAACTTATAAGTCCAAAAATTCTTTCTTGGATTTCAACAAAAAATGGTATACCTAAAAACGGATTAAACTGTAATGAGACCACTTCAAATGTTTTAACCAATAAAACTTAATTTTTTCAATAGCTTTATATGATATATACATAATTTTTTAAAACAATATATAAAATATTTTACATAACATGTGCACTGAGCCATTCTATCAACACACATTTTTTTTTTTATTAATATATTTTTAAGTATATGTAAATATTAATTCATATTAAAATATTGTGTTCATAATCCACATTGGATATTTTATTATATTAGGTCATATGGACAACTAATTAAACATGCATTACATATTATTTTTTATTTTTTATTATAGCAGGCATTTCTTTTATATTTAGAGAATATTTTATTTTTATATGAATAGGGACATGTATCAACTCCAAGTTGAGTACGGGAATTTCTTTTATATTTAGAGAATATTTTATTTTTATATGAATAGGGACATGTATCAACTCCAAGTTGAGCACGGGCACACAGCTTGAGTGGGCGTAATGGTTAAGAGCATGTGTTTCCTCCTAAGAGGTCACAGGTTCAAAACCAAATGGGGGTAGAGTATGTATGCCTTCTAGACTTAGCAGTCAAGAGGTGGGTCCCTTGTCCCACAAACAAGGGGGTCTCATACACAAAATTGGTGTATGGCTTGGCCGTGACCTTACAATTGGATAATAATAATAATAATACTTACACATGGCCCTTATGATTGGATAATAATAATAATAATAATAATAATAATAATACTTACACGTTAGCTTCTAGCGCTTATTGTGAAAAATAGTTTACTTTAGAGTTGATCAATCCAACATGCAATAGGTTCAATGCAAATTGATAGCGGAGCGCGGCGATCCTAGGGATTTTTTGGCTCTGGCTGTTGCCTGAGCCTGCGGCGGTAGGGCCTTCCGCGGGTGGGGGATCTGGTCGCCTTCCAGGCTACCATCATCTGATCTACGCCGGGGCTAGCTGCATCTGGTGGGCTCTGCGGATCCGGGTTTGGAGGTTTTGTGGACCTGTTGCCTGCGGTGAGACTTCCTCTACGGTGACTCGGGTTGTGTGCTGAGCGGCGGAGGTGTTTTTTACCTCTGGTTCTTTGGGCATCTCTGCGCACCAACAGCCCCTCTGACTTGGCAGTTTTAGCGAGGGGTTTTGGCCTCTGAGCTTTTGTGCTGCGCCGCAGAGTGGGGTCAGGGGTTTCGGGCCTGACTTCCTTCATGGGGGTGAGGTGGCTGCCCTAGCCGCCTCTGTCCCCGAACCGACCCGCCTCAGCTCATATTGGGACCTGTTCGGGCTCCATTGCTGTTGCTGGGTTCTTTTTTTTGGTCCTCTGCTTCTACCATTGCAGCTTTGGAGAGTGTTCGTGCCGCTCTTCTATGGCTGTATTTGGTTGTTTCTTTTCTAGCTTCACTGGATAGATGTGTGGATGTCTGCGGTTTTGGTGGAGAGTTGAGGGGATGGGGGTGTGGCCTCCATTTCGTGCCTCTTCCCTCTGGTTGCATCATTTCTGCACATCCCTCTGGAGCTTTCGATTATTTACTGTTTTTATTAGCTTGTTTTGGGTAGGCGTATACTCCTGTTGGGGTTTACATACCCGGTTTTTGAGCTATTGTTTATTTACTGTTTTTAATAGCTTGTTTTGGGTAGGCGTATACTCCTATTGGGGTTTACATACCCTGTTTCTGGATGCCCCCCTGAGGGCTTTTCTTGCATACTTCCCTGAAGTATTGGATATTGTAAGTGGTTTACCCACAATACTGCATATGCGTATCAGCATCAACAACATGTAATTTTCTGAAATTAATGGAAATTACGCGCTCTATTTCTTCGGAAAAAATAAAATAATACTTACACGTTATCTATGGTATATAATTAATTTCATTGTTTTTATTTTTTAAATGTTATTTAATATAGTAGCCTAACCAATGTTATTGTATTCATATATAAATTATGGATATTTATTTATGTTTTATTGTGAAAATTCGTAATTTATAAATAAAAATTGTTATAATACCATAAGCCAATATCATTCCAAAAACCATTAATTTGCAAATAAGATTTGTTATAATATCATAGGCCAATACCATTCCAAAAAACCATAATGCATGTTCGACATTTTTTTATTAATTAATTTAATTAAAAGAGCAGAAAAGGCATAACTACTTTTGAGATAAGTTTAAACCTTTGATTCGTGACTACTACTACATATATTCTAAAATATCATGCATAATTTAAATCCCTACCATCAACATAATAATTATTGATAATTAATTATATGTATACCTACTCCAAAATAGACACAAAATAATTAAATTTGTTAAACACAACCATGGAAAAGATGGGATGTGAAAGATAAAACATGAACATTTCTATTAACAGATATATACATTTATAATACACTCTTGTGACTCTTTGATTCATCTTCCAAGGTCTCTTGGACTCCTTTTGATTGTTCAACTTCCACACCTTAACCCTTAGCGGATTAGGTGTCCAACACTCCCCCCCTTAATCCGTAGGGGTATATACGAGTCCAAGAAGAGAGCTATAATACAAAATACAATCATGCATGACAAGAATAGGCTGAATTTTCTCTCTGAGATGATGGCATAATGTGGGAGAACTTGAGGTCTCAACCGACGGTGGTTTAAGAATGACCACCAACACTAGAACACTTAGTGCAGTTCTTCAAACTCTTCCAAATCTAGTAAGAAGTTGAAATCTTCTGCTAGAGGAAGTGTCCCTAATGCTTTGAAGAGGGGACCTTCAACCTAGAAAAAGGGAGGTCTACAACTTGCAGTGGTTTAAGGAAGGCCACCAACCAAAGGAATGCTTAGTGCGATTCCCGGAACTCTTCCAAATATGGCAAGAAGTTGAAGTCTTCTGCTAGAGGAAGTGCTCCTTAATTCTTTGGAGAGGGAGACCTTCAACCTAGAAAGGGAGGTCTGCAACCTGTGGTAGTTTAAGGAAGACCACCAACCAAAGGCATGCTTAGGAGCTTCTATGTCTATGTCTACAACTCTGAATCTGGGTATGGTTGTCTCTGGCTATAGGCTTAGGCAGCAGGTTTAGGTTGTGGCTCAAGCTCGCTTGATTTATCTTTGAAACTTGTAGATGACCATTACTTCCCCCCTGTCAGATACAAGGTGAGAAGATGAAGAGAACTCAACTGCAAGACTTTTCAATACTCTAGAAGAAATTTTGACATATGACTGAAATATCTTCTTGGTTGTTGAAGCCCATTACCAAGAAGTGATCCATCCAAGGTGAATATTTGTTCTTGTAGGAGGTTTGTTTTTGAAGCATATGTGTGAAGAATGAGTACATTGACCACAATGATTACTCGGGTGAAGATCAAAACAGTGAACCTTCACATGGCCAACTTTGTCACAATGTTGGCATTTGATAGTCTATGGTTGTTGTGGAAGAGGAGCATAATCTGAAACAAGTGAAGATGAACTACCATGAAGAAACCCTACACTTTGAAATTTGATTGGCTTTGAGTAGTCTAGATTATGAAAGGATGCCTCCTTATCATATCCAATACATGTTATTTGCTTGTTGCTAACAAGCTCTTCCCAAGGTATAATAATTGGCTTCGGAAGTGCAAGCTGAATTTCTTCTTTTGCATGCAAATATGCTCTTGCACTAGGCACTGAATGTGAATCAACCTCAACTTTATATTCTTGCTGCTAATGGGAGTCTGTCTCAATCTGGAGCAGTGAATTGTTCTGAACAGAAAACATTGCAACCGATTAAGATTCTTTGGGTTAAATATTTATATGGGTATTAAGTTTTGATCTAGAGAATATTGTTTAAGTTCAAGGCATATAATATAGTCAAATTTATAATAGAAACAAGGAACTTACTAGAAAATTCGTTCTTTAACATGTCTAGACTTTGCAAGGAGTTGAATGAAAAAACTGAGAATGTTCTAAATTGATTTTTGTTACTAAATCAGTGATGTTACAAGGATTCCATTCCATTGAAGTGGAGAAGAAGAAAATCTCTCCTAATTACTTAATGCATTTGGAGATTTACCTTTATAATACACATCATTTTTATTCCATTAACTTAGACACTAAGCTATGAAAAACATACCATTAATTTAATAAGGAAGTTTTTTCTTTTCTTTTCTTTTCCTTTCTTTTTTTTTGGTGAGAATAACATTGATATCCTTTACTTCATAAACAATAGTAACAGTGGATGAATCAAATGAGATGTTAACTTTTAAGATATCCAATTTAGGAGCTTAGATGTAAAAGCTACCTTAAATGAAGGGAAGTGGGTTATGTATATGGAACTGGCATGGAAATTTAATGGTTCTCTCTCAGCATGGCATCCAGCTTAGGAGTTATATCATGATTGTGAAAGGTAACCAATATAAATCCATATTAAGCACAAATCTATGTCGAGTGCAAACCTCTTTTAAAGTGTAAAATTTGGGAAAAAAAAATGCATCCCATGCATTGAAACATTTGATCTATTCACTTAAAATGACTTTCTTGTTATTAATATATTTTAAGGATATACCAATGTTACTTAATCCTATATATTAAAATATTTTATTAATGACTCACATTGGAATTTTTTATTATTATAAACATTTTTAAATGTTACATATTAATTTTATATTAAAAAGTGAATGAATGATGCATTTCTCTTATTATTCTTATTAGGAAGTATTTGATATTTTTATTTTTAATTTTAGTTTTCAAATTTTTTATTTGGACATTAAAATTTTTATTGTGTGCAACATTAAAATATTATATTTTAACATTATATATATAAATATATATGAAGTTGATATTGATATAAATTAGTTAGCATAGATTTTCAAATAGTTTATTTAAATCCTATGTAGAAATATTTTTGAAAAATATATAAGGTTTAAACCTTTTGCTCACACTTTTGTTTACTTATAGTTAGTTTATCTTTTTTAAATTTGATATGAAATTTTATTAAACTCTGTTTACTTATAATTAATTTATATATTTTTAAATTGATATGGAATTTTCTTAATCTAAATATTTTATTTATGACTTGAGTGATTGAAATATTTTTACCACATTGGGTTGTAATATCTACCTTATCTTTCTTTTTTCTAAATTGATATGAAATTTTATTATGTCATGTAGTTATTGAAATATTTTATTTATAACTTAGAGTAAGCTAAATATTTCTACCACATTAAGTTGTAATATCAACAATAAAAATTGTGATTATTGATGTTTTATACTTCATTTAAGCATATTCATTTTCTTTTTTAATTATAGTTGATATTGTTTTTCTATTTAAAAAATATTTTATTATTATTCTAAAAAAAGATATTCCATATGGAGCATATAGATGGATTCACATATCATCATCATATTAGACTTTAGAATGCCCAAAATTATAGACAAAGATTCCACAATGTAAAAAAATGGCTATAATAATTTAAATACGTGTAAACTTGCTTGGGATTTGCTTGCTTTTAAAAAAATTCTTTCAAACATTTTTTAAGAGAAATTTTAATTGAAATTTGACAATTGTAATATAGATTTACAAAAATACCTACCAAATAAATTTATATTTTACTTTCACTGTGGGAAAGCGGAGGATGAATTCCTGGCGGGAACACAAAATGTTTAAAAATTGAACACATATCGTACGACAAGACACACGCACTGATTTTATCTTCATCCATTTGCGGGTCCATGTGAGTGGTTTGCATAGGAACGAAGGAATGCATTTTCTTTATTGTGACATGTCTGCTTATTTTCTTTTACATCTTCAACTGTCCAAGTCCTTTCGCTAGCATTTGTGAAATTTTCTAGGGTTTAATTTAATTTAGAGTTGATAACAAAATTTGTATAAATATTGTTTTAATATGCATAAATTAATTAGGATAAAATTTTATTTGTTTTTAAAATTTGCATGGAATTATTGTACCATTTAAAATTTTAAACCATAATCTTAAAATTAATTTAATTTAATTTTAAATGAAATTTATCATTTTAATTTTTCAAAAATATAATATTTATATATTTATAAATATTAATTTTAAATAAACAAAATTATTTATACTCATTATAATTTACAAGTAAAATTCATTTCATAACCTCTCATTGTTTAAAATTCACATATTTCATAACCTTTTAATGCTTAAATCCATGAACTCTGAATTAGAAGGTGGCATTTCTTTCACTATATTATTTAATATGCTTTTCCAAATATTTGACTTAATTGTAAGACGCTTTTTATAGGAAAAATGTAAAAGAAAGGTATAAATTTCATTTTTTATTTTTTTTTTAAATTAATTTAAATTTAAATAAATATTATTTATCATTATTATTATTAGTAAAAAATTAATATAAATATTATAAATTTTACAATAGATAAATGTGGAATTTTTTTTTAAATTTAAATCACCAGATTATTTTTAGATTAATGTCCCACATATTAACTTTAGGTTTGAAGAATTCAAGTTGAAAGGAGTAGATTCACGTTTCAAATAACCATTGCGAAGAGGGAGTATATTAGTAGATGGAACGTTAGACCCAAAATAGAATTTTGTATTTCTTTGTCGAAGTAAAGATGATATAATTTGGTTTAAAAAAAGGTGAAGTTGACTCGACATGTGTGGAATCACATCATTTTCAAAGTGAAAGTAAAGTTGAAGAAATTTGGGAACAAGGTTCTCCTACCTGGCTTGATAATAATGATAATGGATTTTAAATCATAAAAGGATTAGTGAAGTTGAGAATCACATCATTTCAAAGTAAAGGTAAAGAAATTTGAGAACTAGGTTGTCCTACTTGGATGGTAATAATGATAATGGATTTTATATCATAAAAATATTATTCTTACATTGATGATGATAGCGTATAATAAAGTATATTGGCATTTAAAAAAACTACTGTCTATCTTAACATTAATTTTGAATACAAATGTTGATTGGAATGTAATTTGTCTATTTTAACAAAGGTTTTTATTTTGATGTGATTTACTTGTTAATTTTTTTAGTTTAGAGTCATCATATGCCTTGGAAGTGTTTGAATATTTAAATTTATCTTTGATGCACATTTCTCTGCATCGTCCTCTTTTGGATAATAACATTACTTACCATTTCATTGTCATACAATGTAGACATATGGTTGCATTGTAATTATGATCGTCGGCATAGTCCAATGATAAACCATGCGTAGTAATCATTGTTCTTGGCCTAGTCAAATCATGTGCACAACAATGAATATAATTCGGTATAGTCAAATCATGTGCACGAAAGTCAATTATATGATATGCATGGCAGTGAATATAATTGGGTTTAGTACAATCATATGAATGAAAGTGAATATAATGTCATAGTTTAATGAAATTGCTTAATTCAAGTTATAGTGGTTAAGTTTTAAAATTTTAGGTGCCCCAAACGTTTTTGATGGTGCTGAATCTATTTTCTCTATCAAAAACATAATTCAAACACTCTTCCACGAGATTTTTTGAAAAAAAATTTGCCCAGATTTCGGCCACTTTTGGCCGTTCAGGCAATTCCTTTGCCTTCATAGACAACTACAAATATAATTTGGTATAGTCAAATCATGTGCACAACGAGAATATAATTCAGTACAGATCCCACTGTAAAACATGGCAACGCTTATTTACAAGGCTATCGAACCACTGTAGACGACTACAAATATAATCTGGTATAGTCAAATCATGTGCACGGCTAGAATATAATTCGGTACAGATCCGACTATAAAACATGGCAACGCTTATTCACCGGGGTATCGAGCCATAAATATGCGAGGGCAGTATATGCCCACCGCTCGATCATGTAGTGATGGGCATATACTGCACCCGCTCGTTTTGATGTAGTGATGGGCATATACTGCACCCGCTCGTTTCGATGCAGTGGTGGGCATATACTGCCCGACATATTTAAGGCTCAATAGCCTTGGATATATTGGTTGTCATAAAACATGGCAACTAATATTTACAAGTCTATTGAGTTTTTAATGCACCCTTTAAGACACAGTATACATAATATGGGTATCCACATTATTTTTTGTTGGAATTTGACGGGCAAAATCCCCCGTCACATGGCATTTTGGTCGTGTTTGATGTTTAAAAATTTAGCATAGCCGTCTTGTTGTGTTATTTAATTTACAAAACGTAATTTTGATGGGTTATTATTTTCTGAAAACATTCTTAATATTGTATATCAAGTTGTGTTTCATTTGGACTGAGGCATCTCATGGTGTCACATCCATCCATTTATTCACCGAGTATGGAGTAAGACTACAAGTAGGCGGACACCAATGTTGTTTATCCTTGTGCCTCTCTCGTCTGCTAAAATGTGCGATCGAAATTGATTTGACAGATTACATTGGAGAATTTATGATCTTCAACTAATGTATCAATGACAAGGAAAATTTTAGGGGCTAATATTCGCAAGTGGGCTAATTTTCTATACTTTTTCCAAAACAAATATTCGCCAATTTCTATTTTTTTCTAAAATTAATTTGCCCAAGTTTTATAGTTTGAAATTATTTTACCTTAAAAATCACCAATATCCTATATAGACTAATATAATATAATCAAAATTTTAGATATTTAAAAAAAAAATATTATCTAAAATTTTAGAAATTTTCTATTATAGATTACTAAGATTCACCAATGTTTCGTAACTTTCAAATAGATATCCATCCTTAAAATTTTCCTTCATCAATGGAGCACTGTCAGTGAAATTGACTTATTTATTTCGAAATCATGCTTGAATGTGCCCAACTCTGTAATATTCTTTAAAGAAATGCGTAGGGGACAACTTATAGTGACTCCACATGGAGAGCACCAGATCATGGATGGGACGTGCAATTGAAGAATCACATGTGAACCAAAATTTTTGTGTCTTGTAAAATCAGGGCCTCCTCCATCGATTTGTGCTACGCTAAAATCATTGCACTCCATGAGGGCTTACTTGTTTGGTTGTGCAACCTTGGAGGCAATCTCCTCAATCTTAGCGTGGCCTTAATATCTTTGTGGTTGGATGGAGGCCATTAAACCATTAAAAAATTTGTTTAATTTGCTTTGCGTATATTCTTTTTTGTCTGTTAAAATTATGTAGAGCGTTAATGCAAGTGGGTGAATTTTTTATTTTGAAAATTTTACTATACAATAAAATTCCAAAACAAAATTCTGTTAAAATTATATAGAGCGTTAACGCTAGTGGGTTTTAGAGAATTCCATAATGTTGGCCCACATTGCAACCTTTACAAAATGGCGAGTGGAAAATAAGTCACAGGCGGATGAATTTTCCAAACAAAACTTAGATACTTCATTTTTTTTTTTTTGGGTAGTGTATGTAGTTATTTTTCACTAGCTTGTGAGTTATTTTCCAAGGGTCGTTATCATTCTACAACAAATCATTATATAATATGAATATTGCTTTTACTTTGTTTTATGACATATTTTAGTGTAAAATTATCTACTATCATTCTGTTCTACTCTGCCTCAAAACTTTATTCTTGAAGGGCAAAATTTTAAAAATAATGTTTATTGATGGGAAGTATAAAGATCCAAAACGTTAAAAAAAAATTGTTTGATGGGTAAAGAGGAATCCAAATTCCAACCCTAGGCGGACTTGATTTGATTTCTCTTGTGCATTCAATGTCACTCTGTCCTCGGGATTTCAAACTAAGTACTCCTACTTGAAAATTTTGAAATGAAATTATAACGCTATTTTCATGGTACGATTTTCTTTCTTGATTTTCTTGGTACCTGACATCGACATTTTTTGTTATTTCAGAGATGGCCACCTCCACCCTCTATGTTACATTCTTGATGTTTTTCGTCACCTTCTTGGTAATGAATATTTTCGCACCTTATGTCTTGATGTTTTTCTTCACCTTTTTGGTAATGAATCTTTTCGCATCTTATGCCAGTGTGCAGGTTCTCACCCCTACTCCCATCTCTGATAGTAAGATCTTGCCTTTCCATTTTATTTAAACTAGTATATATCCATCTTAAGCACGGATCTAACATGAGCCCAAAGATCAATTTTCTTCAGATCCAAACTTATTTTAGAGTGCAAAAACAATGTGTAATTTTTCATTGTTTAAATTGTATTTTTGAATGCTATAGAGATTACATTACTTAAACTTATACGTCCAAAAATTCTTTCTTGAATTTCGACAAAAAATGGTATACCTAAAAAAGGATTAAACTGTAATGAGACTACTTCAAATGTTTTAACCAGTAAAACTTTTTTTTTTCAATAGCTTTATAAGATATATACACAATTTTTTAAAACAATATATAAAATATTTTACATAACATGTGCATTGAGCCATTTTATCAGCACATTAAAATGTTTTTTTTATTAATATATTTTTAAGTATGCGTCAATATTAATTCATATTAAAATATTTTGGTCATAACCTACATTGGATATTTTATTATATTAGGTCATATGGACAACTAATTAAATATGCATTACATATTATTTTTTCTTTTTTATTATTATAGAAGGCATTTATTTTATATTTAGAGCATATTTTATTTTTATATTAATAGGGACACGTGTGAGCTACAAGTTGAGCACGGACATACTTACATATTGCCTTCACTCTGGGTTGTAGAACCAGCATAGATCCATCTTAAGCACGGATCTAACACGAGCCCAGAGAAATCAATTTTCTTCAAATGCAAACTTATTTTAGGGTGCAAAAACAATGTGTAATTTTTCATTGTTTAAACTGTATTTTTGAATGCTATGGAGATTACATTACTTAAACTTATAAGTCCAAAAATTCTTTATTAGATTTCGACAAAAAATGGTATACCTAAAAAATGATTAAACTATAGTGAGACCACTTCAAATGTTTTAACCAATAAAACTTTTTTTTTTCAATAGATTTATAAGATATATACATAGTTTTTTAAAACAATGTATAAAATATTTTACATAACATGTTCACTGAGCCATTTTATCACCACACATTAAAATGTTTTTTTTATTAATATATTTTTAAGTATACGTCAATATTAATTCATATTAAAATATTTTGTTCATGACCCACATTGGATATTTTATTATATTAGGTCATATGGACAACTAATTAAACATGCATTACATATTATTTTTTCTTCTTTATTATAGAAGGCATTTCTTTTATATTTAGAGAATATTTTATTTTTATATTAATAGGGACAATATCAACTCCAAGTTGAGCACAGACATACTTACACACCACCTTCACATTGGGTTGTAGAACCAACATAGATCCATCTTAAGCACAGATCTAACATGAGCCTAAAGAGATCAATTTTCTTCAAATGCAAACTTCTTTTAGAGTGCAAAAACAATGTGTAATTTTTCATTGTTTAAATCGTATTTTTGAATGCTATAGAGATTACATTAATTAAACTTACAAGTCCAAAAATTCTTTATTGGATTTCGACAAAAAAAAGGTATACCTAAAAAGGATTAAACTGTAACGAGACCACTTCAAATGTTTTAACCAATAAAACTTATTTTTTTCAACTAAGATTTATATGATATATAAATATTCTTTTAAAACAATATATAAAATATTTTACGTAACATGTGCACTAAGCCATTTTATCAGCACACACTAAAATGTTTTTTCTTTGTTAATATATTTTTAAGTATATGTTAATATTAATTCATATTAAAATATTTTGTTCTTAACCCACATTGGATATTTTATTATATTAGGTCATATGGACAACTAATTAAAAATGAATTACAGTTTGAGTGGGCCTAATGGTTAAGAGCATGTGTTTCCTCTTAAGAGGTCATAGGTTCAAAACCAGAGGGGGGCAAAGTATGTATGCCTTCATAGACATAGCAGTAAAATCGGTGTGCGGAGGTGGGTCCCTTGTCCCACAAACAAAGGGGTCTCATACAACAATTTGATGTCTGGCTTGGCTGTGACCTTAAACTGGATAATAATTATTTTTTCTTTTTTATTATAGCAGGCATTTCTTTTATATTTGGAGAATATTTTATTTTCATATTAATAGGGACACGTGTCAACTCCAAGTTGAGCATTGACATACTTACACATCGCCCTCACACTAGGTTGTAGAATGAGCCTCTCGGCTCAACAAATGTGGGTCTTTTCTGGATCTTTGAATACTTTAACTAACAACGATAAGGGAAAACAACCCTCGAAAAAATTGTGGGAAAATCTCGCAACATGGGAAAAGAAAAACAATATCACAGGTAATGTTTGATTCTACTCAATGGGATTTTAAAGAAAAATAACGATTTTCCAGTAGGAATTGTTTCCCAAATTTAGTATCGAAAATATAACTCCACACCTGTTAGATTTTGGAATCCATAGTGGCCTATATGTTTCATAGGTACATGTGTAAAATTAAACTTATGAACTGATTATGAAACGATTTTGTTATAGTAAAATTTGAATATCTAAACTTATTGTTCAATTATTGACACACTCCTTATTACATTCAAATAAAGGGAGAGCTGCTTGGTTGGTTTAGGATTTGATTTATCAGAATGACAATAAATTAAATATTGTTTGTTAATGTGAAGCCGAAATAAAATAACAAAATATCAGCGTCGACCTCACCGTCCTCAGTCGTCCACCGCCCACGCCACCGACCCCAAACTATTACATCGTCCCAGTGACTCCACTGTGCAGTCATGTATTCCACATGAAAGAATTGGAGAATTCTAGAGCTTCTTCCATCTATAAATTTGTAATATCTCCTCTTCCTGAGCAATGCAAGCCAAGACAAGGCTCTTATGTAATTAAAATCTTGTGTTTTCTGTGCTTTTGGTTTTCCATTCTTGTTTGTGATCTGTTGTGTGTCTCTGAATTTGTGAAGTCTTGTGTTGTTTGTGGTCCTCTGCACTCCTCTGCGCCCTTCAAATGGTATCATAGCCTTCTTGATATTTTACTTACGCCTGATCTCCCTCTTGATCTCCTCATCGGAAGAATCCCATCTGGCAACGTCCACCACTAGCATTGTCTACGAGTTGTTCATGATATGAACCACTACCATCGCATGAATGTGGCTGCAAACCATTGTGCAATAAAATTGAATTTTATATGTTTGCGTTGAGACTGTTTTTGGTCGGCGTCTTGGAATTTTTCATTGGCCAAGGCATCATTAGCATAGTGAGGACTCTCTCTAGTCCCTTTGATTCAGTGACTTCTTTCACACACTGCGACCTCTAGTACCTGCGGCCACTTTCGACACCCACGCTCTTCAAGGAGGGTCGATATATCTTGTCCATGCCACATGATGTCACGACATTGAAGCTCAGTGCTACACCAACAAGCCCTTCTTTGGCAAGGTTTCACTATATGTTGGAGAACTCTGGATGGCAGAGGCGATGACCAGTGGAATGGTATGGGATCGTGTATGTTTATGAGTTGTGGTTGTGGTTGTTTAAATGAAAAACATTAAAAACATTGGGTTGGAAGTAACGAATTTTAATTCATTAATTAATTAATTAAAAAGAAGAGGTGTTCCTTTGTTAAAAGAGAGGTGTAAAAAAAGGGAGGTGCTCCTTTGTTAAGAGAGATGGATTTTTATTTTAAAAGGGAGGTGATCTTTGTTATATGATAAAAAATTTATTAAAGGAGGTGGATTTTGTCTTTTATTTTAAAAGGTGCAATAATTAAAGGTTATTTTGTAAAGTTTTATTTTGTAAGAGGAGTTTGATTTTCTAGGGCATGAATTATATTGACAATGGAGACAACAGTTACAAATGTGGAGAAGTTGAGTAGGGCTAATTTTTCCCTTTGGAAATAACAGATGGAGGATATATTGATTTTGAAGGATCAGTGTTTGTTGATTAAGGGTGTAACAAATAAACCCTCATCGATGACAGATAAGGAATGGAATAATCTAAATAGAAAGATGATTGCAACAATCGGCTAGTATCTAGCAAAGAATGTGTATTTCAATGTGTCCAGAGAAAATACGATAAAAGGATTATAGAAGAAGCTCCATGATCTATATGAGAAGAACATGGCATCAAACAAAGTGTTCTTGATGAAGAAGCTTTACAATAGCAATATGAAGGAGGGCGCTTCAGTTGTTGAGCATTTGAATGAATTTAATATTCTTACTAGTCAACTTTCCTCTGTTAAAATCATTCTAGATGATGAAATTAGAGCCATTTTGTTAATGTGTTCTATGCCATACAGCTGGGAAAATTTAATTGTAGCTATGAGTACTTCAACGCCTGCAGGGACATTGAAGTTTGATGATGTCAGTAGGAGTTTAATGAATGAGGAAATGTGATGCAAGTCAATTGCAGAAAACCAAGGAGGAGAAGCTCTAGCTCTAGGTGATCGTGGTAGGAGAATTGATAGAGGCCGACAAGGGCGATCAAGATCGAGAGGCCAATCAAAATCAAGGAGAGGAAAGATCATTTGCTTTCATTGTCACAAGCCCAGGAACATGAAGAAAGTATGTTGAGTCTGGAAGAAAGGACAAAAGCATCAGAGACCAGCCAGTACAAATCACAAGTCATCCAACACAAATGAAGGTGGGACTACTGATGTAGCCAGAGATGGTGATGTGTTGTTTACTATTTCAGTAGAGGATCCATGTTTATATACATATAGCAGTTGCTTTGATTGGATCCTTGACTCTGGGGCATCTCACCATGTAACCCCATGCAAAGATAATTTTGTTGCATATAATCCTGGTGATTATGGTAGAGTGCATTTGGGGAATAATCATTTTTGTAATATTGTTGGAGTGGGAGATGTCGAGATCAAGATGAAGGATGGACAAGATATATTGTTGAAACAGGTCAGGCATGTACTAGAAATGTGCATGATTTTGATCTCTATGGGACAATTGGATGATGAAGGCTATTCCACAAGCTTTGGAAAAGGAGGCTGGAAAATTAGCAGAGGATCATTGGTCATGGCTAGAGAACCCAAGACATGAACATTATATACATTGAAGGAAATGATAGGAAAATTAGATTTGGTTGTTGTCACAAAGGAAGGAAATTCAGTAAGTTTGTGGCATAAGCACTTGGGTCACATGATCGATAAGGGCTTAAAAATCCTTGATGGTAAAAATTTATTTCTAGATTTGAAATCCTACAATCTCGATCTTTGTGAGCATTGTATATATGGTAGACAAAGAAGGGTTTCATTCCTTAGAGGCTTCCATGACAGAAATAAAAATTTGTTAGAATTGAAACACTCATATGTGTTTGGTCTTGTTAACATCAAGTCATTAGGAGGAGAATCATATTTTGTAACAATTATAGATGATGCATCCAGGAAGATTTGGGCCTACCCTATGAAAAGTAAAAGTGAAGTATTTCAAATATTTAAAAAATTCCATGTTGTTGTTGAAAGAGAAACTAACAAGTTGCTCAAGTGCTTGAGAATAGATAATGGTGGAGAATATTTCTCAAATGAAGTCAAGGAATATTGTAACAGGTTTGGCATAATTCATGAGACGACTATGCCTAGTACTCCTCAACAGAATGGTGTCACAGAAAGGATGAATCACACCATTATGGAAAAGGTGAGAAGTATGTTGTCCAAATCTGGTTTGGAGAAGCATTTTTTGGCAGAAGTTGTAAGGATAGCTTGCTATCTTATAGATCAATCTCCAAGTACAGCCTTGGATGGCAGCATCCCTGAAGAAGTTTGGACTAGTAACAAGTTGAATTATTCTCATTTGAAAATATTTGGATGTGAAGAATTTGTACATATTCCAAAAGAAAATAGGACTAAGCTAGATGGTAAATCTATGAAATGCATTTTTCTAGGATATGTGGATGAAGAATTTGGTTATCATCTATGGGATCCAATCAAACATAAAATTATTAGAAGTAGAGATGTTATATTTAATGAGTCAGAAATGTTTAAGAGGATGCTAGGTGAGGTGCAGGTCAAGAAAGGTATTGACATGTTTGAAGATCAGTAGGAAGACATCCCACCAATGAAAGAAAATGAACAGTAAATTGTGGAGCGGGAAGGACAACAAGTGGAAAATGATGAACACCAATAATAAGGAATCTTGCATAAATCTTTATAGGAGATTCAACCTGATAATGCACCACCATAGTTGGTTCGCATATCTTCTAGGCCTCATAAGCATTCACAAAGGTATCCTCCTTCAAACTATATACTATTGACTGATGAAGGTGAGCCTAATTGTTTTCAAGAGGCTTGTAAAGTTGAGCACAGTAAAGAATGGAAGAAAGTGATGGAGGAAGAAATGAACTCTTTGTTGGAAAAAAAAACTTGGGAGTTGGTAAAGCTCCCAAAAGGTAGAAAGGCTCTACAAAAAAAATGGAGTTTACAGGATTAAGCACGAAGGTGATGAAAAGAATGAGAGGTATAAAGCAAGGTTGGTGGTGAAAGGATTTGCCCAAAAGGAATTCAATGAATTTTTATCACATGTTGTTAAGATGTCATCCATTAGATTCATTCTTGGTCTTGTTGCTACTTTAGACTTAGAATGTGAACAGTTAGATGTAAAAACTACTTTACTTCATGGAGAATTGGAGGAAGAAAATTATATGGAGAAGCCAGAAGGCTTCATAGAAAAAGGAAAAGAAGACCTTGTTTGCATGTTGAAGAAGCCTCTATGGGTTGAAACAAGCACCTCGACAATGGTACAAGAAATTTGATTCATTCATGTTGGAACATGGTTTTCACAGGCTCGAAGCTGACCATTGTGCCTATATTAAGAGGTGTGATCAAGGAAAGTATATCATATTATTGTTATATGTGGATGACATGTTGATTTTTGGGGATGATAAGAATTGATCAATAGGTTGAAGAAATATTTGGGCATTAAATTTGTAATGAAGGATTTGGGTCGAGTACAACAGATATTGGGCATGAGGATCATGTGTGACAGGAAAAACAAAAGGTTGTGGTTGTTACAAGAAAAATATATCAAGAAGGTGCTTGATAGGTTTAATATGAAGGATTCCAATCTATTTGGTACACCCCTTGCAACTCACTTCAAGCTAAGTACTAAGTTATGTCTTAGTGATGACAAGGTGAAGGATGAGATGAGCAAGATTCCTTATGCTTCAGTTGTTGGCAGCTTGATGTATGCCACGGTATGTACATGAGCAAACATTTCATATTCAATGGGAGTAGTGAGAAGGTTCCTTGCCAATCCAGGAAAAAAACATTGGAAAGAAGTAAAATGGATTTTGAGGTATCCCAAGGGTACTAGTCATTATTATTTATGTTTTAGTCATAATGAGATTGTGCTTGAAGGATTCACATATGTAGATATGGCTGGAGATATCGACACAAGAAATTCCACTACAAGTTATTTGTGCACATTTGCAAGTGCAGCAGTGTATTGGGTGTCAAGGCTACAAAGAATAGTATCTCTCTCTATAATAGAGGCAGAGTACATAGCTACAATAGAGGCTTGTAAAGAGATGTTGCGGATGTAACAATTTCTAGGAGAGATAGGTATAAAGAAGGACAAGTATGTGATATATTTTGATAGTCATAGTGTCATTCACTTGGTGAAAAACCCAACATTTCACTAAAAAATGAAGCACATTGACTTAAGGTACCACTGGATCCAGGATGGGTTGGAGGAAGGACAATTATCCTTGGAAAAGATCCATACAAATAAGAACCCTACTGATATGCTCACAAAGATTCTACCAAGAAATAAATATGAGATATGTAGAGGCATGGTAGGACTCAGTGTGACTTGATTCGAGATTCTTCATTCGGCTTCAAGTGGGAGAATGTTAAATGTGAAGTCAAATTAAAAAAAAATTGGCACCAACCTCACCGTCCTCAGTCATTCGCTACCCATGCCACCGACACCAACCTACTACGTCGTCCCAGTGACTCCACTGTGCAGTCATGTATTCCACATGATAGAATTGGAGAATTCTAGAGCTTCTTCCATCTATAAATTTGTAATCTCTCCTCTGCCTGAGAAATGCAAGCCAAGGCAAGGCCCTCCAGTAATGAAAAGCTTGTGTTTTCTGTGTTTTCGGTTTTCCATTCTTGTTTGTGATATGTTGCGTGTCTTTGAATTTGTGAAGTCTTGTGTTGTTTGTGCTCCTCTACACCCATCATTGTTTCCCTCTTTTATTTTTAAATTACATGAAATAGAAAAATTTCCCCTCAATAGCAGAATTTTTGTTGAGCATGGTTTTATTATGTAGAGCCGAATGAGATAAATGTACAGTCCCCTTCCTTGCTTCTCACAATTTTCTATGCAGGTAAAGTGAATGTTTACAATGTACCAGCATATAAGGTAGTGTAGTGGTCTTGCACAAGAATTATTTTGTGCTTATCTTGTGGATTTTATTATATTTCATTGGAGTCCTAGTAATATCAAATTTGCAGAGATTTTTTTCGTAATTTGCATTGACATGTTTTTTGTGTTGCAGTGGCGATGCAGGCAAAAGCCATAATGGCGATGGCTTGCGGAATAAATGGGACTCCCTCATCTTCTACGTCGATGCCCTCTACACCTTCAACTCCCATCGCTCCCTCCTCATCACCTTTAGCGAGTGGCAGCAGAACCCAAATTACTCTGACGATAAAAAGCAGTAAGAGGATTAACTGTAACTAAATACTAAAAGCCAATCTAATTCGCTTATGAATGTTTTCCAAATCATGGGAAATGTAAATTTAACAGTGGTTTGCAATTTTTGCTGCAGTGGCCGGTAGGGCACACCAGCCGACGACACCCACCCCCACGGCCCATTCACCCGGGGTGAGGGTCGATTATGAGAGAAGGCCCTCACCCTTAGGGAGCCGGCCCATAGGGGTGCATGCCACCAGCGGGCGTGCCCGACCGTGGGCTTGCCCGCCCGCGGCAGAACGTCCCCCGGGTAGACCAGGGGGCCGATTCTGAGAATCGGCTCCTTAGCCTACAAGTGGGGCGCTCTGCCCCGGCTAGACACGCCCACAATCGGGAAGCCTGACATAGTGGCCTCTTGCCTCCCAGGGGGCTATCGGGTAAGCTTGGCTCATGTCAATTTTTAATTTCTAAAATAAATCTAAATTTCATTAATAAAAAGTTAAATATTATTTTACTGGAATTTTTTTTTTGTTTTTTGTTTTTTTTTTTTTTTTGGTTCTGGTATTTTACACAAAGAGAACAACCCAACTGACACATAACTGCTAGTAAACCTATGGGAGTTTAATACTTGCACTCAGCAAAAGGGAAACTAACCTTTCAAATGCGATAATCTTCCGTTGAATATGTTGTCGATAACAATGTAGCTGCTCCACAAAATCGCTCCATGTCTTTTAACGAACCTCGAAAAGCCTTGATGTGATGTGAGGAATAGTGATAATGAAATTTATGATATAGCAGAAATTGTGGAATCATTTTACCGCATGTTGAATGTGGTATTAATTTGTTTTTATAGAAACTTTAACATATAAATCGTATTGTGGCGATATAGTAATTTATGATAAAGTGAACATTACGGAATTGTTTTACCGCATGGTGAATGTGGTATTATTTTATTTTTTTTATAAAAACTTAACATATAAATCGTGTTATGGTGATATAGTAATTTATTTTAAATGTGTGATAGAAGATATAATAAAATTTAAAAAAAATATTCAATTGTCTAGTAAATGTTATATAGTTTAAGTAAAAAATTAATTTAGGTAAAAGATTTAGTTTACAATTTTAATTTAAATATTTAGTTTAAAAGATTAATTTCATAAGAAAATTTTAGTTAAAATTTTTCAATAAATTGTAGAAGAAAATTTTGGAGGGAAATACATGAAATGAAATTTTTTGGAGGGAAAATTTTTGGTGAAAAATTTTAGAGGGAAGCTTTGGAGGGAAATTTTCATTCTTTAAGCTATATATTATCATTAAGAGAGAGTGCATTTGTATCATTCAACCTATTCTATTTGAAAGGCATGGATTCTTCTGATAGTGAAGTTTCGCTTTGTGAAGCATCAACATCTTCGTCGCGTAACAACTCTATTCATATTGATGAATATAACGAAAATTCTTTCACTATGAATAGAGAGTCAAATCTTCCACTTAGTCCTAATCCTAAGGAATATGAGAGCAACACTGATGAACGGAAGGATGAAGAATTTCGAACAAATAAAGAGTTGTGGTTTCCACTTAGCCCTAATCCTATGGACTATGAGAGTAGCAGTGATGAAGAATTTCAAATAAATAAAAATTCACAGTTTCCACTTAGCCCTAATCCTATGGCCTATGAGGGAAATAGAGATGAAGAGCATGATGAAGAATTTTAAATAAATAGAGAGTCACAGTTTCCACTTAGTCCTAATCCTATGGACTATGAGAGCAACAGTGATGAAGGCCGGGATGAAGAATTTCCAATAAATCGAGAGTCACAGTTTCCACTTAGTCCTAATCCTATGGACTATGAGAGCAACAGTGATGAAGGCCAGGATGAAGAATTTTCAATGAATAGAGAGTCACATTTTCCACTAAGTCCTAATTCTATGGACTATGAGAGCAACAGTGATGAAGGCCAAGATGAAGAATTTCCAATAAATCGAGAGTCACAGTTTCCACTTAGTCCTAATCCTGTGGACTATGAGAGCAGCAGTGATGAAGGCCAAGATGAAGAATTTCCAATAAATCGAGAGTCATAGATTCCACTTAGTCCTAATCCTATGGACTATGAGAGCAACAGTGATGAAGGCCACGATGAAGAATTTCCAATAAATCGAGAGTCACATTTTCCACTTAGTCCTAATCCTAAAGACTATGAGAGCAGTAGTGACGAAGGGCGAGATGATGAATTTTGAGTAAAAAGAGAGTCACATTTTCCACCTAGTCCTAATCCTAAGGACTATGAGAGTAGTAGTGACGAAGGGCAGGATGAAGCACTTAGTCCTAATCCTAAGGACTATGGGAGCAGCAATGACGAAGGGCAGGATGAATAACTTAGTCCTAACTCTAAGGACTATGAGAGCAGTAGTGACGAAGGGCAGGATGAATAATTTCCAGTAAGTAAAGAGTCACATTTTCCACGTAGTCCTATTCCTATGGACTATGAGAGCAGCAATGACAATGCACATGATGAAGAATATCCAATAATCATCGAGTAAAATTTTCCATTTAGTCCTAATTTGAAGGACTATGAGGGTAGCACTGATGAAGGGAAAGATGAAGAATATCCTCCAAGTCAGTATTTCAAAATCACAAATGATCATAGTGAGGATAATATTCCTCATAATGATGATGAAAATGCTTATAAAGATGATGATTCAATGATGGAGACGTTGCCAGCAAATATTGTATCGAGGAGTAGGAGCAAAAATTTTCGTATCAATCCAAGATGTTCTTGTTATACAAGGGGTAGAGAAGGATATCTCATGAGAAGAAGTTCTATCATTCCTCTCATTTCAAGTGAATGTTGTAAAAAGGATTGCTTGAAACATATGGATTCAAGTTTGCATTAAAGAAAAAGAAGAGATATTTTTCAATGAATAGAAGCATGCAAAATTCATATTTAGTAGGGTGCATGCAATCTACATTATCAGGTTATGATTATCATATTGGGTCTTTATTTATCTGTAGAAATACTTTCAAAATGTTTCATTCAATGGGTAATTTTCGTCTGTCAAGAATCCAACAAACTTTGGAAAAGGATCCCACATTTTATTCAGAAGTACGTCATAAACGACAGTTCGGGCCATTATCAAATAATGCAATGTCATTGATGAAAGACTTCTTTTCAAAGCATGGAGAGTGTATGCAAAATAGAGAGACAATACATATTCGAGATAATTTCTCAAGACGATAAATCTACAACTTATACAAAGAATATGCAAAAGGTGTTAGAGGAAATGGTCAATTTATTACATATCAATATTTTGTGAAGATATGGAAGAAAGAATTCAACAATGTTCGTATTCCTAAGAAGACAAGGATGGGGATTTGCAGTACATGTGCTTCTCTTAAATAAAAAAGGGATAAATGTGAAGGGGCAGAAAGAGGTAAGCATTCATAACATTAATTTTTAAAATTGTATAGTCATCAACTATGAAAACATATTTATTAATGACTTTCTTTTATGTTGTGTAGATTCCATTGTCAAAGCGCTTCAAGAGCATCGTGAAAAACAAACAAGTGAAAGGAAAAAATTGTACAAGCATCGAAATAAGTGTTATGATAATCCAAATAAATATTTGGGTTTGATAATTGATGGTATGGACTAGAAGAAAACACTTCTACCACATTTTGTTCGCACACCCAAAAATTTACAGGAGGAAAATTTTATTCAGTATCACTTGGTCAGTTGTATGGTCTTCAATGGGAAAATGTTGCCAAGGGTATACTTCACAGCTCCAAATATTCATAATGATGAAAATATGACAATAACCATAATTCATGATGTGCTTTCTCATTGGTCTGGTAATCTTCCTAAAGTTTTATATCTACAATTGGACAACACTTGTCGTGAAAACAAAAATTAGATTTTTTTTTGGATATATAACATGCTTGTTGAATTGAGAATTTTTCATAAGGTAAAGGTTGGTTTCCTTCTTGTTGGGCACACTCATGACCATATTGATCAGATGTTCAATCATTTTTCAGTCACATTGAGGAGGAAGGATGTTGGGAGCTTGCCATCATTAATTGAATGTATTAAGAAATCATACATGCCAGAGCCTATTTTTGATGTGTTGGAAGAAACTGTTGACATGCGAAGGTTTATTCTGGGATCGCATGGTGAGGATAAATGCATTGAACAACTTAATGACATTAGCTTCCAACATCAATTTCGTATCAAAAAAATTGATGGGAAAACACTAATATGGGGCAAGAAGTATTCAACCACTGCAAAATGGGTGTCATCATCAGGTTTGGCATTTTTGAAATTCATTCCAGATCATCCAATATTTGCGTCAAATATATTGTTATTACAATCAGTTGCTGAAGTTCATAATGCACGCAAGAAGAATAAAGATATAAATTATTTTGATTGCCTGGAAGAAATTAAAAAATGTATTAGATATACATATGAGTACTTTGATATTGCTGATTCAATTTGGTGGGAGTATTTTTTCAATAATCAAAGTGATATCATTTCAAGAACAACAAATGAAGATATACCTTTGAAAACTCCATTTATTTGGCCACAAAATGTGTCAAATGAACATGAGGAAAGAAACATTGTTGAACAACAACAATCTCAAGGTATTATTAATTCTTCACAAGTAGAGGAAAGAGAAATGTATATTGGTTCCAGAATATCTCATGCAAAACGTGAATCCATGGAATATCTTTACAGGGGTTCAATATAGGATATTAAGGAGGGTTGCATGATCGCAGTGCTAGCAGATGGAGATGCCAATTGCTATACATTATGGGTTACTAAGGTTATAAAGGTCATTACAGAAAATGAAGATGTTGCAGGTGTTGAAGTACATTGGTATGCCACAAATACACACTCATTCAATGGTGTGTACAAGCCAAAGATGGTAGTTGATAAAAAAATTGGTAGAAAGACAAAAAAAAGGGGTACAAATATAAATCTTCACCACACAGACCTCTTAAAATTGGAGGATGTTGACATACTTGTTTATGACTTCAGTTTAAAAAAGAGAGGAATTATTCACTTCAAGACGATAGAGATTTTGAAGAGGTTGTTACTAGAAGAAATAGTGTTGAGATGGGAGTCTGCTGAAACCAGTCGTAGATCCAGTAGAATCTTGAAACCTGAAATGGTGGGTATGCCTGTGGACTCAGATGGGGCACTAGTTGATGAAAGAGAAGAATATGGAGCATCTTCATCTTCATCTAGTCATTCATTTGAAGATCTGAATTATGATGGTGTGCAAGAAAATATGAGTGATTTTGAATAATTGTCTAAGACTGTTTATATAACTGATGTTTTCATCGTATGTTGAAATAAAAATATTGATTTCCATATGATGTTAAATGAAGTTATGAGCCATTTTTATGTTTTTTGGATTATATGTTTTAATTATTATGAGTTTTATTGTTTAGAATATCTACAATGCAACAATAATTTAGATATATAATTTATGTTTCATTCAATCTACAATTATTGACATTTTGATTAATTTAGTCATGTAATTTGTTCATAATGTCATGGTTTAAATGTGTTGAAAACTTAGAGTTTTTTAATTCTATGGTTGAAAATTTTCCAATTTTTTTTTATCTTTAATGTTATGGTTGAAAACAATTAGAATTTTAGCGATCTTTAGTGTCATGTTATTATATGTTTAACAACATGGATGAAAACTGATGGAATTTTAATGTGTTTTGGATCCCATTATTTTATCTTTATCGTCATTACTAAAAAATGTTGAAATTATACCTGGGAAAGAAAAATGTTATTCTACCAAAAACATTAGTGTGTTTTTTTCATTTATTTTGCACAAAACCAATTGGTTTTTGCACAAAAAAATTTGGTTTCACTGCCATTTTTTAAATATGTTGAAAATTAACCCTAAAAAAAACATCATTCCAGAATACACACTTTTCGTTTTTAGCATTGTTTTTCATGTTTTTTTGGGGTTTTTTTTGCTAGAGTTCCCATTTTGAGTTTATAGTTCTCGTTTCAAAGTTTACGTTGTTAGTTGCATGTATGTTTTCCTCACTAGTTTTGGCATGCATGGCATATTCATGTGGTTTATTGGTCATGATCTGTCAGTGGCATGGAGGTTTTCCTGGATTGACAGTGGATCTGCCTAGCCTTGCCATTTCCTAGATAGTCATGGTGTTGTGGGTTCATTTATTTGTTTTTCTGGTTGATTTTCATGTTTCCTTTAGCTTGGGTTGAGTTACTAGTACTAGAGCCTTGGTTGGACAAATGCTCTGGAGCCCTTGGTGGGTTGACTTAGTCCTAGAACCTTGGTTGGACAAATGCTCTGGCACCCAGAGGCAGTGGTGGGTTGAGTTACTAGCCTTGGAGCCTTGGTTGGAACAAATGATCTGGAGCCCTGGAAGGCTTAGGTAGAGACGAATCTAGTGATGGTTTGTGATTTCCAACCATGAGGTGGAATCATTGTTTGATGTGTTGAGGTGGTTTTGCCTCTGGAATCCTTGGATGGTTTTGATTGATGTGTTTTATGAGATCCCACATTCATGCTTGGAATATGGCATGGGGGTGACTGACTGAAGAGAGATTTCGCTCAGCGATGTCTATGGTTAGTTGGTTCATGGAAGTCTTAAACTTGGTTGGCCTTTGCATCATTAATATGAGGCTATTTCTACTTTCTAGTCTTGGAGCCTTTGTTGGAACAAACGGTCTGGATCCCTGGAAGGCTTAGGTAGAGACCAATCAGGTGATGGTTTGTGATTTCCAACTGTGAGGTGGAATCATTGTTTGATGTGTTGAGGTGGTTTTGCCTCTGGAATCCCTGGATGGTTTTGATTGATGTGTTTTATGAGATCCCACATTCATGCTTGGAATATGGCATGCGGGTGATTGACTGAAAAGAGATTTCGCTCAGCGATGTCTATTGTCAGTTGGTTCATGGAAGACTTAAACTTGGTTGGCCTTTGCATCATTAGTATGAGGCTATTTCTCCTTGCTAATTCATCAGTATTATATTGGTTTATATGTGGATTATATGGCTAATGTTTCCTTGATATTTTTGTTGTTATTATACTAGTTATGAGCATGTATTATGATAGTGGCTATGTATGGCTCTCATCATGTTTTTACTTGTAAATGAATGAATAATTTATCAATGGCCTAATAGCTAAAATTGTAGCTAATGTGTTGATGCGTCAATGCTTCTTAGCGATTCTCAGATAAGTATGATACCCCTATGCTCAATTATGTTATTAAGACATGTAGCTTTTATGTTTGTGACATGTTTAATGAAATACCTGTCATGTCTAATAGGGGTCTAGTCCAGCGCTTATCGATGTTTTTGCAAATGTATCATTGTTTTGTTGTGTAAATTCATTTTTGAGCTTGTCATTGAATTCTAGGCAGTGACCTGGGCTCTAGGCCTGAAAAAGTAGCACAGATTCTAGAGTTGCAGGCACAGGTCTGAGGAGAAAATTCCCTGTACGCATGCATACCTAGTTTGTGGGAGTGTCTGGAGCCTCCTAGACGCATGCTTGTCCATATCAAGGGAGCATCTTAGAGTTTAATGGTGGAAGGTATGTATGATGTGTTTTCATCAATTCCATTTCCTTAAGGTGACTTAGGAGGTTGAATCCCATTATAGTGTCCTCTCGTCGCATATTTACCCTCGTTGGCATGTTACTTGGGTAGATGTGAGAGGAGAGTGTTACATATTCCTTATGGTAGAGTCCATGTATCCCCAATTTCTTCCCTTCTAGCCCTTCCTCTTGGTGGCCCACGCCCCTTTAGTGTCATGTTATTATATGTTTAACAACATGGATGAAAACTGATGGAATTTTAATGTGTTTCGGATCCCATTATTTTATCTTTATCGTCATTACTAAAAAATGTTGAAATTATACCTGGGAAAGAAAAATGTTATTCTACCAAAAACATTAGTGTGTTTTTTTCATTTATTTTGCACAAAAACAATTGGTTTTTGCACAAAAAAAATTGGTTTTACTGCCATTTTTTAAATATGTTGAAAATTAACCCTAAAAAAAACATCGTTCCAGAATACACACTTTTCGTTTTTAGCATTGTTTTTCATGTTTTTTTGGGGTTTTTTTCGCTAGAGTTCCCATTTTGAGTTTATAGTTCTCGTTTCAATGTTCACGTTGTTAGTTGCATGTATGTTTTCCTCACTAGTTTTGGCATGCATGGCATATTCATGTGGTTTATTGGTCATGATCTGTCAGTGGCATGGAGGTTTTCCTGGATTGACAGTGGATCTGCCTAGCCTTGCCATTTCCTAGATAGTCATGGTGTTGTGGGTTCATTTATTTGTTTTTCTGGTTGATTTTCATGTTTCCTTTAGCTTGGGTTGAGTTACTAGTACTAGAGCCTTTGTTGGACAAATGCTCTGGAGCCCTTGGTGGGTTGACTTAGTCCTAGAACCTTGGTTGGACAAATGCTCTAGCACCCAGAGGCAGTGGTGGGTTGAGTTACTAGTCTTTGAGCCTTGGTTGGAACAAATGATCTGGAGCCCTGGAAGGCTTAGGTAGAGACGAATCTAGTGATGGTTTGTGATTTCCAACCATGAGGTGGAATCATTGTTTGATGCGTTGAGGTGGTTTTGCCTCTGGAATCCTTGGATGGTTTTGATTGATGTGTTTTATGAGATCCCACATTCATGCTTGGAATATGGCATGGGGATGACTAACTGAAGAGAGATTTCGCTCAACGATGTCTATGGTTAGTTGGTTCATGGAAGTCTTAAACTTGGTTGGCCTTTGCATCATTAATATGAGGTTATTTCTCCTTTCTAGTCTTGGAGCCTTTGTTGGAACAAACGGTCTGGATCCCTGGAAGGCTTAGGTAGAGACCAATCAGGTGATGGTTTGTGATTTCCAACTGTGAGGTGGAATCATTGTTTGATGTGTTGAGGTGGTTTTGCCTCTGGAATCCCTGGATGGTTTTGATTGATGTGTTTTATGAGATCCCACATTCATGCTTGGAATATGGCATGCGGGTGATTGACTGAAGAGAGATTTCGCTCAGCGATGTCTATTGTCAGTTGGTTCGTGGAAGCCTTAAACTTGGTTGGCCTTTGCATCATTAGTATGAGGCTATTTCTCCTTGCTAATTCATCAGTATTATATTGGTTTATATGTGGATTATATGGCTATTGTTTCCTTGATATTTTTGTTGTTATTATGCTAGTTATGAGCATGTATTATGATAGTGGCTATGTATGGCTCTCATCATGTTTTTACTTGTAAATGAATGAATAATTTATCAATGGCCTAATAGCTAAAATTGTAGCTAATGTGTTGATGCATCAATGCTTCTTAGCGATTCTGAAATAAGTATGATACCCCTATGCTCAATTATGTTATTAAGACATGTAGCTTTTATGTTTGTGACATGTTTAATGAAATACCTGTCATGTCTAATAGGGGTCTAGTCCAGCCCTTATCGATGTTTTTGCAAATGTATCATTGTTTTGTTGTGTAAATTCATTTTTGAGCTTGTCATTGAATTCTAGGTAGTGACCTGGGCTCTGGGCCTGAAAAAGTAGCACAAATTCTAGAGTTGCAGGCACAGGTCTTAGGAGAAAATTCCCTGTACGCATGCATACCTAGTTTTTGGGAGTGTCTGGAGCCTCCTAGACGCATGCTTGTCCATATCAAGGGAGCATCTCAGAGTTTAATGGTGGAAGGTGTGTATGATGTGTTTTCATCAATTCCATTTCCTTAAGGTGACTTAGGAGGTTGAATCCCATTATAGTGTCCTCTCGTCGCATATTTACCCTCGTTGGCATGTTACTTGGGTAGATGTGAGAGGAGAGTGTTACATATTCCTTATGGTAGAGTCCATGTATCCCCAATTTCTTCCATTCTAGCCCTTCCTCTTGGTGGCCCGCGCCCCCCCACCCCCCCCCCCCCCCCTCCCGCCCCCACCACACCCTAAAGGACTTCATCAAACATAACTTTGACGGGGACTCAAAAGGAAATCCAGGCAAATCCAATTATGGTGGATTCTTTTATGATGTTGATGGGTAGATTCTACATGTTTATGTAGGTTCCATAGGCCTCAACACTAATAATGTTGTTGAAATATGGGCACTAGAGAAGGGTCTCTCAATTTCTATCTACAAACAATTTCACAAGCTCATTATTGAAGGAGATTCCAAGACCATTATCAATATCTTCCACAAAATCCAATGTGGATCAGATCCTTCCAAAGTCTTTAAGAGTTGGAGGTTGGAAGCTCGAATAGGTAATACTGAAAAGCTCCTGAAATAAAAGCATAGCTCCCCTCCTCTCATGTTAGCAAAGAAGGCAACAAACTCGCTAACAAGCTAGCCAATTTTTGTCTCAACATAACAATTGATCCCCTTGACTTGGATTGGAGTGAGGACATTCCATTAGCCATTTGAATGCAATATCAAGATTTGGCTATGAAGTACCTTATCCCTTAAGGAGGGTGCCCATGAGAAAGCACCCCCCCACCCTTATATGATGCCAACTCACACAAAAGGGGGTTTCGACTCCCATTATATTTGGCGCATTACATGTGCTCCCATCACTTCATCGATCATGGCATGAATCTGGAACAAGGTTAAGCATCATGTGAATATTGCAAGTGGCATAGGGAGGTATAGGAGGACTCAACAGGAGAATCCTATCAGATTTGAAGAGATAGATGAGAAAATTGGAAGTATAGACCACAAGTTGACTGTTCTAGCCAAGAGATTAGCCAACATCTCCTTCTCCTCGAATGAGGATAGTGACCAGGTAGCGCAGATTCTTGGCCATTCTACCCAATAGTTGTTATGACACGCTACTTTTTTGCTTGCAGCACTAGTAATCAAGGTATGGAACAACCAACATGTTTTTATAAGTTTTTATTTACAATATTATCTAGTTAGACAAGGTCTTGCTGACCTCAAAACTTTGTACTTATGTTACTGGTCTAGTTTCCCTTTGGGCAGACTAGTAGCAAAAAAAATTGAACTATGTAATCTTCATTTGATGTAATGCACAGTACCTAACTTCAATATGTGTGTCAATGTGTAAATTTATTTTTCTAATAATAATTTTATTTTTTTACATAATTTAATGTATATGCCGATATAAATGCCGCATTTAATAATCTAGATTATAAAGAGAGGGAAAGGGGGAGAATAAAAAAAGTCAACATAATCAAAAAATTATGACTTTAGATATCAATTTGGGTTTTAGCACCTTAACATAATTAAACATGTTTTTAATATTAATTTTTTATTTTTGACTTCTTATTATAGAAAAATATGTATGCGTGTGTTAGTATTTTTTATATTTTTGATAATTTTATATATTTTAAAATTAAGAAAGTCAACCAAAGCTTGAAATTATGAGGTCAAACAGTTTGATGGACTTTTATTTTTATGGTTTATTATTTATTTATTTTATATTGTAGATCTATGGTCTATAATTTTTACAATGGATAAGACAAGAAAAATAATACAAACAAATAAAGTACTAAGATTATGATATAGGTCAAGATATAAAAAATAAAAATAAATCATATCATTTTTAAAATATATGTATTTTCATAATCATGGTCATATATATTTGTGTGTGCACGTAGACTATGAAATTTTAAAACCAATTTAAAACTAATGTCTAAAATTCCTCAAACTAATGTAACTAATGTTTAAAATGACATCGACGACAATGCGGACGACTAATTCCTCAAAGCTCTCCAAGATCTGCAGTTCCTCCCATACTATGGGAATGATGTAACGATACATTTTCCCATGTAAGTACCTCACATGGAGTGTATATTAACTACCCGCCTCGACGCCCCTCCTCGCAAAAACAATTGGCTTCCTTAAAAACTCGACCAGAAAGAAATTGTAGTCGATAATAAGTTTGAGAAAGTCCAAGTGGTCACAGCAGCCAGCCGACTACACCTTGTATAAGTGCCGCGATGGGTGTGAGTTTGGTAAACAACCATACACCCACACAGAATTGTAACGCCAATACGAAGTTTTCATCAACTCAAATTCCTATGACATCCTCCCTTCACCAATGATGAGCGGAAGCAGCAGAGTCAATTTAGTGTGTTGATCATTGTCCTCCAAAAGCGCAGTCTACTAAAATTTCTTATCCTCTACTTAATATATTCATCCTCCTTTTTTAACGAAAAGAATGGCATATTATTCCCTTTTTTTTTTTCTGATCTTCATATACAAGTCATCCCTCAGTGATCACAAGCCCTCCAAGTTCTTGACATGATTGTAACGTCCATGTCATATTTTCCTTATGTTTTTATTCTTTTCTTATGGAAGGTCCAAGATGAGATTCCCATGCATGTAAATTAATGTTTGATGTTCATGTCTTACTTTTGTTTATCTTCTACTTTTACCTTGAGAGGAAAAGAAAAAGATACATTCTAGGTAAAATCCTTAAAGATGATAACACTCTTCATGTCTTATTTTCAAGTACCTCTCCTTTTTAATTTAATTCTATTCTTCTTCTTGTTGCAGGTCCGAGATGAGATTCCACATGAGACAGGTTTACATGTGAAAGAAGGCATTCCCCTTTTTCTAACATCTTCTTTTTTAACTTTACATCTTCATCTTTGACCATCGACCATTGGTTGAAGATGAACACATTGTCCATGTCCTTTTATTATTATTCTTTCCTCCATCTTCTTACAGGTTGGGGTCCTAGATGAGAAGGTTCGATGTTCAATGTTCTTATATAAACCAACATAAATCCATCTTAACTCTGGATCTATCAAGTGTCAATAGGGATCAAATTTATGGAGGTGCAAACCTTTCCTCAAGTTTTGGACTCAAAAGCGATGTTTGCAATTCAAGAGATTTGATTTCTCTTTTCACTTGATATATTTGGAGTTAAGATGGATCTACACTGGTAATATATAAAATATTTTCCAAAAAAGAAAAAAGAAAAATAAAGCTACGTAGCTATCTCATTAAACCATCTATTCTGATTTTCTAAGATGTTTATAACATTACGATCTTGGGGTCTTGGCCATAAACATTGTTAAAAGAGTGATCATGTTCATTTATGTATTTTTCTCAATATTGCTTCTTACATAATCCTAGAAAAGGAAGGTACTGTAGAGAAAATAACTCTTCTTTCTATTTTAAATTGAAAGGTACTCCAAAGAAAATAGCTCTTTTTTGTGTTTGGACTATATTATTTATGGGATTAGAAGCAATTATCATGGTATTTCCTTCAAAATTTTATTGATCAAAAGAGGTTTATTATTTATGGGACTAGAAACAACAAAGCATATTTTATGGGAATGTTCCTTTGTAAATCTTGTTAAGTTCTAATTGAATCTCAATTTAATGGCATTCTCTAAGGCTATTTACATTGGCAAGTGATACTTAATGAGACAAAAAAATAGATGTCAAATTATTAAAAATAAATCGTTATTAAAATATATACTTTTTATTAAAAATAAGCATGATACTTCAAAATTATACACCAAACATTGGTCAAAATTATACACCAAACATTGTCATAAAGAAACATGATACTCCAAAATTATACACCGAGGTTTACCATATCCCTATGACAATTGCTTGAAAACACTAAATAATCATCTCATTAAAACACTATGTATTAGTTGTTCCTCTTCTTGGTCACTTTCGAAACACTTTGATTAAACACGTTCTTTGAGTGTCAATATGCTTGCCCTGTGCTAGTTTGTAAGCATGGATAACTCTGGCTAAGCTTGTCAATTTGACTTGAATCAAGATTCTTTTTGGGATATTTACATAGGGCCATCTAAAATTGTTTGACTTAAAAATCTTACATTTTACACCTCTATTACTTAATCTTATATATTAAAATATTTTATTAATAATTCATATTGTAATTATTTATTATTATAAATATTTTTAAATGTTACATATTAATTTTATATTAAAAAGTGAATAAATAATGAATTTCGCCCCTATTATTTTTATTAGGAAGTATTTTTATTCTTAGTATGAAGTATTTGATATTTTTTTTTTTTTTTTTTTGATTATTTTTTTCTTCAAGATTAAATTTTTTATTATGTGCAACATTAAAATATTGTATTTTAACATTTTATATGTATATGAAGTTGATATTGACATAAATTAGTTAGCATAGATTTTCAAATAGTTTATTTAAATCCTACATTGAAATACCTTTGGAAAATATCTAAGATAAATCTTCTATTCACACTTTTGTTTACTTATAATTAATTTATCTTCTTTTTCTTAAGTTGATATGAAATTTTGTGACACTGAATATTTTATTTCTAACTTAGAGTGAGTGAAATATTTTTCCCACATTAGGTTGTAATATCTATTTTTTCTTCTTCTTTGCTTAGTTAATATGAAATTTTATGATGTCATGTAGTCATGGAATTATTTATGATTTAGAATGAGTAAAACATTTTTACCACATTGGGTTGTAATATCAACAACATAAATTAGGTTGTAATCGCTGATGTTTTATAATTCTTTGAAACATATTTATTTTTTGTTTTAATTATAATTAACATTGATTTTCTATTTATAGAATATTTTATTTTTATTTTTATTTTAAGAAAAACACTTTACATTGAGTATAAATAGATTCACACATCATTGTCACACTGGTTTGTAGAATGTACAAGGTTATAAACTAAGATTTCACAATGTAAAAAAAATAACTATGATATTTTAAATACTTATAAACTTACTTATTGTTTGCTTGGTTTTTAAAAAATTATCTTTCAAACATTTTTAAGAGAAATTTTAATTAATCATTTTGTATTTCAATTAAAACAATTGCAACCAATTATTTTACAAATTTTTTAAATTTACACAAATATTACAATCACAAAATGTACGTTTTTGTAGTATAAAATAAACTAAATTAAAAATTTATTAACTTATCATCTCACATTTAGTTATGTTACTATCGTTGCCTATGATCTCACATTTAGTTACTCTCGTGTATCGATAAAATTAACAGCAGACATATAACTACAAATATACTTTCTGCAAAGTTTCAAGATGAGCTAACAAGTTTTAAGTAGGTACGGGATTTACTAAATCATAGTTATCAAGTTTGAGTTTGAATTCGAGTTTGGATTTGATTTGATATGAAAAAAATTGAATGCTTAAAATTTAATACGGTAAAAGTTTAGAAATAGACATTTTACATATACTTAAAATATAACATTGAAAATCTAGAAAACATCTATTATCACTTATTCAGTGATCCAATGAAATCAAATTCTAAATTGTAACAATTAACAACAACATTTGTTACCTATTATTCTATATATTACAAAACTTTCAAAATTTAATATTTACTCAAATTTTTAATAAAAAAAGATTAACATTTTTTTCTCAAATATATTTTTATTTAAATTTAATAAATATAAACATATAATCTATTTTAAATATTATAATTTAATATGTTTTCAAATTATCAATAAATTTTTTATTAAATTTTTCTATCAAATATTTTAACTTAATGAATATATCTGATGGGGCCAGCCCACGTAATACACCTCCAACGTATTTCGATGCGGGAGTACAATGGCAATTAATAAGGAACAACAGATTTTTTTATACAAATCGATTCGCCGGCGCTTGAATTTAATGATAGGGCCTGTGATTGGTACGCTTGTCTCTGGTCGTTTGACAACTGTCCCTCCTTGGGATTCCTCGAGCCTGCCTTGGTATGGGTGTTTTCAAACTCACGCCCAAGTCATTCACTCTTTCATTCTCCCGGTTCTGTGAGCTATGCGCTCTCGGCGGTTCTTCGCGGTTTCGATATGGAACTCTGTGGTTGCGTCCCCCTGGTTCAGGGCTTCGACCTGGAAATCTCTCCCACTCGTCCGGCAAGGGTTGTGTCAACCTGGTAGGTTCAGTTCTTATCCAGTTTGTGCTAAGTCTTGACTGTTCGTTATGTGGTGGTAACTAGCTGTTGCGTCTCTGCGTTCCTTTTTCTTGGTATACAGTTCTGGTGCCTGTGCCTCCCATAGTTGTTGCGGTCGTTTGCTGGTTGGGCTGCTTCTGGTGACAGACCTCTGGTTCCGAGTCGACCTTCCACGGGTCTGGCAGAAATACAGTGTCAAACTTCTTCGGTTTCTCCGTCACTCACAGGGTAAGTCCGCCTGTTCCATGTTATCAGTACCTGTTCCTTTTCCCTCAGTCACCTAATGTTTCGGCTCCTTGTGAGCAGGGGAACCTGGTGGAACTGTTACGGCTGCGGCTTGCCTTCGTCAGGTAAAAAACTGAGATTTATTTGCTTTGTTATGTTGCGAGTCCTCTTTTCTTTGTACTGTCGGCACTTATTTCGTTTGTTGTTTGTTGTTGCAGGTATGGCCGCTCGAGGGTTTCGGCGTCTGGCAATTTGGCTGCTCCAACTGGACACGGGTAGTGTCATTCTCTGTTTTCTGGTTGCTTCTGTTCGGCCTTAGGCTATGACTGTTAGGGTCTGTGTAATTATGATTTACTAGTCACTGTCTGTACACAGTTTCGCTGTAGATTGACACTGGGCTCCTTCTCTGTCTGGTTACCGTAATGGGTCGAGGGTTCTAACCCCGTGCCGTGTTCAAAATCCCCGCTTGGTCATAGGCATGGACAATGTATTTGTGGAATGGGTCCTCATCTCTTTTGTTTCGAACAGGATATATATATATATATATATATATATATATATATATGTATAAATGAACCAGAATTCTAGTTTCTCAACTGTATTAAATTAAGTATGGAACTGTTATTGGTTATTCATTCGCATACCTGGCAATTTTGGAATTTAGTTGCTTGTTTGGGCTCGCTAGTTCTGTCTCCTTGATGTTCAATTATGTACGTGGTCTTGAGGACTGTATGATTGGCTCCCACTGCACGTTCCTTGGATTTGTTCGCAACCTGTGTGCTTACATTCAATTTCTAAATTTGTTATGACTCCAGTCGCGTCATAAGCCTGTGAGGAAAATCACCAACAAACTATACTGTATATAAACGAATGCAATTTCATACAACATAGACGGTCTTTGGGACGTTGGATAGGAAATGTGCACAAAAATTATGATTCTTTTTTTTCTTATTTCTCTGACAACCGAACCTTACATTGTGTTCTGTTTCTCTCTTAAAACACTGTTAGGAAACTGTTACTAACTGCTGTTAGTTATGTCCGATCAGTTACATCAGTTATTTTTTGTACAGAACTTTTCATTGTCATTCAGCATTATTACAAAGGTGAAATTAACTGTTTAAAACATTGACCCTAACTAATCCTACTGTTCCTAATTACTGTTCATTAATTTAACTTAGACAACTTAATGAAATAAAAGTAAAAGATAAAAGATACAAGCACGTTATCCATTCAGTAAGTTTACTCCTCCGTCCCCTTCAGAGACCAAACCACCTTCATTTTATCTTTGTCCTGTCAGCCAGATGCTCCTGCATCAGGCTCCCGGGGTAAGAGAAAATCATGGCTCCGTTCCATGAGCTCCTCCATAGAATAACTAGCCTTCTGTATCTGCGCCGCGTCGAGCCACGAACTGTCCTCAATTGGACGGTTCTTCCACTTGACGAGGTATCGTAGATACTCCTTCTTGCGTGTCTTCTTAGCTACCTGGGTATCGAGAATCCTCTCGATCTCATGGGGCTGAACCGAAGGCATGTGCCTCATCCAAGAACTATCTCCAACTTGGGTGTCCCATTCTGGCCGTACCACACTGTCTTCCTCTGCATTGGCAGTATATGGGAACAGGTCCGCCACATTGAAAATAGGTGATATGCCTATATCAGGTGGCAGCTGGATTTCATAAGCGTTGGCTGAGAACTTACGCAAAATCTTGCAGGGACCAATCTTTTTAAATTTTAGCTTATTATATGTGCCCTTAGGAAATCGTTCTTTGCGCAAGTGTGCAAGGACCTCGTCTCCAACATTAAATTGGACTTCTCTCCGCTTTGAATTTGCTTGCTGCTTATATTTCTGTACGCTGTCCTGCAACTTTAATTTTACCCATTCGTGTAGTTCACTCATCGCTTCAGCAAAATCTTCTCCATCCACACTTCTCCGCTCCAACTTTCCCAAATCTCGCAGTTCATGTATTCCCCGAGGATGCATGCCGTACAAGATTTGAAATGGGTTGTGTCCGGTGCTACGATTTGGCGAATCATTATAAGCGAATTCCGCCTGAGCGAGAGCACGATCCCATAACCGTGAATTTTCCCCAGTCAAACTCCGTAACAAATTTCCCAAACTCCTGTTCACCACTTCCGTTTGTCCATCAGTCTGCGGATGATACGCAGAACTGAAATTCAATTGTGTGCCCAACTTTTTCCACAGGGTGCGCCAAAAGTGTCCTGTGAATTTTACGTCCCTGTCAGAAACAATAGATCTGGGTAGGCCATGTAATCTAACAATCTCTGTGAAAAACAGGTGAGCTACATAAGTGGCATCACTAGTTTTTCGACAAGGGATAAAATGCGCCATTTTTGAAAATCGGTCTACCACCACCATCACTGAGTCATATCCTCACTGCGTTCTAGGCAGTCCCAAGACAAAGTCAATGCTGACTGAGTCCCATGGCCTACTTGGAATAGGTAGTGGTGTGTAAAGTCCAGTGTTTTGACTATGTCCCTTCGCTAATTGGCATACTTTACACCTGTTCACATACCGCTGTACATCCCTGCGCATTCTGGGCCAGTAATAAAAGTGTCCGAGCTGCTCCAAAGTTTTGTCTATGCCGAAATGACCGGCTAGACCCCCACTATGTTTCTCCCGTATAATATTTTCCCTCATCGAACAGTCCGGGATACATAACTGTCCACCTCTGAATAATAGTCCTTCCTGCAAATTGTAGTCCAACCATGGACTTGTATTTCTCAGCACGGGATTTTGACAGGCTTCAAAGGCTTCCTTGAAGTCTGTGTCGGTCTGGTACAAGTCCTTTAAGTGTTCGAATCCCATCACCTGTATTGTACTTTCCTGTAAGAGCAAAGCTCTTCTGCTCAAGGCATCTGCCACTTTATTGGCTTGCCCACTGATGTGTTTTAGCACGAAGGTGAAACTCTGCAGATACTCTACCCATTTGGCGTGCTTATGGTTCAATTTGTGCTATTGCATTACATATTGCAGCGCTAAATTATCAGAAAATAATACAAACTCGTTGCCTAGCAGGTAGTGTCTCCAATGCTTTAAAGCTTGGACCACGGCATAAAATTCCTTGTCGTACGAGGAATATTTCTGCCTGCTCTCGTTCAATTTCTCACTAAAGAATGCCACAGGTTTATCCTCCTGACTGAGCACAGCACCAATGGCTGTCCCACTTGCATCGCATCAAACCTGGAAAAGCTTATTAAAATCTGGTAGCCTTAGAATCGGCCTCTCTGTAATCTTCCGCTTCAAGAGCTGGAAACTATTCTCTGCTGCCTTGGTCCAACAAAAAGGCTGACTGGCCTTTTTGATGGTGTCTAGCATCGGCGTGCAGATTTCACTAAAATTTCTTATAAACTTGCGATAAAAACTCACCAATCCGTGAAAGCTACGTACCTCAAACAAGCTCTTCGATGACAGCCAATTGACGATCGCTATGATCTTTTCTGGATCCATCTTCAATTCATTTTCCGTGATTACAAACCCCAAATAAACTAGTTTGCTGTAGGAAAGTACATTTCTTCAGGTTTATCAGCAGTTTGTTCTGCTGTAACTTCTCTAGCACTCTTCGAACATGTTGAAGGTGCTCTCCCTTCGTTCTGCTGAAAATCAAAATATCGTCATGATATACTATCACAAACTTGCCAATAAATTCCTTTAACATCTCATTCATCAACCTCATAAAAGTACTAGGAGCGTTGCTCAAATCGAACAGCATGACTAGCCACTCGTACAGCCCTTCATTGGTCTTGAAGGTTGTTTTCCACTCGTCTCCTTCTCTGATCCTGATATGATGATAACCACTTTTCAGATCAATCTTCGTGAAATAAGCTGCCCCGCTGAGACAATCCATCATATCGTCCATTCTGGGTAAGGGAAACCTGTATCGAATGGTGATTTTATTAATAGCTCGTGAGTCCGTACACATCCGCCATTCTCCACCCTTCTTAGGTGCGAGTACTGTTGGCACCGCACAAGGGCTCAAACTTTCTCTGATCAGTCCCTTGTCTAGCAACTCTTGCACCTGTTTCTGAATCTCTTCATTATCCTTCGGGCTCATTCGATATGCTGCTTTATTTGGTAGGCTTGCTCCTGGTATGAAATCGATATGATGGCTAATACTCCTCTTGGGAGGTAACTTGTCCGGTAAGTCATCAACTACAATGTCCTTGAATTCCTCTAACATCTCCTGAATCTCTGCAGGCAATTCAGACATTTCTGTGTGTAGCAACACAGTCCTAGCTCTCCTCACGACAGCATAGTTCACTTCATTCTCCTCAATCTGTTTGATAAACTGTTTTCCACCTACTAATAAAGCTTTTGTTCCACTCGCTTCTGCTGTATCCTCCTCTTTGATGGGTACAAGCGTATGCTTGACTCCATCTTTCACAAATTTGTAACAATTCGTCTTCCCATCGTGTACCACCTTCCGATCATACTGCCACGGTCTCCCCAACAGTATGTGGCACACGTCCATTGGCATGATATCGCAGACAACCTTGTCCTGGTACTTGCCAATGTGAAATTCAACCTCGCACTGTTCATCAACTAATAGTTGGTGGCCTTTCTGCAGCCATGACACCTTGTAAGGTGTGGGGTGCTTAAGTCGCCTCAATCCCAGCTTCTCCACCATCTCGGTGGCAACCAAATTGTCTGTACTCCCACTGTCTATGATCAATTTGCAGCACTTCCCATGTGACTTGCAAACTATCCGGAATAGTGCCTTCCGTTGGGTCTGCTCGGCAGTTTCCTTGGCTGGCTTCAATAGCACCTTATTGCAGATCAAAGCCTCTCCAGTTTCTGCCACATTTTCTACCTCCTGGGGCAGTGCTTCAGCTTCCTCAGGCTGTGCAACAAATGTTCCCCTCTGGCCAGCTTGCTCTACTTCTGGGCATTCGAAGGATTTGTGCCCCCACTTATGGCACCTGTAGCATGGGAAGTTAGCTCCCCTTCCTCGGCCAATCCCTCTTCCTCGCTAATATGGCCGACCTCCTCTTGTGCTATCTCCCTTCTCTGTTGTCCCTAAAGTCCTGGAGCTGCTGCCCTCTTCGTTGTTACTGGTAGTTCTCCCTCTGCCGTAGGACTGTCCTCGTCCTCTGCCATTTCCTCGTCCTCTCCTGTTATTCTGTTTTCTATTAATCTTTTCCTCAGCCTTCACAACACTTTGAAAGGCTTCTTCTATGTTCCGCGGAGAAAGAATATTGATCTCATCCAGTATTTCCAGCCTCAAACAGTTCACATATCTCGCTATCTTCTCTGGAGTATCATCAGTATAACCAGCCCTCAAGTTTACACGATAAAACTCTTTTGTGTATTCCTTTATGGTCATACCCTTCTGTCTTAAATTTTGTACCCATCGGTAAAGTTCAACCTGATAATATTTAGGCAGGAATCTGCCTTCAGCTTTGCCACCATCCTTGGCCACTTCTTTATAGGTTGTTTATTCATTCTCCTTCTGTCTGCCTGGACACTATCCCACCATAAGGCGGCGTGTCCCTTTAACTTGGTTGCAACAAATTTGACTCTTTTGTCCTCACTGATCTCTTCGTTTTCAAAATACTTATCTAACTCGCTTATCCAGTCCAGCAGAACATCTGCGGACAGACTGCCATCATAGTTAGGAATCTCCGGTTTGGGTTTGTTGCTGGCTAGCAATACCGATCTCAACAGTTTTATCTCTGGGGCTTCTTCATCTGATCCGTCTGTAGCAGCTACTGCCTCCTCCTCACTGTCATCCCCAAGTTCTGGGTCTCTTCTCCTTCCTGCCTCCACTGCTTCTAAGCGAGCAGTAAGGGCCCTTAATTCTTCCCTCAAGCCCTCATCTGCTGCTCTGCGCACACCTCTTCCACGTCCTCGTCTTTGAACCTCCATATCCCGATTCCTTCAACTCCTTGCTCTGATACCACTTGATGGGGCCAGCCCACGTAATACACCTCCAACGTATTTCGATGCGGGAGTACAGTGGCAATTAATAAGGAACAATAGATTTTTTTATACAAATCGATTCGCCGGCACTTGAATTTAATGATAGGGGCTGTGATTGGTACGCTTGTCTCTGGTCGTTTGACAACTGTCCCTCCTTGGGATTCCTCGAGCCTGCCTTGGTATGGGTGTTTTCAAACTCGCGCCCAAGTCATTCACTCTTTCATTCTCCCGGTTCTGTGAGCTATGTGCTCTTGGCGGTTCTTCGCGGTTTCGATATGGAACTCTGTGGTTGTGTCCCCCTGGTTCAGGGCTTCGACCTAAAAATCTCTCCCACTCATTCGGCAAGGGTTGTGTCAATCTGGTAGGTTTAGTTCTTATCCAGTTTGTGCTAAGTCTTGACTATTCATTATGTGGTGGTAACTAGCTGTTGCGTCTCTACGTTCCTTTTTCTTGGTATACAGTTCTTGTGCCTGCGCCTCCCACAGTTGTTGCGGTCGTTCGCTGGTTGGGCTGCTTCTGGTGACAGACCTCTGGTTCCTAGTCGACCTTCCACGGGTCTAGCAGAAATACAGTGTCAAGCTTCTTCGGTTTCTCCATCACTCACAGGGTAAGTCTGCCTGTTCCATGTTATCAGTACCTATTCCTTTTCCCTCAGTCACCTAATGTTTCGGCTCCTCGTGAGCAGGGGAACCTGGTGGAATTGTTACAGCTGCGGCTTGCCTTCGTCAGGTAATAAATTGAGATTTATTTGCTTTGTTATGTTGCGAGTCCTCGTTTCTTTGTACTGTCGGCACTTATTTCGTTTGATGTTTGTTGTTGCAAGTATGGCCACTCGAGGGTTTCGACGTCTAGCAATTTGGCTGCTCCAACTGGACACGGGTAGTGTCGTTCTCTGTTTTCTGGTTGCTTCTGTTCGGCCTTAGGCTATGACTGTTAGGGTTGGTGTAATTATGATTTACTAGTCTCTGTCTGTACATGGTTTCGTTATAGATTAACACTGGGTTCCTTCTCTGTCTGGTTACCGTAATGGGTCGAGGGTTCTAACCTCGTGCTGTGTTCAAAATCCCCGTTTGGTCATAGGCGTGAACAATGTATTTGTGGAGCGGATCCTTTTCTCTTTTATTTCGAACAAGACATATATATATATATATATATATATATATATATGTATATATATATATATATATGTATGTATAAATGAACCAGAATTCTATTTTCTCGTCTGTATTAATTTAAATATGGAACTGTAATTGGTTGTTCATTTGCATACCTGGCAATTTTGGAATTTAGTTGCTTGTTTGGGCTCGCTAGTTCCGTCTCCTTGATGTTCAATTATGTACGTGGTCTTGAGGACTGTATGATTGGCTCCCACTGCACGTTCCTTGGATTTATTTGCAACCTGTGTGCTTACGTTCAATTTCTAAATTCGTTATGACTCCAGTCGCATCATAAGCCTGTGAGGAAAATCACCAACAAACTATACTGTATATAAACAAATGCAATTTCATACAACATAGACAATCTTTGGGACGTTGGATAGGAAATGTGCACAGAAATTATGATTCTTTATTTTCTTATTTCTCTGACAACCGAACCTTACATTGTGTTTTGTTTCTCTCTTAAAACACTGTTAGGAAACTGTTACTAACTGCTGTTAGTTATGTCCGATCAGTTACATCAGTTATTTTTTGTACAGAACTTTTCATTTTCGTTTAGCATTATTACAAAGGTGAAATTAATTGTTTAAAACATTGACCCTAACTAATCCTACTGTTCCTAATTACTGTTCATCAATTTAACTTAGACAACTTAATGAAATAAAAGTAAAAGATAAAAGATACAAGCATGTTATCCATTCAATAAGTTTACTCCTCCGTCCCCTTCAGAGACCAAACCGCCTTCATTTTGTCTTTGTCCTGTCAGCCAGATGCTCCTGCATCAATATCACATATATTTATCATTTGGTTTACATACTAATAATCTATCCTATCACTTCTATTGAACATCTCATTTTATTAACAAAATTCAATTTGCAAATCTTAATCCAAAAGTCTTTGCGAATTTTACTAACAACCTTGTTAAGAAATTTACCTTGCAAAAATCCATTGTATAAACAGTCAACCAGCTTTACCATTCATTAAGAGGTAAGTTAGATGGCAGATGTCAACAATTTTGAGCGCCATGGCTCCTGCATCACAGAATATCGAGCTTGAATATCGAGCTTGTGGTTTATTCCCCTCTCTGACGCACAACTCTCGCTTGGCCACTGGGCATTCAGTGTCTTCTACCAGGATTGACGGGATTTTACCCGCACTAAACTGGTTTACTCACTAAACTTCTTATCCACATTGTCTCCTCGGTAGATGGTGTTTCCATGGTCGCTTCATTTGGAGTTTTTTTGCCGAATATACAGTTTTTGGTTGAATTGGGTTACGGGTTCAATATTTAACACATTCTTTCGAGTGCTCTTACATCAACACCACCTTTAAAGGGGCGTCATGGAGTTTATGGGCTTCAACCAATAAATAATAACAACATTTCAAAGGTATGCCTCCATCATTATTTATCGAACCATAAATTGAGTTTTCTGCATGCTAAAAGTGATTTCTGGGTTAAAAAGTCTGTGTTTTTTTCTAGGTAATTGCTCATTGAGCTGGTTTATATTATATTTCCCTGTTTTCTTCCTAGGTATATACACATTGTGCTGGTTTATGCAAATTTCCTCGTAACTTCTGCGAATTTGTTCATTTCTCTGGTTTATGTAAAATGTCTCTGCTTGTGTGGCTTGCAAGTTAATACTCCGTCTATCTATCCTCCTAGCCCCATATGTCGTGGGGATTTCAAGCCTTTAGAGACATTTTATTAGGGTTCTTTACCTTCAGGCTATCTCCAAACCAGATTGATTTTCATTTCCCGTCGTGGCTCAATTTTTCAAACCACCTTATTATCTCCAGACCCTGCAAGCAGTGTGGGTTTCGATTCTGCAATCTATGGTTTGTCTGTAACGGGTGTTACTGCTGCTGTTTGAATTTCGGGTTTTAGATCTCATATCGCTATTCACCATGACTCTATGACGTAGCATTACTTTTACTGGTTGCTTTCTCCACTCTGTCTGGATTGTCAATTTCCTCATCGTTTGGTGATTTTCTGCCATTGCCTGCCACCTTCGAGGTCTTAGTTCTTTTCTCGGCTCTCCCAATTCGTCGGCTGGTTTTTGTTTTCACGGGTGGTTTTTACTTTTTCCAGCGGGTTTTGGGTGGTTCCGACCATAACTGACATAGCATATCATTTAAAACATACGCATCAGTCGTATGCATCTCAAGGTGTATATTTATTATTACATTAGTCCATATCTGTCGAAAAAATCCTTCTATCAATTTTTTATTGTTATTCCCTTTTTTGGATTGATATCTTGGAGGCATTCGACCTCCCACGCTCTTGTATCGCCTCTTTCTTTGGGAATTGGTGATCCCAAGGCTGGAGGTCCATTCATTGTGTTAGACAGTCCTCCTCCCCTAACGCTAAGCCTGCATATCTTTATTAGGTTGTCAGGGTTCGCTGACTTTTATGCCACTTCTTTCCTCGTGAACCAAACCCATGGCGGATTATTCCTCTGACGTATCTGTCAGCTCTGCACTCATTCGTGCCACCATGGAAGTCGAATCCCGTCGTATTGGTGGTGCTATCCAAGTTCGCCAAAATAGTCCTCGATCACTTGATGCATGGCGTACTATCCTGGGTGACGGAGGTATGCCAGATGTTGCTCATGTGCCTCCTGATCAGATCGGTGTTGGGCATGTACTCCATCATCATCATTCAAAACATCACTCCATAAAAACTGGTCCTTCACCTCCAGCTTTGGCTTTGAACAGTGATACCCTGGCAAACCATATTAATAGTCTCCAAAAACGCGCTTTAGTAGGTAGATGGTATTTCTCGAAGATGGAGGACTCTGAGATGTAAAATTGGATAGACAAGAAATGGAAGTCTATGCTAGGGTACTTGCCTACGATTGTGAGGCTACTGAAGGGATGGTACAGTTTTCATTTTCTCAGTCAGGAGGACTTGGAGAAAATTAAAGCCATCCCATGGATTCATGGAAAAAGCTTCCTTGCCCTCCATAAATGGTACATCGGGTACAATCCTCTTCACAATACACCTTCCAACAAACTGGTATGGGTCAAGTTACCTGGTCTTCCACTTGAATTATGGACCAAACAAGCACTCTCTGATATTGGCAATGCCATCGGCAAATTTATCTATGTTGACCCACACTGTCTAGGGGCACAGGACAAGAGGGTTGCCTGGATTCTCATTGAGAAGGATTATCGCGGTGGTTTTCCAGACCACATTGAACTTCATTGGGGTGACACTTTCCTCCAACAAAGGCTGGACTATTGGGGGGTTCCCTTCAGATGCTCTTTCTGCCACAGAATTGGTCATATGCATGATCAATGCCCTTTCCGACCTGGTGGACACTTCCATGGCAGAAGATGCTTCAATGGTGCCATGGTGTCTCGCTCTGACACGGGTAGATAGAGTCTCAATGGTAAATGGGCTATGCCACATAATCATCAACCACATCATCCAGGTATGCATTCACACAAAAATTCCCATCTTCCACATGCTTTCGGTTCAATAGTTTCATCGCCCATTACTATCCCATCATCCCCGAATGTCTCTCCCAAATCGGACTTTCCTCTTTCTGACAGTCCACCAACCTTCATATGTCATCCGCCACCTGAGCCTACCACTAGTCAGGACATTCCAACTCCTTTTACAGCTCCGCATCCATATCCGGACATTCTGTCCACCTCGCATGTAGCATACGTTGCCCCTCTGGCACCACCTCGCCGTCAGTCAAAGGATAAAGGTCCATGTCTCAGCATTACTCCACCAAATTCACCTACAGCTTCGCCTACAAATTCTGTCGGGAGTGACCTGGACTTCCTCTTACAAAGGAAGACACTTGATCTTCATACCCTCACTATCCACAAGCCTGGGGGTCAATCATCTCCCCACATCAGCCCTACCTCGGCGAGCAACATTACTGTGTGAAGAAAGCAAAATCGTGGCAGTCGTCATTTTCAGGGACGCTCCAATAAAAATCCATTTTCCTCCCCAATGGACTAGTTTCTGGTTGACATCCCCATTGCTGACATCTCCCCCTCACGGGCCCTTAGAGCACGGCTGCCCGAGAAAGATCTTCCATGATGTGCATCATCTCCCTTAATATCCAGGGTCTGGGGACTACCCCAAAATACTTAGCCCTCAAACATCTTTTTTTGTCTTTACAACCCTTCATTATTCTTATTCAAGAAACTATGCATAATGTTCCCTGCATTGTCCAATACTTTCAGAAAATGTTTCCGAACTGGTATATATCTGCTACTGCTGCTGTGGGTCTCTCAGGTGGTCTAGTGGCCTTATGGGATCCCAGCTGGATCAATATAAAGGCCTATGAATGTTTTGCTAGTATCCTGCTAGAAGGCAGCATTCGTGGCCTGCTTGGCCGTGTTCATATCTTAAACATATATGCCCCATACAGAGATAGAGGGAATTTCTAGGACTGTTTCATATCTTCTGGCTTGATGGACCTGGAGTCGCTTATTATAGTGGGGGATCTAAACTGCACTATCTGTCTGGATGAAGTTTGGGGATGTTTCAGGAAAGTTGATCCTCTTGCTGGGAAAATATAGGATGCCATCCTCATGAACAACTTTGTGGACATTTGCCCCACCAAAATTTCCCCTACTTGGGACAATGGGCGTATTAGCTCTACCTACGTCGCAAAGAGACTGGATCGATTTCTGATCCATGAACAATTGCTGGACCGTCTGGGGGATGTCCAGGTAAACATCATCAGTAACTTCATATTGGATCATAGACCCATCACTCTCAAATGGAGGAAAATGGAGCTTCGCATGGGCATCCCCTTCAAATTCAATAGAACAGTCTTGGAGGACCCTGATTTTAATAAACTGGTGCTCGAAACTTGGGGCAGCTTTGGCTCTGCAGGGACCTCTCCCATGGTCAACATTTTGGAGAAACTTGACTCCCTCTAGGGAACTATCAAACATTGGCAGAAAAAGAAAATCAGGGACAACAGAAAGGAGCTTGTTGATATCCAAAATAGTCTGGACTCTTTCCATTCCTCCATGTCCACTCATTATCTTCCTGCTCACATCTGCTCAAACATTCAATCACTGGAACTCAGGAAGAAGCAGATCCTTACTATGGAAGAATCCACATGGCGATTAAAGAGCAGGGCGCTATGGTTGAAGGAAGGTGACCGCAATACAAAATTCTTTCACAGATATGCTAACCATCGTCGTAATATAAATACCATATGGGAGATTACGGACTCTGATGGACACATACACCAGACTCAAGAGGGGATAAGTGATGCTATTGTACATTTTTTTCAAAATGCTTATGGAATCAATGAAAACATTTCTGCTGAAGACATGGTTTGGGGTACTGATCCATACCCAATCATGTATGATTCGGAGAAAAATGATGATTTTTTTATGGAAGTCTCTGAAGAAGAACTTTTGGGCGTTCTTAAGTCATTTAAGAGTGACAAAAGTCTTGGTCCTGATGGATGGACAATCGAACTTTTCACACACTTTTTTGAAACTCTCAAAGTTGACCTTCTGGGCATGATTGAAGAATCCAGGGCCATGGGCTTCATCCTTCATAAGATAACTTCCACATACATCGCCCTCATTCCTAAAAGCAACTCTGCTAATGGTTTCATTGACTTCAGGCCTATTTCTCTGTGCAACATCATCTATAAAATCATATCGAAGACTATTGTTGGGCATATGCGTAGAACTCTCTCATGCTTCATCACCCCAGAACATCATGGTTTTCTTCCGGGCAGACTCATCCATGATGTTGTGGCAAATGCACAGGAAAGTATGCACTCGATTCACACCAAACATCTTGAAGCTGTTATACTACAGATTGATCTTCGTAAAGCATATGATTGCCTAGACTGGGGATTTCTTAGACTCGTCCTTAACAAGATTGGTTTACATCCCAGATATGTTAACTGGATCATGGCCTGTGTGGATAATGTAAACTATGCTATCATTATCAATGGGTACCCAACAAGGTTCTTTCGGGCTGGCAAGGGTCTCTGACAGGGATGTTCACTATCCCCTCTATTATTTATTCTGGTCATGGACTGCCTAAGTTTGCATATTAAAAAAGCGGTCCTGGAGGATCAATTTCAACCACTAAAGCTGGGAAATAACATTAGCATTTCACATAACCTCTTTGTTGATGACATCCTTATAATGGGTATGCTCTGTCATTTTTCTTGGTTATATCTATTTCACATTTTCAGTAGATTTGCAAATGCTTTTGGGCTGATCATGAATATTAATAAATGTGGTTTATATTATGGACAATATGACTTGGAGACAATTGCATATATCAAAGGTTTATTTAGAATCGAGGCAAGGCCTATACAAAATGGCATGAAATATCTTGGCTATCATCTCAAACCCACCTGCTACAGAACCGCTGATTGGAAATGGCTTGCTGATAGATTCTACAAAAGAATCTCTGGGTGGGAGTTTAGATGCCTGTCTTTAGGGGGATGGGTTATCCTTACACAAGTTGTTCTATCACAATTGGGCGTCTATTGGGCTCATCTTTTCCATATCCCTGCCTCCATCATTAATGATATAAACCATCTCATGAAAAACTTCATCTGGGTGGGTAGCCACAGTGGGAAAAAATACCACTTGACCAAATTATCAAATATCACTCTCCCAAAGGGCATGGGTGGTTGGGAAATTATGGACCTTCATTGTTTTGGTGGGGTAATGCTCATAAAATCCCTCTAGAGGGGCTTACTTGGAGCAGGCACATGGAGCAAGATCATCCAGCACAAGTATCTAAAGAATAAAGATTTCAGTGTTTGGTACAGATATGGCTCCATTAGTATCAAACAAGGTTCAGCCATCTGACTAAGTTTTTTGAAAGTAGACAAGTATTTTATTCACCATCTAGCATGGAAATTTTAGTGTGGTAATAACATTCTTATTGGCATTGACCCAATATTGGGTGCTAGTTCAGATTTCTCTATTTCTGACAGTATCATCCTACACTTGAATGAGCATGGCATTTTTTTCTGGGGCCAAGTTATAAATGGGTGGCACGGTTCGATCCTTATATGGAAAAATGCCCAGGATTTGGGGTTCACTTGCCAAAAGGAAGGGGAATGTATTTAGAGTATTTCAATAATGAAGTAGTTTGGCATTTGCCACACAGGCTCACAGGACAAAATTGTATGGTCAGGTAGAATGACATCTGATAACATTATAGTGGCAAACACATATTATACTCTATCAAATATGGTTGCCAGACAGGGGGATCATCAAACTCTATACGCCTTCTGGAAAACTAAAGCTCCTATAAAAGTTATACTTTTCACATGGCTTGTATATCATAATAGAAATCTAGTATGGGAGAATCTGCAGAAAAGAAATTGGCATGGCCTCGGAATATGCTCCATATGCAAAAATGATATTGAAGATAATGATCACATCTTTCTGCACTGCCAATTCACTACTCAGGTATGGAAAAAGATTGCTTCCCTCTTTGGTTTCCCATACATTCAACACACTTGCATCAGGGACTCATTAAAATGGTGCAGCACACAAAACACTGCCTGGAGAGTCATTCCTCTTTTTCTCTTCTGGGCAATCTGGAATTGGAGGAACAGAAGTATATTCCAGAACTGTAGGGAAGATTTCTCTCTGATTATTGAAAGAATCTCCACCAATCTTTCAATTTTCTTTGTACAGTCATCATGCACTAATATCAGCCCTCAAATGAAGAATAATTTTCAATTCATATACCCTATGGGGTTTTTTGATGGGGCTGCCCAAGGGAACACCTGTGCATGTGGATTTTGGATTGCCATGACTGCTGATTTGTCATACAGGGTCTACTGGAATTGTGGTAGTGGTACAAATACCAAAGTTGAAGCATCAACACTCTGGGGGCTCCTATGGTTCAACAATTTCTTTGGGAACCCCACTTTACACATATATGGAGACTTGAAGATTCATGGGGAGGGCATCCATCAACAACCCCATGCTTCAAGGATGGCTAGAAAGGATCGAATTTCTATGGCAACTACATAGCAGCTCCACAATCCATCACATTGGAAGGAACCTAAACAAGGAAGCGGACAAATTATCAAAGAAAGGATTACAGGGATCGATTGGAAAATGGTACTTGGAGATCACTTGGGAGTAGAACATTTTTGATATGGGGGACTTTCCATACCCGGGTTAAAAGCCTCTCTGCATGTTTTCACCCTCTTTTTGTAATTTTGTTATATATGTCTATAATCTTTTCATTTGCTGCACATTGAGAGAATGTGGTTCACAGTCATGATTGTTTATGTTTTAAAGATATAGCCTCTTTAGAGATATAAGTGAATGTCTCCTAAACTGTATTAATCTTTTCAATCCTAGGTTTTGGATGGTAATCAGAACACCATATTTTCATTATCAAGTGACCTGGGAGATTCACTATCAATCTGTAGATGGTTGATTTTATACAATATTAACATTTAACCGTATGCAATTTCATGGATGTGAAAGGGTTTATGAAGAGCGGATGGGCACGTGGAAAACTGTTGCACTCTCTGTAAACTAAATATGCCGTACCGAACCTTGAATCGGCGAATTAATTCACAAACCGAATCGAACCGCCATATTTTCGAATTTCTTCCTCCAATTCGACCGAATTTGGTAATTATGCTCTAAATCTGGGAGCAGACGCTTTATTGTCTGGCCCACTGGATTTGAGTGACCCACAACCACGATTTGCTAAACATAAAACCAATATAATTATATGCCTTTATTCCTCCATAATCATTTTACAAAATTTGAAATTTACAGGCATATACAATCATCAAATGTACATTTTATGATATAAAATTTTATAGCTTGAATTTCAATCATTTTACAAAATTTGAAATTTACACGCATATACAATCATCAAATGTACATTTTACGATATAAAATTTTATAACTTGAATTTATATAAAGTTTCACAAAAATAAAATTAACAACATAAATTGCAACTTTTATGGAAAAATAACAACCATAACTGCAAATATAATTTGTGAAAAGTTTTAAATAAGAACTACGTTCAATAATTCCAATTCATACACGGGTGGAAACCCATTTTTTACATAAGAAAGTATGGACTCACTAAATCCGCGAACTGACGCTTTATTGTTTGGACCACAAGATTTGAGTGACCCACAACCATTGTTTGCCATGCATGAAACCAATGTAACTCGATGCCTATATTCCTCCTTACTGATCTTACACTCCACTATGACGGTACTAATCGGGGGCATCAATGTAGCATCAGCTCAGAACTACAAAATAACTACACGTCATGTTGCTTTCGATGGAATTACAAGGAAATGACACAGCTGCTATATTCTTGGTCGGCCATGTTTAACCAAGGCACCCAACTCGTACCCTCTTTCTCAACTTTTGCACCTCCGGCAATAATTGCACCTATATTTCCCCTCCCCTTTGGATCTTTCTTTACTTGTATGTCATTCCAAGCTTTTAAATTGTCCGCCCACTTTCTTTCCCAAAGGGTATACCTGTCGCATATTATTCGTCTGATCTTGATACACAAGTCATCTGTTTCAAAATTGTTGAAACAGATGCTAGCAATGAAAGGTGGGGAGGAATTTTGAAGCAAAAGAAAGAAGGAAAAGAACAAATAGTTCAGTTTGTCTCAGGGACTTGGAGCCCACCTGAGAAAAACTATTCTACTATAGAAAAAGAGGTTAAAGCAGCATGGAACTGCATTGATAAATTTGATATCCACCTAATACGTAAAAAGTTTCTCTTAAGAATAGATGCCTCTACACTAAAGAAAGTCCTTAGTAAAGCTATAAAGAAAGTAGGAGAAGCTAAGTTCGCAAGGTGGTAGGCTCTATTTGCAAATTTTGACTTTGAAGTTAAACACATCAAAGGCGAAAATAATTGTCTACCTCACTTCCTAAGTAGAGAATATTTAAATCAGAAAGAAACTGTCATGGTGATAGTAACAGAATGGGACCCTTCCCAACATACAAAGACTTTGAGAAGTATTTTTGAAACACAGAACTGGGAAGAATATTGTTCCAAATGGAAACCAACATGGTAGCTAAGAAACACAAAAGTGCTCGATGCAAATTTGCAACCTCATTCAGATATTCAACACTTAGTACCTGAAAGGAAAGTCTACCCCAAAGGTAGCAAATGGATACACGACATGGTGTATCAGAGGAGTATGATGGCTGCACATTTGGCTGAAGAATCCCTAAGCCAAAATTTTAGAGATATCACTGTGATCTGGACAGAAGGAAGCAACCAGAGGAGAATCTTCCACAAATATCTTGCCATAAATCAGACCAGATGGCTGGGATGGTACGACATGCCAGAAATGTGGCCACAGGGTAATCCAAGCATTATCTTCCTGGATACCATTTACAACTTTTCAGACTACAAAAAGTTGTGGTGGGACATCATGAATGTAGATGGAAAAAACGAAACTCACTACACAAGAGTAAAATTTGGGGCCACAGGGACCACACAAAGACAACGGCAAGGTGAATGGCTTCAACAATGGTGGAACGATTTTAGCCTCAACAAGACTGCTATGGATCCTCTTTTCTTCCAGTGTGACTTTCAATATGAATGTGACACTTGTGGATTTTTAACTAAATGTTGGCATTCTCCATGTAAAATTGTTGGAGATGTCAATAATTATCAAGACAGTCAAATTCTTGGTTATTTTATGAAAAGACACCATGAATGGTTAGTCATGACTAAGATTAAACACCAAATCATCTTAAGAAAGCCTATGATTGTACGAAGAATTTATACAAAGGCTTGGGATTCTTGTAGATATTCTCAGATAAGATTTCCAGGGGCCACACCCTTGGGGGACTAATGGTTCTCGTGGGCTTGTCCTTAAAGCTTCCACAGTGTAATAATGATGTCTAGTCACAAGACTGAATGTGACCAGTTTTCTCGTGGGCTTTTCTGTTTAAAAGCATCCACTATGTAAAAGTTATTTACAGTACAATGTTTTCCATGGGATTTGTTCAAATCTTCCACAGTGTAACTTAGTACGAAGATTCTTCAGTCACGAGACTCGGAGCACTTCTCTGACTTTTGGTGAGCTTTGAGCCACATCTCTTCAACTGACGAAAGATAGTACTGAATCTGTCTGCCTGACTGTCAGATGTTTGTCCCCTCATTTTCCTATATAAGGAAGGAGTAAGGCTCATTCTGGGCATTCGGGGTGTGAGTGTGATTTTGGTTATGTTTTTGAGTTTTTGAGTCTAAGGAGGAAGTTATTGCTTCCATATCTTTAGAGTCAGATTTGAGAAGCCTGCGCATCAGAGTGAGAGCTCTGGTGAGAACCTAAAGTGGCCAGATTCTTAGGTTTTTGAAGTCTGTATGTTTTCATAAGAATTCAAGTTCTAAGACAGAGTCTGTGAAAGGCCAGGAAGCCTTCAGATAGCTTCTTTCTTGACAAGTCGCAACATCTGATAAATGCCTAAACAGTCTATCTCTAGAAAGGAGCTTCAGAATTTCTCTCTGAATTTGTAAAGAAACTTCTGCATAAATATATGAGTATCCATTTTCTAAGCATGATACATTCCGCTTGAGTACATTTTTTCATTTCTGCATGTGTTAAAACTATCTGTTGAGGTAGTATCTGTGAGACAAGAGGTTCACTTGAGGTTCGCCGAAGGTTTGTCGAGGTCTGAGGAACACCAGTCCATTAAAGGCAGGAAGTCGTGTGTCAGATGCTAGAGTGTGAAAGTCCAAAGGTTCGTGTAAAGGTTCATGTATTGATCACAGAGAAGAGACTCAACGAGAGCAAGCTTCACATCTGAAGCCCTTGTAGCAAATTGGTATCAGAGCCAGTAACATCTGGTTCATTACGGTTAGTACTCAAAATCTATAAGTCTCTAAAATGGATAATTCTAGAAGATCAGTCTCTTTCAGAGAGCTTGAAGCTGAAGAACAAGCTGAAGAAAACCCATTAAGAGATATGTTTTCTTCATCATCTAAAAGGGTTATAAATTCTACAGAACTTGAATATTTTGAAAGTCAGCCTGCACCTAAGTGGTGTCTGCCTAGTATCTCCTCGTCAGAAGTATATGTTGACTTATCTATGTTCCATCTTAAAGCTGTAACTAGAATATCTATCAAAGAAAGTATTAGTCAAATACAAGAGAACTCAGATTCTGTACAAACACTTTCTCTTCTTGACACTAAGAAACTTCAGGCTGAAGCCAAAAGACTGGGAACCAAATATTTGCATCTGGGGTGCATAAGGGTAGGGATCAATCCCTTAGTCCATAGAGGACTGAATACTTTTGTTCTTGTCACAGTCAGAGATCTGACACATAACAAGTATTCAGATTCATTGATAGGAGGAATGGTTGCTCCATTATCAAATGGACCAATATACTTTGATTTCTATCCCAACTTTTCTATATATACATTTGATGAGCACATCAAGGATATTTTACAACTACAGATTCAAACAACAGGGTTTGATATGAAGAAAAAGAGAAATAATATTTCCATTCAAACTCATGGTTGTTTTAGACACACAAATACCCTCTATCCTGCAGTTCTCCATGCTCCCAACAAAGAATCCAAATCTAGTGTGGTTGTTCTAACAGATACCTAGAATCAAAAGATAGAACATCAGATTATTAAATGGGAGGACCTAAGTTTCCCAGAACATTGGGTTGTTGATAACCCAAAACCTCCAACATTGCAAAAGATTACTTTTGCTGATATACAAGAAGGACCATCATCTACTGTAGTATCCTTTCCTAGAAGATCTACAATAGATCGTAGAAGAATCGATTTAGCTTTCAAAGCATCATCCATGTATATTGATCCACAAGTAGTAGATACGAGTTCTTTTACACCATCTGTAAATTGCCCTCATATAGATCTATTTGAATATGCCCAGATTGTAAATTTTTCATCCCTGCAAGTCATTTGCCCAAGCTGCAATCAAAAGATAAATCTCAGTAGCCTTGCTGATTCTGTCATACATCAAAACCACCATCCAAGGACAGAAGTATCTCCTCCTACAACTTTTGTCACTCTGTGTCCAAATCCTAAGTGTTCTGAAATACCTTTCCCTCATGATACTGATCATGTATTAATGATTCATGAGCTTCAATCTTTGGAAAATGAAGACCCCCACCTCAAAGACATGTTTAGAAAAATGCGTCCTACTGGTACGCCTCGCTATGGTATGGGATATCTGGAACAAGTTGATGAAATAATCCCTCAATCCAGATTCGACAACTTTGTGCCTTTTGATTGTAAGAAGTCGTCAAAACCAGAAATGCACAAGTTCTTTTCAGTTATGGAAGGATGTAGGAAGCATACAATTGATCGTCAATGGATGAAAAATATGCTTAATTGGGATTTATACACTCATCCAAATTCTTTTTATCCGGTGGGCATGATTTGATTTCTCTTGTGCATTTAATGTCACTCTGTCCTCATGATTTCAAACTGCACTTCTGCTTGAAAATTTGAAATGAAATTATAACTTGGGTTCTTTTGGCGGTATGATTTTCTTTCTTGATATCCGACATTACTTTTTAGATGTTTTTAGTCACTTCTTGGTAATGAATCTTTTCACACTTTATGCCAATGTGCTTGCTCTAGCCCTGCTCCCATGTCGGACAGTAAGATTTTGCTTTTCTATTTTATTTAAACTAGCATATATCTATTTTATGCATAGATCTAACATGAGCTCAGAGATCAATTTTCTTCACGTGCAAACTTATTTTAAAGTGCAAAAACAATGTGTAATTTTACATTATTTAAATTGTATTTTTGAATACTATAGAGATTATATTACTTAAACTTATAAGTCCAAAAATTCTTTCTTGGATTTCGACAAAAAATGGTATACCTAAAAAAAGATTAAAGTGTAATGAGACCACTTCAAATGTTTTAATCAATAAAACTTATTTTTTTCTATATATATATATATATATATAATTTGTTAAACAATATATAAAATATTTTACATAACATGTGCATTGAGCCATTTTATCTTTTACATTAAAATGATTTTTTTATTAGTATATAATTCATATTAGAATATTTTGTTACTAACCCGCATTGGATATTTTATTATATTAGGTCATATGGACAACTAATAAAACATGCATTACATCTTGAGTGGGTCTAATGGTTGAGAGCATTTGATTCCTCTTCAGATGTCACATGTTCAAAACCAGAGGGGGGTAGAGTATGTATGTCTTCGTAGACTTAGAAATAAAATCGTTGCACGGAGGTGGCGAGCCTCTCGCCTCAACAAATGTGGGTCTTTTCAGGATCTTTGAATACTTTAACTAACAACGATAAGGGAAAACAACCCTCGGAATAATCATGGAAAAATCTCGCAACATGGGAAAAGAAAAACAATATCATAGGTAATGTTCAATTCTACTCAATCGGATTTTAAATAAAATTAATGATTTTCCAATAGGAATTATTTCCAAAATTAAGTAGCGAGAAGATAACTCCACACTTGTTAGATTTTGGTATCCACAGTGGCCTATAAGTTTGATGGGTACATGTGTAAAATTAAACTTATGAACTGATTATGAATCAATTTTGTTATAGTAAAATTTGAGTATCTAAACTTATTGTTCAAATTGACTCTCTCCTTATTACACTCAAATATAGGGAGAGCTGCTTGGTTGTTTTAGGATTTGATTTATCAAAATCACAATAAATTAAATCTTGATTGTCAAACGTGAAGCCGAATTAAAAAAATAAATCGGTGTTGACCTCACCGTTTTCAATCGTCTGCCACCCACACCACCAACACCAACCTACTACACTGTCTTAATGACTCCACTGTGCAATCATGTATTCCACATGAAAGAATTGGAGAATTCTAGAGCTTCTTCCATCTATAAATTTGTAATCTCTCCTCTGCCTCCAGTAATGAAAAGCTTGTGTTTTATGTGCTCTCAGTTTTCCATTCTTGTTTGTGATATGCTGCATGTTTGTGAATTTGTGAAGTCTTGTATTGTATGTGCTCCTCTGCGCCCATCAACTGGTATAAGAGCCTTCTTGATCTTTTAATTATACTCGATCTCCCTCTTGATCTCCTCATCGGCAGAATCCCATCCAGCAATGTCCACCACTTGCATTGTCTACGAGTTGTTCATGATCTGAACCATTGCCATTGCACTAATAATGAAGTGGCTGCAAACCATTGTGCAATAAAGCGGCCTTTTATAGGTTTGTGTTGGGATTGTTCTCGGTCGGCGTCTTGGAATTTTTCATTGTCCAAGGCATTGTTAGCATAGCAAGGACTCTCTCTAGTCCCTTCGATTCGGCGACTTCTTTCACACCATGCAACCTCTAATACTTGCGGCCTCTTTCAACACCCACGCTCTTCAAGGAGGGTCGATATATCCTGTGCATGCCACCTGATGTCACGATGTTGAAGCTCAGTGCTACACCAACGAGCCCTTCTTTGACAAAGTTCTGCTATCTGCTAGAGAACTCTGGAAGGCGAAGGCAGTGACCAGTGGAATGGTATGGTATCGCATATTTTTGTGAGTTGTTGTTATCGTTGTTTAAACGAACAACATTAAAAACATGGGGTTAGAAGAAATGCATTTTAATTCATTAATTAATTAAAAAGAAGAGGTGTTCCTCTGTTAAAAGGGAGGTGCTCCTTTGTTAAGAGAGACGGATTTTTATTTTAAAAGGGAGGTGATCTTCGTTATATGATAAAAGAATTATTAAAGGATGTGGATTTTGTCTTTTATTTCAAAAGGTGCTATAATTAAAGGTTTTTTTGTAAAGTTTTATTTTGTAAGAGGAGTTTGATTTTTTGGGGCATGAATTTTATTGACAATGGAGACAACAGTTACAGATATGGAGAAGTTGAGCGGGCTAATTTTGCCCTATGGAAATCACAGATGGAGGATATACTAATTTTGAAGGATCAATATTTGTCGATTGAGTGCGTAACAAAGAAACCCTCATCGATGATAGATGAGGAATGGAATAAGCTAGATAGAAAGGAAATTGCAACAATCAACTAATCTCTAGCAAAGAATGTGTATTTCAATGTGTCCAGAGAAAATACAACAAAAGGATTATGGAAGAAGCTCCATGATCTATATGTGAAGAACACAACATCAAACAAAGTGTTCTTGATGAAGAAGCTTTACCATCTCAAGATGAAGGAGGGTGCTTCAGTTGCTGAGCATTTGAATGAATTTAATATTATTACTAGTCAACTTGCCTCGACTAAAATCATTCTAGATGATCAAATTAGAGCCATTTTGTAGCTATGAGTACTTCAGCACCTGTAGGGACCCTGAAGTTTGATGATGTCAGCAACAGTTAAATGAATGAGGAACTGTGACGCAAGTCAATATTAGAAAACTAGGGAGGAGAAGCTCTAGCTCTAGTTGATCGTGGTAGAAGAATTGGTCGAGGCCAACAAGGCTGATCAAAATCAAGGAGGGGCAGGATCATCTACTTTCATTGTGGCAAGCCTAAGCACATGAAGAAAAATGTCAAGTCTGGAAGAAAGTACAAAAGGATCAGAGACTAGCTAGTACAAATCACAAGTCATCCAGCACAAATGAAGGTGAGACTACTGATGTAGCCATAGATGGTGATGTGTTGTTTACTGTTTCTGCAGAGGATGCATGTTTATATACATCTAGCAATAGCTTTGATTAGATCATTGACTCTAGGGAATCTCACCATGTAATCCCATGCAAAAATAAACAGATTAATATTAATATTAATATTAATGTTATTAATATTAATATTAATGTTATTAATAATATGAATGTTATTAGGTTAGTAATATTAAATGTTAATAATTATGAAAAAATATTATGATTAATAATTTTATTAATACCGTTTTCTTAAACATCATTAATATTTCATTAATAATGTTATTATAAAATTTATTATTAATAATATTACTGTGCAAGCAACGAGTGCTTGAAATATTTTGATAATAATATTACTAATAATATTATTTTTAATATTAATTTGAATATTATCACTGATAATATATATATATATTTTTAAATAAAGACTTTATATTATAAAAACTTAAAATCTTAAATTAATAACAATCAAATATTGTAAAAACCTAATATCATAAAACCGAAATAAATTAAAATTATAAAACACTAAAATTATAAAAATCAAAACTATTACATTTACGAACTTGATATTTAATAGTTTAAATATTGAATTCTTTTCTATATTTAATAACCTAATTTTATTAAAGCTCATACAATCACATTTATGAACGTGATATTTAATATTTATATTAAATATGTTTTTTTTTTCTTTTTAAATATCGAATATTATCCTATTAAATTAAATTATTAATTTTAAGAGTTACCTTATTATTATTATTATTAAATATGTTTATATAATTAATTTAATAACATTAATTTTAATGATAATGATTACATATATATAAAAAGTTAACGCTATTTTAACGATAATATTAATTATGTAATATTATGTTAGAGAGATTTTTTTTTTTTCGGCGAAAATCACAAGGAATATAATTTGTCGACGCGTTTCGAACCAACTAGTGTGGTTCATTGTCAGGACAAGTTGAAGAAACAAATCCAGCAAAGCAAAGCTAGATCTGATTTCAACCTTGAAACCTGCAAGCGAGCCCGTTAAAAATGATGAACTTTGGTTGCAATGGCTTTCCCGTGCAGGGATTCAATAATAGAGTTCAGGCTTCTGTGATCCATATCAAGTTAGAGAGATTTTTTTTTTTCGGCGAAAATCACAAGGAATATCATTTGTCGACGCGTTTCGAACCAACTAGTGTGGTTCATCATCAGGACAAGTTGAAGAAACAGATCTAGCAAAGCAAAGCTAGATCTGATTTCAACCTTGAAACCTGCAAGCGAGCCCGTTCAAAATGATGAACTTTGGTTGCAATGGCTTTCCCGTGCAGGGATTCAATAATAGAGTTCAGGCTTCTGTGATCCATATCAAGTTAGAGAGATTTTATTTTTCGGCAAAAATCACAAGGAATATCATTTGTCGACGCGTTTCGAACCAACTAGTGTGGTTCATCGTCAGGACAAGTTGAAGAAACAGATCCAGCAAAGCAAAGCTAGATCTGATTTCAACCTTGAAACCTGCAAGCGAGCCCGTTCAAAATGATGAACTTTGGTTGCAATGGCTTTCCCGTGCAGGGATTCAATAATAGAGTTCAGGCTTCTGTGATCCATACCAAGTTAGAGAGATTTTTTTTTTTTTCGGCGAAAATCACAAGGAATATCATTTGTCGACGCGTTTCGAACCAACTAGTGTGGTTCATCGTCAGGACAAGTTGAAGAAACAGATCCAGTAAAGCAAAGCTAGATCTAATTTCAACCTTGAAACCTGCAAGCGAGCCCGTTCAAAATGATGAACTTTGGTTGCAATGGCTTTCCCGTGCAGGGATTCAATAATAGATTTCAAGCTTCTGTGATCCATATCAAGTTAGAGAGATTTTTTTTTTTTCGGCGAAAATCACAAGGAATATCATTTGTCGACGCGTTTCGAACCAACTAGTGTGGTTCATCGTCAGGACAAGTTGAAGAAACAGATCCAGCAAAGCAAAGCTAGATCTGATTTCAACCTTGAAACCCGCAAGCGAGCCCGTTCAAAATGATGAACTTTGGTTGCAATGGCTTTCCCGTGCAGGGATTCAATAATAGAGTTCAGGCTTCTGTGATCCATATCAAGTTAGAGAGATTTTTTTTTCGGCGAAAATCACAAGGAATATCATTTGTCGACGCATTTCGAACCAACTAGTGTGGTTCATCGTCAAGACAAGTTGAAGAAACAGATCCAGCAAAGCAAAGATAGATCTGATTTCAACCTTGAAACCTGCAAGCGAGCCCGTTCAAAATGATGAACTTTGGTTGCAATGGCTTTCCCATGCAGGGATTCAATAATAGAGTTCAGGCTTCTATGATCCATATCAAGTTAGAGAGATTTTTTTATTTTTTCTTTTTTCTTTTTTTCGGCGAAAATCACAAGGAATATCATTTGTCGACGCGTTTCGAACCAACTAGTGTGGTTCATCGTTAGGACAAGTTGAAGAAACAGATCCAGCAAAGCAAAGCTAGATTTGATTTCAACCTTGAAACCTGCAAGCGAGCCCGTTCAAAATGATGAACTTTGGTTGCAATGGCTTTCACGTGCAGGGATTCAATAATAGAGTTCAGGCTTCTGTGATCCATATCAAGTTAGAGAGTTTTTTTTTTTTTTTTTCAGCGATTGCAACCAAAGTTCATCATTTTGAACGGGCTCGCTTGCAGGTTTCAAGGTTGAAATCAGATCTAGCTTTGCTTTGCTGGATCTGTTTCTTCAACTTGTCCTGACGATGAACCACACTAGTTGGTTCGAAACGCGTCGACAAATGATATTCCTTGTGATTTTCGCCGAAAAAAATAAAAATAAAAAAATTCTCTCTAACTTGATATGGATCACAGAAGCCTGAACTCTATTATTGAATCCCTGCACGGGAAAGCCATTGCAACCAAAGTTCATCATTTTGAACGGGCTCGCTTGCAGGTTTCAAGGTTGAAATCAGATCTAGCTTTGCTTTGCTGGATCTGTTTCTTCAACTTGTCCTGACGATGAACGACACTAGTTGGTTCGAAACGCGTCGACAAATGATATTCCTTGTGATTTTCGCCGAAAAAAAAAAATCTCTCTAACTTGATATGGATCATAGAAGCCTGAACTCTATTATTGAATCCCTGCACGGGAAAGCCATTGCAACCAAAGTTCATCATTTTGAACAGGCTCGCTTGCAGGTTTCAAGGTTGAAATCAGATCTAGCTTTGCTTTGCTGGATCTGTTTCTTCAACTTGTCCTGACGATGAACCACACTAGTTGGTTCGAAACGCGTCGACAAATGATATTCCTTGTGATTTTCGCCGAAAAAAAAAAAATCCCTCTAACTTGATATGGATCACAGAAGCCTGAACTCTATTATTGAATCCCTGCACGGGAAAGCCATTGCAACCAAAGTTCATCATTTTGAACGGGCTCGCTTGCAGGTTTCAAGGTTGAAATCAGATCTAGCTTTGCTTTGCTGGATCTGTTTCTTCAACTTGTCCTGACGATGAACCACACTAGTTGGTTCGAAACGCGTTGACAAATGATATTCCTTGTGATTTTCGCCGAAAAAAAAAATCTCTCTTACTTGATATGGATCACAGAAGCCTAAACTCTATTATTGAATCCCTGCACGGGAAAGCCATTGCAACCAAAGTTCATCATTTTGAACGGGCTCGCTTGCAGGTTTCAAGGTTGAAATCAAATCTAGCTTTGCTTTGCTGGATCTGTTTCTTCAACTTGTCCTGACGATGAACCACACTAGTTGGTTCGAAGCGCATCGACAAATGATATTCCTTGTGATTTTCGCCGAAAAAAAAAAAAATCTCTCTAACTTGATATGGATCATAGAAGCCTGAACTCTATTATTGAATCCCTGCACGAGAAAGCCATTGCAACCAAAGTTCATCATTTTGAACGGGCTCGCTTGCAGGTTTCAAGGTTGAAATCAGATCTAGCTTTGCTTTGCTGGATCTGTTTCTTCAACTTGTCCTGACGATGAACCACACTAGTTGGTTCGAAACGCGTCGACAAATGATATTCCTTGTGATTTTCGCCAAAAAAAAAA